>JAWWEU010000081.1:64437594-64487246 GCA_035583155.1 Acropternis orthonyx | reverse complement strand
AGTATCATATTGTCTTTTGTTTACCTTTTGAACACAAATTGGTAAGTTAACTACATGCCAGCATACCCAATGGCATGATGATAGACAAGTTCTCCCTTATTCTCAAAGCAGAAACACAACTACAGCCAATCTTAACAGCCTGAGCCAAGGAAAACCTCAGGAAATCTTATGAAGAAGTGACAATATTGCAGAATAACAGCACAAACAAGATGCTGCTGTTGCTTTACTTCTTGTACCCTCTCGTAAGAGTACGGCATAAACCCGGTACATATAAATATTCCTGCTGTAGGGAGGAAGAAAAAACATGTTGTTACTCAATAATTTCCAGATGAAGGTCCTGACCACTTCACGCATGCTGTCAAGTGAGAGATATTATATACAGCAGAGACATTATATAACCTGCACTACTAAAAGAGCGAGGAGAAAAAGGTGGTTCTTATTAGAATTGGTATTGTTTCCAATTCTCCCACCAGCAGATAAAGCATATACATGCTCTGGCAAGAGTAGATTGTAGGAGATAAGTAATCAGAAAAGTGGCTAATTAGCCCCTCTAGTCCAGGAGCAACTGACTGAATTTGCAAAGCTCAGGGCTCTAGGCTGGACGTGAGGCCCATCTTAATGCCCAGTCCTCCTGCTTCTGCCTTCACTCAGCAGTGCCTTCTGCATCACTAAAATCTTTCAGATCAGATCCCCTAGATAATGTTGGTATCCAATTCCTCTCTTAACATCTGGCTTTGTAATAATCCTTATTGGTAATCTTGTTCTTCGAGAATGATTTGTCTGTTGAAGAAAGCAAAGTTGCTATTAGAGCTTAGAGAGAATAACACATTATCTCCTTCCTGCCTAATGCAGGATTTCTTTTTCTTTTGTCTGAAACAGCTGGAGATCACCACCATGGGAGACAGGAAACTAAACTGGATGAATCCTGAATCTAACATAATCATAGTTTCTATTCTCCCTAAAAAGCATGATCAAATGATTAATGCTGAGCGTGTACCATAACTGAGACAGAGGCTGATCCCAAAATGTGAGTCAAACCTGAAAGTTCACCAGCAAAGGTTTTCACATCGATACCAAAGATCAATTTGGTCAGAGGGTTCCTAAAACAGAAGCCACGATGAATGACTAAAATCTGGGTAGACAAGATCCTGCAGCAGCTGGCAGATAAAATCAGTTAAAAATGCAGTTTGTTACGGAAGTTGGCCAGCCAGCTACATGTCCCAACCGTGGTACCCCCAAAAATGCAAAGCCCAGCTGCATGTAAATAGACAGTTCAGTTCTTCACATACACCCTAGCTGCCTCGTATTAGCATGAAGCCTACATATATTATTGTGGTTTGTAGAAGTCTGACAAGAGAAGCCCAAGCAATGTTATCTCAAGGATTCCTTGTGCCCCTCCAGGCGCTCTCTGTGCCCTCCACTGTCTTTGCACAGCAGTTGGACCATAAACTGACTGCAAAGGGATCTGCCTTTTGTTCTGTTTGCAGAAAACGTGTGAGTGACGACAGCAGTAAGAATAATAAATACAAATGGTGTTACGCAAACATCCCTGTGGAAAATTCAGCCATAGGGTGAAGACCAAAATTTTACTTGTCACTTAGCTATTTATAAAATCAAATAGACTTAAAAATAGCAAAAAATACTTATCCTTGCCAAAACTGTCTCACAGAGTGGACAGCCCCAGGGGCTGAGATCTGAGCTCTGCTCCAAACAGCAGTGGTACCTCCCCAGCGGGGAATTCCCAAAACAGGAAAGATACCCCAGCACTGACACAAAGCCAATAGATTTGGCTCCCACGCCAGACTTCCTCCAGCTATCAAGACAAGTGTATCATGGTGAAAAAACCTGCTGTGCTATGGCTATTTCCTGCTGGAGCTGTGGCGGGCAGGGCAGAGACAAGAGGAGCTCAAGGGCTCTGTTGAGCAGCCCTGGCCCAAGACCAGAAGCATGCACCCAGCCCCATCCTCTCCCATGGCATTCAGCACTGCATGGCATTGCAGACAAGGTCTTTTATCTGTCCCTATAAGCCTTCTACCACCCTTTCTGCAGTAATGCTTATATGGCATTACTCAATAGTTCATCTGTTGCTCTGCTGGATGGACTCCTCCTTGTCACCACTCCCCTCAGCGGTGAAGTTATCTTTTGCTGCCAAGGTACAAGCAACATCCTTTTGGGGTCAGCGCCCTGCTGGGGATTATAAGCGTGCAAACTGAAGCTTTAAACAAGTCCATGCATTACTGAGGTTACATCTGCAAGTGATGGGGTAAGTCCTCAGGAGGGGTGATTTTATCTGATATGAGTGGGCAGAAAAAGATCTGCAGGTTGTTCTGGACCAGGACAGACCCAAGTTTTAAAAGTCCCATGTGGTTAAACAATGACTCATGGCTGATCCCTACCTTGCGTGTCAACACTCACCACTGCTGTACATCCTTGTCATTGCTAGAGCACAACAGAACATCACAAAAAGTTCTCAGAAATTAACAGTGTTAGTTTACAACACATCACAACTCACTCAGCCTCTGTGAAAAGCAGAAAATATTGAGGTAGCAAATATTTTAAGACTTTTTAAAATAAAATACAAATAGAACTCAAGTACTTTTTTTACACCATCTGTAAAAGAAAAATTATTTGGAGGAGCAAAAGCAGAACACTAGTAGGCTCTTCTGAAAACCTGCTTTGGGTTCTTTTGCACTCAAGCCTATTCAAAAGAGTTCACGTAAATATACACATATGTAGTAATACTTAGTTTCACATATCTACATATGTGTATAAATATGCAGTAGAACTTTCATCTACTGCGGCATCCTTTTAAATATGGCATCATTTTAAAATCCTTCATGAGTTGAGAGACAGACCCAGCCTTACCTTCCTAATTCCCAGCTTCTCTTCACCTTTTGAAACCAAATCCTCCTCGCTGTCTCTATGGTGACAGTGACGTCCACATCCCCCTGATGAGATGGCTGCTGGCACGCACATCAGGTGCCAGAGCAAATCTGTCAGCACTGGAAGCCTCTCCAGCTCCTCCATCGGACACGATGCTCTTCTCCAGAACTCAGTCTGACAAACAATCTGGCAAAGAAAACAGTGTTAAGCCACCATCCCATGCCTAAAAGAGTGGGAAACTGGGTCTAAATATGGGTTCTAAAATGCTTTTTTTATTTTTCTCTTCAATAATAATTACTGCTGCTTGGGAAATGAATGTGATAGCATTTGAAGAGTGTATCTGGATAACCTACACAGAATTAACTAATTAAAGGTAATTTCTCCCAGAGAATTTGACAGTAAGAAGATATTTGTGTCATGAAGTAGAAGTAGCTGATAAGCAGCATGATGAAAACCTCCTGCAATGTCCATCCACCTGGCACATGGAACCAGCAGTGACAGAAGGATGTTTCTTGGTTCACGGTTAGTGGAGAGAAGAGCACAATGGGAGATTGTTATCGACTGTTAAGTGAGGAGCAGCAGGTGGGACATGCAAAGGTGTGCCTTTCAGGCAGCCACAGAAGGTGGCTCCAGTGACTTTATCTCCTCAGGAAAGTCACAGTGAGTCACTGGGGTTACAAAACTATTATATATGGTCCTTGCTATATTTTATGATGTATGTACCTAGTTGTTGAAACACACCTCCACTGTAACATACTTTCTTGTAGCAACATATAGGCACAGTGAAGGATGACCAATCCCACCAGCTCTTTCTCTCAGTACCCAAATGGGGGAAGATGTGCCAGGAAAACAGCTTTGGCTTTCTGCCACAGTCCACTGTCAGCACCAGCTGATAGTGCACACCCTGTAGATGCTCTAGATTGTCTTTATATTTCATTGACCTTTTGTCAGTTTGCAGCTGAAGGTGTCTCTCACAGCTCTGAGTCACTGCAACCTGGTCCCCCCGTGGAAGGGAGGAGATAAAGGTGTTTGTGGAAGGTCTTGCCTGGAGGATTTAACTGTGCAAGATACTTTGCTGCAATCAGCTCACTTACACTTCCTCTCTGATAAAGTCATCTATCTGAAATTTAGGGGTCCTATTTGATGCAGATAAATATTTAGAAAATTAAATAAAGACTCAAATAGTATTTCTCTAAGTTTCCATGTCCTCCTTCCCTAGTCAGACAAAAAAAGTCCATCATCTTATGATGAAGATTTTAATGGCCAAGCACACATTAAGTACAATCCAGAAAAGGAACAATAACCAAACAAAACAAAACAGGCAATAATAGCAATAGTATATCACTAAGACTTGCACTGATGTAATGCATATTAAAAACCTAGTCACAGACTGGGTTACTAATGTGCCATACCTGCTGTGTGGAGATTTTTTTCCCTGTGTTTTCTTGGTATTTATTTATCTATCACCTCTTTTCTAATACTTGAACTGTAAATGCTTGGGATTAGGAAATTCTTGTTGTTTTGTGCACTGCCCTTCTCATGCTGGGTTGCTGGACCCTGCCTGACACTTTAGATGTTACAGGAATATAAAAACAAAGCATTTTGACAGGAAATCCAAAAAAGTCCAAAATGAGACAGTATTAGAGGACTTAGTCACACATATAACCCCTAAGAAGCGAGAATTGCATTCAAATGCCTCAATCTGCATAGTTGGTAAGCACAGAGATAATCTTTTCATCCAAAGTGATGGAGTTTTCTCTGTATTTTCCTCCTCAAGGGACCACCAATTACAGGTGTGGTACAGAAGCCGATAGATTTACCTTTAAACAATCACAACTGAAGGGCAGAAAGAGCTGTCTCTCCTAGTTCATACAGAATTAATTTCTGTTTTGCAGAGATAAAGAGATATAAAAAGCATCTCAGTCAAATCACAGGATTACTAGTCACTGGACTAAGAAGGGTTGTGTATGCTGATGTCAACAGAGTTGCACAGGTGCTTTCAAGTCCCTTTCCGTCAGGGACCCACTGTGAGCCCCAGCAATGCAACAGAGAAGCAAAGGTGATTTTGGCAATTCCATCAGCCAAGGAGCACTGGCAAGACCCAGGAAACAAAGGTATAATTTAAACTATTCTTTCTCCAGTCTCCAGAGATGTCTAACAGCAGAAGGTGATCAAAGGATGCAGCAGCATCAAGGTGACAGCACAAAGAGCAACTCCACAGAAAGAGCAGGTTGCGCTGAAGGTCAGAGTATCACAGAGCACTGTAGAAGAGAGATCAGTTTCCAAGGTCTAATCTGTAGTTCACATACAAGTTTAAACAGGAAAAGCACCACCAGAAGTGAACCAGGCCTAAAGTAACTAACATGAAAGGTAAACAGAAGTTTTAAACAGAGCAGCCGAAACAAAACCTTTGATTACAATCATTTTTTATGTGAAAACAACTGATACCTGTGCATGTACACCATAAATAGAAAAGGAAATCTCAAGGGGTTTTATATTTAGGCTTATTGAGGGTACAGAGCAATCTTTCAAAGGGACTTGTTTCTTTTCACTCCACACTGAGCAGAATCCCATTGACTCCCTACAGGCAACATATACTCCCTATGAACAGCATATACTCCCTTCTCAATCTGCATCCACTTGTTGTATTTCATGGATATTTAATATCATGTTATCTCAACTTCATACATCCAAGGAATAGAGATCTCATAAAACCAATAATGCACATGGTTAGGCATCACATATTTCATACTGCAACCATTTACACCTTCAAATGTAATTTTTTTATTCTGTGACCACGTCCGTGACTGTGTGACTTTTAGGAATTTCTCATTTAGGGGGGGAAAAAAGCCACCAACATCCCTTCTCCTCCAACCCCTCTTCAAAAAGAAAAAATAAGAAAGGGGGATATGGATGAAGGAGGTAGGAATCTCTGTTGCTTTTGATGCTACTGAGCCAAATCAGGATGAGTTTTTTACAGAACAAATTCTCTGGCCTTTTGCTGTTTTTACTTTTAAGCTTCTAATGGCAACTGTTTAATGCATTTCTAATTGAAAATGAACAATAATAATTAAAATAGGTTTTTTTAATATAAAAAGGCTATAATTCTGTCTTTTGCTTTGTTTGACAAAACTATGATTTCTACCAAAACACATGACCAGCCCTCGGGTGGTCTATTCATAGCAAACAATGTACTGTCCTGTGCACACAAGAAGACAGACAAGATGTTGTTTAATTGAACCTCAGATTTCATTTACTTAACTTTTATGGAAACTACCCATAATAACTTGTAGAAGGCACACCATTATTTCTTCTTTCCTCATCTTAACATGATTGAAGGTTGCCATTATCAGCTTCTTCTTTCTCACCCACTCAGTTACTTTCATCATTAGAACACTACAGTCCTCTTTGTATAAGGGTTAAAAAAAACAGAGGGAGGAAATTGTTTCCTTATTAATCAGACATCCAGAAATACACAAAATCCATTGCCAACTTCTCCAGGAGATTTCTTTCCTGAAGTCCACTTTTAATTCTTAAGCCAGGGAAAGCTTGGTTGCTCTTTTTCTTGGACCCTGAACCCAGATGTGTCATCCAAAGACGGACAGATCCTTTCCTAAAACAAGTGAAAAATACCAGCTCTATAATCAGAAAGCAGTACTTCACCATTTCTGAATAGCTCTGTTATCAAGCATAATATTACAAAGCTAATTAATTATTTTCACCATTCTCTGAGTCAGAAATCTTTAAGTGCCCACCAAAAGCTGCTCAGACCACTCTGGCACAAAGTCACTTCAGATTCTGAGTCAATACGATGACACGGATCGACCACGGCTTCCGGCATCGTGATCACTGTAGTTGTTCACCAGTGGTTTGATGTCTGTCAAGTGTGCCTGTATTTCACAGAACAAACTCAGTACAAGCACATGCAGCCACACAGTTATGCCTGCCCATAAGGACTCAGATGTAACACATTTTCCCATTCCACTATTATTGAAGAAACATTTCATTTTCAGTTGTGTTTTCAGAAGGCTAACAAGGGGCTCATGAATACATCAAAGCAAAGTCATATTACTCATTTACAACAAATGTTTCTGATTATATTTTCTCTGACCATTCAGACAACGCTTTATTAAAAAGCTAGGAAAAAAAAATCTGAGTGTTTTTCAGGACTACCTCTCATAACCCTAGTCCTGATCTATTTGCACAACACAATTTGCAGAATATCCACAGGATATGAAATGAAGCACAGGTACCAGCTCTCTGCAAACCTGAGGTCTTACCAGAAAACCGTCTTCCAGCTGAGATGGAACCATCTCCAGCAAATGCAATCAGCTATGAAAACAGTGGGAAGTACACCATTGTACACACATTGAAAATATGTTCCCTTAAGGGTCTCGCACAAACTACACCTTTGGTTGACTTCTGAATGGAGTCTCCAGGTGGTTAAACCACTGATATTGCATTATTTATGGTGATTGAAATGCATCTAAGTAGTGCTTGGCAATAGAATTTACACAAAGACACTTGATGGAAAAAATACAGGGTGGGAGGAGGAGGTTGTTTACAAAACAAGTTACAGTAATAAAGCTGCTAGGCTGAGCCAAGAGACCTCTTAGTAAATCATTTATTCCACAGTTTGACAATATTTACAAAGGTTTTTACATGAATTATTTACTCAAGCTTTTATAACTTATAACGTACTGTACACAAAACAGTAAAAACACATTAGAGCTACAAACCTGGGAACATACAGTTATGCAATGACAGATGGTGGAAAGGGCTCTGACAAAGGGAAGTTTACAACTAACACAAGCAACAGCCTTTTCTATCTGTCATCAATAAAGGGCTGAGTACTAGCAGGAAAATGTGATTCAAGGAAACAAGACATTTTTTTCAAACGCTACATTCTTTGTGATTGCTGGATTTGGTTATTTAAAAATGAGCCTTTTGTTTTGAGTGTCTAATTCTAAGAATTACCATTTCAGTGAGTTACCACCAACCAGTGAAATGCTACATAGCACAAAAGCCATAGTTTACATGAAGAAAACCCTGAATTTCTGTTGCTTACCCTATTAGCTTTAGGTCAATTCAAATAATACTGTATATGTATCTAACAAGTCTTCCCAGAGACACCATATGCATTAGTGTCTATGCCAAGAACTTTTGTGCACAACACTCTGGAACAGATATTCATTTCCCAAAACATTTATAAGTGAGCTAAAAGAAGGAGGGTAGAAGGGCATGTGTCAAAGTTTCTAGACACAACATCGCAGCTGGAGAACAAACACAATACCTGAGGTGCAGCAAAGACCCCTCGGCACAGGCTCTTGGACTTCTATACATTGAACTGGCTCCCCATCTCTTACTGCCCAGCATCACTGAACAAAACAATGGCTGTCAACCTCAGTCACTTTTCACACTGCAAAGAAGTATATTTAAATTAAGTATCAGGAAGAAATTCATCACTGTGAAGGTAGTGAGGCACTGGAACCTGTTGCTCAGACAGGCTGTGGATGCCCCACCCCTGGAAGTGTTCAAGTCCAAGCCGGATGGAGCTTTGAGCAACCTGGTCTAGAGGAAGGTATCCCTGCCCATGGCAGGGGGGTGAAACTCACTGATCTTTAAGGTCCCTTCACGTCCCACCCATTCTATGATTCTATGATTATTTCAGTCTGGTCTCCTTCTGAAAAAAATTTGAAAGCAAAAGACCCCTCCTTTCTCTAAGTGAGGTACAGCATTTGCTGGTACCATTACTACACATTTAGTCTTTTTTCCCTAGCTTTCAACCCCATGCAGCACACCACCACCTTCATGCTACTCCCTGATGGAAGGCAAAGGGTATTCCCACACCTGGTCTTACAACTGACCCTGGAGAAAACTTTGAAGCCTGTAGGGACAAAACATCATCACACATCCTATTCCCATCTGTCATCCAGGTTGGAATCTGACATACAAGGGAGCTTTTCCTTCTTGTTACCTTAACAAGTGTTTAAGATGAGACACAGGCCATGAAGATGAGACCACAGCATGTAGTGTAAAAGCTGGGACTTTAACAGATCCAAAGGAAGCCTTTACCCATGAACACAGTACAGATTAAGCTATAGCTATTAACACTAAGGAACCAGGAAGCTAACTGTGCCAAGAATTCTGGAAATGCCTGGAAGGGGAGCTCAAAAGGAGGAAGTAGAAGTGTCGTGCATTCAGCATCCTGATGTCCTCTACAGCAAGACAGAAAAGGACAAAAAAAATCATTGGCTATCTCATTTTAGAAAAGTCCTTTCCCAAAGAAACAGTAACTTAGGATTTTTTTTTTCATCTTTTTGTCCAAATTACCACTGCCAAACTTATGGTCTGATCTAATGAGCTAAGGTTTCAAAGCCTATAACAGAATACACCACAACATTCCAATGTCAAGCAAAAACAACAAATCCAGGTAAAAGAGTAAGATGATAGAAAAACACCAAACTACAGTTACAACTGGAGTAGAAATGCAAAGGACTCTCTGCCTATATGAATTACTAAACCAGTCCAGACATAACATAGTGAAACACTGTACCATAGACTGTACAGCAGAGGTTGTGATTAGGCAGTCTGATAACCTATTGCCAATTACTACAGAGACAATGGCCACTGTCTCATTCTGCACTGTCAAATCTACCTTTGATGCACAGCTAGAACAGCAAGCACTAGCACAAACACAGGTACAACAAAACTATAAAAAGTATGTAAGAAGGAAGACAAAAGTTCAAAGATAACGAACAGTTTCTGTCTAAGAAACAACTACATAGTCTGAAATTCTTTGCCTGCAAAACAGATCTGAGGGGGCATCTGACAGATTTAAAAAACAGTGAAAGGTTTGGAGAAAAGAGCATTGCTCACTGTTTCTTGTAATGCAGGAACTACTAGTCACCCAATGAAATTAACAGGTAGTAGGTTTGAAGTGGAGTACTTCCTGTATGCCGTGTAGTTAAGTATTCCTGTCACAAGATATTGTGGATAAGTTTACACAGGCTTAAAAACAGGCAGAGTCCTTTCTGGAAGAGAAGCCCAGCAAAGCCTTTGAACACACACATATCACCACTTGCTCAGGGAGTCCCTAAGTTTGGAAAAACACATTGAGGAAATATTTGGGGGATGGTAGTTGCTATTAGGAATTTTGCATGTTTAGAAACCAAGGAGCAGAGCCAATTGTGGGGCTAATTTGATTTTCCTGAATGTTCACTTCAGTCTTTAGTACTTTTCCAAGTGAAAATGAGTAGGAGGAACTGGATGGTCGATACAGTTCAGATCAAAGAAGGGGAGAGAGAGCACACTTCTCCAAGTTGGTTACCTAAATCAGGAAAATTAACATGATTTCCTGAACCATGGCTGGGTTTGCAGAAAGACTACAAAGATATTCAAATGCATTGTAACTGGAGCAGGTAAGAAAAAGAACAATAAATTGCACAAGAAAACAGCTGTTAGATCTCCGTTTTTGCGACAAGACAAGCTTCATTGAGAGATTGTCAGGTAAATGACAGAAAGCTCCAGTCACTAGCTAAAGTTCACAAGCTTCACTTAGTTTTCCTTCAGGTCTTAGCATGCTGTCTGTCTAAGAGAAATGGATTTTTTATTTTTAATTTTTTTCCCTCCTTTTTTTGACACTTCCAATTAGGTTTTCCTCCTGCTAGTTTCTGAGGATCATTCCCTGGAGGCAGACGTGTATCCTTGCACTTATTAGCTTCTTTTGAAATATTGCCACTATTGTCAGGAGCTGTGCTATTGACTGAACTGCTCCAGAGTCCATTCATGGTATCTGGTGGACATGTGCCCCTCAGAGAAGTTACTGTTCCTGGGTACTGCTCATCTACATGATGGAGAGAGATATTACTGTGGTTTGTATCTAGTCAAAGCATGCAAAGCATCCCCATCATGAGACAGCAGAAGGACCTGAAACTTTATATTGCTTTCAGTGGAAGCTGCAGATGGTCACCACTGACTTCTAAGCAAGGTAAGTCAGTCACGTAGATTCACACATGGCATGCCAGGGAGTTACACAACACCAGAGGTCTCCAAATGCTCCCTCAGTCTGAAGGTGTCAAGACAAAACCTCAAGTCACTGCTTTTTAATACATGAGTGCTTCAGAAAATTAAGGAGATCTGTGAAAGTAGGGTATTTTCAGGGTAAGTTTTAAAACAGTGGGTGTATGAGAAACATGACACTTAACTAATATCATACCAACTGGTGTCAAAAATCTCCTAATTTGTAACTGAATTTGCACCAAATGAAATTCTTACCCAGTGACTGCCACAGGCTGTAAACACAGCCAGAGACCCAATAAGATATTCTTTTTTCTTCCTATAAATAAATATCTATTCATGTATCCATTTCAGACAAAGCCCTTAATAGTACCATCCAACACTCCAAGGTTGATTACAAGAACATCCTTCATGACTTACTATTACAAATGCAGGGGCCAAAGTTCTTGTTTTGACAGTACCACCCAAGTACTCCTACGTTCAAATAATTACTCATTACAAGAACTGTTCCTAAGACAACATAGAAACAAATCAAATATAAACAGTTTGCAGTAGCAGGCTATCCTTAATTGATATAGAGCAGGAGCTACTAAACTGCATGTCTGATTGTTGACATTTTAGAGATAATTCATTTAAAGAAATCAGAATTAAGCATTATACATCACATAGAGCCTTTTCTTATCCCAAGATGGACTGCAAGCATGTGTTAATTTCAGTACAGTTGAAAGAAAAGGAATTTGCCAAGAGATTTTAATCCTGTAAATAATGGTTTCACTAAGAACCATACATGACTCCACAGGGAACTCTAAATATTAAGATTGGTAATAAAATCATTAGTTGTTCCAAGTTATTCAGCATATCATGGAGCCCTAAAAAGTTAATGACAGTTAGTTAAGAGAAAACTACAGATGGACCAAACATTAACCTGTTCATTTAAAATTGTGTTGAAAATAGCTCTTCACATTGTGGGGGGAACAATCCTCAACATCAGTACAGAAATGAGCCTTTTTGATCACTGATTTCTAGTCACAGACACAAAAATTTTTTGTGACGTCTAAGAGTTAAGATTTTTTGAATACATAACAATGACTCATGAAAGGCTTATAAGAGCACTGTTATTATTAAGAGTAAATCAAATGGTTTGGCCTCCAGATTTCAAATTGTCCAAATTTCCTAGAAAATGGAACCAGATAACTTGAAAGTTTAAAGCAATCCTTCTTTTCTGCCAGCAAGTCTGAGACAAGAGTCTATTACTATACGCATGTGTTGTGTTTATATATGTATATGTGTGTGTGTTTGCTTACTTATAAGTGGGTAAATCAAAATTGTCTGGATCCCAGAACTTCCAGACACCTTGACTACTATCTGAAGCATTATGTCAGCGCATCTTCAGATGCACACAGGGTTTTAAATCCCCCACTAAATTTAATCCTTAACAGCCAAACCGTCCTGATTGTGGCATCTGGCCACAGAGGTCCACGTGGGTCTGCGCGTACCTCAGTGATATCATCAAGGCACAAGTAGCAATTGGGTAGCAGGCAGGGAGTGATCCTCTTCCCAGCCTGACCCTACACCCTGCTCCAGGGGGACCGGGTGCTGCACCAGCAGGCTGGGATCACCACAGCCATTCCCTGCCAAGCCTGGGGTGTTGTGAGGTGAGTGGGCACAGCCGCCACCCTGTGTCTTGTCGGCCCTGGGCACCTCAGGTCCTCACAACACCGCCAACCCGCTGTTGCCACATACCCCACTGCCAGCACAGGAGCTGGCAGGTCGCCCTAGGCTGTGACAGCCCCAAGGGGCTTGGTGGATGACAGCAAGGAGTGACAGTGGGGTCCTGCAAACACCAGAGTAACTAGAATGAGCTGGAGCACAGCTGCTTTGTTGTAGCAGAGCAGGTTCACACCAAAAGAGCTAGAGATCTTGTGGATGGCAGATGAGGGAGGGAAAGAAGAACACCTGGGACTCTTTCCTCACCTGCTTGGAAGAAGAAAAAGAAAAAAACAAACAAAAACCACCACACTGCTCCTACTGATCAGCTCGTGGACATTCCCTTCCACAAAACCACTAGAAGGTATTTTTCCTATTTCTATGCAGAACAAAACCATGTACAGACCCTGATTACTGTAGTGGCTGTTCTGCCCCTCTAACAAACATTTTGTTCAAGTGTAGCACATGCAGTACAAGCTGTTAATGCAATCACCCTGTGATGATGATATTTCAAATACCTTAAGAAACCAATAAGGCAGCATTAGTCCTGTAGCGAAAACACATTATGCTTCTGAATTTTTCCGTAGTTTTGAATACTTTGGGCAGTTTAATAAGTAAAAAGCACGTTTTATCAGCAGATATTTTTCACACTCTTATGATGAGCTGCTTTTGTAGGTGCACACTGGGTGTCTCACCAGGCACAGGAGGAAAAACAGGGCTCCTTTACTTTCACATCTGCTTTCTTCAAGATTTTTGAATTTTCCTCATCAAAAATCACAATTTTTTAACGTGGTCTTCACAAAGCAGAGTATTCTACTTAAATGAGTGAAAGAAAAAATGGCAGTGTAAAAATAATTAAAAAAAGGTATACTTTAGCTATTTAACAAAAAAAGCTCATTAAAATTCCAGTCCCAAACTCGTACAGAAGATAAGAACCCTGTTCCAAACAAACAGGTAACATTTCCATTTCTACTTTTGCATACATCCATGTATTAATATATCCATCCTAACAGTTAGGCTATTAAAAAAAAAAAAATGTTCCCTGCTACTGTGCTAACAAGCTTCAGAAGTGCAGTGACAGTGCTGCTAAATTAAGTATACTTTGGGCTAATTTTATGTTTTTATCACAATACTGGAGAAGTATTAGGAAGCTATTATTTTGTCAGCTTTCTCATTTAGCAAAGCAGCTTCAATTTATTAACAGTGTGGAGTGTGAATGAATCAATATGTTTCATTGGGCAATGTGTCATTTGTTAATCGGATATTGATGAGATTATTGACGCGCAGCTAATTAATCTCAAACCCTGTGCTAGCCTTCATATGTTTCCTTAATTATGTTCTTCATCTTAGTCTTCCAACTTTGGCATGCAGACGCCAGCTTGTAGACAGTGAGTGAAGTAAGCTGTCAGAGTGTTTTTTCACACATTTACAATCCCTTGGCAGCAAAATTATTTTCCTACTTGTAAATAGATATCAAACAAATATTTAATAATATTTGCCAGAAGACTGATATCGATTTGGGAGGGAGTCACTCCAAATTAGCTTAGCAAGAGATCTTGCATCAGAAGAAGGGTACTTAAATAGATATATCTAACAAGCATTAAATAATTATGAAACTATAAACCTGTAATCATTGGGAAGTACTAAAATTGCTTCCTGCAGTCATTATCATTGGACTCAGGGCTAAAGAGACATTCTATAACAGAGTTTAGTTCTCCCTTCCTGCTGCAAGACGACAAATATTTTTTTGCCCTATTATTTTCTTTTACCAGATGGCCAAGTTTAGCAAAAGGAAAACTGCCTTTTTCATGAGATATAAAAGACAGAATAATTTCACAGGGTGTGACAGGGGTCACACCCCCTAATTTCATGGGGTGCCAACAGAGGTCTGGCTGAGGAGGGGGCAGGGGGGATTAGTTAATTTTTGAGCATCCCCCTCTGGCTGCGGGCACAGCCCTGCAGTGGGACATGAAGACTTGCCAAGAGCTGTTTTGCCCATTTCAGCTGGAGTCAGCTGAGGACACCAGCATCCCAGGCGCCACGGACAAAGAGAGCTGCAACAACACGGCTCAGTGGGGTAGCACCCAGCTGGAAACCCTTTGTGCTACCTACTCTGGCACAATAGCTTTAACGGAGATACAATTTGCATCAAGCTTATTATTTTCGTGTTTTTAACCCCACAAAAACACACACAGTGGGACTAGGAAGTAAAGTAAATCCCAGTAAGGCCTCTGCTAAATAAAACACAAGGAATCTATTCTACCCGGAAAAGGTCCTCTCCGAAAGGCAGAAGGGAATATAGTGAATACATTTTGATTTGTGAAAAACACAATTTAATGTGTGTACTTCACCTCTACAATATCTGACTCAGCTCCAGAATAATTTTTTTTTTTTTTTTAGTTAAGGAATCTGGAGCACTCTAGAGCAAAACTATCAGTTGCCAGATGCAAACAAATGAGAGGGCAAAGGCAGTTTTATATTCCCCTCCTCTATTTCATTGCCTAGCTTGATTTTTGGGGAAGGAAGAAGAGATGAGATTTCATGGGTGAAGACAAGATGGGCTGGTGCTCCTAGGGCTACTGAAAATCTTCAGGGTGACTGCCTGCTATGTTCTTCTCACACAGGACTGACCTTATCACCAAGTTTAGTTTCAGGCAAGAAATTCCCTTAGGTCTATTTGACAACGACAGGGAGGGGTAATTTTGTCCCTGCCTGTAACCACCAAGATAACCTACCTTTGGAAATCCACTGCTACTGCAGAGACTTAGGATGTTGATGAGAAGATCTACATTAAAGTGCATCTTAGTGGTCTTTATAACTTTCAAGATATCTATGGCATGGCATCTCAGTACTCCATAATGCAGGCAGTTAGAAACCACATTTTTCTCTGGATTAGTCATGCGCTGTCTGTGATTACCAAGGTCCCATTTGATAACTCAGACAGCTGTTTCCAGTCCTCTTCCAGGTAGTCCTAATCTTTAGGATTCCTACTGGCTATTTGCATGAGAGCTGGGAGGAGGTTAGGAGAGGGCAGCATATCTGATGCCCTGGGCTGTGCTTTGGGGTAGGAAGGGAAGGTCAAAATAACTAACAATGAAGAAAAGGTGGGTTGTTTTCCAAGCCAGTTCAGAATTGGGCTTTCCAGATAGGAAAGATAATTGGAAATAAACTGTTGAGGTGAAAAGGGTCTTCAAATAAAAATGGAGATATTTCAGCACATCTTCAAAAGTTCAGACAACAGAACTATAAATGGTCCTTAGCTTTCAAAACAAAATCGTTCCACTAAAATGTGATGTCACTGGGGGAATCCATGTTACCTGTGCATGCCTCATGTGTGAAAACAAGACCACCATGTTTCAGCTAGCAATGCTTCATCTCACTTTAGAAACAGAGAGTTTAACAACGCTGTTACAGAGCTCCTAGTTTGTATATATTTAAAGAAAGTCAAGAATATACACACAGCCACTGCTCAGCTCACTGTGTCTTGCAAACTTAATCAAATACACTTGAATATATCCCTTATCTTACAGTACAAGGGCTTCCCCACCCAAAAAAAAAAGGAAATCAATATCAATTTTATTCCATATTTATAGAGATCCTTCTAAAGGGAATCAATGGGCTTCTATTTCTTAGATAACCACCACTGACTTTGTCAGTAACCTTGAGCATCATACCAATATTCTCAGTTGTTCAGTTTGGTTTTTTTTCAAAATGTTGACCAACAGGTTTATGTTGTGATTTATTTTAGAGAAACCAAGAATGATAACAACCTCATTTGATTTGACGCTACAGCAGTAATCGTCCTAATTGGCCTTTGTTTCTGTTTGTCATCTACAATTATTCTCTGCATAAATTATCATGTTTGACTTCAGCATTTATGACCAGTGAGTTCCTTAATATGCCATTATCAAAACCTTCACAATAATACATTTACTCAGTAAGTTGAAAATGCAACCTGAATGTAACACAAGTATATTTTCTGGAAACCTTCTAGAACTAATGAAAACAATAAAAACACTTACGTTTTTCCTGGGCATCATATATTGGCCAATTATGATCTGTACAATACTTTACTCACAAGAGAATTACAATATCCCAAAACAAAACAATTACCCATTACATGCCAAATTAGCCAGCCCATGCCAAATAAAGTCAGGCCCTGCCCCCTTTACCTTTAGAAGAAAAAAAAAGAAAAAAAACACAATGTGAAGGTAAAACAGAAAATTTTCAATTTTTTTTTAAAGTACAGCTGAACTAAAACCATACTATTATTTGCATCACTATACACTTTTCTCTAAACAGAGGTGAGGTTATTGATGGTGGTGGTTTCCTGTGAACATAGCAGCCCTGGGGGAGACATCCCACACAACAGCCCTTCCCAGCTAATTGAGTTGTGTCAAAAACAACTTGACTTTTCTAGTGTATTGTCTACTCTGCTCCATCAGAAGTCAGCCATTGGGCTTAATTCCATTTATAAGCCTTAAGGTATTTCTGGCATCTTTGAATGTTGTTATGCTTCCAAAAGATGATTGCAATTTTACAGAAATATCTCACACTATTTCTAGTTTAGGGGTCCGGTATCAGCTTTTTTCTAAATACTAGTGCTTGCTTAAATCTGACTTTATATTTGTAGAAAGCTTTAAGACAGTTGAGAGCAATTACTTAATTCCTAAAACACTATATACACAAGACTATTCTGTATCATGTCTAAGGAGTTATTCCCTCCCTAGTTCCCCATTAATGCAAATTTGTTTCAGATTAACATCAGGGACAAAAACAGAGGGTCTCCAGTTGGATGATGTGATTTAACACTGAAACAGAAAGCCTTCGAATAGCAGGAATACACATTGCCTTCTAAACAAATATCATTTTACATTTGATCAGAAGATTTAAAAATCAGAGCCAGAACTTAAGGCCAGGCTGTGTTTTCATTTTTGCACCTGAATCAGCACCTTGCTTATTTTGCAACAGAGCTGCTCCAAAAGTGGGGTAAGTGAGAGAAGAATCGTGACCCACTGGCATGGTTTTTCTACAAACAAAGCTCTTTAATACCCATTCTCTGAATTTCTCTACATGCTGCACGTTCTACCCAGTAAACCCTACATTTTCAAAGTCTATTCTACATTTTCTTAATTCTAATTAAACAAATCTTAATCTTGACTTTAATGGCTGCAATTATGATACTTCATTATGTTAAATGTTAGTTGCAACATAAGAATAAATTGTATAAACAGTTTAGCTGCAATTGCATGGAGTCTAACTGTACATTACTCATTAACAAGATGTGGGTAGCAGCAATTATAACATTTCCTCCTAATGTCCCTATTTATTGAGTCTCAGCAGCAAGCCCCCTTTTCACAACACACACTGATTGACGATAGCAGCTTTTGTACTTGTGAAGAACAGGCACAGTAACCTGCTGTGTGCCTGTAACTCAGATCGATGGAAGTACACATTAGCTCTTAGCCTCACAGGCCGGAGTTCCTGAAGGTCAAAATAGCCATCAGCATCACTGTAGGGTACAGAAATAATTTCACAAATTGTGAACAAAAACAACACAACTTGCTTTGCAGTTTGATTATTGTTTATAGATACAGCAAGCCAAAAATTAAAGCATAGCCTTGAGGCAGCGTAATTATTTACAGCTGAAGACTCATATCATTATTAGCGTGCTCCTAATTGCTTAAAGTTATATCAGTGTTAGCTGATTTAACACATTTTTGATAAGAGGCATGGAAATTGTTTTTTCTGCATATGGAATGTTGGATCGCTTCCTTATTTTTTAAGGTCTTCCCTCCTCCCCTTTTTTTACAAACTGTCCCTTGTTTGCCATTGAAAAAAGCCCCACACCCATAAATTCCCCTTTATTCTGTATGCCTGTAACTATCACTGCAGTGTTTTGTCATGTTTCTGTGGAACTATATATTTGGATTTAGCTGAGCTAAAATCATGCCAGGTTTTGGCTTTCACTAACAATGGACTTGATAATTTCACATCAATACCAACTAACTAAAGAATAAATCACACTTTGCTTTGTGAGGCACATCCTAATCTTTTACTTTTTTCCTACAGTACTTGAGCTGAAAGCGGGCAGAAGGAAAGCAGTGCTATCCTCCTCATGAAAAGCAACAGGGAAAATCTCATGGTCTGAAGCAAGATCTGCATCACATACCACCTCACATACACCTATTTTGAAGACAGCAAAGAGTTATCTACTACAACATCACTGTATTCACTTCCCCTCATCTACATAAAAGATAAATTTGGTTTGCCACTAGTAAACCAGAGGAACAAATAATTTGGGAACTTTTCATATCAATCAACCTGTAATTTGTCACCTTGACTTGTTCCTCTCATTCAAACCAGCAGAGCAGTTAAGCACTGTTGGGGCAAAGCCTTGAGCCACTGCTGGCCAGACACCAGGAGAGGCAAGTCAAGGCTGGTGAGGGCAGGAAGCCAGGATGCTCTGGGAGGCAGGCTGGGGATGCTGCTAATAAAAATGATACTTTATGGGGAAAGCTCCCCTTACCAGCACTGAGCAAAGAGTGTATGGGCAACTCTAACATTTCTGAAGTTGGGCACACTTGGCTTTGTGACTTAAAAGGTATTATTCCAACAGTATGCGTAATGCAGTAGAGAATTCTCAAGGTAAAGCAAATACAAATATGATCTTACTTTCCTTCTCTAACTTCCTTCAGGCACTTATGTAGAGCACTTCAGTTTTAAACTCCACATCAGGTACTTCCACTCCTTGAGTCACGCTGACTGGCAGCTGAAAGAGCCTGTTATTTTGTGATGGGAGCCAGGGAAAAGCAGTAGGGACTGCCCATGGACTTAGAGTGGTCTTCACCTCACCCTAAACAGCAGACCTTGCCTGAGAAAGCACCTTCCCCAGCGCAGGTTCAGCTCAACCCAAAATGGAGAAGCAGCAGCAGACAGCAAGGGGGCTGATAAGTTTTGCTTTCCTTAGCAAAGTGAAGGCTATCAGGGACAGGGCTGGCACAGAAACATAGGAAATAGGGTCACTTTATTTCTATCTGTGTTATATACAGACCTTAGCTCCTGTGATGCAAGTGGCAGGGATGATGAGGATCCTAAGTATTTCTCCACTTCTCACCTAAGCGCAGGCTTAATATTATGTGCAGAATTAAAGGCAGTTAATCACATCCTTCCATAAATTTTGGCTCTGCTACATAAAGATTCATTTAGTTGGGCTAATTGTTTTATGGCAGTGTAACAAAGAACAGGTCAAATAATTACAGACAGGGCTATTTTAAAATAATGGTCCAACTGCTGAAATTTGCAGCATCTGGCTACTGAGAGGGGTGATGCTAGCTGAATTATATATTATGGTTTCCAGTGAGGAAAATCTTCCATTATTTTGTCTGTGAATAGGGAAATAAAAGACTGCAATAGCATGTGAAACTGTCATAACAGCTTTTCACAGTTGAAACACATTAAATTACCAGCAATCAATACCCTGAGAAAAACCTAAAAGAAATGGATTTTCTAGGAAGGAATAAAGAAGTGCACCAGGTTTTAACTGGAAGCTTTAATTTGCCCAGCACTAAAGAAGTGGTAAAAGCTGCATGGATTGAAGTTGAAACATGAAAAAAGCCCAAACCTACTGACTTCACAGGGGACTTTGGCTGGGGGAAAAAAAAAAGGACACAGCTTTTAGGAATTAGCTGTCTTACACACGGCATTCAGAGAAACAAAAAGCAAGAGAGAAACTTATGTAGGCCAAGTAAGAGCATGCCCTGAGGCTCCAGAAGACCAACTCTTTGCTATTCCTCTGCCATATGATTAAAAATTGAATCACTGCCTGTTGTTCCTCACTAGGTGCTTGGTACTCTTGGCATCTTATAAATGGATCTTCTGCAGCTCAGCCTGATTTCCTGAGCTGACAAGTTATGGATCCCGTGATGACACATGGGTTTTCTGCTGTGTGACTCATGTGCCTAGCACTTCTTAACAGTTTTTGTTTTCTGAGTCTAGCTGGAGTCGCATGGCACTAACAGTCAAAGAGAGCTAATACAGTAAATGGAAACTGCTGTCAGTATGAACCAGATTAGTCAATCCCTATAGCACAAGTGAATTTCAGATAGCAGCTCAAGCATGACCACTATGATCACAACCTAGTGTTTATGTATACACAGAAACAATGAAGTGGCCTGGCAATTACTGGAAATACATTCCTCAAGCTTTCAGGCTATGCCAAGCTTAAAATTGTGGTCAGCTCATGTGGGAGAAACTAGATCAACTTGGATTGCATTGCAGCAGTTGTAATTGAATTGTATATTTTGCCTTTCTATAAAACTTTCAGTGCTAAGTGCACAGCAGCTTAAATGATCGTGACATGTAGTGCTTTCTGTGCCTCCAAATCTCACAGGTACACAGCCCTGCCATGCCACCTCTTTCCACCTCACACATGCCCCACCAGCACTGTCAAACACTACGTGCCACCCTCCCTCTCCAAAGGCAGAAGGCATCCAGAACCAAGCCCAAGTGTCATTGCTGGAGTCCCTGGGATTTGCTGTGACTAGTGGTGGAAAAAACTCAGTTCTGGAGCAGAGTCTGGCCCTGCCCCATTCAACAGGAGCTCTGCTGTTCCCTTCAGCTGGGCTGGGGTCACAGCCTGCAAGTTTGCACAAGCAGCTCAGAGTTTGGTGATTATAACATCTACCTACCACAGTGAAGTTTGCAAAATAAGACAAGAAATGCCAGGGTTTTTTCCATTTATTTCCCCCCTCCCCTAACCACTCTTTCAACTTTTTTTTCTATTGTAAGTTCTTGGTCTTTCCAACCTAAGTGATTCTATGATTCTGACTTTTACAGTTCTTTCTCTTTATTTTAACATATCAAGTAATTCAACTAAATGTAAAATTTACGTATGTATTTTTAGATATGACATACACATATATTAAATCATATCCTTGTCTCATGTACTGCACTGACCCATGGTCACTCTGGCTGCTGGCAAAGCTTGGCCACTCTCCTCTAGTTCTCAGCACCTGGCTGGGGCCCCAAAACACTGAACCCTGCTCCCTGAGACACACTAACCCCAGCCTTCCTCAAGATGCTCCGCTACAGTCTGTCAGGCAATGAACTCACATCCAACTTCATCATATTTTAAACTTTTTGACTTATGCTGAAAACACTGAATTTTCCTTAATTTTTCCCATTATTTTGACACGTCAAAATATTTCTGCAGGAAGTAATTTAGCTAAGTTTCAGTTCAAAAGCAAGTTTTCTATATAAAGCAGTTTTGAAGAGAATTTTTAACTCGATGCAAGTTTAGTTGGCTAAAACTCTTCTCTTTGCAGCTTCCCCACCTGCTATACCAATGGAAGAAAAAAACAGAAGCAAACCCTTCCTCACCTCTCCCTGACAGACCCAAGACAAAAATGCATGTACCTATGTTCTGAATTAACAGATTTTATGATTTTTTTAAAGCAGAATCACTTAACTCTGGACTTATGAAGGAACCCCTACCTTTCCCATTCCCGTTTTCCAAAATTTCCTAGCTATAGTATCTATTATGTCTAGCAGTTTAATCAGTATAGTCTCCCTTATTTTTCTAATTTAAAATGAAGTTCTGCTTCCCAGTATTTAGACAACACTATCAGAAAGTGACAATTGGGCTGGAAAAACCAAAGGAGAAGCTACAATTTAAACAAAAACCTGCATCTATTTAAATCTTGTACTGTACAAAACTAGTATTCCACTTAATATGTGGCTAGGCATCTTAAATTCTGAAATTCATGTTGTAGAGAACATGGGGAATGATACACAAATTTTACTTGCTCAAGGGAACAGGGCTATATTTACCCAGACATTTTAGAATATTCCATCATGCTTTAAGTGAAGGAAAGTTAAATAGTTCTCTTCTCTGAAAATACATCAATATTTCTCATTACAAAGCTGTACAGGGAAGAACTTTTATGTTATACACCAAAGCTGAGGTGACTTGTACTGGGAGAAGGGAAATGATATCACAGAACTTGAATTTTCTTGTACTCTATCATTTGGCCCCCAGATCAGAACAAATAAAACACTTTCACTGAAGCTGCTTCCTCCGGCCACTTTTCCTTGTAGAAATTTGTTCTAAGGCATTTCCTGTCAGTGCTTCCCATCGTTCTCCAAAGTTTGCATTTTTTTAATATATATAAATTTTACTGTCCATAGCAATAAATATCATTTCTGTCATCTGCAGCTATCAATATGTCGCAGAGACTGCTTTTCCATTCCATGTGGTTGTGACGAGCTTTCAAATTTGTCTCCCAGCATTCATCCCTTCTTGGCTCAAGAGCAGAGTAAATCTGCAATAGCCATTAACTATTACTCTAACCAGATCTGAGGCTTCAAGGACCCCACTGCAATCTCTTAGTTCCTTGTTGCACAAAGAGCTGCGAATGCCAAAACGACACTAATGTCAAATAAAAATAGCATTTCCTGAAAGGTCCAGATGTAATTGTCAAAGTCCTACCCATACCGCTGGACACGAGTCTCACAGGTCTAAGAATGATGCTGAAGTTATAGAAAGAAACCCAGAGATGCAGCCATACATAATGCTATGATGCATGTCTGATGGGACTGAGACTTATTTCCCAGCCCCTTATCACAGGGAGATGCCCAGCTGCAGCCAGGACCCACAGCAGGATGGGACTCTGGGCAGTCAGAAGACAGTCATACACCCAAGGTGGAAACCCACAAGGATAGAGAAGAAATACAGGCAGAGCCACAGCACATATCTTGAGCTGGGCATCAAAGCAAAGGGCCATGTGCCTTCTACAAAACATTTACCTCCAAATAGCAACAAAAACATCGCTATGCAGGCATTATTATAGTTATTCATTTAAGAGAAATCTTGGACTTATATGATTAAGCAAGTGAAAGCCGGAGGAAAAATACCCCACAGTTTAAACTCTCCTCTTTCACATACCAATAAGGCTTTATATATCTATATAATACAGACCTCTTACATTATTCAGCCAATGGTCTGTAATTAATGATCAAAAAATATTCCCACAGCTCAAGATACATACAGGCACAGTATTTTGTGTGTTGCTATGGCCAAAAAGATCATTTCCTCCATCATATTACTACCAAAAATAACAGTGCACATTTGCTGGAAACATGCAATATTTCTAGCTAGAACACTGGGTCTTCTTTACCCTGCCTAAAGTAAAATTATCTTTTATACCTGCGACAGTTCTTAACTCCAGTTTCACTCTGAGTTCTGGCAGAGAAGCTAGATAGTCAACGTACCTGCCCCTCTGGTGACACCTATGGCCTAAGACAGATTGTTTGAAACAGAATCAAAAGTCTCCTTTCTTTTTTCTGACCGAATTTTTAACTTCCCCCATGTTTTCACACCAGCTTCACTTTGCAAAGGTATACAGCAATATTACTTTTATCACAGGACACAGCTTTCCCACTTCCAAAACAGGAATTGCAGGAGGACACCCGGGCAGAGTGAAGCCTGCCTGCTTGCTTTGCCCAGCCTGCTGCAGCAGCTGCTCTGCTTGACAGCTGAAAACTGCATTTTCAGTCGCCAGTCCTCGCAACTTTTTGGAGCTCTTGTATCAGCTGCTACAGCCTCTGGAAACTGGTGCCGAGGAAATCTGTGCAACGGCTGAGAAATGGAAAGGAAAACTCTAAACAACCATGTAAAACACACATCTGGGGCCACAGCTTGTCAGTACGAACATGGATGGGTCTCAGCCTCTGTCTCCATCAGCTCGAGGACCATAGGTAGCCTCTCTCCCACAGAGCTTATGCCAACCAGATGCTTGAATAGAAAGTAGGTACAAACAAATGTCAGCGTCACTTAAGCAATGCTTAAACACGTGTTTATTCACACTGCAGACGTCTCACCACTGCAATGCTGTGCCTGTCCCCAGCACTTCAAAGAGGCCCTCAGAAGCCAGCGCTTTGTGTGGTGTGGTGGAGGCAGCATTGTTCTCATTACCACTCACAGAACTTGTATCCAACCATTAAATTATATAGCTTTCATCTGTTTCTTAAGAGGACAAGGCTAATGCAACCATGCTGAGTGCATGCATGTGTGTGTCCATCCACGTATCTCCCAGCAATTTTTGAGCATCTGCCTGACTTTGATCACAGCTAGCAGAAGGTCAGAGACCATGACAACACAAGTTCATGAAAGTTGTCAGGAAAATGAGCACCTGGTCTGAAGTGAGGAAGACCTACTAAAGGTCCCCAAGCAGAAAAAACTTCCTACCTCACCCTCAGACTCTAAAGGATCCAACACAAGGCCAAACACCAAGAGAAACCAGACTCTGCCAGTGCTGAAGCTTGTTGAAAGACCATGGTAGAGAAGTAAGAGACACCGTGAGCTGTGGTCTCTCCAGGTGTCACTACTGTGCCTTCAGGCAAGGGCTTAAACAGCCCTCAGTCAATGCAGTTACCTCACACAGCTTTTATTATTCCAGAGAGAGAGAGAGAGAGACCAATATCACAGCACTTCCCACCCATATCACTTCTGCTGGGACTTCTCTGCTGACCTCAACATGCTAGCTGAACCACAACTCTCATGGATCACAAAGAAACCCTGATCCTGAAGAAGTCAACAGCACTTCGGTTTTAGAAGAAAACAGAGCTGTAAGAGGCATTTATGTTAGGGGGGGAAATATTACCACAAAAATTAGTGGTAAACAAAGTGTATGCATTCTTGCAGACATCACTTTAAAAATAAATAAATAGGAAAAATAATACCTTTCCTTGTATTCAGCTATAAAAATAATTTAAAAAATAAATTACACTTCAGCTCCTCTGGATTCACACTGTAAATAGATTTAGATTTTTTTATCCTCCTCCCTTACTGGATGCACAGCAAGCTGGGAAGACATATCACACACAAAAACACCCCTCCCCATGATCCCAAAAATACTGTAGAGTCTCTTCAAGTCCTCTTCCTGGTCTGAATATCGCCTGCTGCTTCTGTATGAATCAAGAGCATTACAACCAGCAGAAGACCAACAGTCATGGAAGCTGTCTTCCTTCAAATATTTTCTTATTATTCAGCTTCAGAGGACCTATGTAGAAGAATTAACCTGACTGAATAAAATATCCCTCTGAAATGCTATTTTTATTAACATAAATGTATGTACATGCATGCACAGATACTATGCACAGTGTCCCAGCACAATAAAAATGGCCAGTTGTTACATCTTTGTATGCCATGTGTTCTCTCAGTTGCCAGAAGAGCATCCTTTTGATGTACAAAATACAGAGGTAAACTTCAGTTATTTTTAATAAAACACAGCAAATACTGCTTCTGGCAAGTGAACTATAAAAGCTAATATTTAAACAACAGTAGCAATAAAAGGTATTAGTTCTATACAATGGAGAAGATTTACATTAAGATAAAGTTCTTTTTCCTTTTTTTTTTTTTTTTTTTCCCCAGCAAAAGTTGTGGTTTCAGGTAACCACTCAAGTCAGTAGGGGCTACATTCTGTTTGGTGCCCTGCATGTCTGCTGCTAGGGCACAAGAGTCTAAGTCCTAGCACAAACTAGAAGATTTTGAATCCCCCAAGCTGTCCCAGCTCTTGCCCATGTTTTATTTTTTTTAAGTCATCTTGTTAATATCTCCACAAAATCAAGTAAAGTATCCCCACACCCCATCCCTCCCTCACTTCAGCTGTAAACTCTGTTATATTCAGACATTGAACTGAACACTTTATTGACTGGTTTAAAAGCTAATCTGAAAAGCATTTTACCCACACATTTTTTTTTTATGTGTAAAATATTGTTTAATTTGTTCAACAAAATATTGAAAGAAAAAAAAATTCCCAACTTGTAGTTGCTGTCTATATAAGTTATCACAAAACTGTTTCAAAGAAAATTTCACAGAAGGTTATTTAAGTCCCAGCAAAATCCATCCATACCTTTGGTTCCTGGTAAGCCAGGACACCCTAATGAATAGTTCATTGCCAGCTAGTCTCCAAATCCAGGTGCCATCCACAATGCCTGCTAGTGTGCTGTTATTTCCATGTGCAACTGGTGCATCTTTCCGTGTAATTTTAGCATTTCAAGGCCTAATCAAGGTATTTCAAGCCAAACACGGCCACTCCATCAGTCCTCACGTGAACCATTCAAAATTTTAGTGGAAATTAAGTTCTCTTATATATCACACATACACCAAAGAACAGGACTTTTGAAACTATTTTTGAATCTATTCTATGATTCTATTCTAAACTACCTCCATAGTATAACCCAGCATAAATTTATTTCCATTTTATTTCTGAAAAATGTTTTGATATTCTTTGCAAAGGGCAAGGCTTGAATTTTAATTTAAATTATTCAATGTTGTTGAAAATAAAAATTAAAGATTCTTTTCTTGTGCTTTACTCAGCAGCCACATACCAGATCTTGCAGTTCCCTGATGCAATGCTTTCTTCAACACGTATCACATGCAGAATCAGAGAGGCAAGTACCCACCCTCTTGACCTCTAACAGGACTTTAGGAAATGACATTAAGCTGAGTCAGAGGAGGTTAAAATTAGGTATCAGGAAAAGTTTTTTTTCACCTGAAGAGTGGTTGAACACTAGAACAGGGTCACTAGGGAAGTAGTCAGAGCACCAAGCCTGACAGAGTTCAAGAAGTGTTTGTACAACACTTTCAGGCATGTGGTGTGACGCTGGAGGTGTCCTGTGCAGGGGCAGGAGTTGGACTCGATGAACCTGATCCTAACAGTCCCTTCCAACTCGGTATATTCTATGATTCTATGCAACAATTGGAAAGAGAAGCCTGGAAAAGACAAGACTTGAGTAAGATCTTATAGCAGCCTTCCAGTTTCTGAAGGGGATCTACAAGAAAGATGGGAAGGGGCTTTTTAGAAAGCCATGTTGAGAGAGGACATGGGGGAATGGCTTTAAACTGACAGAGGGCAGCTTTAGTTAGATATTAGGATGAAGTTCTTTACGGTGAGAGTGATGAGACACTGAAACAGGTTGCCCGTAGAAATTGTGGCTGCCCCATCACTGGAAGTGTTCAAGAACAGGTTGGAGGGGCTTTGAGCAGCCTGGTCTAGTGGAAGGTGCTCCTGCTCAGGGCAGTGGGGCTGGAACTCAACCTTTAGATCCCCTTGCAATCAAACCATTCTATTGTTATGGTGTTAGACTGAGTGGAAAAAAAAAGTTAATCAAGAGAATAGCCATAAAAAGTTTGTTTCTTTGAAGCTGGTCACATCAGAGAAGAAGTGGATGGAAATTATCCATCAGGCTTAAAACGAAGAAAAATAAAGGTGTGGAGCATCAGATAAGTTTCAATGGGCATTTTAAGTCCAAAATGTATTCAATATATTATACAAGCAAAAGCAGCACATTTTTTGGATTCTTTTTCTATCTGCTTTTATTTGTAAGTTGTTAAATAAGTAGAAAACACCTATATGTGTCCATGTGATTTCCTTCATCAATGTGATATACCATAAACAGAGGAAAAAAAAGTTTTCACTTCCCTTCTGCTCTAGTAAAAGTGCAGCATACAAGTTGTAGCCAACATGCCTGATCTGCCAAGTAAAATTACATTGACTGTAATTCCCTTGTCACATTATTATCTCTAAGTTCATTTAAAGCCCTGTAATTTAAAAAAAAATGCTTCTAAATTCCAGTTAAAAGCAAAATATTTTAGATTGTTTAGTAGAAGTGAAATAACAACCAACCAACCAAAAAAAAAAAAAAGGGCGTAAGAAAGCAACTCTTGGAAGATGCAAAGATTACAATTGTTGGGGGTTTGGCTTTCTGTTTTTGAAAAAAGTAGCAAGTTTTGCCAAGACAAACCTGACTGACTACTGCTGATAGCAGAGGCCTTCCAGTGATACCAGCTACAGAGCAAGCGAGGCAGATGAAGACAAAAATGGCTTGTTTGGATACTTTCACTTTGTGGAACAATCTCTTTTAAGAGAATTAAAGCTGCTATCTTTTAACTTAGCTGACTTTTTGAGGAAGGACATAGAGTCTAGCCAGGTTGCTATATTTGGGTCAGTGGTGGGCATGCTTACCCTGCCTATGCCAGAACTGGACCCACGTGACTCAGGAAAGCAAAGTGCTGAAAAAGTATAAGCCCTTCGCATCACACGCACACCCAAAGCCTAATTCTCACCCAGAACTGGTGAACAGCAAGGGTGCATTTGTCTTCTGGATTCTATTTTCTTGTCCTGCTCCTGTGTCCGAGCAGAGCCAAAGCAGCTATGCCAACACATGACTTCTATTTCGTTCAGGGCATCTCTGCCAAAGCTTTGTTAGCCCTGGGGCAAGATAAGACAGCATATTCCCCCCTTCTGGTGAGTATTTCCAGCTTAACATTAATGAAAGCTCTGGACAAAAATAAGAGATGCGTCCTTGCAACTACTGGGACTACTGGATTTTCTCCTCCATGTTCGCTTGGTGGTTTTGAATTAAATCAAATCGGAGGGCTGGGAACGAGCGTGCTCCCAAAATAGCGCAGTTCAGCCTCATTGCAGGGAAATCGTGGGTCTCCAATTTCTGCTGCGGACACGGCCTCTGACTCGGGGGTGCCAGGCTGAAGTCTCCCGGCACAATTTCGTCAAAACCTCTTCAAGTCAAGACAAAAGTAAAGGCATGAATGCTCCTTATTGCATGTGTCTCTGCTGAATAGCTTGGTATTGCCCTATTCCCTATGACAATAGAGTTAAGGGAATGAAACATGTTGTTTGGAAACAGTAAAAAGCTGTCAGCAGTAACCACTGTCAATACTCATGCTGGGCTAAGCTTGGTACTCCTGCTTGTCATTTATTTATTTACTTATTAAAAAACATGTTTGATATAAAGCAGTTCTGTACGCAAGCAACAATGCCAAACTAATAAACCAGTGATTAATTTTGTTCTTGTCCTAGGTTTGTTTTCTTCTTAATAATCTACATAAATACATTAGAGAAAACATTCATTTGCCTAGACTTTATGTGGTATGAGGCAAACCCAGAAGCATTTTGCAAAGGCAGCTAGTTGTCACAGAAGAACTGGGCGGGCAAGCAAAAAGACTTGAAAACACATTTAGAGAGCTGCATGCAAGCTGTAGAAAGGAACAAGAGAATTACAATTAAAAAAAAAAAAAAGAAAGAAAAAAGAAAAGTTGCTCAGCATTTTTAAAGATGCTGCCAGTCTGAGAAATGGCCTTGCAGACTTCAGATGACAAGAAATAGGCAGATGAGAAAAAGCAAAAAGAAAAGCCATTAATAACTTTAGAGAGAATAATAAATAAAGGTTTCAATGAGGGACTTCACTGGTCATTTTGTGTAGATAGTGGTGTTTTAAGATTTTAAATACATTAAATATATGTTTTCTGTTTAACAGCCAGCCAAAGGCTTAACCTGTATAGACAAATCTGATACTTGTCACAGAGACATTGCTTTTATTTCTGTGCCTGGGCTGTAGCAGAAGAGTGCTGGTTTTCTTGGATTGTTTCTGGTGCCACCAACTGCCTTGTCCCAAAACAGTAAAGGGTATGCTCCTTCCAAGAGCATGGAAGAAAGCCAGGGAGTGCAAGACAGTTGTAAATGCTGTGTGACTTGTCAGAACACTCCAGGTCTCAGAATATCGTGCATACTTCTTTCTCATGGTAACTCTTTTACAGACAAAGAGGAAAACTCACTTGGCCAAATTGAACCCCCACCCCTGTAAAAATTCTTCAAACTACAGCAAAGCTTGAGAAAAAGGGAACAACATCATGTTCTATCTCCCTTCAGGGCAATGGCAGCAGAGGCACCCACTCCTACTTTTTTGCACACCCCTCATTTATTGCCAAGTCTAGCGGCAGTTTTGGTCATGCAAACAGTACAGGAAAAGAAAGATACAACAATCATGTTCCCCATGCGGGATGGCAGGAGAAACAGTCCCCTAGGAAAAGCTGGGAGCAATAACATTGCTTGCAAGAGGTGCAACCCCAATGCACCAGAAGGGCACTAAAAAAAATGCCCAGAAAACATTCAAATTTTATTATACTTGCATGTGTTCTATTGTACAATAGAAAAAATACTGCACATTTCATTTTTTGCCACATAGTATTGGAAAGCTATTTAAAAAATGCTTTGAAGAACACTCCAAAATGTTGTTGCTATTGTTTTCATAATTCCAAATTAACAGGCTACAGAGAAGAAAATGTTAATGAATAAATTAAAGAAACTTCTAACATAAATGCCCTAGCAAGTAATTTTTCTGAGAATTACATGAACAGCGTCAGGCAGTCAACCCAGATATTTGTACAGCCACGTAGGCCACACTGTGGAAAAGCCTTCCCATTTAAGAAAATAGATCCATAAAATCAAGGTGTCTTAAAACTTTCAAGCCTGTAAGAAAAATACCAAGGTTAGCGGCAAGCAAACTTACTCTATTTAACACTCTATTTTGCACATGAATTAGCATACAAGATGCTGGCATGAAAGAGTCACATTCAAAGCCAAGACCCTTGCATTTTGTTCTAGGTAAGGCATAGGGCTATTTTATCCCTGGAATAAGATGGTTTAATAGCCCTGCATCATCTCCCACACTGGGAGTCTCCCTCTACTGCTTTCAGAGCTTCTGGTTCCAGTGAAGTATAACCAGCATTGGTAGGAAGTTGTTGCCAAGGTTATCTCTAGTAGCTAAATCCAGCCTGTATGTGGTTTTAACAGACAATTTGAGATGGAGACAGACAACTTCTTCAAGGGAGAGCCAAATAGCTGCCTTCCAAAGTGATGAATTGCAGAGTAAATGTGTAACTGTCACAATCCTAATTGTTGGGGGTTTCCCCCTGCCCCCAGAATGTGGGATACAGGGGTGAAAGTCTTCAAGCACACAGAGACCAAAGTGCAGCCTGATACCTCCAGGTACACTGATACTCAAAACAAACAGCAAGGGAGAGCTCAAAATCTTCCCTTCCAAATAATATAGGGTTTTCAGCTCTCGCTCACCACTGACACTGCAGTGACTCCTACAATCATGATTCTGCCTCATCATCCTAAAGACCATGTAATTTGTGCAAGGGAATTCCAGATACAGAAGAAATGGCACTCACAGTGTAAATGCAACCAGAGGCAGCCCTCAGGGACCACCAGCAGACACACTTGTCCTCCCCTCACTTCCCAGCATAGGGCAGCAGTCACAGAGAGGGTGATGGGAAGCCACCCTGCAAGGGCATTAGTCCAAGTGCTTTGAGATGCCCTTGCCCATCCACAGTGGAGCACGGAGAGCTGAACTGTAGAAATATAGATGAAGTTTGATTTTCAATTTATAACAGCAGACCAGGTATCAATGCCCACTCCTTCCACGGGTTTCTATTGAGAGCATTTCTGCCATAACATTGGCGGACAAACAAATCCAGTACACACATTAGCAATTGAAGGAGTCCTACAAATCAGTGTTGCTTGAATTTTCATCAGTTCCCCTGAAACCTCTAAGAGAATCTATTAAAAATTTTTAAATCTTTCCTTGACTTGCTTTTTTTCCCCCCATTTTAAATTATTATTTTTGCAGTCTGTACTAAATGATCAATATTAGCTAAAAATCTTCAATTCTCTAGAGGACAAAGCCTTCCAGGTTTTATAATAAAATACCATGATGTTCAACCAGTCTTGTATATCACAGATATATATTGTAAAATAAATATCCGAAGGCAGCCATGATTGAATCTCAACTCCACAGAGCCAAGAATTTTTCACTGCCTTTTAGCAAAGAATAAATATCTTCTTTCTAAACTTTGTGAACAAGACTTCTCTCACACATTCTTCCCAGGATTACTATTCATTCCTTGATAGCCCGCCATGCTGCCTTATCTCAGTTTGCATGACACGCAATCATTCAAAATTGCAAACTGAATTTAATTGCCATAGACAAGTGTTAATAGATTTTAATAATGCTTTATTAGACTTTATGCAAATTGGACTGCACTGAAAAATCTGAATAAAATCCCAGCTTCAGCAGCCATTCCCCCCTCTCAAGTAATTTTGAAACAGAGTAGGAAGAGGAAGCTTTAATTAGTAGTTTCTGATGGAATCTGATGATGAAAACGTTCTTATGAATAGATAGAGGTGACAAATATTATCTTTAACCCTGTGAGTTTCATGATTCATTAATTAGCACTGAGGGCTTTTCCCAAGAGGTGACTTAATACTAATACCAGCCAACAGATTTTTATTTTTTTTACATCAGGATTTTTATCTTGATAAAAGGGATCTCAGAACAGTATTATGCTGGTTGCACTTTCAAGTATTCAGTTGACACACATTTTGGTACATAAGCAAATAAAATCAAACAGGTAGAGAGAAGGAGAGAAGTATGAGTGGAGATTTTTGAACAACATATACAGATTGAATCCTAATTAATCTATTCTAGTAAGTAAATCAAAGTTAAAACTATAATTACAATGTAAAAGCAACAAATAGCCTACATACATTTTAATTTTTTTAACTCACAAAAGAATATTTACTATGACTATATGATAGAAAGGAATGCACTGATGGAATTATTTTTAGTTCTGCCATTATTAATTGATACCAATGAGCAAATAATATAAAACAGTTGTTCTTTTTCTGCCCACCTATATTCACAGACACTGTAATTTGCACACCAGGAAGCATTTACTGAGAAAGCTGTCCTTTTCATTTCCTCCTGAATCTATAAAGAAACACAAGAAAAGCCTAATGTCATAAGAAGCCATGGTGATATAATATTACTTCAGGTCTTAGAAACAGCCAACCCAAATATTTTCTGTTGACAAGCTCCACTGAACAGCACAGGAGCCAGGCAATGCATCACATATGCCAGATAACACTTCCTATCCTGGATTAGGAAAATCTGCCAGAAGAGTATTAATAGTTGCTCCATTTAGAGATAAGGAGATCAAATTACCAAAATCTTACAGTGGTTTACTCAGAAGGAGTGAGAGTCTGGCTACATTTTAAGTTGGTGGCAAAACTTCAACAGAAGTAGGATTCCACTCACATATTTACTAAGCCAGCCCAAATCCTTTCTCTTTTAGTCCTTACTGCTCACCATAAAGCTAATACCAGGCATAAAATCAGCCTTTCCCTAAAAACACAGTACAAATCAATAGAACTTGAAAATTCACATACAAGAAAAACAAAGATCATTCGTAGCAGATATACAGTGCTGTGACATGCAGCAGCTGTAATTCAGAACTAAGCATTTAAAATAAAAACAAACAGAAACCAATCCCACCACAAAGCAAAGCTGAAGAGCAAATCTGGAGCTTGACGTTTAAATTTTAAATTTTGGGGAGAACACTAATTTTAATCCTTTTAAAATAGTTACAAAAGAGCACAAAGGATATGAACCCTGCCACTGAAATAATGCAGATAACCTAGCATTTTTCCCTGCTTTTGAAAGTCTCCACCCACATACCTCACCTGGTATTTACAGGCTCATCCTGAACCACCTGAGGTAGCCCTGCCACTGCAGCCAGGCCAGCTGTAGGGCGTGAGCAAGGCCCTCACACGGCTCAAATGATTATTATTACAACTTTTATTATTAGTGCAAACCCATAGCCTGTCCCTGAAATTAGGTCCCACAGAGCCAAGGACACCCTGAGGTCTGGGACAGGGAGAGGCTGTCTCAGAACTGGTAAAGTTGTACAGATGACACATGCAATTCAGTTGCTTTGAGGGTTCTTTAATTGCAGGGAAGCCGACAACACACAAAGTTAAAAATAAAAAATATAGGTTTTTCAAATGGAAATGATGAGTAGCCCTTAATGATAATTAATTCCAGGCATTCTCCAAGACCTTTTTTCACCTACAAATGAAACTAATTACTAGGACTTTTAGCTTATAGTTTGCTGCATTGCAGAACAGCAGCAGCTGGGCTGTCTGTTTTATTTACTCTTGAAGAGCTTTTCAATAAATCTGTTTCAAATTTTGTTAACCCTACTCAACCTCCACACCCTCCTCTTTCTACTCCCCTCCACCCCCAATACTCATTCATGAGTTACAGCTGAGTAAAGTGATTTATAATAGTGCAATGAAGTGCAAAACATGCTCTGGCAAAGGAGCAAATTCCTTCCTCTGCCTTTCCTCAGATACCATCAGGTGTAACTGCAAATTCTGCCATACCTTTAGTACTGAGAGAAAAGATAAGCAAGACAGTGACTTTTCCTCCACAAACTTGCCTGCTGAAGTAGGACACAAAGGAATTACACCCTCCTCTCCCATTACCAGCCCCATCATGCCCAGCCATAGTGCATAAAGCAAGGAGGGTCAGCTAATCCCTGGGTTTCCTTGAAACCCTCTTGGATACAGTGAAAGGAAGAGAATGAAAGCCTGTTGCCCAAAGTTCAGGTTATATTTTGCAACTAAGAAATGCCGATTATAAAGTGGTCCATAGGGGTCTTCAAAACTGAGTCTGCTTGGTTTCCTCCAACTACTCAACATAATGCATCTGTTTTAGTGTCTAAAGCTTTTTTTCCTTTCCCCTCTCTGCAATATTATCATGCAGCAAGTATCTAGACTGAAATAAAGTCATCCCACAGGAGTACAAAAACAGCTCTGCAGGGTGTATGATTTTATTACATGCCTGATACTTCATTTTATTTTATGTCTTGACTCCTGAAGCTAGGTCAAATTCCCAGCTTTCCTCAATGGAAATAAGCTTTGAATTCAACTAGTTTTGAAGAACATTTTGTAAATGGGAGCTACAAATACAAAAAGAAAAAAAAATAGGACAACTAATTACTCAACCTCTGTCACCACAGTACTGAAATATACAGCTTTTCCCACAGTGAACAGCACAGTTTGACTATTTTAGCCACACGAAATTTTAAAGAAACTATTAGATTGTACAGGAAGTTGGTCAGCCATTCTAGGTGGGAATAAATAAGGCAGAGACAATGTTGGCATAGTTAATTTTATATTACACAAGAGTGGGCTGTGTTAAGAAGTATAGGTTTACTAGTGAAAATATATTTTTGTTTGCCTTTTTATAAAGGGCCACGAGTCTCCTTTTCTGTTACATCTCTGTGGACAGTGAAGGGCAGCTTCAAAGGTAAGATTTGAAAAGCAGTTTGAAGGCAAGTATCAACAGTGATTTGGAAATTCTCCTGAAGAAGGATCCAGACCGTAGACAGCTTGCACCACACCTAAAGATGTCAACCCTAGCCTTAATCAACATCTAAAAAAAATATGCAGAGTTTGCCTACTACTGGCAATAAGGGAAGAGGCAGAAACTGCTTCTATCAGCACATCTGAATACAAATTGTCATGTTCACTTCAAATGGAGCTGAACACATTTAACTGGGTGGTCAGTCATTTGTGTATTTTATTTTATTTATCATTACCTCGTTAAATAAAAGGGAATCAAGAAAACCTTGCTGAGTTCTTGATGAGACATTTCATCAACTCATGTGAAAATAGAGGAAAGTTTTTCAGAAATGCTAAGTAAAAAAACTTAGGATACTCAGATGACTGGAAAACAGGGAAAAACTTCTAAGTGACATATACATGCAAAAAAATAGGACACTCTTAATCCTGTGGGCTTTTTTTAAACCCTGTTTGGTGATCTCTTCAAGCAGTATTTGCTGTTCAAGAAGTCACTCTTCAGCAACTCCCTTATGGTAGCTTCAATTAAAACCAAGAGGACCAATACACAATCAAGACACCACAGCAAGGCTGCCCAGGCCATTAGCATGAGTTTTCATTTCTATTTTTGTAGTACCTGCTGTCACAGCACATTTGCAGTAGAGCTCAGCAATAGCCCCTCCAGTACAACAGAGCCCGTCTGATAACTCCAGTATTGCTGCATGCACCCATTCTTGCCGAGCAAGCTTTAGCCCTTGTGTATTTAAAGTTGTCTTACAGCTTGATCAGCTCAGTAAAACACATCATGAGGAGAAAAAAAAAAAAAGGAACATTGTAAAGCAGATCTTTCAACATGTTGCTGAAACACCACCTGTGTTCTCACTATTAGGATGGGATTTTTACAGCATGGTCTTCAGCCGAGATGAGGTTAGAGCCCTTCATAAACTCAAGCCCTGGCCTAACATGGCTCCAAAGGATTTAGGCTCTGCCTGGAGACAAAAAAACCTGCGTCCACACGCACCAGTCTCTAAGTCAGACACCCATTTCTACTGAGTGGTACAAAGACTTCACCCTTTGCATCACCCAAACGTACAGTAACACTGTTCAGCAGCAACTCAGTAAAACCAAGGTAACACATTTGTGCAGCAATTAAAAGGGTGGGTTTTGCTCTGGGAAGTAATTCCATTTAAAAAAAAATAATACTACAGCATAGCTCAGCTTTGGGGCTCGGGCATCACCACTTCTCCTTCACCTCCATGGAGCCTATAGAAATAAAAGGGGCCAAGCTGGAGGGAGACCTAGTTGTGCACTGCCAACACAAGCTCTGCTTGACTTGCAGCCCCTTGCCCCAACACAAGCACACTTAAGGACAGGGCAGCAGCAGCAGCACCACCAGAAAGCGGGAGGCCTCATGAAAAGCCAAGTTATGAAAGATGGTGTGAAACTTGCCCAACACTTGAAAGCACAGCTGCATTTTCATAGTGAAAAACAGGAGCTCAGCTTTTCTGCTCACTCATGAGAGGTGCGAAGCAGTTGTTCTATTAATGCAAGTGATGTTCTCTATGATTTTCAATAGTTTAAGTGACAGGCAGTCTTAGATCAAAGGTCTCTTCATTAAAAAACTGAGCACGAGCTGCAAATAAAGCACACTGGAGTAACAAGGAGTGTTTATCATTCTTACCTTAAGGCTTATGAAAGTCTAGGTGGAAAAATGCCTAGAAGGTATCAGTCACTCAGCATGAATGGCCAGTCAGAAATAAGCTTTTCTAGTTTCTCACCTTCGCACCCGAGCAAAACGCTGGTGTATTAACACATGATAAATATGTATACCCCTGTAAGACAAACTCTAAAATGCTCTGTGCTCCATAACAAGTACTGAGGCTTTTGTCCCTTCTCCCTCTGTGCAACATATACCCACATAAACTAAAACAACAGGATCCCTAGAGATAAAGCAAAATTTCTCAGCTTTGTAAATGAGCAAGAAAAGTAAGTTTGCTGCCACATTCAAAGTTGCATCCACCAGACTGGACCATTTCCCTGTTTATGAAGTGATGTTTTACTCTACTTGAGGTGAGGTGCAGAATTCCTTATGAAAAATAATTGAAACATCACACTCTGAAATGCATTTTGAGGGTTTTATCAAGCAAAGGCAAAATGGCAAAGAAACACTTATTTCCCTTCCAGCCACCACATCTTCCTTGTTGTCAAACAACAGCCCCCAACTGACAACCTCAGGACCAAATATGTTTCCTGTACCAGCACTTTGATCTCCAATTGCAACTAACCTAGAAGGGTAATAGTTACATTCGAGGTCACTAGGAGGTCTCGACCTCAGTTATTTCACCCGTCGCCAAAGAAACTTCTACTTTAATCATCAACTTCCGGGTAATCTATTAGTTACTGGCATAAATCATACATCAAAATGGACTTAAGCATTGTCACCAGAGCTAGAAAGGGACCATTAAGCTCTTCCTCCTCTCTCCAAACTAATATTGGATTCTGACTTTTTAAAAACAAAAAAATTGATCGAGGATGTGTCTTATACTTTCAGCTCCTAAGTGTATTTATTCTTCTTGAAAACAGGCAGGAGACAGGAAGGTGGGAAAGAGTAACCAAAGACAACACTGTCCTGCAATTCTATTCAGTGTTACAAGTCAACGTGTCAAAAAGCACATTTGCGCCCCCTCTCACGCATGTTTTCTCCTTACTGCCATCCCAAAGTTACACAAAACTGAAGACTGAAATAGTTCAGGGGGGAAAAAAATGGTGAGACTTGGCACATGTAAATTTTGCTGCCTGACTTCACCATCACTGATTACAGCTGACGGAGAGTTAATAAAAGAGCAAAGCTGGCTGTCAGAGCAGATTAGTGTGTGCAAAGGACAAGACAAAAGAATAATGCCGTCATTATTATTTATGGTCATTAACTGGGTTGAGTTCACTTCTACAGTACCCTACCTGAGCAGTAAAAACGATCATCTAAACATGAAATACTACATTTAGAGTTAAAACACTATAATTTTGCCTGTGTGTTGGCTTGATTTCTTTTATGAGATGTTTTTGATCCTGGAGTTAGCCAGAGTGGTTAACACAGATTTAGCTAATCAAGTAAGAAACTCATCAGACTTTTGACCTTACAAAGAATGGCGCTTTTCTAGTGAGGGAGCAGATAAAAAGCTCACTGCCTCCTTGTCGAGAACAATTGAAAGACAGGCACTGTGGGAGGGACAGGGGAAGCTGTGGTGGAACACAGAAGAGGCACAATGGAGGTAGAACAATCTAACACAGGAGAAGAAAGGGCATCCAAGAGCCAGTGAAAACGGGAGCAGGATTCTTGGTGGAAGTGCCAGGGACCTGAGAAAAAGTGAGATGATAGAGATAAGACAGGGGAGTGCTTTGATCAACAGATGCACTCCATGCAAAGACATACGGTGGAGGTGGCATTCTGGCTGAAAGAGGAGATGAAGATGACTGAGGAACAGGAGGAAGATCAGAGGAACAGAAACCTAAAGCCTGGGAAAAAGCATGGGGGAACATCTCACAGAAAGCACCGTTGAGAGGCACCCTGAGAAAAATATATCACTCCGGAGCCTGTGTCCAGAGGAAAGTGAGGCTGTGTCAAATGCTACTAGCATACCAGCTGCTCTGTGCATCTGTGGTCGGAGTAGCTGTGGGAACTCAGCTTACTGACAGGAAAGTCTGACTTTCCTGACCTGCTACTCAGAGCACTCAAAATCTCTGAGATGGTTGAAAACCGTACCAGTCCTTGTTGTCTGTCCTTATCTGTTACCTCTGCTTATCTCGTTTGTTCATTTCTTTCAAATAAGGTCCCAGGGCTCTTCTTCTACAAGAACTGAAAACACTGACAGACTTTTTTTTCCTCTGTGTCTCACAGGGTGATTCATCAGACATGACTTATTGTCAGCAAGACTATGGGCCATGGAATGGAACATCCTCTTGTGCACACCTTGAAACCCCTTTGCATCACAATGCAGATTGGTATTCACTGCAGCCACTGTTACCACATTTTAATCATATGGTTCATGGGACAAGGATGGATCAGGGTACAACTCCTTCACTGGTGACCCTTAATTTTTAGCCTACATTTAAGTATAGCTTTTTAAAAAAAAAAAAAAAAAAAAAGTCCAGAAGAATGATTTTGAGAGAGAAAAGTTCTTTAAGGGGTTTTGATGTGTATCCCTGTTATTATACATACCACTACACTCTAATTCAGAGGCTGCCTACTCTGTTACCCGTAAAGAAAACTGGGAGGGGGAAGGGGGCAGGGGGGAAGGGTTCTGTTTTTAAGCTAGAGAAAAATGTGATTTTCAGCACTCATTGCAGTGTTGCAATTTGTTATACCTAAACTACAGGTTTAAACAGAGGAAGTGCAGCTGCTGATAAATGGAGTAGCACCTCAACAGGAGTTCTCAATACCAGACCCCTGTGTTGGTCTGCTCATTTATTCATTTCCAAGAGAATAAACTGTTTGTTTAGACCTAGAAAGATTATATGGTTCTGCCTGTGTGAAACTCTTTACTCTGTGCAGCTACTGTTGCTGTGGGAGAGCAGTCGGATTCACACTACACTGTCCCCAGTGCCAGAGAGGAAGACAACATCTTATCTTCATCAACATGCTAGATTTTCAGATTGCATCCTTCTAAGTAGATTCTGAGCAGAAAAACAGAGAGATAAATTCATTTTTCATGTAAGTAGAATTATTCACTGTACTTTTCTTATACCTTTGTTCTTTGGGATTAAGAAATTCTTTGCTTTGGCAGATTTAGTTTGGACAATATTTCTGTGCTGATGTCTAATCAGGTTATAATCATAACATATTTTACATTCTTATCTATTTTATTTCTGCACACTTTTAAATAACAATGACACCATGAATTAACATCCCTCATAGTACAGTCTCAAACATGATGCAGTTACAGAATCTTAGTCAGTGACTAAGGTGCCATTCATTGCCACATCAGGAGCAGCACAGGGAGACATCAAGACACTTTAAAATACCAATATCTACAAATACTATTTCCCTCCTTGCTGAATAGCTAAGAGGACAAGACAGTTGTAGGACATCTTCACAAAGGATGGAGCAATTTCAGTCTTTGTGACAAAGACACCTCAGAAGAACAGAAGGTTCTGAGTAGTGCAGAGATATTCTTATGAAAGATGCTCAAACTGAAACCTGTGTTCTTCTGTCCTTCCCTATTTTCATCCTTACCTACTCGGGCAATTTTAAATCAGAGTAACACTAAAATTTGAAGAGTATTCTATCATACTTAAAATTCAGAGGTTTAGATCCAAAAGTGCTACCAGAGCAAACCTTAGTATACTGCTCATGTCAAGTCCCAACCTAACTTCAGTCCAGTCCTATCTCCTCAGACAGCATTGGCCATACTCCCTACACTGAGCCTCAGAGGTCACCACAAGGTTTCTTAGGTCACCTAAGGATGAAGTCAGTAAAGGAAATACTCAGTTATGTCTTTAGATACATTAGGCCATCTGCCTAAACCACTGCTGCTGGAAACTGAGGTAAGATGTTCTGCAGTTTCATGTAGCTAAATAGCTTTGCAAATCTGACAACAGATGATGGCACCCAAACCTGTGAGCAGGACTTTCACTTCCCCTCCCCCTCCTCCCCCGCCATGTCTTGGAACTGTAATTTAGCAAGTCAAAAGACTGAATGTATTAAGACTTAGTTTTTCATAATCTTACTTCAGCTTTTGCTGAATTTTTTAGTAAAATGTGCCATTTTCCAATACATATCTACTAACACAGAAATAAATTAGAAGGGCCAAGAGAACTCCTTTTATAGATAAAATGTGCCTTTATAAAGTGTAACTGAACCTTTTAAAAATATGCTCAGCAAGACACTACTCAAAGGTGGTTAAAGGCCATTGAACACAATTTTGGCAGACCAGTGATGACATTCTAAGATCTTTCTGAAAGAAACAGTATGCCTAGGGGACTTAAACACACATATGGCTAAGCACATATTATAAGACACCTTTGCAGAAACGGTACGCTATAAAGTGTGAATTCAGTGTTAGTATTATGTAGGCACAGTTCAATACACACTGGCACTAAACCTTCATAGATCCTATGGTAAAAGCAAGGCAAATCCAGCATTCTTTCATCCTATGGCAATAACACAGCGCTGTCTTTTCAAAGGAAAACTCTCATAACCGAACAACTACCAGACTGGATGGACATCCGCTGAGTCACTGTGCCATTTATCTCTTGGTCTCTTACATTCTTCAGACATAAGAAAAGCAGTTCAAACTGCTTTTTTAAAAGAACTATGACAGAGGGAAATGTAATCAACTCATAGTTTTACAAACACGTCTCAAGGCTTTTCAGTAAAATTTGGCTTCTGTGCTAGCTCCCAGTACAATGACTAGATGGAGTTCTTCTTTTGAAGTTTTGTTTAAGAAAATTCTCCCAGGCTAAGACCCAGTAAGTTACAGTTTAGCCTGGAGCAAATTTTTACAGCCAAGTTATAAACCCCTGAAATAGGAGTTCATAATGGAAACAGCTGCTCAAACCTAACTGTAGCGGGTGCAAGTATAATAAAAACTGCAGGAGTTCACATTAACAATGGCATCTCCTTACACTCTTTCCTGTTACCCATCCATTAAACAAGCAACACTACTTAATAGAAGGAAAGGCAACAGGCTTCTCTCTTTTCCCCTGCAACCCTGTTTCTTCCCCTCAATAACAAGCTAAGCAATTTATAGGTGACAAAGACTGCACTCCCCAACATCCAGATCTCTTTCAGCAGGGCACGCTTTGGGTAGGCTCTCCAACACCAGCATTACACACCATTGACACAACATTGTCGTTGATTCCAGGCAAGTACTTATTATAGGATGAACAAGGATTGCCCATGACACATATCTGACAGCCTGATACTTGTGCTAGGCAATTTCTACTCAATCTCACCACCAGCATCTCTTCATTCTTTCCTCTTCCCAGGGCGATAACTTGTGGCATTTTCATTGACAGTTCAGAGAACCATAGAATAGTTTGGGTTTGAAGAGGCTATAAAGATCATCTGGTTCCAGCCTCCCTGCCATGGGTAGTGACACCTTCCACTAGATCAAGTTGCTTTAAGTTCTTGCAACCTGGCCTTGAACACTTCCAGGGATGGGGCATTCACAACTTCCCTGGACCACCCCCATTCCAGCGCCTCACCACCTTCATAATGAAGAATTTCTTCCTAATATCTAGTCTAAACCTACTCTCCATCAATTTAAAGCCATTCCCTCTTGTTCTCTTTTTCCATTTCACATGTTGCTTCAGAGAACTACAAAAGACAAAGCAATGCTTTGCAGACTATGCATACAGGTATGTAATGTGACCTCTGCACTATGACTGGGTCAACTCCTTTCCCCTAAGATGGCCCTTAATTTTCCATATCCCGCCTTCTCTACCCTGTCTCTTATTTTCAGCAAGGTATGAAAAAAATTATCCTTTAGGTTCTGAGTGTGAAATACAGTAACAGCTAAGGGACAACCCCTGCCTGCCCCCAGCTGGGATAACATCAGGCTACAGGGCTACACAAACAGGTATCAAAAACCTACCAGGAGTTCACAATGACAGCAGCAGCTCTTTAGCATCCCTTTTTTCCCTTTCCGTTAACTAAGGGGATTTTTTATTTTTTTAATAATAGTTACCAATAAGCAGTATATTAAGAATATTATGGCTCTCAGTGACACAAGAGGACTGTCTCCCACTATCCAAACTGTTCACTCCATGGCCAGGGCACCTCTGCAGCCAGGTATTGGAATCTGTGTGAAGGACAAACCCAAAGTTTTCTACAGAAGCTTACTTTTTTAATGCAGCTAGGCTTGGGAGAGAGCTATCAATAATATTGATTTGCAACAGAAATGTTGTTAGAAAGTGAGCAACCTGAAAGAAAAGCACTGCCTTCACAAGAAAATAGTAGAGAGAGACTAAAGCTTGGGAGGTTAGACAGAAGCTTGAAAAAGCACATCATGTTTGCTTTCATTTCCTTTATCTCTATGGGTTTACGATGGGACTGCCACAGACAAGGATGTGCATCTCATCTCCAGCCACAGTCCATCTGCAAACAGGCACCTCATACAGCCCAGTTATAGGTAAGAACTGAGCGGCTACGGATTCATTAAAATATTTCTTCCTGTCAAAAAGAAACCTTGTCTTTTGTGACTCACAACCCAGCAGCCTTCCAGACTCACATTTGCTATCTGCAGGAGTCACAGGTAGAATCTGCTTGAACAATGTTTTTCCTATAAATAAGAAAATTCTCTCAAGCTGCATTTTTACAGGATGTACAGGCAACCTCGTTACATCAGCTCCCCACAACTTTTTCAATAGATGTCCCTAACTTTAAAAGGCATTTTTCTCAACAGTAAGCTTTTTTCCTACTAATTAAAGTAGCAATAAACATAAAGCACAAAAAGACATGCTCACCTTTCAAACTAGACACATCATTTATAAGAAAAAAAGGCTCTTGCCATTTCCACCTGACAAAAGAAACAAAAAGATAATAACTTAAGGAAATGGATAAAATCTGCCAGTTAGGCAGTAAATTAGGCTCAAAATACCCCCTAATCCTGGCAGATAAGCAACTTCTGCAATTACCGTAAGTGAGCATAAGGCTGTATATCCATCCCTTCCCCAAGACCCCCAAACCCTGATGATCCCATCAGCCATCTTCCTGGTTAATAGCAGAAACACTCCCATCAGGAGAAATGCTGTGCAATTTGTCTGATCAGACCCCATGCAGCCACACAACTTAACTGTCAGAGACTGAGCACTTACAGTAAACCACTAGTAATTAACTCACACAGTAAAGGAGAAATTAAACTGCTGTAAAATCCAACAGCACAAATGCAGGAGAAAATCATAACCTCATTGCAGATGCTCTATTAGCCAGTAAGGACTCTGCATTTGCCCAAGTGTGTTATTCAATCGGCCTACTGCTTTAAATAATAATGAGATATTCTCTATTATAATGCAATAAATCTCAAGAGGATCTGGTCTGGAGTGATGCTGACAACTTGGTTCCCAGCTACTCTCAATAGAAGCTGGGTGAATGCCGTGTCCTCTGGATTTGGCCAGTGATATGGACACACTGAGACATGCAGCACAAGACAAGCAGTTGTTTTCTAAAGCAGAAAAAAGAAAACAAAAGGGGGAGATTTTTTGGCAAACCAATAACTAACAAGGCTCCGGTTGGACTGTTTTTTTTAAATGCTGCCATAGGTGTTTTGATGCAATGTTTAGTGTGCAATGGCAGTTCAAAACCTATACAACCATTTTCTTCATATTGCTGTTTAAAGCACAAGTGAACACAGATACACACCTACACCTTCTCTGGACAGTAGAATACTTCAAAAATCTTTCTGTCCACTAGACCAAATGTAAAGACTCATTCCAGAAGTTAGAGGTTTACCCAAGTTTCACTACTTAACCTGAAACACTTGCAGTCTAATATTTAAAAAGAGAGTAAAATACCTCTGGAAGTCTCAGTGAGACAGCAAAAGATTACAAACTCCAACCTTCTATATAATACAGGAATTTCCTCTACAGTGTCAGGTATAGAATTGATTTCCAGGGTTTGTTTGTTTAAGGAAAATCTTGAGGAAAACCTTCATTTGTTTGACAGTGTGGTAAACCACAACCACGCTTTTTGAAAATTATTTTGAAAACCTGCATTAGTAACTTGCATATTACCAAATCCAGATAATCAGAAACAACATCTAGTAGTTTTGATAAATCCCCCAGCCAATTTAAAATAAAATGGCTCAATTAATGTGATCTGCTGTTTGATTTTTTTTTTTTCTAAAACATAAGGTATCCCACAGAAAACTGAGAAGGCATAAAGCCCTCTAAGAAGAGTCAGATAGCAACTCAAAGTTAGAATATCTACAGTTAGCCTAAACCTTTGAAATCATAACACTTCCCTGTAGTGCATGAAATACAAACACACACATTTTAAGATACCATCTTTCCAAAGCATTATTTGAAAAACCTGCTGTCCACAAGCTATCACCAATGGTGTCTTAGCAGCTTGTGTCTCACTAACAAACAACAGCATTTAAGTTCTGCACATGCCTTATTTTTAAGTGGGTTGTTTTGTTTTGTTTGTTTTTTTTACAGACCAGTTATGTCAAAACCTTCCTCTTGGTATTTTATTCCATACCACTTCCTCAAATTTTTTTGTTTCTTAGGCAATATTTTAATCCAATAAGAAGCACAACCAGCTGTCCAATGTCAATGGACTTCTCCTACAGGTAAAGCAAGCAGGTGAGACCCTTGGCAGCAGTTCTGTTGGTATGTAACAATTCTAAACACATGGAAATTATATGTTATGGGTGCTCAACATAAAGAACTACTAAACTCACAATGCCATTTCTTCTTAGCAGCTCACTCTGGAGAAAAACTCTCTGAATTTCTCCTTACCAAACACATCATTATCATAATGAATTCATGTCCTAAAGACATTGCATTAAAGGAGCAGCTTGCACTGAATTCACAGCTTTTACACAATACTAATCCTCTCGGAAGACTCAGCCTTATGTTCAAAATATTCATTTTAAATGATGCCTCAAGGAGAGGTGTTACTCCAGGCTCAAACCACCGCTTTTCCCATTTCCACCTTCTCCTCAGGACATCTCCTGAGATGTCCTGCACCTCAGAGTCACCTGCTTAGGTGCAGCATACTGAAGGTCATAAGGCATTCCAGCTGCATTTCCAGCATTTGAAATTAACTCTTTAGCCCTCCCCAGGCACAGTTTGATAGAGGTAACAGCTAAAAGAGCACACAAGCAATGCCTTATGACACAAGTATCTCAAAGTCGTGGAAGAGAAATACAAACTCACAGTGCCATATGATAAAGTGCATGCATCACAGAGGTTGAACCCATAGTAGGAAACCAGGCATTTGCACACCTAAATCACTGTACATAGTAAACATCCTTCATGGTCTCAGACTACATCTGACATATACGGCTGTGACGTGCTTGAACCAGGCTGCCAAAACTGGGGGTGTTTCAGAAAGCAGGTCACCATCCTCTGCATTCTGCTGCCTCAGCAGCACCGCTGCTGCTCATAACCCAGGCCACAGGGATTTACACTGGCAGAGCAAAAATATTGCCCAGAACAACCTGCTCAGTACGAGATTTACACGTCAGTGAGCACCACAGAAAGAAATTCCGGGCATTCCCCCGCACCTCCATGTGAGATGACATGCTCTTTCAAATTTTTTGCTGGGCCACTGTGCATCCTCAGATTTTCCTACCGGGTTCACTTCCATCCACCTCTCTGGTTCATCAGCCGCTGCAGGGCATCTATGAAGCGGTACATGCTGCACTGCCATCAGTGTGCTGATGACACCCAGCTTTCTCTCTCCTTCCCTCCTGACCCAGACACAGCTGCTGGCAACCTCAAACAATGTCTGGCAGAAATTGGTTTCTGGAAGAAGGCCAGCTGGCTGCTGCTCAACCTGGACAAGGCAGAAATAATGCTAATCAGCAGGGGGAAATGCTTTGAGGACCTGGTGAAATTCATAACTGCTCCATCAGTTGAGGGCATTTATCTGGCCAGCAGCTGAAGTGGTGTTTAATGCAAGCACCAGGTCAGGATTTAACTTCCTCACAAACTCACCAAGAAACTCACTCGCTATTTTTTAGATGCCTGCTTCATCTTGAAAGACGTCATCACCTTACCCTTGAGTCTGACTCTGAAAACTGCACCAGGAGCCTAGATAGATGGCCAAGAGTGCCAACTTCTGGCCCTCTTCTGGATGGCACACCAACGAAATTGCCAGCCTGTTCCCTGGTGTCTGAAACATCCATCATTATATGACATATGATCATCTGGAAAAATGATAGTCACTTCTAAAGGTGACATTCACTGATGCTTTAGATAAAACTTTACAGAAAGGCAATTTACACCCTACCTCTGAAAAGCAGCAACTTGCTTATCTTAAAAATCAAGCAATGTGACCAGATTTATTTTTCTCTGTCAAGTCCAAGGATTTTAGGTAAATGATGAGCTGCATACACTGGGACAGATGATCTTTTATCTACTGAGACATTTCATGCTTCTCAGTTCTATCCTTATAAAGGGAAAAATAAGTCTGCATTAAAATTCCCAGTATTTTGCAAGGGGTAATAACTCAGTGACATGAAAATTTGGAATCCTAGAAGCAAGAACAGATGCAACACCTAAGTCTCTTACCAGAAAATGAAGACCAGGACTGGCAGTATTTTATCTTTGAATTGCACTTCTGAAGCGGGCTTTTAGGATATCTTCCAAAGCCATGTTGATTACCCAAGTGCTACTAGAAACTGTTCATTCTCTTTCACAGAATGGGTAAGATTGGAAAGGACCACAGTGGGTCATCTGGTCCAACTGCCCCGCTCAAGCAGGGTCATACTAGAGTACATTGAACAGGATTGTGTCCAGACGGTTCTTGAATATCTTCAGTAAGGGAGACTCCACAACCTCTCTGGGCAACCTGTTCCATGCATGGTCACCCTCACAGTAAGGAAGTTCTTCCCCACATTCAGTTGGAATGTCTTAGGCATCAGTTTCTGCCCCTTGCTTCATGTCCTATTGCTTGGCACCACTGAAAAGAGCCTGGCTCCATCTTCTTGGCACCCTCCTCTCAGATACTCATAGACATTGATGAGGTCCTCTCTCAGCTGTCTCTTCTCCAGGATGAACAGGCCCAGCTTCCTCAGCCTTTCCTTGTAAGAGAGATGTTCCATCTAACCATCTTTGTTTCCCTCCCCTAGACCCACTCATAGCTTTAAAGGTCAGCCTGCATGCTCTTTTGCCACCTAATACTGGACTGGAATTCCACAATGCCATATGCTATTCCTGGCCTGGCCACTGACTTTAAGAGTATGGTATGTCTTTCCACTGTGCCACAATTTCGTACTAATAAAATGGGAATCATGATAATTATTTCCTTTTGAAGAACTTACCCATGTAAGCACTGAGAAAACACAGAAGACATAAGAACAGCTGTAGCAGCCTCTCCACACTGATCTGGCATCAGCAGGTCAACCTTTACAGCCATGTTGACTCCTTGGGCTCAGCTGATCTTGAAACAGCCAGGATTATCAACGGCATGAAGTAGACACACCACTATGTGGTTTGCTCACAAACTGCTTTTGTTTGTAATGATACAAGCTAATTTGGGGCTCACAGCAGAAGATAATAAAAATTAAGTATGCTGCATTCAAGCAGAAGGCAGATTTCTTGCAGACACTTGCAAAAACTCAGCATCTCCAAGATTCAGAGAGAGAGTTTAGAAAGGTTAGACACCCGGTACTCAGGCTGAAATATTACTGTGAATATTTTCTGGAAAGGGGCCTTTACCCAGTGGTCTGGAGTTAAACAAGGTAAGTAGGAGGATGCATTTCTCAACTCCCCTTTGTCCACTGGCTCAGTTGTCCCTTTATCAGACATATCTTGTAACTCTTGCCATTAAAATGACAACACAGATAAAGAACAAGAGTGGGACTAGGGCTTGGATTTACACTAGAGGTACCTGACTCAACCTCTTCATTTGAGACACACTAAACCAGTCTTCCTTAATCCATTTCTAGACCACAGTAAAGGCAGTAGAACTGTAAGAGGAGGATCTTTCCTAAGGAGCAGTATTAATAGATTGTAAATCTGCTTAGGACAACACACTTTGTGACCACGAGGGAAGAGAATGTAGCTTTATGATCACGATTTGTTTTCTTTCTATAGGTATCTTCTGTTAAAGAATCAGACCTGTCAGTTTTCCATGTTTCTTGTCCCCTTCAAATAGATATTTGACAATGCAGTAAGCCAATGTTAAATGTGAAGAAAGCAAGTGAGGAAAAAAGGACGAGAAAAAAAAGAGGAAAAAGACGAGGAGGAGGAAAAAGACGAGGAGGAGGAAAAAGACGAGGAGGAGGAAAAAGACGAGGAGGAGGAAAAAGACGAGGAGGAGGA
>JAWWEU010000081.1:64313497-64425108 GCA_035583155.1 Acropternis orthonyx | reverse complement strand
TATGAACAAAAACAAAGCAACTGAAAAATAAAGGAAGATATGCATTTCTTTTGGTACTCACTTTACCCCCATCCTTGTTCCATCAAGTTCTCCAAATTTCTTGCCTGCAACATCCAGCCCATAGGAAAGTGGGGAAGGAAGAAACATCTGAACTAAATTCCATGCTAAGGCACACAATGTTAAAGAAATTCAAATTCAGAACACTATAAAAGCAGGGGGGTGGGGGGGGGAAGCTATATATGCATATTATAAATTTGATTCACAGCCTGCTGAAGTAAACAGCTGACTCCTATTGATTCCAGTGATCTGTGGATCAGTCCTTAGCGACAAACAGAAGGCTCTCGTGACAAAGGTCCAGACTGAAGCATTTAGATAAAAATATTAACAGCAAAATACTGCTAAATTAATCCAACTTCTTTTGATTATTGATGTCCTACTGTTTTCTGCCTGAAACAACATACACGATGCATCAGTCATTTATAAATTATTCATTCACAGTTATTTTGGCAGCAGCTTCTTTCCATTTATCAACTGATAAATGTACAGGAGATAAGAAGGGTAATTTTATAGCCCCTTGACATTTACCTTTGACATGATTTCCATATTTAATAAGGTAAAATACAAATGGCATTCTGAGGATTCCAAAGTCCATATTACAAAGCTTCGCTACAACTTCTGTATCCACATCACTCGAGGTGAGCGAACCAGGCACATACAAACCTCACATAGACACAAGTCCCTCCGAGCCTCCTTCCCAAGTATGATTTCAGCAGCCCTGAAATGTGCTCACTGTGCCACCAAGTTGCAGGGCCTTTTCACAGCTGCAGAGGGAAAGATTATGGTTGACTTCAGAGGCTTGGATAACATCCAAAGAGTCACAGCTCTGGGGACTGTTGAAACCATGAGACACAGCCAGGTCAAGAATTTACTGTTGCCAGGCCTTGTTTTGAGATCTCGTCCATATTCCCACACGCACAGCTCTCGGGTGTTTCAGATTTTTGTCCAATACGAGTAAAATAGTAATTCCATACGCTCAGTGAAATTATATCTTGTGCATCCCAGGGTTAAATGTGGGGGGAATCAGGTACCAGGTATTCAAAGACCACATCTATCTCCCTCTTCAAATTCATCTGGACCTTCATTAGGTCTGCAGCCCACTGGGTTATGGTACCACAGCAGGCTACATGAGGCTGCCACACACCACCAAAAGTATGAGGCACTCCAAACCAAAAAACAGAAAAGCAAGTGGAACCACTTCCATCCTAGCAAAGAATGGCAAAACCTTTGAACAGCATCTGTTCTATTTTTAACTCTAGCCTTTGAAACGACTAAAGACAGGCATAATTATTTTTATTATTATTTAAGAAGAAAACAAAAAACCCACACACACTCTATTTTAAAGTAGCAGAGTAGGAATAAATTATAGCAGTACCATTAATCCCAGGATCTACAGAGACTACCAAAATCCTCCACACATGATAAAGTACCAAGAGACCACTGAGAAATTTGTATGCCACTTCTACAGGTCCTATAAGTATTGCACATTATGCATCTAGAAGTAATTACAGCACAGCCAATTAACTGTTGACTTGCTCTTGCCCTGTAATTCTAGACAGTATTCTTTGTGGAGTTGTACTTTCAGGAGTAATATTATACAAGAGACATTAGCCACTGGTTCATACCTGCACGTACTTCAATAAAACCCATTACTGTTCATTTGCAAGACACTAAGCCCTACACAATACCTAAAGGACACAAGACAGGGAAATTTCTACTTAGAGATTAAATTGGGCTGGGACAGATTTCAGAACCAAAAAGAAAGTTTTGGCTTCTGGGATCATAGTATACCTTATCACCAACAGCATCCACAAGTAGCATCCAAGTGGTCACATACACCCCAGCCCAATTCTCCCCCACCAAGTGCTTTTTTTCCATGCTGTCCTTGAAAACTCAAGCTGAAGTCTCATGTTACTTGATGGATGCCCAAGTACAAAAGGTCAATTAGAAGCTGAGTAACGGTATAATTATTTTTTGATACGAGCCAACAGATTAATGTATTCTACACTTAGGAAAACAGTTCAACAACAGCAGCCCGCTCTCAGAGACACATACAGCTTTCACATTCATATCCAGGATGGAGGAAACAGGGGAGTAAAGGTGGCAAGATGTGCTTTCTGTCATCAAGCCATTATACATCTAATTCAAGTGTTATTACAACTATTTATTCTGATGAAAAACTAATATTAAGCAAAACCCTAGAGGTTTGGGTGAAGTGTTAAGGGCTATTCAAACTCAAATTCTTATTTAAGGTTTTACATTTGGGGATATTTCTTACCACAGTTTTTGTGCTGGTGAAAGCTGCAGGACTGACAACTCTGGAGGCAAAGGTCTCATTCTCCCCAAGGAAAAGGGAAGTACAGAGAGCTGTACACCTTTTCTGCAGCAGGGCAGTTTGAAACTCAGGTCTATATATACAGATTACTTTGCAGGACTTGAAGCAGTAACCTGGGGCTGGAAAGCACCACCTGGGTCATCAGACCCCGAGATGTAAAGGTTAAAAGGATCCCCTATAAGAAGAACAATTTCCCAGGCACACCACACACTACATACCTGCAACACCTCTCCTCCCTGCACCCCCCCCCCCTTAGGAAACTTCAGATAGCAGCTGCAAACAACAAGGTTGCTCAGAACAAAACTACCTTTTGCTGAAGCTCTTTACAGGACTTCACCCAGAGAGAGGTGATTTTCAGCCTTAGTACACCATGGTTCGTGCATCCATATTTGTTGGTTCCTTAAGTAAGACTTAAGTTTTATTCCAAATATATGGCAAGCCCCAGGGCTCAATTCAGATAAGCATGCTTCTGTTCCAGTGCCAAAAAAAACATCCTTTTTTTTTTCTTTTTTTTTTTTTTTTTTTTGCAGCCATCATAAACCAGTCACCCTAGAAAAACCAGCTCTTTGTTCTTGGGGAAACAACTATTGTCAGAATATTTTACATGTAAATGAAACATAGGAACTCATCTTCCTCTTTTATTTGTCATTGCAAGCTTTCCCCATTTACCATTCTGCTCCAATTTTCCCATTTAGCAGTGTATGGAATCTGCAATAGTGCATATTGTAATATGCAAATTGTATATAGCATTTTGGTGTCAGACACACTGAAATTAAATCAAATGGAAGAAAAAAAAAAAGAAAGTGTAATAAAGGTACCTTTATGGCCTCAAGCTGTAGATAAATTGTGGTCTGTGGTAGTTAAACAACAGCTGTTCAGATTTAAAACAAAACTATGATAAGGATCCCCAGAAGATAACACCTCTTGAGGTAACAGCATTTACCTAAATGCATCTGTTAGCAGCAAACACCGTGACTTAAGACTGTTTATGTGATAGTTTATTCCTATTTGTTTTCCTTCTCCTCCCCCTACTCATTGTTTAGCAAGAAGGAACCCTTCCACAGCAATACCAACCAACCTTGGGGGTCTCCAAGCACCTCTCCACCTGCCTGGGAAGGCCAGACAGCCTCTCCCAGGTGCCCACAGGTGGAAGCAGGTTGTGAGCCCTCCACACTGCTAAGTGCAAGGATTATAGAACAGCAAGAAAGCAAATTGCTACAGTTAAAGAAAGAAAACAGCAGGACTAACACGTTTTAGTAGGGGTACATACACCGAGACTCAGCAATCTTTATACTCTTTGTGAACAGCAGTTCTTTAAGGGCTTTACACCCAATAAAATTTAAACTTTTATATTTTTTTTTCTCTGTTTATTGCACCAGGGGTTTTATTGCAGACACGTAGCGAGCCACCCATATGGAATTTCAGCAAGTGGCAACTGCGTTTAGCCTGAGCGCCTCAGATCTGCCCAAACCATGCCTGGGGTCAGCAGCTTCGGAAAGGGATTTTTTTGTGCTCATTCATTTTATTCTTCTCGCCCCTTCCTGCCTTCTCTTGGCTATATTGCATCACTCATCAAGTTAATAAAAAAAAAAATAAAATTTAAATAAAAAGGAATCCCAATGAGAAAGGAACAGCAAAACATTTTATCTTCAATCCCACTGTGGGAAAACATCTGCTGAGGAGCATGGGGAGATTTGAGAACCCAACTTTGTCCCTTCTGATGAAGGATGCAGGCAGTAGCACGGGGCATGCTGGCAGTGACAGCCTCCATCCCAGCCACTGCCCACAGGAACACCTACACACCCCTCCGTCTCCTCAGCAAGCACGAGTTTAGCAACAGCAATTCATCATTGGGAGAAACATTAATATTTTACCTTAGTTACCAAGTGCACCCGTTCAAACTTTTATCTAAAACATTCTTTATCATCTTTTCATTAAGTTCTCAAGAGCTAATGGTTTCTGAGTTCCCGGGGTAAGGATGATGTTCTGAATAATGAAAGCTCATTATTTCTCCACAGAATGCTTGTTAATTCAAATGATGATATTAAAACTATAGTAGCCTTTAGCGCTGGGGTGATTTCTAGCATACTTTATCATGTATCAATATATACTCTGTTTGTCAAAACTGCCCAGGGCTGGGGCTGACATTCTCTCTGGAGGAGTCTAGTGCTTCAAGAGGCACTGAATACACCAAGGTGACAACTTGCAGAGTTTGCGCCTCTAGGAAATGGAAAGATGAAACTTGAAGTGCCATTGTCCCCCTTGATTTCCTTATTAGTATTCATAAAGAGACAGTATCCTCCTCTTTTTCTAGTCCTCACAGGCCTTTCTTTTGAATGAAATAAAAGGCGCACGCACACACACAAAAAAACACACATGCCCAAGTTTTACATATAAAACATACCCCTTTGTTCTAATTTAAGTAACCTAAAATGTGTTTCTGGAGTTAGAGGTAGGCAAACCTATTGCTCGGCCACAATAAATGCTTTTCAAAAAAAAAAAAACCAAACAAAAAACCCTAAGAAGTGCATATTTAAAGATGAGGAAAAGATTTTTTTTTTTGCATCTTCCTTTTTTTCCCTTCGCTCCTCTCCATATAGCCAGGCTATATTACCCAGCAGCTCAGCTAGAAGCTCTCTGACATTACCACCCTCTTTTCAGTTTTGATCACAGAAGTACCGCAAATGTTGCCAAGGCCTCCCTCTCCCACCAGAATCAAAAAAAAAAAAAAAGAGAACAAAAATCTCCATCCATATGGAAACCCTTAGTGAATGCTAAAAATATAACTGCAAAGAAAAGGCCAGCTGAAGTGGTCAAGAAGGATGTTCCTTCAAATAACTACATTTCCTGCACAAGGATTCCTTCTCCCACTTCCTGCAGCTTGCATTAATATGCACACCCTTATCTGGCTGCAAATTATATCATCACCTCCCATCAGGTGTTCTGCAATAGCGAGCTGTGTCATGGAAGGGGAAAGAAGATGCTCAGAGACTCCAAACTGGTCTCTAATCCCTCCTCAGCATCAGCTGTTTCCCTTAATGCTCAACAATGTAAAAATTGAGGGTTTGTAATTGAGCAAGCCCCTCCTGCCTCCACCCGATCACTCGGCCCTTTCTCTTTCAGTCTCCCAGAAGGAAATGTAATTCTGAGCATCACAGCAGCCCTGCCAGCTGCTGGGAGCAGCCAGGTCAGCATTCACGTGTGCTACAACACACATCTCCGCACCATCCTGGCGTAATTATCTCTCTCGTGAAAGATTTGCTGGACTTTTGCCCACAGGCAAAAATAATAAGAATATGGTAAACTTTTTCCAGCTTCCCCTACTGGCCTATCCTTCGAGTAGAAATTAAATATTAATGTGTTTTAACACACCTAACTGGCTGATATTTTGCAGTTTTGCACAGATGTAAGACTGAATTGCAAGTTTATTTATGATGCCTCCCATTCTTAAGCACAAAATACAAGTGTAAAATGGGAGGTTTTTTTAGCTCTGATACACAGGCTTACAGGAAGAGAAGGACAATCATGTGATTTCAGCACCCCTGTTCACCTGGGGGCCTGCTGTCATGTCAGACATCCCAGAGGTGTTGGTCTCCTTTGGAGGGCCCCAAGGCTGGCACAGTTCTGAGCCCATGGACACTGCTCCTGCCTTCCAGAGGTGGCTCTCCAGGAGCCCCATGCCAGGCTAAAGGTCTGGCTGTTAACACGGAGCTTTCCCCATGCTTAAGGCCCTGTTTTTGCCAGAGTCCAAACCACACTAATGAGAGAAGGGGCAAAAGCAGCTCTTGCTGCAAAGGTCCTAATGTAGATCCCTCAGCCACGGCAGGGAGCATTGCCTGGGATGCTGGGATTGTACTCCCAGAGGAGTCAGGCTGATGCAGCACCTGTGGCACGGGCAGCAGCACAGGGGCCACCAGGTAGGGACAGGACAACACAGACACACAGCACAGTCAGATTCCAGTGCTGAACCTGCCACAGCCCAACAGAGCTGCACCACCCTAGGGGGATAGGGGAGACCCCAGAAGCCCTGGCCTCTATTCAAACCAACACCTGTTAGGTAAAACATGCAGCAAGGCTTATTGCAGTGCCAATGTTAAGGTATTTTCAAACACAGCACTCGGAGCACACCGTTATCTCCTCCCACAGCCCGTGTGTGGACTTGTGACTAAAACCAGGAGCACAGCCTGGGGGCTCAACGGGTGGACTGCAAACTGTTGTGAAATATGCTTATCTGGGGAAAATTAATTGTGATAGAAAAATAATTGTGTTTCATGCCTTCTCATGGTTTTTTAAACAAGCCATCAGTATGGGGCAAGAATTGTTTTGTCATTTTAAGGCAGAAACTGACAGATTTTCTGTGCAGTGTTCGTATGGGGAGAGGGGGTGGGGGGGTGGCAGAACTTGGTTCTTTCATTGATTTTACTCTGGTTTAATGACATCCTTACCATGCAAAGTCCAATTGACTGGTAGAAATATGTCTGATGAGGATGAAGGTAGCAAAAGGGAATAAACCCACATATGCCTCTCAAGCTGTTCCTATAGTACTTTCCAGTTGGATCTACAGAGCTGCACAAAAGTTGTGAAACGCTCAGGCTGAACTATTAATTGCTTGGTTCTGTGAAAAAGGATGTAAACCTGCAGACATGCATTTGTCTAACTGTATGTGCATGAGCAGGGTGCTCCACCCTTTTCACACATACAGAAATATTCACAGAACACCTTTTCTCTGCAGGGCTGAGAAATCCTTTTTTCTGTCTTCAACACAGATTTACTCCCATTTAACGAGAATTTTAGAATTAAGGATTTTGACATGCTCAGATTTTCTAGCCAAAACATAGTCAATTTAAGTGGAACACAGAATTCCAGCTTTTGTCCTGAATCTAGACTGCTTCCAGCAACTCCGTTTCTAAAAAAAAAAAACCAAACCAAACACTTTCATCACAAAGTCTTCAGACATGTTTAATAATCCTAAAAAGCATTAATAACTTTTGTTTAAAAAAGTGCTTATGACAAAGTTGCAACACTGAAAACATTCTGCTTATGAATCAAAGCTAAGGTGGTTCCTGCCACCCCCTTCAGTTTCGGGGTTGAGTCTATATCCATTAATTCTTCTTGGCAAACCTGGCATGCTAGCAATACCAGAGGGGAGTGAAAAGAGGACATGGATAGCAGCATGGTGAAGAAACTGTTTGCCATAAACTGTGTGGCCAGCAAAATTACTAAACCAAACCTTTGACCTCGACTGGCTTTACCTGACTACACCAAAGTCCTGAGCTTTCAAAACCTTTTCCTTTTTATTTTGAGGAAGATTAGCTAGGTGAAAAAATCATTTGCAAGCAAAGATTTGGCAAGATCAAGGCCCTGAGTAATTCAGTGCTCATTTCTAAAGGTGACTTAATTTGCAGGACGGAGTCCTGCAAAAACTTGTGAAGGTTTTCTTTGTGCACTGGCATGCAAAGAACCATCATAAAGGAAATGTCTCCAGAAACAGAGCCCAGAGAAGCCACCAGCATCGCCCACACACCATCACAGCGCGGAGGTGATCACACAACTTAACTAGTTTCTGGTGTAACCATTTTACAAGCACTGCTTGCAGCGGCTACTGCAGCACTTGCAATGCCAATTACTCTAAGTAAAGACAAGTAGCTCATTTAAAAAAAAGATTTAGGGAAAAAAAAAAGCAGAAAGTGAAATTTCTTTTAATTATAATGTTGTTTTGCACTGGTAAATTTAAGGTATTTTTCACTAACAGAATTAGAACCATATTTTGTGCAGTTCAAAATTCCCAAATACAGAAAATCCTGAGACCCTGCATATGAAGGGGTGAGAAATCTGGGGAGGTGGAATCAAACACATTATATGACACAGGACACAATAAAAATCCAGAAAGTTAGCAATAACACCCCAAGAAAATTGCTGGAGGAGCAGGGGCATTAAAAGTCCCAAATTTGACAACCTAAATAGAAAAAAAAAAAATGTAACAGTGAAATGAAAAGTCTTTCTAAACAGAGACATGCTTGGCTAACAGCTCCTGATCACCACCCGAAACAATGCTGATAACCCTGCAACACGGTATGGTGATGACCCTTTGAGAAAAATAGGTGCTTCTGCAGATGGCCAAGGCAGCACACGCAGGTTCCAAGCTCCCCATCGGCACCCTTCCCACAAACCAAGAGCGCCAACACGCAGACACATCACAGCCCCTTTCATGAGAGACCTTGGCTCTGCGGCACGCCGGACCAGCGAAACTGGTTCTACACACCCTGGGGAAAAAAATGACAGCTTCCTTGCAGGCTGTAGGGATCATAAAAGGTGGAAGAGGCTTCCATGCATGCCCGAACCTGCCCCTTTCCAAACGCCTGCACACCCAGCACAGCAGGGCAGAAGCTTCGAGGAGCACTCCTGGCCACTGCGGGGCTGCTCTGTGGTTCAGCTTGGCACGCAGCCCCTGCCAGGTCATGGTCCTGTGCCCAACTCTGCGGCCTCCCGGTTGTGCAGCTGCCTGCCCTGCCTTTTGTGCAGCTGCCTGCCCTGCCTTTTGTGCTGCTTCTCCCTCCAGCCCTCCTCCTTTAGAAGCATTGGCCTCACTCTGCAGACGGGAACAGTGTCCAGAAAGTGGCAAGGGGCCAGCCTCGTGTTGCCTTGAGGTAAAAGGAGCCAACTGTTTTTTCCTGGAATATGCTCCAAATTTCACACCTTTTTTCCCCCACAAATGCGGCAAACAAGCAGCAACCCTGTGTACAAAAGGGTATTTTCACACATGTGGATATGGCATGCTGATGCACACTGCACTGCTCCACAAGCCCTCTGCAAACCTGAGCCTTATTACAAAAATACCCCCAAACACACAAGTCTTAAATTGCTGAAAACACCATTCCACCACATTCTTCCCTATGCAAAGGCTACCCAAGCTCTTGATACTCCTTCTGAGCTTCCACAAACCGCAGGAGCTGGAGTGACACAAGCACCAGACCAAGGGTGCTGGCTGCACTATCTCCACTGGCATCACTAAACAACAGGGCACACAGCAGCAACGCCCCTACACAGCCCAGCAGCCAGGCCAGCTGCCTCCACCCCCACCGCACATTCAAGTTCAGGGAAAAAAAAAGAAAAAAAAAAGCCATCAGTGCTACTGTGCTTTCAGGGAATCCAAAAATTTAAGTCCTGCTCTCAGCTCCACCAGATTTCACACCTGACCTCCTCCGTCCACAGTGTGGAACACCACCCAGGTCTTTTGCAAGCACATGGAGCTAAAAGCATGTTTTGGGCTGGGAAGCACAGAAGAAAGGGAAAATGAGTTCATATACATGGTAAGGTGACTAGACAAAGATACAACATTGCTTCACCAAAAGGAAAAAAAAAATAAAACCAAGCACCCATGCTGGCAATCCACTCCAAGCTGAACAAACAAATCTCACGGCTGAGTTAGCCTTTCCAGAAGTACTGGTCTCAAGTCAGAACTGTACTTAAAAGACTTTCTTAAAAAACTAAAGACAAACAAACGCTACAAGACAGAGAGAAGTAAACCTTGAAAGCCACAACGTTTGGGGCCCTAGGCTATTCCTCAATATCCCTCAAAAGTTCCAGGCATTTTGCCAGCACAAGAATCTACCTTCTGGTGCATCTTCATTTAACTTTGCTTACATTCAACGTTACACTTTTATGGTCCTCTGGCTGCTATAGTGGCTCATTTAAACATCAGTGGAAAACCTCCTCCCTAACTTCTGATAGCCATGTTTCCATAAGAATTTTTTTTTTCCTTGCCAATTAATTATCAATGTCAATGGGGGGGGGGGCGGGAAATCAGATCATTTTTACACTTCATAGATAATTTCTTTTAAAAAGTCTTCTAAACACAAAATTAATAGGAGTAGAAAACAGTAACCTCCTTCAAGGGTAGTGGTTGCTTTGAGATTTTTAAAGGAAAATGGAAAGCTGTAACTACAACAGGGTGGGGGGGAAATACCCCAAATAACAACATCTACCTGGACTTGCCTACCCATCCCCTGCAACACACAGCACATGAGCCTGAATAATCCATTGATGTGAAACATCAAGGCCAGACTCCTGAGGGATTTCCATAGGTGTGGCCACAGTCTAAGGGATAAGGCTAATAAATAGCAGCGGTAAAAGAGCAGGGAGTGAGAAGGCACCCAAAGAAGCAGCTCCCTCCACATCCTGTGTCACACACAGGGAAGTGGCCAGCAGCTTGTCCTTCAAGATCCTCTTCAAAGACAAGTGACAACATTTTACCAATGAGAAGAGGGAGCAAGCCAGTTTGGCTCCCTGTCCTATCCACAGGCACATCACTGCCAGTGACAGCCTCCCTTCTGAACCCTGCCCAGAGATAAAGCCAAGCCCCATGGTCCCTGCTAAGGGCTCATGGTGTTCAACATCCCTGCATCCCAGGCCCTAAAAAGGTCAAACACCAGGCATTTGGAAAGGTTGTTCGCAACCACCTTCAAGAAGGAGGTGCAGACACCCAGGGACATGCAACTCAGTCTGGGTAGTAAGTTTGTGTTTCAGTTTTGAAGAGAGATCAACAGGAAACACTAGGGAGCAACAACAGGCCTTCAACAATAAAAGCTTGTTTTGTGAAAAATTTCCACAGGTATTTCCAATAATTACTTGGAGGGAGCTGGGGCTAGCTTTAAATAACAAACAAAGATGTTTCCCTTGGGCCAAACACCTTCATTTAAAAAATTTAGCACAAGACTTCACAGTTTTGTTTTGGGAGTTTTTTGTTTGGTTTTGTTGTTGTTTGGGTTTATTATATAGGATTAAATACATTCTTTATATGTACAGACCAAAAAAGTTGGTTTCCTCCTAAACCAAATTAACAGTGTTCAGTTCTATATTATATTGATGTGATATCTCATAAGGAAAAGGAAATGAGGAGTGACTTTCAAAGTAATAAAAAGCAATTCAATACAAACATCAAGTCAAGTCCACCTTACTTCAGGAAAATTTTCACATAAGTTGAAATCAAGAGGAGGCAACTGGGAAGCCAATTGTGACCAAATGTACCACTGAAAATGACCTAGGGTAAGTAAATTCCTGGAAGACGGTAATAGAAGTAGTAGACCAAAGGTGAACAAGACGAGAAGAGCAGAAGGAAGCCAGATCTAAAGAGAGCAAATGGGTAGTTCATGAGTTAGAAACTCTCCAGGAGCAAGCAAAAGCAATTGCAAATGGAGACTGTAGCCCCAGAGGCAACCTTAAAGCTGATGGGATTGAGGTGATATTAATTTACATTGATGCATTTTCTACAGTTCTTGGAAGAGATGGGAACTGCAGAACATATACAGGACTCATAGAGAAATTATTTGTGGTTATGCTTTATGATAAAGGATTGTGCCATCACTCCCTTTGTATGGACATATGTATAACCAGCTAAAGAAGAGTTACTGGGTGTTTAGCAAGCCTGGAGTATATTCAAAACAATTAGAATTCCCAGACCATTGGAGCACTCAGAAACTAAAGAGTAGAAGAGGAAGATCAGGATTTTCAAAGCTGCTTAGACATTCAGAAATGTTAGATGTCTCAAAGCAGCTTAGCAGGTAAGGTACTGAAGTCAACAGAGCAAGGTGCCTGACCCCAAGGCAGTTTTGCAATGCTCTCAGGCACCTACGTAGGGTGAAAAAAAAACCAAATCCCCTGGCAGATCTGGCCCTGGGTGCTGCAGATGGGAAATAGAGGACACTCTCTTTTGTGTTTACCTTCAACTAAGAGTATTTGGGACAAAAAGTCCAACAGGTTTGATAAGTGTAGGCTATAGATGTAGTACCAAGTAATTTGGTCAGTTTAAAAAAAAAAAAAGAAAAAGAAAAAAAAAGGCAACAACAAACAACTCTAGGAGACCGCCAAGGTAGATTTAGGTTTTTTTCTTCCCAGGAGCTCTACACGGCTGGAGGGGATCGGACCATGGGTCCCTTCCCACCTTATCCCAGGGTACAGGGAGCCAGGCAGCAGCCCTGGCAGAGGTACTGCCCTCACCCACTGCCTGAGTTTTACAACTGCTCACATAATTGCCCTGCAAGAGGTGCCAGATTGCAGATAATAGGTCCTCTAAATTCGGGTGGCATACGTGCAGTCCAACGAGCCAAGTTTCTCTGGAGCTGTCAGGGCCTGATTTTTTGGGAAGGTTACGTAAGTACACGCTCAAGGAGCACCTACGCAGCACAAGAGCTGGCCAACCCCTTTCTCCTCCCTCTGCCTGCTGCAACATATCAGGCCCACCTGTGGCTGGGAGAGCACATTTTCAGTCTTCACACACAGGTTGGCTTGCTTTCCACACTGCTTTAAGCCTCACATGGAGTTGGGGAGGAAACAAAGCAGCAAGCAAATTTTTAAGAAGTGCTGCAGAGTGACCAAGCCATATGCAGCACTGTCAGTCTATGTGCAAATGTTCTTTGAAGCATATTAATTCACCTGTGATAGTCTTTATAGTAAATACGTACAGTATCTAAACACTCTCCTTATTATTGTTTCCTGTCTTCTCTACATTAGTCTGCCGTACAACCTGTAACAGGTGTGAATATCTGTAGAACCCTGCCCTTCCACCCCTTTTCCATATCTAGCACAGCCATTTGCGTGCTGCCATGAATGCAGCAATTCAAAAGTTCCACCACTGAAGTCTAATCATGGAACCTGAGATAAGGCCTGAGCAAATCCCAGTGTAATAAATAACCAAAACTAGATGAAACAGCCACATCCCCTGCATTATTCTTGTGTTATGCTGCAGTTTGGATCACAGCCCAAGTCAGAGGTAGAGAAAAGCAGATCCAAAATAACTGACTGGAAAGACAGCAAAGCATATGGTGTCTATCAAGTGATTAATTTTCAATGTTAATTTTTAATCGTTAATTTCAGCTACTTTGCAAGGAAGAAGCACATAACTGCCAAGTTTAGTTAATTTTTGTTTTTAATAACTACTTTTTTTCCTTTAAATTGCTCCTCCTGTAGTAAGTAAACCACTTTGTAATCTCAATTAAAAAGGGTGTATTCTCATCTAAATTTTGGTTAGATACTACACAAGCTATAAAACCCTCAAGTAAAGGATTTAAATTGAAGTGGAACCAATACCTAAACAATAAAATGACACCAATACAGAAGTTGCAGAGATAAAGTTGAAATTCTTCGTACATATCTAAACAACAGTTGTAGTTTCTAAGCCCCAGACATAATTCCTCACAGCAAGAGGGAAAAAGCCAAGCTGAAAAATAGCGAAATGCAGCTTGTCAAATGCAAAATAAAAACTTCCCTTAGCTGCTGTTTCTGTATGCTGGGAGCATAAAAATAATATATGAACAGGGAATGTGACAACCAAAGATGGCCTCAACGATTGTTAGAGCTAAGAAAACATTGACTTCTATGCTTTGCTCAAAAGTGTTGCGGTGTTTACAACCTGTGTCGATGTAACCCTAGCCAAAGTGTAACACTGTTTTCTTTAAGAAGACAATTAATTTGTTTTTCAAGCCAGGCCATTACACCAAGCTGATTTAGTCCTGTTTTCCTCCAGCCAGTCTTCCAAACTGCAACAATTACATTAAAAAAAAATAACCCCACACAGTCTAATTAGGAAAAAAAATACCACCAGACCAAATTAGACTTCCATAACTCCACTGTAAATCCAGTGGAAACCTAGAAATTCCAATGTAAGTTTTACTCAGGATCTACATGCCATAAAGAAGGGAAAACTACACCTACTAAACGGGATGGCGCATCTCAGAGTATGCAGTGTCATGCAATTGGGTACCCCACGTATGCATTTTCTTTCACTATAGAAATCAACTGCATGGTACAACAGAGGACTTTCCAAACTTGGCCACCACCAATCTGGGATACACAGCAATATGGATTTTTGTTCCCAGCTAGCTGACATTTAGGTATCACTTTTGCTGCATTCATAGCACCCAGGTAGAGGCATCTACTTCACTGAGGTCTTCCCTGGCATTTCAGACAAAGGTTCATTTTGACTACATTTTCAATATAAATTAATTTTCATGCCTGCTTGACAAATCACTACATGCTACTTGGTCACAAAGAGGTTGAATACTTCTACTACTTGCTACTGCTAGTAGTAGATACTAATACTTCTACTTCTTGCTACTGTTGGAATCCAGAAGATAATACATGAGCAAGGATTTTGTGACCAAGCAGTTAACCTATAAACAGTGTCATGGGCCAATTTAGTAAATTAGCATTCTTTGCTACCTAAAGTTGCTCCTGAAAAAAATGCATTTTCTTTAGAGGTTGTATGAATAAACATGTATGGGATATTTTAAAAAATTATCATATCAGAGAACCAAAAGTGGATTAGCATGAGCCATCCTTAGAGACAGAGTAATCCAACCTCAGAGTCTGACAATCCAAAAGATTTGGGGGCAACACTTATTCACAGATTAGCTAAAAAGCCTCTGATGCTTTTCAGACAGCTTGTCTATAGATAAAAGCTAAAGCACCCCTTCCTGACCTTACCTTCTTTGTGACCTTACCTTTTAATTGGAAGCTGTGACAATCCTAAACATACAGTTGGTACATGAATTTTCATGCATTGCATTCAGTTTGGCTTATCTTTTCCCTTTATACATTTTCCACCCCATGCCTGCCAGACACTGTTGGGACTGAGGGTGGGAAGGTAACAGCAGGGTCACTTTTTTCAGCCACACAGCAAGTCTGACCCCACTCTGCTCCTAAACCTCCCCATCCTGAGCCTACATATACCACAGCCTGACCTCCATCCTTAGCCTAAACATAGAGCAAAGATCCAAGAAATTAGCTCTTAGCAGCTTCATTTAAAGTTTGTATTGAGGGCTTGGTCTTGCAAGGTCAAAGTGGCTTGAGGGCAAGCCCAGCCCCCGCCCTCAGCTACCTGTTCAGATACTGAAAATTACTTAATTGCCAGAAACACCCACAATTGTTCAAGAGAAGAACGAAATCAATAATATTGCTTTGCTTTACCAGTCAGGCCGTACTTGAGTCTGTCTTTCAGGATATTATCACAAATGAGAAGAGGACATCAGAAAATTAAACTCTTAGTGGAGTGGACAGGCAAACTAGCTGAATTCCAGTGGCCTGATACCTACAAGGTCTTCAGCCCATGGATCTCACAAACTGCATTCACTTTCTTGTTCACCATTATATTGTTCATCAATATCCATTTCAATACTTTCAGGTGACTATCACTTAATTCATTAATTGCAGTTAATAGCCAACCACTTTGGCAGCCCAAATAGCATCATGTATCTCAAGGAATCTCAATGTTTGTGAAATGACAGGCAAACCCCACATCTCTGATCACTTGCTGAGGTGCAGCAGCACTTGAATAAAGTGAAGAATGTCTTAACCAACAGACATTACCATAAAAATACAGGTAGATCCCAGCTGGCATCACAGGAGAGAGGCCCAAGCAGTGCTACTCCTACCCATTACTTCAGTTTTACATCTCTTTCTAAGAGACAAACTTGATCCAGGAAAGTGAACTGTGTCACACGCAACAAATTTACTGCCCTGTAAACACACATTTCCAAAAGAACTGTATATTGCTAAATGCCACTCAAGCTCTGCTGACATTCTTTATCCACTCAAGCCACAGCTTTCTGAGGTTTATAAAGTCAACAGAATAATTTGATTGACTTCCTGCCTATTAATTCAGAGGGCTGTGCATTATTCAAACCACTTGAATAGATGGAAGCATTTACTTTTTTCTAATCTTCACTCCCATTGCACTGATGAGACAAGTTCCCTCCGTACAACATTTTCACTTCATTTTCTGTTGCCACTGAAAGATGCTGACAGAGTCATTGCATTATTTCAAATTCACAGAAAACTCACAGGGTTGGGGGGCTTTTGCTTTTTCAGTCTGAAGCTCAATAAATGCTGAACTTCACTTTAGTTCAATTATTTTTAAGCATTTCAAAATTTCTCCATTGTGATTTTACCTTCCCTCCTTGCAGAGCAATAGAAGTCCATTAGTGAGTCCCCCCTATTGAATGTTTTGTGAGTGCTCTTTATATGAAACTATATAGGACAACTATACCTTGGCTTATAAAAAAAAGGTATGTTGACACCTCTGTATCATTCATGTTTTTCTAAGACAAATAGCAGGCTACAAGCTCTTCCCACTGGAAGTCAGATCTACATGCACAGCTGTCCCAGGCACATGAGCACTTACAAAATCCTCAAACACCAATAAAGCTAAATCACATTTCATGAAGCCCATCAGGGTTCTTCAGTGAAGGGTTCAAAGGGAAGAGGTGTTAGTTGTTGGAAGAGGTAGGGAAATACTAAGAACAGATGATTGCAGGGCTCAGCCAAGACCAGACCAAGACCCCTCCAACACAAGTACATCTAGGCTTGGAGGGCAACCATTTTCAAACCTCCCAAATCGCTCTAAAAAAATCATTCTCAGGAAGGACACAGACACATCATTAAGCATCTGAAAAGGTCAAATATTTAAATAACCCTCTGATACTTCAGCTCCATTTTTAATTACTTTGGGGATGGCAATATTTGTAGAGCTCTGTGCTCTTCAGCACACTTTTAGTTAGATTCAATCCTTTGGTCTCAGTTATTGCAGCATCTAGAGGAAATTCCAGTCCAGAAGAGATCTTTCAAAGCAGACAAATCTCTGAGTATTATGGTCAAAAGGCTGCTACAAGGTACAATTATCTTTGTTTCTCTGGGCTTAAGAATCAAAATCAGCTTCACTTAACTGAGTGTAGTCTCACTGATATGTAATTGAGTTACTGATAACCATCGGGTCCTTTGCCCGAGAAGGGACTGGTTAGCTTGCGCACATCAAGAGACTGATTTAAAACTCAATTAAAACTCTGACAAGGGGCAATTTTCTCTCAAAGGACTTCAAACCTACAAAGCTGGCAATAGGGATCCCGCAGAACAAAGAACATGCTGTAGGATGGTGGGGTCTAGGACAGGCACACATCGAAGTGATGCACACATCATTTAGAACAGCTCATGTATTAATTGGAATATTGTTAGGCTTCAGTGGCTGAATTGGACACAAACAAGGTATCCTTAATACAGGCCTCCTTAGCATGGATGACCTTACATAGGGATGCAGTTTTTTCTAAAGCTTAGAAAATGTTATGTTCATTTTAATAAAAATTCTTTTTTTAATCAAAAACCACCATGCTAATAACGAGTTAATAAACAGTTGACTATAAAAAGCCAGGTACTTGTAGACACTTGTGGTTCCAAAAGGAGCATCATGGTACTTACACAAGTTAATCTCCTTCACCAGTGACATCTGGCAAACAAAGCATAGCTTATGTGGGACAGACTACACCAAAAAACAAAGTCATGCAGTACATGAATTATGGAGACAAATAAAAGGAGGCGCTCATGCACTCCGCAATGTAATAAAGGAAAAAGATAATCTGAAGAGTAACACAAAGGCAGAAGGATTACCAAGGAAGAGAAACATCACAAAGAGTAAAATCACCTGTAAAGTGCAGTCAGGGATGGAGGAGACTCCAGTAACATAGAAATTCTTGTTGCAACCCTGAAAGGAAACTTCTGCAGCCTCAATGTCCCTACATTGTACTACACACTTAATCTGCTCAGACCTGAAGCCGACAGTGTGATAAATGGTACTAGCTCAAATACCAGACTCCAGAAGCATCTCATACCAGCATGTTAAGCATCATTTGTATTCTCTAAACTACAAAAGCTCCATAATCAAGCTTGCTCTAAAGACATTCCTGCTTTTCATAACTAAAGCCATCCTACCTACCAGACTTATAGAGCAACTTTCAGATATTATATTGAAAAGCATGTTTAATACCAGTATATAGTTGATATCAGAGTTTAGATCATGCTTAAAATTAATAAAAAAGCCAAACTGATTAGGAAAATACACTTGAAAATAAATGCCTAGATTAACCTAACCACCCCAGAGGTATTCAAAAGTGGTCAAGGTGGTCACATTCAGTTCTTTTACACATACATATTTCTGTAAAAGAGGATAACCTGGAACATATACATCCTTTTGAGTGTGGTCAATTGCACAGAAGAGCCAAAATTAGTGAGACTATGTTAGCTCTTCCTCACAGCTTTTGCGTCCTAAATGACACCTTTCAAAATATTCCCTTTTAGCACCTTCACTAGGCAAAATGCATGTTGCAGCATGCCTTGTCTGAAGCAACACAGGCACAGCTCAGCCTAACATTGTGCAGGGTATTTGGTAGAGAAACTGGCTGTAGCTCCTAGGGGAAGAGAAGCCCTGATCTCCTCTACATTTCCTGGCAGGAAAGGATAACAACCCTATCCAGAGAGGAATTTCACCATGTCTTTGCATGCATCTGTTATCACTGAATCCCTCTTGCCAGAAGAAACATGGGAAGAAACCAGAAAAGAAAGACTTTTGAAATGAGGAGGGTACCCAGTCACCTACATTTCCCTGGCAGTTAGTTCTGGCTTTATGCAAGTGCTACTTCCAGCTAGAGTGGATTATTCCCCTTCCCCCAATGCTTCCTTGGTTTGGCCAGGAGACTAAAAATCCATTATTAGCACAGCTTTACTCATTAATCAAGGTAACCTTTTTTTGCCTTCCAAAGTTTCTCATGTTCTTATCTTTGCATAATTGAGCATTTACATTTCAGAAGAGCATCACCTGAGGGAGTGGAGGCAGATTTTGAAAGGTTTGGGGTTTTTTTTAACCCCCTTTAATTTTCAAGTTTTAAAAAATAACAAGGAGAGGGGGGGAAAAAAAAGAAACAAAACCAACTTTGAAAGGGGATGAAGTTAAACTACCAAAGCCTTAGGGCAGAGTAACTGAAAGACTGATAATATATAAGAGTTTCTCCCATTTACCACAGAAACTAACATTTCACATGACAAGAAATCAACAAGCAATAGAGTTATACCATTTTGTTCTTATGGATGAGTTTCTTATCAAAAGATACCAAAGTGCCTCCCATAACTTTTTTTTTTTGGCAGATATCTTTCCAAGGCAGAGACAACTGGATTTTCCACACACTTGTATTGGAAAACTCTTCCTCATCAGATCTGACCATTTCCATGAGAAGTCACAGGTTTGAGCAAACTCAAGTCACAGGCTTGGTCTTAGCAGAGCCCTCTTTTCTTGGGCAGGATACTCCATGGGCAGGTGTTCTGGGCTGCCAGAGCCTCAGGCAACCTTACCAGCAAGCTCTTACTTTAACCAGGGACTATTTCACAACCCAAAGGCTCTAAAAGCCCCCAAAACAGTGCAGTCATGTCCTTTGTGCCCCCAAAGTCTGCAACATTGACATTAATATAGGCATGCATCTAAAGTGAGCTTTTGGCAGTGCCCAAATCATGACCAGAAAGATGCAGCAGAAGCAACCCAGAGAGCCTAATGCCTTGTCTGTATATTTTGCACATGTCACAAGCACGTGGTTTCTGAAGAAAAAATTGCTGCTTAAGGCTCCACTTGTTTCTTCCCATAGGAGAATTGCTCTTTATATAACATTAGTTTCTTCTACAGTAGCACTTTTATACTCCCTCTTTCCACAGACCAATAAGAAATTCTTTCACTATAGAAAGAAGAGGAATTAGAGTAGAACAGTTATGAAAGCAAGGAGCAAATACCCACAACAGTTGTCTAACAGTCCCATATTATCACTATCATGAAAAAAGTCGTAAAATCAAAAATACTGCCTCCAAACAACAGCCACATAAATCCACTCTCAATGATGAGGCTAATTTGTTATGGAATATTTGCTATTTTAGGCTTGATTTTCATGGAGGAAAGTAGTGCATTTCCTGCTGCTGTTACTGGTGGTGGGAACATAATTCACTGTAAACATCAACAGAATCAAGAAAACAGTTCACCTGTAAAAAGCTGACTGCTGTGACTAAGAAAATGTGTGAGGTGTTGAAGAGAACCAAGAGTAGTTAGCAAAACAAGGAATCCTGTCTTTTTTCCACTCCACAAATTACAGAATATTGGAAAAGCACTATGGCAACACTTTCATCTCACCAGTTAATTTGAGGCAGCCCAGTATAGGTCATGTCCCTAAGACCTCATCCCCAATACTACTGAGACCTCCTTAGGATTGGAAGGAGAGATTTCTCTCAACAAGGGTACATGCAGAAACACACTGTGGCCCAGATTCAGGCTCTCAGGCAGCAAGACAAGCACTTTACATCTCAAACAGGCATAAAATAGCTAAATCCCAGTTTGGCCTGACTTGAGCTACAGCCCTTTGCCTTCCTGGCACCACATAAGCATTACCTGTCCTCCTGCAAGGAAAGAATCCACAGAGGCAAAAGAGTCAAACCCACCTGATGGGTCTAAACCCACCTAATAATCTCTATTTTGCATGAAAAGCCATTCATTACTGAAGACTGCATGTCTCCCTTAGCAATACATAAGGTCTCCCTAGTTCTCAGTCTGTCTTTGCATCGTCTTTTTCCATTTGCCTGATATCCAGTCTCACATCTAGACACAAAACACTGCTAGTCAGTAAAAGCTCCTGTCTGGTATCTTAAGACTGCTCAATGTTGAAGTCAAGGATAAGGATTTCTGTCCTCATAACAATGCCCCGACAACCCTCCAGACAGTTTCCCACTACAGATTACTGAAACCCTGGATCCATCCCAACGTGAAACCTTCTTGATGCACAAACCAATTTGTGTCCCAGTCCCCCAAGTCAGGGGGCTGGGATGCTGCTTGTATCAACCAAGGATAACTAAGCAATGATCCTGATCCCAGTCAAAATTCATGATCCAAATAATAGAAAAAAGCAATAAACCTCTACAATACCAAATTGTCTCTGTACTGACCCAATCAGAAACGGTTCCAGTTTAAATTCTGAAATTCTGGTGTTGCATGTGCCAGTGCCTTCTTAAAAGAAACCATGAAGAGAGACCATTTTCCTTCCGATCCACAAATTTATTCACAACTTCCTTGCTGCATTTTGCAATTTCTATGGGGCTACTTACTGGCACTTTGTTTCTTAACACACTGTGTTTCAGGAAGCTTAAGAAATAGAGGAAAAAAATTAAAAAATCAAAGAAAAGGGGAAAAAAGACAAAGTCCGAACTGCCTTGAATTTGTTTTAAAGACAGTTTAAAAACAAAAGACCACAAAAAAATTTTCACAGCATCCCAAGCACCACTACTGCATCTACAGCATACAAGAACTGATTCAATTTGGTTTCCATTCTACATCTTGCAACACTTGGGCTATGCTTTTATTCAGAAATAAAGTTTACTGAGCATTGGAAGATTAGGAAAAAGCAAAATGTGCTTAACACTTGATGGACTTGATTGAAAATGTGGAACAAGCAAGGCTTAACTTAGCTCTAAAACTAATAAATACTTTAGTTGTTTTGTGTTATGGGTAGCCTTCAGTGTCTTGCATGACTAATTAAACAATCTTGAGTTTGCTTTGAAGGCTAAGCCATCCTAAATGGCTTTAAATTACATTCTATCAAGCTAAGCTTAGAATTAAAATCCTCACTTGTAATAAGGAATTCCACTGTGTATAAATGCTAGTACAGAGCTGTATTGGAAAGTTTAATAATCTGGATGGTTTCTGGCCCTTGCAGCAAAAGGAGAAATTCTAGCTTTCTCATAGCTAAAGTCTTGGTGTTGGAAGGGGAAGCTCCTCAGGGAAGGCACAGGAAAAAAAAGTGTTCTGGGGGGGAGTTTTGCATAGAACAGTAACTCAAGGAGGAGATGAAGATGTGAGGTTGGGGAGCAAAGGCAGACAGTCAGGGAGCATGGCTGGGACAAAGGACATACAACTATATTTTATGTATCCCCTATGGCCCAGAGCCAGCATTGGTGGGGCTCAATTCTCATCCGTGACTATCTAGCACTGGATAATCAGAAGTCACCAGCATATCCTGCATCCACTTCCATTTACAGAGTCATAAACAAATTGTTGGAGATCACAGTTCCTCCTGTGTTTGCAATACTCAGGTATTCATTCTCTCCAAACAAGTGCACTAACAGCAGTATTTTTTCCAGCTACCAACTTAGAAAAGTCATCCCTGTGCACACAGGGAGCCACTACCCAAGTTCCAGAGTCAGGCACAGACACATCACATGGAGCAAAGGTGGCATTTTGCTGTGAAGGCTTTGTGCCACTATCACTGACTATGCCTGCAAATCCTCTTTGCAGGAGGAGGAGAAAATAGCTGCGCGCAGTAAAAACACATCCTGCAGCTTGGTCTGACAGGTGGCAGGAGCAGACACCAGCCCCTCATGTCAGGCCGTCTCCCATGCCACTCTCCAGGATAAAACAGATAACCCACACCTGCTGCAACAAGCATGCTGAGGACTTCCCTCTGAGCAAGGCAGTTTTGATCCCCAAGCCATCTCAAGTCAGTGGAGGCATTCCAAAAATAGAAACGTTTTCAGAGGAGGATGTTTGTTTTTTTTTACCCCATTCAAATAATTAACCCATCTTTTTCATTCATCCAGTAGGGCTGGAGCTGAGCCTGCCATAGGAGGGGCAGTAACCCAACACTCTTCCTTTTGGCTGCTGCCTGCAGCGCATGTGGTGCGCTCAGGCACTTTGAGTCACTGCTCATTAAACAATAATTCCCCTCCTTCTCTTTCATTAAAACCATCCTCAAAATCTTGCCTGGCATGTCTCTGCAGTTAAGTTGATTTTTCTGTGTCTGTATGCATGGAGGGGAGAAGGAGGAATCTTTTTTTTTTTTCCCATGATTACTTTACCCGCTGATCTGGTGGTTGAGAAATACCATATGTTTTCACTGTTTGCCTTTACTTTTAGCTCTTCCACAAACGAAAATGTGAAGCCATCCATGCCTTCACTGGCACGGCTCTGCCCTGTTTTCTTTCCCCCCTTAACGGACTCATTCATGTGTAGGAGGCTTTTGATTCTGGGTTTAGATATTCATCCCTACTTTACATAACCACAAGCAGTGGCAGGTATTTATGTAAACTACAACCGGGTCTCTGCCCCTCTGCACAACAAGCAGAGGTCCTCAGCCATCAAAAACTGCCCTCTGCTTACAGCTGCCCCTTTGTAAAATACACTACCAGGGAAAGAGAGAGTGAGAAAGAGAGAGAGACAGACAGAAAACAGGGGGTGAAGACATTAAATCCCACAGTTCCTACCTCTCTCTCATCCACAAAGAGGCAAGAGACAGGCCCCAAAGAATGGAATCCCTGAAGGGGAACCTGTATTTCTGGGCCACAGAAACACCTTTAAAGGCTGTTCCACAGTTTTCCACTTCACAATAAAGTGGGAATGAAGATTACCAAAAATAAAAATATTCAGCAAGGAATACATTAAGCAAGTGACTTATTTTAGTTAATACAACCACTAAATGCATTTTCAGTTGTTAAAGATACTCAGCCTTTCCACAGCTTCACTTTGGAGAAGGCAGGAAGCTCCCTGTATTTCGTATTTCCCCCAGTTCATCCCTTGAGGAAACACAGAGCCTTCACACGCTGTGCAGTAACACCCATACAGCCACATGGCACAAGAAATGAAAGTCACTCACCCCAGGTCTTCAAATTTCCAGCAAGTCCACCTCTGAAGAACATCCTTGTGCTCCACCACAACATATTCCAACGCACAGCTGTAAGACAGGACTGGAACTTTAAGTGGTCTGAAGAGCTTAGGTTCTTCTGCTCTCTTCACTCATCACAAGAGTCTCTCCAGACAGTCAGTGATAGGGACCAAGCTTGCTCCCAGAAACCACACAATCAGGAGGATACAAGTGCACCCCAAAGCCACCACAGAGGTCTGCTGTAGAGGTCAGCTCAATTCCGTACCAAGGCACCAAAGCAAAGGAAACCCCCGAACAATCAGGAGCACTATAAAGGGAAAAGGAAATAAAAGGGAGGGGAAGGAAAAGCCACTAACAAGCCACAGGTTCTGCCTTAATTGCCACAGCTGATTGCAATGAACGGGAAGCAACTATGCCTGTCACTTGGGTAGCCTCCACGCACTCACCTGGAGAGGATCTTGCCTTAAAGACACTGCCCCCCCATCCATTCCTTACTGTCAAATTCATATTTAACCCCCTTAACAGGAGGGCAGGGAGCTAAAGCTTTTGTAGCCCCTGAGCAGCACTGCACCTTGGCCTCTTTTATTTCCTGATGTATCTTCTTTAATATCTGTTGTTGACATCTTTGCACACCTGTAAAACCAATATGAGCTTTAAGAGAAATCAGTGTGTTGCCTTCCACTCTACAGCAAGTAAAATAAAGAGAAAATAAATGTTGTTATTAGATATGGATTTACTTAAGGAAAATGTTGTTAGAATCTGAACAAACCCCTACAGTTCTGTGCTGTGGATGGTGCAATAATGAAAAATATTATGAGATATAAAGGAAACTTATGACACTATAATGTAACACAGACAAGTGAGAAGACATATCAGTCATTATCTGGAATACAGTAGACTCCTGTGGTTTCATTTTTCATTACTAATTTAATGTACTTACAATGCTACATGATAAAAAGTGAAATAGAACAATAAGAAGCAAACATTGTCAGAACAAAACACGATCTGCAGAATTCAGAGATTTCAATAAGTTGCTTGAGAAAAATGTTCAAGATCCCTTGAGAACAGAATAACAACCATTAACATCCAATAAAAAAAAATCTAATAACAGAAACATAAAAGAAATGTGAAAAGAACATTTGAATAAACACAAACTAGTAAATAAATGTCTTTACTTATCATAGTTCTGCTCTGGGAAATTATTTCATAGGAAAAAGTATCAGTTTTGCTAAGAAAGGATAGTTTGCAAATGTCAGCTCAGCAATCCCACTCCTGTGATTCCATGCAAACAGTTTATTCCACATTCTCTCATGAATCCTTAACCCTTAGGGTCTTGCAGTATACTCTCTATTAGCCTTGTAAACGACAAATAATCCCGTGCAAGTAAATGGATTTACACCACAGTAAAGCCAGCATGAGAGGATAATCACACCTTGCCTTGGTTGCTGGGGAAATGTTTACAAACATACTCTGCGTGTGTTCTGGGCAGACTCACCGTGCAGCAAACACAAGTCAAAGCCACCTCGGGCTTGGTGGTTGAGCTCAGGTCAAACAGACTTCCAAGACTAACTACAATGGATTGTCATAAGAGCCCATTTAGCCACAAGTCAGCTAGTCATGACGCTTTCCAAAAACAGTATCAGGAATAGAATGAGGAACCCCGACCAAGACCACCGCGAAATACAGCCATAAGTTGTCTTACAAGTGTGTAGGACACTCGGTATTTTCTTTGTGTCCCAAGGGAGAGTCACCGAGTGTCATAATTTTTTTTAAAAGTCTAAATTAAGATTTGTGAACTTTTACGGTTTTGAATGTTTTGCCCTGTGTCGCGGAAAATAATATGTATCAGTAAATTTAAGTGAATTCACAGAGTCCTTTCAGTGATACTTGGGTATCAAATGTCCTGCTATGATCTTCAAAATCTTAGCAATGAACTAGCCTGTTTGAACATTGGCTCGCAAAATTGAAAATGCAAAAAGCCTCAGCAGAAAACATCATATGACTAGGCAGAAATGCTGCCTACTTCTACATATAGAAACTGGCTAGGAGGAGCTAGAACATACTGTGTTAATACAAATGGAGGAAAATTCTATTTGTCTGCAAAATTATCCTCACCAGTAGAATTTCCTTCAAAGCAGAAACTTTCCCACAGCTGTTTTGACCAGCCTGTGCTCCACTGCTGTGTCTGTAAACTGTAATTAAGGACTGTGGGCTTGGGGGAAATGAAGAATCTGAATAAAAGTTACAGAAAGGAATGGAGGGGGGTAGGTTTGAAGGGTGCTAATGGGGGCATGATCTAGAAATATTGAAAATAAACAGTAAAAATACTTTCAGATGCATATTATTTTTTAATGGAGCCAGCTTCTCATCAAAATCCTCATACTCAGCAAAGAGTTTTTCTTAATAGAAAGGAACTCTGGGAAGGTTTCCCTAAATCAACTGTAGCAGAGGCAAAAGCCATTGTTTTCCTGGATACCTTTGGACATATTATTCTAATGTTGCATTTCACAGCATTTTGGGACACCTGAAGCTTGTAATATTCATGCCAGTAGATGCAAACCATCTGTCTCTTTTAGAAAAAGTCAAGCTTTCACTTAAAAACTCTCCCCCTCCTCTCTTTCTCACACACTGAGGTAAATTTTCACCACCTGAGTTTTGATTCTTTTTTTTCCTTTTTTTTTTTTTTTTGGCTTTATGAGCTGTGTCATCTGTGACTGAATGCCATCAAGTATCACTTAAGCCTGTTTCCACAGTAAGGAAATATTGGAAGTAAAAACTGTTCAAGAAATGCTCTCTGGTCCCCTTAGCAATGCAGAGCTTGATTTGCAGCTGTGGCAAAGTGGGAAAGTCCTGGATGGAGCCCATGGGAGTTAAGTTTCCTCAGCATCCCTGAAAAATCATACTTTGGGTATCTTGGGTTGAAACCCACAAATGGAGGCAGCAGCCTATGCTTTTGAAAATCTAGCCTTATGTGCATTTCAGACTGAAAATTTTCACTCTGGTCTCTCCATAAAAGAAAATTTTCTCCAGAGAACTTTACAGCATCCTACCAGATGTTTGGTACTTAGGGAGGTTGAAGAGAAACAAAAAATCCACTGAATATAATAGAATATTGGGTCCTTTAATTCTCTTGGAAATGCACATGGAAAAGATAACATTAAATTAATCTCAGTGGGCAGTGCATATATTTGGTAAAATCTGTTTTAAAGACGGATTTAATTGACAAGCCTATCACTATTTAAAAAAAAAGAATGAAAAACATATGAAACCAGACATTTTTGTTAAACTATTAAGTGTGAATTCATGGCTGGACATAGTGCCTTTGTGTGCACAGTTCATTAACTGCACAGCTATTTGGTCCAAGGGCATTTACAGGCTCTTCTGTGGAAATTTGAAGAGAAGGAACCTATGAAATCTTTTGGATTTACAAAGCAGTGAGTGGAGTTTTTAAATACAGCCAACTGCTTAGACTCAGACTAAACTCCTTCAAGTGTGTTTGTAAATCCACATCCCCACTAAATATGGAGAGAGAAGTTATGGAGGTTCCTCTGGCAACATCTGTGGGACTTACTAAGTCACACGAAGCTTTCAATTGTGGGTCAACGACTAAGCAGCTAATTGGCAGCCAACAGTAAGATGAGGTTATGAGGTTCTTCTTTGTCACCCTAGTACAGAAAACAAACAAACAAAACAAAACAACCTGCAAAAATAACACCAGTTAAAAGTGAAGGCTACCAAAAAAAAAAAAAAAAGAAATCACATGCTTCCAAGTCAGGAATGTGTAAGTAATTAGCAAGTCCATGGTGTGTGCTTGTGGGTTTTGGGTTTTTTCTGTTTTAAAAGGAAAATACTGTGCTTTGCTTACGGTGCTAGCTTCATCTTCCATGCAGAGCTGCCAAAAGTGCTATCCCACAAGATTTCCTGGGGCTGGCAGTGCACTTGGGGAATACCCCAGCTCCTCTGGCAGGACACGGAGGGCAGGTGAGGAGCCAACACCGACCTCTGTGTAAAAAAAGCAGTGCAGAAAGAGCGTGCTAAACAAGGGGCTGTCCCAGCCTCCTGCCCGCCCCTTCCTCTCTAAGTGCTTCCCTGCACAGTAAAATCTCACGTTCAGCTGGCAAAGGCAGCTTAAACTTTGCCACGGCTGGCGGGTCTGAGTTCATGCCTGAGGGAGCTGGCAGCACAGGAAATGGAACAAAACTTGGGTACCACCAGTGGTAGCGCCGGGTTTGGTTTGACCCATGTGAGGGCAGCTTTTCTCCCCGCAGTGTGCCATCAGTATTCCCAGCACATCCAAAGCCTGAGAGGGGAGAGACAGGACAGGAGAGCCAGGCTGCCCTATCAAACTCTTCTGCAGTGCAGATTGTCCCTTTTGAGGCAGGGTGTCCTAAGGAAAAGCACCAGGTGCTAAAAATCGGAAACCACACTTGAACCACCTTGAATGCATGGGCTTTTCATTTTTAAGGCATGCAGCTGATCCCTTCTTTTGAACACATTCACACTGGTAGGGCTGGAAATTGCTAAAAGCAGGTCCCATTTCCTGACTTTGGTGTGTTCAGCGCTGGTGTGTTCTCCATGAGCTTCTCCATTCCTGTACCCCCTGAACACAAGCTCTAGACAGGTGAAATCCCATGCTTAGTCCTCCTCTGACAGAATTTTCAGCACCCTTCTTGCTCAGCTATTGGCAAAATATTTGCTTGTTTACTACATCCGTTGTTTCCTTTCAGAGACCGCATTCATTTAAACTATTTCAAAAATACTACATTCATTTGAAGCTGGAGCAGCTTCCATAAAGGTTGCAGCTAGACCACACATTTACACACAGAAACCAGATTTGTGCTTGGTGTGGATTGTCTGCATGTTTACTACAATGCACATTTTCTTCTGTGAATAAAAGTGCAGATATTTTTCCTTCATTATTTGCCAGTGCTATTAACCAGCCTCATTCTTTCTTTTGGTTGTATAATCTGTGTCCTTCTCTGATCCCCTCCAAAGTAAACAAGTCATTTTTGATTCCAGGATGCCATGCCATCACCACCACAACCTTCCCTCTGCAGTATCTGTGCTGTAAATAAAGGCGCCGTTGGATCTCCAAGAAGAGACCCTTTCTGGCTGGGGTAGTTTGGTGTTGCTCTTGGGGATTCACAGCACTGCTGTTTACCCTAGCTGAGCTCCTACCCTAGCTCCTCCAGCACACAGTGGAGGGGGATTCAGAGCCCAAGACAATCATACCAGAGGATGGACTTGTGTTGTCATCCAAAGCAACACCGTAAGAGTCAGGATGGGCAATACCACACCCATCCCTCCCTCCTCGCCTTGGGGTTTGGCAGCCTTGGAGAGGGGAAGGGTCATCCCCTCCACCACAGACCCTGGGGCTGGGAGCTGGGTCCTTGCACCTGAGGGTGCAGGCACATGGGGAGATGAGGAGGTGCAGTGGGCACAGCCCTTTGAGCACGTGTCAGGCAAGCGAACTAGGACGCTTTGCAGGGGGGTTGCTCAAGCTGGTTTTAATGGACTTTGTGGAGTCTGAGGGCTGGCTCGGCTGGCTGCGTAAACACAGCCAGTAATACCACTGATGTAAAACTCGTGTTGTGAGACAAGAGTCAAACTATTTTTATTTCCCCAGTACCTTGTACAAAGTTTTATCAGGCAGATGAATCAGATCTCGGTCTCCTAATGTCACAAGCGTTTAGCCAAATCTCCCACTGTTCCCCAGTGCAGGCAGAGCAGGAAAGCAGCGTGTCAGCTCCTGGCTACCTTTCCTCCTACTTTTGTTGGGGTTGGAGGAGCCATCAGGATACTATTTACTCCCATTGCAGCTACCACATGCTATGAATAGGTTTATAGTCATAGAAGAAGAGATCTATCTAAGGGAAGAGCATTGCAGCTTCTTGGGGCTGATTTGGGAAGTGCTGACAGTTTTCAATCTGCGCTTGCTTCGCTGACCGGATATTGGAGTCACATTGATCAGGTGCTGAGTGATCCCTTCTTGTGGCTGATAGTCCTCAGACTCCTGAAACCTGAGGAATTTGGGAACTTTCTGGGGTGATTTTGGTGGAGTGTGCTTCTGAATCCAAGAGGGAACAGTGCATAGGAGGTACCACGATGTGTGAAAACAGATGAAATAAGGAGGAAAGTTTGTTTCTGGGCCCTTCCCATAAACAAATACACTTAAGGACATCTTTTTAACTATGAGAAGCTTCTGGTTTTGCCTGCTCTTATAGTACTCCAGGTGTCATTGGTGGTATTCTTCAAGCACAGGGTAACTCCCTTGCCCCAAAGGGACTCAGCACCTTACCTGCCATCAGCCTCCTGCCAGGCAAAAGCCCCCACTGAAACTACATCCCAGGAGAGCTTCAACATTTCAACAAGGCTCATGACGGCATATTTTTGGAAGAACAATTAAGGTGTTATTTCTGAGACACTGTGCAGTAGCAAAATTGTTCTCCTTTAACACCACTCCTGTGAAGGTTTACTGATAGGGCTTGGTAGGGCTATTCAAGGTGAGGAAACGTAGTCCTAAACCTTGGGGGCATGCTGCAATGACCTGGGTTTATGGCTTACAACTTAATTCAGGGCCAGTCGATTACAATTATGGATCTTAAAAAGGGAAACTAGGGAAGCGCTGCTGTTATGGATCTTCTTTCAGGAACAGGAATAAAAGGAAATAAATTTAAATGGTGCCACACAGGTGGTTCTTAAAACAAAGGACATGATTTCTATTAGTAAAATACTTAATTTCCACTAATACTCCATTTCCACTCTGAAGATTGATACTAGTATTTGTGTAGCTCAAAGCCACTTGTGCCTTACTCACTCTTAGACAGATAAAATTCCAATTCATTTCAATTGAAGGGTTTCTATTTAAGTGCCATGGGTATAATCAGTCTATTAAAATGGGAGGTGTTAATTTTCCAGTAATCACTACACTTTCTTTCTCTTCCTATCTCCCAATTGAAAGGACAGCCTCATCCTGGATGGTTAAAATGTAGTAATGCATTTAATGCCAGGCCATGATTTTAGACCTCCAGCTGTTTTACTGGTTGTGTAAGTAAAAATAAGATAATGTTATGCTTGGTAACCATGGTTTTGTAGGCATTCACATTTTACAAATCACTGCACAGTATGCAAACCATTATATATATTTAAAATGTTTAAAATCAAGACTACCAGGAGTCTACCACTTCCATTATTTAAGGAGGGGGACTGCTAGAGTGTGAAGAGTGATATATTCTATCAAGCTGCTCAGCTCAGTTATATTATCAGTGCAAATTATGTGAAAATATGTGCTTCAGCAACACAAGAAAGGAGTATTCACTGCTATAAAAAAGTGTGCTGTGGGAAGCTAGATGGAGTCATTGGTTTGGTGTAATATATGAGTAAAATGTGATTTTTTAAAAATAATAAAAAAGGGAAAAAACAGAGCACAGAGAGAAGGCAACCATGAAGTACTTGTTTATTCTCTCAGCGTAAAAAAAAAGAAAACCCTGTTTCTGCTTGAAACAAAGGAATTGAAACTCATCTCCAGCAATTTTAGCCAGGTGTAACTACTCATCTGAGCAGAGATCTTCCTGATTTATATAGTCAGGAGCAAAAACAAAACCAGGGTCAAGAAGAAGTGGCTTATTGATTTGTTCCATGTGCACAGGCAAAAATATTATACCTCACCACCATGATCATAAGCATGTACTTAAATCCAAGCAAATCTTAACTGGAATATTTCTTTGTAAGAAAACACTGGTAAGTGGAGCTATTGACAGCTGCATTTTCAAGAGCATCTGCTTCCAGAGACAGCAGCCATTGAGAACAAATGTTTGTGGAGGCAGATTGTGCTGTTCTGATTAGGAGAACAGGCAAAGATAACAGATAGTGTTCGGCTGCACCTGAAATTGCCTTTAAAGTTCAGTAAGAAATTTGTAGCAGGAGTAGGGGAAAAAATGGCCTCTGCTTGTGCTGTAATTTTTCAGAGAACACACATGTAGCTCTCTGGACAGTTAGAGCTCTCAATTTTAATTAAAAAATGGTAAGTATTATACAGTACAGTCAGACCTGATTAATCAGGATGGAGCTGGTTTATGTGTATGCCTGGGAATACAAATGCTTTGAATATTAATCAGGACTGCTGTATTTATTTATTTTAGATATTTATTCAGATTGATCCCTGTTTGGCAGCCCCCAGCATTCAAAAACATCCATCAGGGCAAATTCACAGCTCTGGCTTCAAAAAAAAAAAAAATAAAAAAAAAAATAAAAGAGCAGAAAGAAATTAAAAAAATGTTCTTTTTCAAACCATGGGTTTTGTGTTCTTTGTTCTTTTCATCCTTAGGATGCATTTGGGTTAACTTCAGATCTCTTTCTTCACCACTGAAAGGAATAGAAACCAACATGTCCCCCTCCACCATTCAACTGGGGTGGGGGGGAGTGGTGTGGAACCAAACAAACTCTGAAGTTTAAGCAAATAATCCATCTTCATGAATGGAAGTGGTAATTAAAACTTTGACTACAGCAAGAAGAGCATAGGAGAACAGTGGCAACACTCGCTTTAATAGGCATCTCCTGATTCATGCCCAGAAGGTCTCCCAAAGGTTATTATAACCCAAGAGCTCCACACATGTATTTTGCCAACAGTGCTCTGCATTACCTCTTTGAAGGTAGACTTCAGCAATGTAAAGAGCCCATTTGCTTAGCTTTAAATCAGGAAAATTCCCAACTGCTGCTCTTCATCGGAGGAGGAGTTTCAGCCTCATGTCCTGTTCATCCTCTCATTTCCTTGGGGAAAAATAAGATGGAAAGTATACAGAGAGTTCTCTTGAACCACTCCTGCCTCTGGCACAGTCTATAGGCTGTCTCCTTCCCCCAACAAAAAATATCTCACTTAGGAAAGAAGCATCTCAGTAGCCTGAGCCAAAAGGGAGAAGGAGTGCTTTTAGCCTGACACTGCGAAGTGGAAATGGACTGAACCCGTTTCCATGAGGAATGTTCACAGTGGTCCCATATCATTGGGGGGTTTGTTATTTACTTACCTGGATTAGCACATCAAAGCATCATGACAAACATCTTGAAATATTTTTCTTCACAGCAAACAATCTAGAAGTCTCACAGAAGGAACACCACATACACATCTGAATTCAAATTCCGACTTGCTTTGTGTTTTGGCTATAAAACCTAATTTCCACAAATCACACAGTATTCATTCTGCTGGAAATATCTTAGAAATACTTCAATAATAATTTTCACACACTACATCTGTGGAAACCTGCTACACAAATGTTATTTCCTTTTAACAGACATCTGACAATTTTGCTCTACAAATGCACCCACACAGAGTGGGATTTTATCTGTATGCTTTGCATTCATGAATTCCCTAGGATACTAGGAAACAGCTACTTACATAAACACGTTCGCCTTGCCCACACACTTGTGGGTAAATCTGTCTGCAAACTAAAAATGAAGATTTGTCTTTATACAGTATTTTCAACTAGGAAACAACTTGCTGCTTGTAGAGTTGTAGCTATGCCTTTATGTTTCTTCAGTGTCCTGAAAATGTTAAAAAAGAAAAAGAAGTACTGTCATTAGAAAAAGTTCAATGTCTCAGACAAATAACATCTGCTAACAAGATGTCCCTACGTTGCAGATGGGCACCCACTTCCAAATTCAAACTACCACTGTAAAATCTGTGTATATTCTTGACTTAATGAAAATGTGGTCTTCTGTGTCGGTTTAAACTTCAGTGGGGATCACTTGAGATTACACAGGTTTCCAGCTGATGAAACAATGTGGTTTCATCATGTTGTTCTTGCTGTGTTCCAGAGTGAAATGCTTTTCTGTGCCTGAAGAAAGTGAGAAATAAAAATTCACGCACAGTGTCAGAGGCCAGAAAGATAGGTCTGAGCTCTAAGGGACTCAAAATAGTTCAGTCTTTTACTGGCCCACAACTCATCACTGGTAATCAGAATATTTTATGTCATCCACTTCTTTAATTTAAAAAAAAAACCAACATAAGATTAAAAGGCTGACTTGTCTCCCTGAGTTCTCATCCTAGGCACTCTTCAGAGTCCCTAGAGGATCTCTGAGGGCTCCTCCAGAGCTGCTGAGGATGAAGGACATCTGTAGCTCAGCATCTTTCTGCATTTGAAGGAGTACCCTGTGGACAAGTTGCAAAATGGGTTTCATACAATCATAGAATACCAGGTTGGAAGGGACCTCAAGGATCATCTGGTCCAATCCTTCTTGGCAAAAGCACAGTCTAGACAAGACAGTCCAGCACTCTGCTCAGCTGAATCTTAAAATTGTCCAATGTTGGGGAATCCACTGCTTCCCTGGGAGATTATTCCAGTGGCTGATTGTTCTCATTGTAAAAAATTTTCCTCTTGTATCTCATTGGAATCTCCCCAGGAGTATCTTGTACCTATGACCCCTATTCCTTCCATGTGACTCCTTGTAAAAAGGGAGTCTCTTTGTAGCCCTTGGAACACAGTGATAACATTTTTCTGATTTGTCCTCTGATGTAGGCGTGCCACTTTTACTGGCTTCAAGAAAGAAAGGAAAACTACTTCTTTCTCTTCTACCAGAGCATGATGTGAATTTGTTACAAAAAGATTCTTCTGCACATGGTCCTGCAGACAAAAGGGCAGCCAGGTTGAAGCCCCTGAGTAATACCTGCACCATGGCTCTTGGTTGGAGATGAAGGAGTCAAACTATCGCCTGATGTTCCTGAAAAATTGACCTATTTCCAGGCTAGCCTCCACTCTGAGGACTTGTCTAAATGTCACCAGTGTACAAAGACAACTTCACTTTACATGCAGCAACAGGACAGGGACATGTTGTAAGATTTCCTCACCACTGAACACCCCATTTGCTCTGGGATGGCAGAGGAGAATGGTCAGTCCATGGCTCTGATTTCCTGTGGACACATAAGGTCACCCCATGGTTAGATCTTATCTGTCCCCTCATATTGCACAGTCACTTTTGAACCTGTTGCATGGGTTCAGCCAAACCAAGGGGTAGAATAAGTATCCCTGTGAGTTTTATGAAAAGAGGGAGACAAAAAGATGCAAAAAATTACTAGTGCCAGCTGAAGGAAGGCCTAATTAGATCTGTCTCAGCCAGCAGAGGATCCACACAGAAAGGAGCTCTTGGAAACTATTTGAGTAAGAACTTTACTGTGTGAGTGAATGCACACTGGAACAGATTGCCCAGAGAGGTTGTGGAGTCTCCCTAACTGGAAATATTCAAGAACTGCCTGGATGTAAACCTGTGCAATGTGCTCTAGGTTGGCCCTGCTTGAGCAGGGAGGTTGGACCAGCTGATCCCTTTCAATTTTACCCATTAGGTGATTCCGTGAAACCAGGCTTCTTTATTTCCAGTGCTCATGGAACTATTTGTTTAATCACTTTTTTATTCATAAAACATTTCTCTATGCAAAAGATGTACACCAAAGCAACCCTTCTTTTGCAACATCTTTATGAAATCCTCAAAATGAATTATTACATTATTTAATGCACTCACATGCAACATTTTTGGATCCTATGTGTAACATCTTCCCATCAGTGCAGAGACTTGTAGCTTTTTAACTCTGGCTGTTGACTCATCAGCTGTCTGAAGCAGTCAGCTCTGCTTTGGTTTTTGTGACTTCAATGCTAACAACCAGATCTGTTCTAAATACTAAGATTTACAGGACAGCAAAGCTACCCACAAACAGGGATGCAGGGGGGAACAGAGTATTTTTAAACATTATTATTTTTAACATCATTGTTAGCATTATCATGACAGAGAAAATCTAACACCACCAAACCCGTATTATGTGTAAGTACAGGAAATGAACATACCACAAAACACCCAAGTTTCCCTTGTAGTGCCCCTCTCCGCTTCTCTCCAGAAGGGAAAATGTTCTGACACAGAAAGGAAAAAGGCAGCAGAATGCTTTTCCCTGACTATTAGGTCCTGGTATCACACAATGCTTAAAAGAATTTTCGGGGCAAGAGGGATGGATCTGAAGATCAACTCATCTATGTGAGATGATTTCCAAGTAGTTTGGGAATGTCTTCACCCAAAGTACTTAGTAAAGTATGTATGGCCAGAACCAGTGGCATCTTCTTACTCTGTAACAATTGTGGGGTTATTTTTTACAAAAGACTCGGAAGAGGTAGATATGTGTCCTGAATAAATCACAATACGAGTCTTGAAATAGAAAATATAATGAGCTCCACACTCTCTTCAGGTACACCTACTTTCTTCTTTGTAGATCACCAAACCCACAAGAGGAGCTAGCTTTTCACCCTCTGCCAGCACTCAACTGGCATGCCCAGCAGAACACTATGTGTTCCCTCAGGCACAGGAGTCCCCTGGAGTAAGGCAATTTTTAGCCAGGGAAAGCTCAGCAAAAGTATTCAAATAGCGCAGGCCTGCTCAGTGGAGAACCTCGCTCTTTGCCTGGAAGGCTCTTGGGAGACACGGCTAACTGGGTGAGTGAGAGTTACCTCGTTCCTGATATGGGAAAGATTTGCTAATAAGTGGGAACCGACATGAGTTACGTGGTGGTAGCAACGAGATTCCTTGGCAGGCTTGAGCAGATCCTTCGCTGGCACACATGCCCTGGTCAGTAGGGAATGGCTTACTCATGATAGCCTCACATAACCCATGGGTCTCCACCTCCCCACTCTCCCACCCAGCCCCTGAAGTAGGCAGAACTGCTGCTCTCAGGAGCATCCCTAATGTGAGGCTTGTGAAGGAACCAACCAAGACAGCAATACAACATGGTGGCTACTGACCAAATACTTAAGTGGCCTTTTAAGGAGCTGCAGAGATCTCACCTTTCAGCATCTCACTTTTGGCATGAAACCAGACCTGGTGACGTTGCTGAAGCTGATCCAGCATTTGAGCACCAGGGCTGGCCTGTGCTCCACCACCTTCCACCTAGCAAGGCTGCAAGGTGTAACTGTGGGGTCACCGCTCACCTCTCAACCATTACCATTCTCAAACTGCAAGGTATCAGAAAATGCTCCCTCAGATAACTCCTTGGTAAAGGCATTGTCATTTGCTGACAGTGTTTTAATAACAGGTTGCCCCCACAATATTCTGTTATATTCTGGTTTTTGCCAGTTTGGCAGTTCTGGGTATTCTGTAAGGCTTTCTGTAAAAGTTACCACCAGGTATCATTTCAAGCAAAAGTTTCAGTAATCCACACCACCCCACCTTTTGGACAGACCTTCTTCTGGGGCACTGGGGGCAACTGAGAAGGGGCACTGGGGGAGGCTGTCAGCACCCACCCACAGGCTGCTGAACCAGAGTTCTGCAAGACAGTGCCTGTCTGTAAGGTGCTGTTGTGGGTTTCTCACCAGATAAGTGGATTATTACCCTGGCTTGCAGCTGCTCCTCAGAAATAGGTCAGCCTCAGCTTTGCCTTCCCCTATTTGGCATCAGAAGCATCCAAGAGGAAAAGGGGCTGCTTGCAGGATCCTTGTCTAGGGACCATTAAACTCCTGAACAATGGGTTGCTGCTGTCAGTGCCTCCTAAAGACGGAAGTGTTCTTAAAGTCAGCACCTGTGGTTTTCATTGCATTAGACTTAGGTATGTGTCCCATAGTGGTGAGATTTTTTTTTCTGCATTTATACTTGTTCAGCCTCTGTTGAATTCATTCTGCTCTGAGCAAGGGAGACATTTGTTGGTCATTCATGGGTAGCACTTTGCTTATAGGACACCTGCCCCCACACACCTCTGCCTCCCATCTGCTTTTTGGATAGAAACTCTGTGCTGAGAATAGAACTGCACCAGATGTGCCAAAGTGGGAGCCAGAGGGGTAGAACTTGCAGATGGCCTTACCTTTCTCACACTCAGCAAAGGTAACTCTGAAGCAAAGGAACAACCTCGAGCAGGCTGGGAGGAGGCTGTTTTGGCCCACATTGTGCCTGCTCCATACAGGAGACAGCACACTGAAAAAGCTATTGCCCCATTTTTTTGTCTTTTTTTCCCCCCAACAGCACAATAACTGCAGATAACATCCCGACCACTTCCCATCTCTCCCTGCCCACCACATACTTGCACCTTGAAAGTGTGCTTAGCACAGGTTTTGTAGTGAGGTTGCAGGCTGAAGTAAAAGAGAGCTGTGTTGTAACACCAGCAATGCAAACTTTAGATCTAAGCATCATGTCATCCATGCCTACCATCAGGGGGGAAAAAACAACCTGTAGAACTGGCAAGAAGAACAAAACAAAGGACTGAAATCAAGGATATGCAACTTAGCTTTGATATGAAGATTTCTCCATTCCTCATGCCCTTTTCATGCCATTATAACTCAGCTGATGACTTTGCAGTGCAAGAAGCTTGCAAAGTTATCATTAATGCCTTTATGTTTTTTCCCCTCGTTCCTCTGCCAATCTGGATTGTGGTTAAAACCACTGAAAAATATTAAGATAAAAGCCTTTACTTGTTATATTTTATATGACTGGAGAAAGTCTTACAGGAAATAGTCTTCTTAGAGGAATTCCAGACCAAGACATTAGAGTAACTTCCCATTTTTAAAGAGTATACCCAAAGTAGCCCTTTTTGCACATTTAGCTCCCACAGGCACTTATGCAGTAAGGGCCTCCTTGTCAGCTGGTGTAAACTGGCTTAACTCCATGAATTTTTAAGGAGCTAATCCAGTTTCCATTGGCTCAGGATCCATCCTTTGGATGCTCACCCCACATACCTGAGCTGCTCTGTGTGAACAGAGAAGCTCTGCACACCCTTTTCCCAAGTGAAACCACGCAGGAGGCAGACACTGGAAAGAGCATCCCTCCCCACCTATCTCCCAGTGGCAGCTCTACAGATATCTATCACTGGGGTCTGCAAATTAATTTGCCTCTTGCAAAAGAACATGTGCTGCCCAGGCCGCCGCACGCCACAGTTTCTGGAGCGGCACGGCAGATTTAGAGCAGGCTTTGCTGAGCTCCCGTTTCCACGTCCCAGTAACCACATGCTGGGGACTGTGGGAGAGCCGCAGGTGACTGACCCCAAAGGCTGCGGCAGAAATTCGCCCCCAAAGGCTGGCAGCTGAGCGGGACCCGAGCCCAGCTGGAGCAAGCAGAGGAAGGAGGGAGGATGGGCTGCAGCAGCCTTGGGAAGCATGCCACGGCCGGCAGCCTGCCGAACAGGTTGCTCCCAATAAAAGTGCTTCACCACTGGATTGAGGCGGCAGATGAATTAATTGTGCCATTTCCATGACATTCTGCCGGAGCTTAAATGTATTAGTAACTGTTCATCCCCGAAACAGCTTTTTCCTCCCACATGAGGGGGAAAAATATCCATCTGAATTTTTTAGATTATGTGACAGGCTTGCAAACTGTTGTTAACTTTATCATTTGGGATATGGATTAGACTGCAGCACATTAATTTATCAGGAAGTAAGAGCTGCCTGTTCATCTCTTTTCTGTTATGACATCTGCAGTGAAAGTACGATGGGGGCCAGACAGACAGTGAGTAATAGACTGGAATATGAAGTTTGGAGGGGGGGAAATGGCAAGGTTTGCTGTGGATATAATTGAACTCATTAAGCAAAAAATAAAAAAATAACAGTCAGTGGTTCTTTTAGCAGATATCACTTTTAATGAAATTGCAGATAATGAAACCTGCCAGTTAAAAGAAATACCAATTCACATCTATTAAGGCTGGCACATAAAAATCAAGCAAAATCCAATTCTGCAATTGAAGGCATTTTGCTAGAGTCCCCAGAACTTTGAAGACACCACCCATTTGCTCCTCACTTCTTCAGCCCCTCGTGGAGAGGTCACACACACATAGGTACACACTTTGCCTCCCTCTGGGCACACAGGGTTCTCTCCCACCATTCGCCTTCACTCCTGCAGACAGACCTGCTGCAGGGCCACAGGGCCAACATGATAGGAAAGGTGAAGGCCTGTGATTTGTGGGCCAAAAGAGTGCATGAAACATTAAAGAGAGCCTTGCCAGCATTCTAAATTGCTAATGCAAACTCTCCAGCTCGGCAGAAAACATATTCCCATTTTCATTTTCATCCCCCTTGGGCCTTTTAGTCCTCCAATTATGTGAATGGTGACGTGAACAATGACATGGCACAAAAAGTGTGAAGCTCAGGTCCTTGCGTTTGGCCCCTTAATGCCAGTGGACAAATCTGTTTGCATTATCTATATTTAATATGTAAGTGTCCATGAACCTCTAGACTGAACTTGCCGAGTCATGACAGTTTGGTAAGGGTATCACCTCCCAGCAATTTATAAGTCTGCATTTTATTTGCTAAAGACAAATCAGCTACAGGGCACAGGGCTCTCTGCCTCTGCGGGTACCACCCCTCAGTCTTATTTCCCAGCTCCCCAGGGACCAGACCTGTTGTCCCAAATCCTTCAGGATTTCAGTCCTCATCAAGGTATGCATGCATGTGCCTGGACACAGTAAAATTCAGCATATGCAGCTAAAAATGGTCCACCAACATCTAGTCAAAGTAAATTCAGCTAATTCATTCTGAAGGTGTTCCCAGGTGCTTTTTCATTCACATTATGTAAACAATCCCAGCAGCAACTTTTTTCCTTTGTTCCTATTAATTCACTGGGTGTGTGCGTGCACAAGAGGCAAGGATTTATGTCAGGAGTATCCATGTAGACTCTTCATAATCTCTTTGATTTCCCCCTTTCTATTTGTAAAAGGTGTCCCTAGCCTAGCAGAGATGCAGAACAATGCCACTTGGGAACAAGGGAATGGCTGGATGCTGGATCAGGGCATTGTTCTGCCACTCTCTGTGCCCATCCCTGCGAGTGGCCAAGACCAGCTGCCTCACAGGACTGTGCAAGAAACCCCCAATGAACCATCATGGGATGATCTGCCCGCAGAAGTATTTTCTTACTCCTCACCAGTTAGCTGTTTTCCAACACCATGGAGCCTCGGAGTTTGCATCGCTTATAGCTTTTTGAATCTAGTTTTGTGTAGTTCTTGTTATCCATACAATGCCTAGTCCATTTTGGATCCTGTTAATGTTTTGGGCTCAGCAGTGTTTTGTGGAAGTAAGTTCCCAGGGTTAACTAAGTGCTATCTAAAAATATTTCCATGTTGGTTTCAAATCTTTCCTCTCGTGCTTCCTTATTGAGTGACTCTTACTCATGAATTTTAAAAAACTGGCTGAGGTCGTCTTTTCTAACCTTACTGGTATTTCTCGTTGTCCACAGAGTTTCCCTCCTTTGACATAAATCATCCCTGAACAGATGCAGGTGGCCCCTCTTGGCTGCTTGTGAGGAACGCTTTCCAGGACTAGATCATGCCCCTTTTTTTATATATAATACCAGTGACCATCCAGTCTACTCATACAGCCTGACCTCAAGAGCCTCAAAAGGTTTACATTGCCATAAAAAATAGCCCAGACAGCCTCCAAACACAAAGGCCCACAGAGCTGAGCAATCCAAAAGCAATAACCAGGCTGGACAAAACCCACCAAAGATAGGTCATCGTTCATTTGGGATTGATGAGCTCAAACCCATCAAAATCAACAAGTTTTCAGGGAAACTTGAAAAAGCATCAGCCAGAAAGGTAAAGCCATCTATGCCCATCAATAAATCCAACGGGCTGGTTCACCCAGCTTTCCTTTGGTCACGCAGCCTCACTGGGCCGTATAATTGCTGCCTTATTGGAGAGATGTGAGCCTGCCCGCCGAACAGATGCAAGTTTCCCCAGCTCTCGTTCAGCTGGGAACCGGCTCGGCAAAGCAGAAATAAATCACGGGGAACTCGCTGTCATTTCTCCACCTTTCCTGCACACCCTCCGCTGCTGCCGCCTGACTGGCTCGAGCTGGCATAGTTTTTAAATGAAATCTGTGAGATTGGCATCAGCAGCCTTGCCTAATTTTTAGCTAATACCTTGGTGGGTTCTGCATTCGCATCTGGCCGGCGCCGTCACGCTGAGCCTGATGATAACAGCGAGCAGGAAGCCGGGGTACCACTCCGGCAGCCTAAACTCAGGCTTGTTCCAAGCACAACAGCGCAGCCAGCGAAGGGTCTGCAGCGCAGGACTTCTCCCAAGGCATAAAAAAAGGGGTAGAGAGAGAAGGGGGAGGAGGAGGAGAGAGAGAGAGAGAAATGTGTTAACTGTGCTAACAGTGCCAAGTAATATGCTTCGTTAAAAATTTAATCACCTGCAAGTGCAAAACAAGTGCAAAGCAATCATGTTGTAATTAGCACAGCAATTAACACCTCCCTTTTCGATAGCACATGCATCCTAGGAAGTGCATGATTGCAAGTGTTTATGCTGCTGACAGACTAAGTTCCTATAGAGAGGGAAAAATTGCTTAAATAGATTTTTCCCCCCCCCCTCATCTTTTTGGCATTTGGGCTGTTATGTGTCCATGAAACCCCAGCACCAGCTGCCATGTTGGTTTTGTGTGAGTTCTGCTCCATGGCATAGCATAACTAACAACTACAGCTTGAACTGGAGCCCCCTGAAAGATAGCTGCAAGCCTCTAGAGCCCCACTGTGAAACAAATATGTAAGTATTAAAATTACAAGATTAGTTTTTTGCAGACTAATGCTTGCCAAAGGGGAAGCACTAAGCCTGCAGTGAAACTGTAGGTTTTGGGATGCTACAGCAAAGGGTACAGGACAAACCAGAGCTGCGTTTTCAGAAGGGGTCTGAAGCTAAAATACAACAACCTCCATAATACTGAGGTGTCTCTTTGGCACGTGTTCCCCCCCCCCATTCAAACAGCCAGTTCTACCCAAAGGCTGTGCTGGAAGCAATTTGATTCAGTTTGATACACTGGTAGATGCAGAATTGGCTTGGGAAGACACGCTGCTGCCACCCATGCCCATGTGACTGCTGCTCCTTTACCCACACACTGGGGTGTCCATTCTTGTCTGCTTGTCCGTGATCTGTTTTCGTCATCCCTAGAAAACCTGGAGTTTGACTGTCCCACTCACAATCCAGTCCCTCTCCTAGGACCCATTGCCAGTTTCCTTGTAAGACCACATGAGGAAGGAAAACCGACTCTCAACATTAGCTTAGAGAATTTATATAGACTTAAATACTCACATGCATCCATCTTATTTAGAGGCTGTTCATCTTTAATAAATGGGTTGTGTTTGTAATGGGGCACCACACTTGGCATTTTGGCAGAAACTCAGTGGCTCTTGTAGTTGCTCAGTTACAGACAAAGAGCTGGTCTGCGAGTTTGGCATCCAAAAGCTGAGCACCAAAAGGTAAAAGCCATCTTTGGAAACACAAGCCATGAGGCCAGTCTTGACGTTCCTTCCCTCCCAGACACTGAGATTGTTGGAAGGTATTTTCATCACATAATTCAGTATTGGGATTCCCATTTGCCAAGTTAAAAGCCACAAACAACATTACTATCAGGTCTGAGCCAAACAAATTACCCTGCAATAACTTCAGCTCCTGAAAAAGTTACTTCCTTGCTGCATATCCTCAAAAATTCACATTTTCCACACCATTAATTCCATGAATTAGGACAAAATTGGAGCACAAATTCAGCAATTAACATAGAGACAAGTAGAAGGCAAGTGAAAACAAAGCTGGGAAAGAGCCACGGTACCTCTGCTATCCCAATGCATTTTGCTGTTTCTTGAGCTGCTTCTGAACAGAGGCAGAAGCCAAGCCATGATAGCTGTTTAACTACAATTTCAGCACTATTTCTGACAACACTGGGGCCCTGTGTTCATTTCTCTCCCTCCAGCCAATTGACCAGTGTTTCACTACAGACTTTTGGGTTTCCCAATTGTACTTTATTTGAGGTTTTTTTTCCCAGCTCCCACTGGCCTGCTTGCACCATCTTCTGCCTCCAGTGAGCACTTCCTTGGAGCCAAAGGTCTTGAAGATGCTTTCATCCCCCTCTCTGTTAGCAGGTAAGCACATATTTGTGGTTTTTTGGCACAGTCTCCACGTTGCCTTCCTGTTATTCAGACAGAATAACAGAATGCGGTTCAAGCATCCAGGTTTTAATGCTTTTCATTAGCAGTGACAGGCACTTGCCTCTAGCACACAACACACTTTATATTACTTTTATAAGTCTCTGGTATGATGTGGATTGTAGACCTGAAGTGTATCCTCTAGTTCTGCCTGGGGCTGCACTGGAGAGGGGTGAGAAGAGGCTCTCGGGATCTGCGTTAAAAGGTCTGCAACCACCTTTGAGAGAGGTTTGGGGTGATTTCCCTTCCTCTGCTGGAGTTCACCTTCTCAAAGGCATACTGCGAAATCATCCCTGCCAGAGATGACTTACCCCCAAGGCTCATAAAAGTACTTCTGAAGAGCAGGCGTGTTTGTACTTGAAATGCACTGAAATAAGCCATGTGTGAGGGTTGGACAGTGGGGGGTGTCTCGAGGAGAATACCCCTGAAACACCAATCCAGGGTCCTCATCTCAGCTGACAGCACAATTCCAATGACCAAAGTACAACATCACATGTAATTATAGATATACAGGGCATGTTTTTCAAGGTCTTGTACAATGTGCAGTCAACACCTACACTAATAAGGCATGGTTGGATTCTGTGGTGCCAAGTCCCCTTCTGTCACTAAAATGGGTTCCATCAAAAAGTTTGTGCAAGTTGCTTTTTAAAGTGTTTGCAGCACAGCAGAAAGGTTAAGTAATGGAAACCCCTGTTGTCTTCAAACCAAGAAAAGCTGATAGTTATCAGCACTAAAAGGTTTGGAAAACCACCGGGGGTAGGGAGAACCTCGCACTCATAGGAAACCACAATTTAGTGTAACTGTACAAAAGCTTGTGGTTCAACATATATGCAAAATACATCAGAAAATTCCCATCCTGGGAACAAGCAAAACAGTCTGTGCTCATGGGAGGCAAACACGGGGGGAAATCCTCTCATGAACAAGGGCCACAGCAGAGAAGAATGTCTGGGAAAGGCTAGTGGGCCCATCACTTGCCAGCAGCTGTCAGCAGGGAGATTTCACAGGATCCCATGGCAGCTGCATGTTTGGCTCTGAGTGGAGAAGATGGTAGGGCAGTTAGATGGACAAACTGGGACCTGTGATCTGCTCAGGAACATGATCATTGGGTAATTGCTACATGCAGTATGGAATCACCCATCTCTCATTGGGTTTTTTTAGTCTAAAAAAGAAAAAATAAACCTAACATAAGGAAAAGTGTAGCTTTATCAAGTAGGGATAGCACAGACTACAGCCCTAGACTAACCTCCTGTGACTACTTCTTCACAAGATAGGTCTTTATAAGACAGAAAGAGTCCTCAAACAAGTCCTTATAAAGGGATGTAACACCAAGGGTGTTGCAAATGGATGTAGCCCTATGGCCAAACCTCACCAGCAGAATTCAGCTGTATCCTGTGGCCTTGCTTCCTGAACTGTCCAGCCAAGTCAAGAGCACCGCTATGTCCCTTGAGGATGACTTGGTCATAGTTCTCAATGTCACATTATAGATGTTGTACTCATGGCATTCAGAGAGGTAAATATGGGTGGTGCAAATTCACAGGGAGTCATGTAGCTTTGTCAATTAGCAAGGCATATGCCTTAAAAATAACAGATGAGATGGGAAGGAAAGTACCAAAGCACTGAAAGGAGATAGGAAAACCAAGAGTACCTGAACGGCAGGTACAAAAGGCTTGGGAGGTATTTAGGTTTGGGAAATATTTAGGAAGGCTAAACACCTGCTTCACTGACCTATAGAGCAAATTTTACAGGTTTTTGTTTGCTAGGACTGTGATTAAGATCTCAAAGTCTGTGGCTTGGCACCCTCTTGGAGTTTAGAGAGAGTAAGACCCCCACCCCTCACTAATAACCCACCTAAACTTGACAGGAACTACTCTCCCACAACTATGGAAGATAACCTTTCTCACTGATATTTCTAAGTCTGGAAAGAAAGAGAGTGGAAAACTTAGAGAACGAAAAAAAAGTCTGAATTCCCACTCATTTTGCATATCCAAGTTCCCAGGCACCCATCCCTTTTTTACTAAAGGGGGGAAGAAATATATTTAATAAAGATCTGGCAGGAGTATGATGAAATAATGAGTAGGATGAGACCATGTTACATAAACTGGCAAGACTCCAGCTTGTAAATGATTAAAACAAAAGAAAAAGGGAGTTTCCACGAAGACTAACGTAAAAAGCATTTTATAATCAAAAGGCCTGAAACTATGGGGGCTGATGGGAATGTCTAGCAAAACAAGCCTGTTCTGAAGCTTCCAGATGATACACGGAAACTTAATCAGCTCATCTCAGTCAACCTTAAATCAAAGAAAAGACTCATTGGAAGTTCAAAGGGAAAAGTGGTTTTGTGGCTCAAGAACAAGAGCGGGACACTTTCCTGATTCTGCCACAGACTTCCTTTGAGATCTTGGGTAAGTCACTGACTTGTGTGATATTAAATTTCAAACTATTAGGTACAGCAGTTTCACTTATATGTATTTTACAATTCATCCCTGGAAGTGGACTGTCACATTTTTATGCCTGGCTCTTTAGACACACACAAACCATCCACACAGCACTGTTGTTAACAAGCAGAACTTCACATTTTGCTCCCTAATTTTTTTTCCTCTGTAAAATGTGGAGAAGCCCCATATACCTTTATAGCAGAGCTGTCATACTGAATTAGTGGATAATATTTCTAAAGAACTTTGAGTAAATAACATTATGGAAGTGAAAGAATTCTCTGTAATTTGCTGCTATGAGATTAACAGTAAGTGCTTTCCTCTCAGGTAGACACCAAAAACAAACAAAAAAAGGAAGCTGCTTAAATGTTTGCAATCTCCCTGCTGTTAAGAAAAGCAACCCTTCACAATTGTCCAGTTACTCTTGCTGCTTCTTTACCCAAAGCCAAAATTCAGTGACATTAAAACTGAGAATTATAACATCAAGAGAGACACAGATCTAATTTATTTTAGAAAAGAAAATTTGTTACTCAAAATCAAATGCTAATTGGCTCCAGCATTTTAAACTAAGCCAGCTGAGAAGCTGTGGAGAACATACAGGTCTTCAAGGGGAGTTTGCTAACCAGATGCAGTTAGAGCCCAGCCTTAATGTCTTTTTATCTTCCAGGTTCACAAGTGTATGTGTACATGTGTGCACATTTCTGAAAGTCTGTTCTTCTGTACACTGAAAATTCAGATGAAAGTCAAAAAGAGGAAAGTTAGATCAGGGAACGAAGACTTCTTTATACTGCTTCCAAGCTCTGCCCTGATGCATTGTGTAACCTTGGGCAAGTCATTTAACTTGTCTTGCTCATCCATCAGATAGAAAGATGATGCTTATCTGTTGCATGAAAATGAGTTAATTGCTGTTTGCCAACTGCTTTCATCTCTTTGGATGAATCAGATTGAGGCCATATATGTGAGTGTATATAATTTTGCATGTGTATTTTTATTTGGAGCTTGCTTATGTCTTGGAGCATAGCTTCTTCAGGTCAACACTGGTTATCTGCTTGGCATAGAGCCCCTATTGTACATTTCTGATGTAATGCAAATCATCGCAATGAGAAACACATAAGTGAAAGGTATTACACTTGTCATCATCATTAGCTGTTGTTGTTGTTATTGCTGTTGTTATTATTATTCTTATTATAGTCTCACACTTGGATGCAGAGATAGGACCACTTTAAAAAATATGGCCCCAAGAAAGAAGTCTTCTGCACTTGGGAATAAGTATCTAAAAATAAAAGGAATGGGAGAGGCATGGGCCTGGAGCTGTCTTTACAGAAACGTGTTGATGTAAAGTTTCCCAGGGGCATCACAAAATCTTTAAATTCATTTATTTACAGTCTTTGCCACTCAGGAGCTGACCTACACAACTGCTTGGCCAGTGGGTGGTTCTCATCAAAACAATAAATCTCCTCCCCTGGGGAGGAGACTTAGCACTCAGGGCTTGTTTGATTTTTTGAAACAGAAGTAAATTGGTGTGAGAGACTCAGAGAGAAATAATAATGAGAAATTCTCTAAACCATAGACACAGCACTTGAAAGTCCAAGGGCTTTACAGCTCTTGGGAGCAAAATCTGTTTCTCAACCAGCAGCAGATGCACCATGGACTGTACCTTGTCTGTGACACATGGAGCTGACACTGCTGTTGAAGGATGTGGAATTACCTACAGATGCCAAAGGGGTCACCACTGCTTTGGGAAGCAGGCCTGGAGTGAGCAGCAGTCAAGCACAATCTGGTGGGCTTGAAAGGTATGATATTTAAGTACACCTAAGTGTTAACTACAAAATCCTGTCGTTCTTTCACACAGGGCACTCCAGCGTCAGCAAGTTTCTTCAAAAGAGGCCAGGTTCTCCAGTCCTGTCTGACACATGTCCTCACTACCCATGCTGCCACCTCTGTTGTGTGGCAACAGTCACCTTTGCCTGTCTGGAGCTCTGCAACTCCAGAAAAAACTTTAGCCTAGTGACAATTCTCATCAGAAGGAGACCCAACAGGTAAAAGGACCAAAATCCAGATTTGCTAGTAACTCATTCTTTGCCCCAAGTACCAGGTTTTCCTTTCTTTTTGGTGAAATCCCCCAGTTGACATGTGAGTTTGAAAGCACTGCAGAGATGTCCCTCCCCATGGATGGGCTGCAAAGCTTTGAAACATCTGCTCCTTCACTCTCTTGGACTATAACAACACAGCGTCCTCCATATCCAGGTGTTGACACACTGTGCCTGGACTCATTCCCAGGTCCCGTGGTTCTGCCATACCTCTCTGCCTTGGAGAAACACACATTTTCTATCCAGTGGCTCTTCTGGTTCCTCCTTCCATAGAACTGAAAGAATGGGGAAGATTTTATCCAGACTTTCCGTGTGTGGTTGAATTTTGCCCGTAAGGACTTGTTTTTACTCATCCCACACTTTCATCACACCAAGTATGAAAGATTTAATAGACTGGGATGCAAATGCTGTTAAAGTGTTAACTTGTGTGATTTTTTGTTATAGATTGCAGTGCTTGTCATTATTTAAGTTAGATTGGTTATCTCATTTTGTTGTTTCACTCTGTTTGCTTTACTTGCTATTTATTGGTGACTTATATAATTACTATGATTAAATTAATAGATTTTAGAATGTAAATTAGTTTCCAGTAGTGTTTATTAGATACATCTACAGATAGGGTTTAAATAAAAACACAGCCCGAAATCAGAATTACAGTACATTCTAATCTTAATGGGTGGTATGGACCTAACCTGCTCTTTGTTAAGTTTGGGTATCTGGAACAACTCTCTTTAGTCCTCCTCTGAAAACCACTAAGGGCAGATGTTGGTGCAAATTAATTGTATTTCTTTTTTACAGGAGCCTAACTTTGTTCAGATACAGACATTCAGCTTGCAGTGAACTGATCAACTTTCATGGGCTAAAGAGGACTTACTAATTGTTGTAAAGGTTCCACAGAAATGCTAATTAAAGTCAAACTTTCAGCCCAAGTTAAAAAGTCCAAAGGAATAGCAGCAGAAGATACTGGTTACAAAGGGATACAGTAATTCAAACTAGGCCCTTTCCCCTGCTTCCTGCACCTCCAAATGGCTTTTTTCTTGCTAGTATGTTTTACTCCTGCTCTTTTTTTGTAAAAGATTATTAACTGCCTCTGTTGCACATGCGCTTCAGTCTAAATTATTTTGTGGCAGCAAGGAGGGCAGTGATATTAAAAGAGGTGACTGCCACAGGTGAAGGTCACCTGCATGTTTCCATGTTTGTACATAGTCATCCATTATTAGCGACAGCGATCCTTGACTTCATGGAGCTCTTGAGAGTCACACTACTCTGGCTCTTCGTGCTGGAAGGCATCGGGAAGAAACACTCTTTCCAAAGCATCTCACAATTAATCTGTTATGGGTATGATACCAGGTCTCTTGGCATTTCAAGAAGGATCATTCTGACTTGCCATAGAGGACTCCATCACAGTGCAACTACTCACATAGAACCAAAACCGATGAAGTCTCCCATGCACTGCTGTCCTCACGGGGATCCACGTCCTTGCTCTTGACTCCCTGCCACCCTTGCCTTTCTGCACAGCCACATGTGCCCGGATGGCTTTGCTTCACAGCTAGTTCTGCTCCTTTAAAAGCAATTACCAGGGGAATGTTGATGATGCAAACTTGTTTAAACCTGAGCACACAGTTAAGTCAGCCTTATAATTAATTGCCTCATCGCTGCAGTCATCTTTCAGGAATGCTGCGCTGCTGGTTCAGGATTGAATAAAAAAGGGCCAGATCCCCCAAAGCTCCACAGCAGGTCAGGTCTGACCCCCAGAGACAACGAAGAGGGAGAGGCACCATTGGCCCACCAACAACCCAGCATGCAGAGGTGGGCATGGATGTGCCGTGAGAGCCCCCACTGCACCACTGGTTTTGCGCTGGGGAAAGGATTTGTTTCCCTGAGGCATGGGCTTTGCAGTCATCCTCCCCCCAGGGGTGCTGCATCAGGGCAAGACTGCTTTCCACCGGGTCAGGTGCCTCAGAGCCCTCAGGGCTCACACGCATCCCTGACATGGGAAGGAGAGAGATTAAGAAGCAGTGAATCCACTAGCAGCATGTGAGAGCTAATGGAAAAAGCATGGGACTGAAAGACATGTCACTGGAGGCCTGTCTAAAGACACATGTGGAAGATGTGGAGGGATGGTGGCAGTAACTTCTCCCTCCTGCACCTACAGCAAGAACTAAGCCATAAAACTCCAATTACAGTCATCTTCTTTCTACTCTCATCTAAATGCACAATGGGTGAGCGTGTTCAGAAAGTGGTTTTACCCACACACTTTCTTCTTGATGCTGGGTTCTCCTGTGCATGTAAAAGAGGAGGAGGAGGAGGAGGAAAAACAGGAGAACCAGCTTCTCAAAGAGTGGTAAGAAAGTGAAGACAGCAGAAGAAAGAAGAAAACCGGTAAATGAGAAACCATAGAATGGAGGGAGCTGTGCCTAGAGCAGAGAGTGATGATAACAAGGGATACCAAACTGAGAAGTAACTTGGACAACCTCTTGATCAGCTCCTGGCCGCCTCTTTGGTCTTTGTACCTCTTAGAAGACTGCTGTCCATTACGGAGGAAAAAAAAAGATGGAAAGATAGATAGCTATTTCAGATAATAACTACTGTTAATAATTGTGGCTACTTTTTAATTGCTAGTTACACTCCAATTAAATAACTACATAGAAGAAAAGACCAGGGTTTAAATTTCAGGCAAGATGCATAATGTGGCTACCATAAACTTCTGCCACTGACCAGTGCAGTCCCTAGATTTAATGCCTCTGGTGAAAAGAAGGCATCTTTACATGGATTTCTGGGCAGACTTTCCACTGCTGGGGGGAAATGGTGTGCTTTTGCCAGTTCTCCTACACAGCTGTCAGCTGGCTCACAGTCCCTCTCCCACACTGTCAAGCATCTCTTCTGCAGGGTTCTGGGGGAATTCTTGCACAAGGAGATAGAAAGGGCAATCAATACCTATGATAAGATACACTCCAGCAAACTGTTTATAATTTTTCTCACTGGGTTGCAGATGACCTAATAGGCTCTTCTCCCATCTCTAATTTCTATGAATCTGCAATCCTATTATTTATATTATATCTTGAGGCTTTCTTCAAGAGTAAATGGTGTAATTATACCCTGTACCATAACATTTCAGGTTCTGGTGTAATAGAACTAAATATGCAATTATGTGGTTAGTAAATGTAACAGTACAAAACTCGAAATCTCTATCCATGTACTGTAGCCTCATAAGAAGAATTAGTTTCCTCTTCTGTACACAGCAGATGTAATGTAATTATTGCTAACTGAAAAGTATCACCAGACATTCATATGATACCAACAGAAAATGCCCCTCCAGCCAATTTTTCATTCAAACATATGAAAATGAGAGAAATTCCACAATTCTACCTTATCAGTGAAGTCTAGGCACAAACATTTGATGCTCTGCAGATCAAATCAATACTTTCCAAGCTTCTAGATACATAGAACACACAAAGAATATATATCCATATGCAAAGCGAAGGATCAGATTCACCTCTGGTGTTAGTCCAGCAACTTCAGCTGAATTACAAAACAGCAGAAGACAGTTCATTATCCAGCTTGTGTGGATTATGATTGGAAGAAATAAAACTGGCCTCCAACATTTATACAACACTGTGTGACAAAAAAATAAAAAACATGAAAGGAACCACAGCCCTGTGGTTAAGGAGCTACTCCTGGACTTGAGAGATAATGGTTTCTACTTAGAGGTTTGCCACAAGTTTCACGTATGAAAAGAAAAAGGAGAAGGAGAAAGGAGGAGACCTTTATTGTGGGCCTTGCCTGTAAGAGGACACCTTACCAGTAAAAAGTGTGGTTTTGCACAGGCTGCATTCACCTAGTACAAATGCCCTTTAATTTCCACTTAAAACCAATTGTGAAATGGACCTAGATGTACCCAGGGAAAGCCCTTTCATTGAATAATAATACTGCTAGTTTTAAAAAATTATTTGAAGGGTTGTGACAGCCCTAACTTTAGAAATCACACACGGCTTGGGATTTCCATTCTCTTGAGTAAGACAGCTATCTGCTGGTTGAATGGGTGTGGTGGGAACCCTCTAGATAGGGCTTCCAGCTGCAAAATCAGGCAGTGAAGGGGGAGTCACCACTGAGCCATGTGTCCCCCTGCAGCAGCCCTGCTGCCTCGTGGTGGAGGGGTGACATCTCACAAGGTCTTTCAGGCCCAATGTGACAGAACCTAAACAAGCACAAATGTTGTTTTCCTGTAGAAACTGCACTCCAATTATCCAAGTGTAAAAAACGATGCTACTTCAAAGGAGTGTTTTATTGCTAATCAAACATCCGCCAGGTTTTCAGCTGCTACCGACACCAAGCTAAATGCACCCCTCTGAAAATACATGCTCACTTCCTCACATGTATGTTAGCTCTATACCTAACCAGGAGTAAAATCCTGGTAATCATTCCCCACCACACACTACATGTTGTCCCAGCAAGAGACATTTGCTGTACAGTAGTCCCTGTTTACAGCAAAGTCATAACATTTAGCCAAAAGCACGAGAGGAGACAGTCACGGTGGAAGTGTCAGTCACGTTACAGGAGTCACAGGAGGATATTAAACTTGTGTGAATCTTGCATGTCACACACAAACACCGAATGAATGGCCCGTTTTCAGATTTTGTCCGTGGCAATGAACACTAGCACAGCCTTTCTCAAAATGTCCTCTTTGATGAAATCAGACTCCCCTTTGTTTCACATTCAGATCGTGGACACAAAGTGTGTGCTCATATTAAGAGGTGTTCGGAGCCTCAGCGTTACATGTTACCTTGCTCCTTAGAAGCAATCAGCACCCTTCACCAAAGGGACCCAGGCACTATACTCCCTAACCTTGAAGACCATAACAGAGCTCTGAACTCTGTTGCATTCTACTTTCATCTACAGGACTTCACAAGTTTCCCATTTACCACAGGAGAAAAAATAAGATACCATCCCCACTGCTGAGGGACAGTTCAGTGCCTGGATGCCTTACAGAATGGTACCGTTCTTCCTTACCTTCTCTAAGATCGGTCATGGCTTCTACATGGTATGACTGAACCATTAAGATAAAATTAACGTGATGCTCTGAAATGATGTGTAGTTGCTTCACTCTGAGCTGAAATAGTTGGTGATATTCCCCCACCCCATATTGGTGTCATGGTATTGGCACTGGAAGCATTAGCTTTGTAGTTACAATTATATGAGAACTAAGTAAACTGCAGAAATTTGTAAACTGTTGCATTGCTAAATTAAATGCTGTTTTAACTAACAGTTAATAGTGTTTACTGCTGTGTAATAGTAATTTTCATTTTTTACTGTATCTAATGACTTTCTGATGACTCAAATTCTCTGTAGGGATACCAAATCATTACATTAAGGATGAGTGATTTTAGTATGCAATGACTGATCAGTACAATAATATGTAGACTCATGCTTCAGCTAGTAAATTAAATCATTTACACCAGAGTGTTTGTCAACCAGAAGAGTTCTATTACATTGCTGCATTATAATGTAGAGTCTGCTCAAAATAAAACACATGCTATATTAAATCTGTGCCACTTTACAAACACAATCCTTAAGGAGCAAGGATTTAGCGTATAGGAAGGCCATGAAGAAGGACTGCTTTTCACACAGAGTGGATAAATCTCAAAATTTTGCCATTCATTTGGGAAAGTACCATGGCAACATACAGGTATGAACATACTAGTTGCATTAATAATCCAAATATCCCTTGAACACTTTATTTGGTGCTAATGCGACTTCTGGAAGTGAAAAGAGTCACAGCCAGAGTTTGGGAACTTTCAGATAAATGTACAGCTGAGCCAGCATCAGGACTTGATGTGATCACCACATCATCCCAAGATATGAAGAAAAAAGTGGGCAGTTTACTTTGGGATGCAAACACTCAACAGGTCTGCTGAAACTGAGTGGTAGAATGTCAATTTGGTGAATAGTTCACCATGATCATATTTTGAGAAATTAGGTCAATAGTTTGCTTGAATAGGACTTAAAATGCAAGTTCTCCTGGCATTTAGCAGTTTCCTAATATAGGCTTTGGTTTGGACCCAACAATTATTTTGATGTCAAAATGTTCAGAAGAACTGAGAAGTATTTTAGGAACTTGTTGTTTTAGTGTTTTATTTGAGACATGAAGAGGCCTAAATTCCAGTAACATGAAATCACCAGAATTTACATTCACCATCATTTGAACAGGAGGTTCTTTACTATTTGGAAAATATCAGACCCCAAGGTCTCAAGGTTACCTTCCAAAGGCCACACACCAGTGTTAATCCACTGACTGCACTGACTTTGACCCAGTCATGCTCATGTAAATATATGCAATGAATCAGAAACCCAGTTTCCATCAACACATAATTATGCCATCCAGAAAATACCTGTAGGGAACATAATGTTTCCTTGAATGAATTTTCCCTGTTGTTTTGAGACACATCCTAAGACACATTCAGGATAAAGCTTTGGAGGACAGTAGAAGATCCTTCATCATGTTTGCTTGAGTTCATCTCCCAGATGTGGCAGCTTTACTGTCAGAGGACTCTGAACTTCTCATAATGGCAGAGAGTCATGACAGGGGGAAAGGCTTGTTTTGTGAGCATACTTAAACCCACATGAATATATTGCTTTTCAGGAACTTACTGACTCATTCAATTTTTACCCTTGGGATATCCAGAGTCACAAAAACAGTGGTAATTTTGACTTGTGCAATCTTCGTAGTAAAAATGTTTTCTATGCTTCTGTGAAAGAATTAGGTTTCTCTGGCAAGAGCTAAAAAGTCAAGTGATCATTACTAGATTAATACTTGGCATGTTTCACTGAAAGGCACTTAGTGCACAAGATTGGTAGCAAGTCAACACTCTTCAGTGGTGCCTTAACACCTAATTCAAGGGGGAATCTCCTGTGCAGAGCATGAGCACACATCCATAACGTTACATGACACATACACTTTCTCCTCAGCAAGATCTTCCATATGAGCCAAGTCAATCAAAATTGGCCCCTTCAATCTGTTGTTGTTTGTTTAAGCAGCCTTAAAACAAATAAAAATAAAGGTACAGCAAATGGTTTTGACATTTTCGTTTAAAATGTTCCAATAAAAGGGAGGCTTGCCAGCTTGTAGGCAGGCACTAAGTGAGGTTTAATTTTTGCACAGAAATCAAATATTAGCAAGGGGAACATGAACACATATAAAAAGACTGCTCATCTGGCTAACATCTGGTTTGATAGGGCCATTATTTCAACAAGTACTTATAGGCAGTTTTTTGATGTTGTTGTTTCCTCCCAGAGCAGCAACAAACCGGTAGTAGAGATTAAAATTTCCATATCATTCCCACACACAGAGTCATGTTGTACAAGTTGCACAGAACTCCTAATACTTCCCTTTCCCTTTTTTTTCACTTAGCTTAAAAAATCCCTCTTATATTTAAATACATGGGAGGGAAAAGTGAGAGTAGCAGTTAATATTGTTACTTTGCAGTACATTCTTGCATGGCAAGTTATGACAGTGTGTATTACATGTTTAAGAAAGAGCTAGAATGCAAACCTGAAAGCTCTTCCTCCAGGTTTAGACTGGGAGGTGAAAGCAGTCATCTTAAGGTTCAGTTTCACAAACGCACACGTATTTGGAAGTTCAGCATGTCTTGTTGCTCATGCTGAGCCTATTGGTCTGCACCTGGAAAGGTGTGTCCTTTTTTTTCCCCCACCAGAAGAGAAGTATTTTTTCTAGAATCATTTAAGATGATGGGCAGATTTAAATGCACATATAGCATTTATTGTTGTACTTGTAGATGTACCCATGCTTGTTTCCAGAAGCCCTCTTCTCTCTCTCAAGACAGTGGTGTGTACCTTTATAGATAAACTGGGAGTCATCACCAGTCCTGTGGCTACACTGAGCCTGTGATAGCCCCATGTGCCCTACTGGATGGTATCTACCAGGCCTTCCAGTGTTGCAAAGCTTTCAGCAGCTTCAAACAACAGCCATGCTCTTGAAGCCAGTCATCTATTGGGAAGCAACCAGCCACCCTCCATATAAAGAAAAAAGCACAGAACTCAAGAATAAATCTGTGTTATAGATTGTAAACTACTGATGGAAAGAAGGCCAGTGCTGGAGCACATCTGTATACAAAAATAGAAATGAGAGATTTATCTCCATCACTGCCCAACTTAATCTGCTTTGCATGGTAATGACATCTCTTCTGCTTGTAGCACTACCTGTTTTCATGTCGCTTCTCCTCTCTGGCATGGCTGTGACCATTTCCAAGGTTTCCCTAAAGCATAAGTCAAAGTCATGGTTAGACGGCCCCAAAAACACTTGCATGGTAAGTATAGGCATCCATTTACTGCATTCAAGCTAGTTCACACCACTTACAGACACGAAGGGTGATGAAGGCTGGTTGGTCTTGCCAAGAAAGCTGAGGACTCTAGATTTGAACTGAAGCTCTCACCTTCTATCTCAAACTCTCATCTCACCCAGAGCCGACCACTCATCTCACCATGGAGTGATGCAGACCGTGTCTCACTCCCTGCACGTGGTGCAGCCTGGCCATTAGACCTCTGAGGCAGAGGGTCTCCTTGCTCCTTGCCTCAATTCTGCTGGCTGCTTGCAAATGGCTTTTTCCAAACCAGAAGCGATTATGGTTCCAATGTGTTTTTTGGGTGGGGAGAGAAGAGACAGAACGAAACTGCACAGCTTGTCCACTGTTTCGAGACCATCCATGGCTTTCCTTCTGAAGGTGTTGCTACATCTCTAGCAGGTAATAGTCTCAGGTTTGAGGGAAGAGCTGGCAGGTGTGTGTTTATATGGAGAGGTTTGCATGGGGCAGAAGGTGGGAAGGAGACAATATGCTGGTGCCAAACATGAGAAACATGAGAAAACAGACACTCCATACTTCCCTCTCCAATCAGAGCAGTCGTGGAGTCAACCAGGAACACAAAACCAAGACAATATGTGGCAGGTCACTTCAGCAGCAGGAAGGGCATAGTGCTGAAGCATGGCTGAAGTTTAGAAATGAGCTTAGTGACTGTCTGTGCAGGCTTGGCTAAGTCTTTCTGATTATAGAATCATAGATTCTATATATTCTCTGCTGCAGGGAAGTCTTCTTTTGGCCTTTCCTCATAAATAAATGGCTAACACAAGAGGCCCAGAACACACCTTGAAATCAGCTTTTCTTCAACTGCCTTCTCACAACTTGCTAGCCTTCACTTCCTCTCTGTGCTTTCAGCAGGCTGCCTCTTTGCTTACAGAAACTGTGGCAGCTCCATCAGCGGCCAGCTCTGTTTTCTGTACATGCCAGACAATAATTAGTCAGTTATTTCTCGTCTCTGATTGACATAGCTCCTACTGCAGCACAACACAGAACTTGTTTTCGTCACATTGTGACTTTCTCAAGATGCCATCAGTGGGCAAGGTGACACAATGTGAGGCAAATCACACAACAGCACCATAAACACAAGGGCAGGGCCAGACTCAAAGTTCTATCCTTGCAGTTTCACTCTATAGGAGCTCTGTTGAAATTAATCTGTCACACATGAGACCAGAGTTGCGTATTCAACCCACAGTGTGGTCATGAGAGAATGCAATGGAAGAGCACTCATCTCTATTACTAGAGAGAACTTGTGCCATGCAGTTGTATTTACGTTCTGTGAACAAGTAAAGACAAGGCAGAAATACATTCATGAAGAGGAACAAAGATGGGGTTTCTATAGAAACACAGAATTTCCTGACTAGTATAATTAAAATTAACCATATCCCTTGTTAATGGAGTTGTGGGGACAAAGAAATGTTGATTTTTTAATTTTTTTCTCTTTTAATTTATTATGTGTGAACACTTCCAGTTATCATTCTCTTTTCACTTCATCTCTCTGACTAGTACACGTTCATGCACAGGTTTTTACTTTATACATGTTTTATACACAATTTACACTATGCAGCTTTCCTAACTCGCAATAATATTAACAAGAGTTAGTCATATAAATCTCCTGTTCATTATTGGGACAATAAACCTCAAAGAATGTGAAAGCACTGCATTGAACTAATTTTTCTCAGTACTGATATGAACGTAGGATACTAACATCCAGATGAAATGGCACACATAAACCTAAGGATCCACTATTGCTGGATATCATGCACCATGCACTTACCTCTCTGTCTTATGCAATACTGAGGGAGAGTGTTCTTAACAAAATACATCTGTATTTTCCACAGCAGCATCTCTTGCTAGGAGAGTTGAAACAGCATCAGTACTTGAAAGCTTTCCACACTGAAACACAGGATGACTGCTCATAGATTACAACCTTTAGTTCAGATTGTGCCATATATCACATAATAAGTAGCAGTGGGACTGATCAGAGCTTGGGTAGAGAACCTCCAAGGAAAGCTTCAATATGGCAGAACACGATATTAGTGACTTACTACATGGTGTATATCACTAAGCCTTAATATTAAACCAGTACTCATGCTATGACCCACTGGTAGTGATAAGAGGTGCTAGTTTTTAAAAGAAAAATTTAATCACACTTCTAATCCTTTTTGAGGAGAAATAATGATATATTGCCTCCATTTTTGCACAGTTTGGCCTCAGTTTCACTGCCATGTGTAAGTCAGAGAGTCAGTCCACAAAAAGTCTCTCCATTAGTAGCTGCAAAGTACAGTCAGATAAGAAGTGAACTTAGGGACACCATTGTTTCCACCCAGAAATAACCAAGAGATAAAATAATAAAAATTAAGAACTGGGAAGATTTTGATGCCCTGGAGTTGGGAAGGAGAAAATTCTTCCCAACAGAGTTACAGACATGGTCCTATTATCATAATAAGGCAGGATGACAGCCTTATTCCAACCTCAATTGGTTTATTTCAGCAATGGGTAGAAAGTGAGCCCTTGTCGTACCATCTGCCAAGTACCTCTGGGATCTGACAGCATGGAAGGATCATTAAAAATGTAAGAAGTTGCTGTTTGTATTAATAAAAACACAGGTTCAAAAATTAGGTTGAAAAAGCAGCGACATTGTCAACATGCCTTTAAAATGAAAGCCTTTTCCTCTTTGTAGTGAAAGGCATGGTTTATTTTTACCTGTTAGTTAGGATGTGACTATGCCAAATCTGGCTTCTGCATCCTCACTGTGCCACTCTCTAATGGAGTTTGCACTCCCAGAACCCAAGTGTGCATTGCATGTGGGACTGTCTCTGCTCTTTCACCTGGACAGAAATAACTGCATTTCAACCCCTCTGCCATTATTTCCAGAATTTTTATAATGAGGGCTGGATAAAATTGAAGCCTATAATAATAGTATACAATTCATTTTTTAAAGGCTGACCTGCAGTTCTGGGTTTACAAACCAAATGACTGTAGTCAGGCATATTAGTGCTTTAACCTTTTTATTACATTACATACATGAAAACAATTAAGGCTGGGATTCTTTCCAATGTATTATCATTTTCTGTTCCCTCTGGCCTTTTTCCATCCATTTCAAAGAATGTACATAGCATCAACTGAACGTTCTCTCATGTTTTATTTTTTTGTTTCTTCCTCTGCTTAACAACTGTCATGCTTTCAAGAGCAGCCAACTACAGAATATCATGCAACAGCAGCAGCTGAAAGCAGCGGCAGCAAAAACAACAACAAAAAGTTTGGGGGTTTAAAACTCCTCATAAAATTAAATCTGAGATTTAAATTCTCCCTCATATTTTATTGTCTTTTCTTTTCTTTTTCCTGTGGTAAATGGTAATTAGAGTCAATAATCTTTTGCTGAGAGAGCACCTTGTCCTCACAGTGTTTATATCATCATCATCAAAGATCTGCCTTAAGGCCCTGGCGTGTTAATAATTTAAGGTGTGCACAGCCTAGTTATAGCAGGAAGCCTAGTTATTGAGTTTGTAAACCAGCTGATGATTTATGGGAACACCTTGCATGAGTCATGCTCATTAAATAAAATACTTCAGTTTAATAAGGAACATGGGGTAAACAGTTCTTCCCGTTACAGGGTGACTGTGCAATTGGAAATTGCTGAGTTTTGTCACCAGCTTTGCCACTGCTATTTTGTCTCGATTGTAACGTCAGGGTCAGCTTGTCTGTACGGGTGTGCACACACGTGCTTGTGCACACACACTGCCCCTTGAAGTACAGATAGGAAGTCTTTCACCAGTGCTCCTTTTTTCTCCCACCCTCTCTGTCTCTCCCTCTCTCTCCATACAACTGTTTCATAAGTTACCCCCTGATAATGAAGATGTTAAATCTCTCTTTAAAAGGCTACTAATTAAGAAAACAGAAATGTTCACGGAAATAAAATTACACAGGAAAAAAAAATCAATATATGGTTGTTAAATGTAGCTTGCATTTGAGAGCCATAACCATATTTTACTTTTAAACACTAGAGTTAACTCTGACTCATTAGAAATTCCTTGGGAAATTGAGGCAGTAAAAGCCCTACACATTGGCCTCTTCTGTTTTACCAGAAGCAAGCATACTTTGCCCACCACTTTAGAAATCTACTGTTTCTCCAAGAGATTTCAGCGGGATAAGGTAATGTCAGCATCTACCCTCAGATGGCAAACATTCTGAGAATATCATTCTCTGAATTGTCTGCATTTTTGGGAACTGGAGCATGGTTCCTTAGCAGCACAGAAATCCCCCCTTATTCCCACCAAAGCCCATGGCACTTGAGCACTGGGAGTGGAAGGAACTGATGCAGCTGTGGCTGGAATCTTCACGAGGTTGGGGGCTGCTCAGGGGCAAAATTCCCCTTGTCTTCAGTGAGGAGAAGGTGGGACTCATGGAGTTACAATATTTCTGTGCAATAAGGGGAGAAACAAATAGAGTAATAACGTAAAAACTTCCATACACTTTTCTTGATGGATTTCAGTTTTATCATCCCAAACCAAAGGCAACTCAACTGGGTTTAGTTAAGCTCCTAAACTAACAGTAAGGAATTAGTTTTTAAAAAAAAACAGCCAACTTTTCCCAGCAACCAAGAATTTAACACACATTCCATTACCCCTGAAATACTGATTTTTCTGTTCTTTATGATTCCTTTTAGATGTACGTTTCTGTATTCTTTTCACATGCGTGATACAGCTTAAGTTTAATTTTCTGACTAATAACTGAACATCCCCAAATATAGACAGCCTGTCAGGCATCATTAATAAATTTGTTAGAGAACATTGGGCCAAACCCACTTGTGGTGCAACTTTTTGATTTAACAGCACCACACAAACGAGTGATCTGACTGCCAATTTGTAAACAATGGTTTGAGTCCTCCCTTTTTTTTTTTTTTTTCCCAGGGAAAATTAAGCATGACATAAAAGGGTGTACATACCACGTGGGCCATCTCTTTGAGGCATCTAATATTTGCATTTTGCAATCTTTTCTTTGTTTGACACTTGTGCCAGCATAGGGGCTACTGTGATCTTGTTTTGCAGAGAGAGAAGACAACACGGACTGCTGCTGGTGAGACCCACAAACAAAATTAGGCACCCCAAAGGGGAGGGTTTCAGGACTTTCCACTGCCAATGCAAAGCAGATGGCTTTGCTCAGGGGTGTCCACCCAAGGCCTTAAGGGACAGGAACAGGAACAGTTAAGGAAGGCAGAGCAGGCAAAGGCTCCCTGCAGATTCACCTCTTTTCCTATACTCTGCCCCAAAACAGCCACTGCTGGTCATCCTCAGTAACAGCACACCCAGCTGGTCAGACTTTCAGAGATCTGAGCTGTTTCTCCAGGTGTGCACGTTGGAGGGGCACCCAGATGCCAACTTCTTGGTGCGTAAGTGCCCTAAGCATCAAAAGCAAAGTTCTTTTTCTGCACAGCAGCCTTAGGTAGGATTACTCAGCCCTCCCTGAAGAGACTGGTGGTTGCACAGCTGCAGTGACCTGAAGGGAGTTGCACGGTCCCTCAGCTTAGTCCAGGGGCTACTCTGAGCCCCGTGTTCCTTGCACACACTGAGGTGTCCAGCCTGCAGCAGCTGTACCCAAATTCATCCTTGGGTGCTTTCAGATTTCAGTTGTCTCTAGGCGGCTCAGGGAGGTGTTTGAGAGCATACATTTTGCAAGTAATGGGAGTTAGGCACGTCCTCCTCACCAAAAATGTCCAAGTGACTGAGTCAGAGGAAAAGGAGTTGAAAAAAAGTGTTCAGCCACCTTCAGGAAAGCAGGGCTCGATCACATGTAACAGTTACTTGGGAAGACAAATGCCCTCACTGCAAATGTGCCCCCTTTCCTTCTTGTTCTCCCAGATTTATATGCTGAGCATGATACCACACGGTCTGCAATACCCTTTTGATGAGTTGGGGTCAGCTGTCCCAACTGTGTCCCCTTCCAGCTCCTTGTGTATCCTCAGTCCCCTCACTGGAGTGGTGTGAGGAGCAGAAAAGGCCTTGACACTGTGTAAGGCCTGCTCTGCAGTAACAAAAGCATCCCTCTGTTCTCAACCCTGCAAATCCAAAACATAGTCCCATACTAGCTAGTGTGAAGAAAGTAACTTCGTCCCAGCCAAATACCAGCAAATCCATTGCAAAGTTCAGGGCTCCACTTCCCTCTTTTTAGCTGGAGTCAATGGCAAGAAGTTTGGATGATCTAATTACCAATGTCAGCCAGAAACAGTGGTGATATGAACTGTTTCCCTCTCATAAATTTGGTCGTGGCTGCTGTGGGTTCTTGACCTCTGATCCTGCCCCATACCAGGAGACTGGAGGCATGATTAGTTCCTGATCTCTCTACAGACTGACAATTATTCTGGCCTTGTGCCCAGAATAAGCTAATTTTTGGCAAGAGTGGGCCAAATTAAACCATTTGCATCCTTCTATCTAGAATTAGTAAAGAACAGAAGAGGATGCCGTGCCCAAGCTGCACTAAAGAGAAATACTTCCACTGCTGGAGGCCAGCAAATTTCTTTAGCCAATCTGTTGTGCTACAGGAAATATATACCATTGCTTCTACCCTTTATGGTAGGTATGGTATGTGGACAAATGACTTCCTTTTGGAGATGGGCAAAGTGGTAATTATGATTATTTGAACTGGAATAATACCTAGAGACTAGATCCCTACTGTTCTAATCTACATGGCAAACTATCTATGCAGCCAACATAAAGGATTATCAGACTAAGTATAGAAACGTGATGTTTCAGGTCTTGGAGGTTTCAGATGAGCTGACACAGTTTTGGATGATCCTTTGAATTGAGGTCAAAAATAGTCACAAGGTGTAGAAAAAGGAACAATCATGAGTGTGAAATTGAAAACAGAAGGAAAAGCTAAATTAGGCCATTAACTTATAAAACAGGTATTAAATGGAAAAGGAATTTGGTTGGCAGGACTGTAGATTATGTAATGGAAAGATACCCAAACAAGGCAGTCTCCTACACACTCACAGGAAGGTTAACATACCAAAGCAAATTCATCCTCTAATTGGCTTCAGTTAAGTGCTCTATTCAGAATGTCTTTGGGATAATTCAGAGTGCCACTAGGACTCCTGGCAAGTGAAAAGCTTCTGGGAATTAAGCAAAAGTCTCAGAAACACCCCTAATGAAGCAACTGGAGAGTAACAATGAATGGGATACAACCTCACCTGGTTTTGAAGGCTGTTTGTCAGCAAGGCACAATAGGACTCCGCTACAATTGGAAAAGAAAATAAAAAATTACCTTGCTGATCAAAGTCTTGTGTTCATGAATATGGGTAGAAATAAACCATGGTGAAAATGAGTGAATCCATAAAGCACTGGAAATCAGAAATCATATTAAGAATGCCATTTATCATAGTCTGGCCGAACAGCACAAGTCTGTCCAGAAAATTGCAAAATGAGCTCATGTTCAATATAAAAGGAGCAAAGAATTTCGAAAGTCTAATATGAAGCAAATGTTAGCCCTGCATTTCCTCATGTCCTGTTTGAACCAAAGTCAACTTACATCTGTGCTGGGGCAGACTCAGAACTTGACCCAACCTGACTGGATTTTGAAAGTGTGGCTCCAGATGAGCAGCCAACACAGATGGTCCAGGTCCTTCCAGATAAACATCTTTCCGTGGCTAACAGAAGATAAAGACACTGAAAAGCATATCATCCTGAAACAGTCAGAAATCTTAGTCATAGCCTTCAGTGTTCAACTGAGGCACAAAAAGAGAACTGGAGATGTTTCTCTGTAGATGTTAAGTGCACCCACCAGAGATAAGATAACCGAGTGAGTGATTCTGTTAAAAAATAGCAGGAGCAATGTCCAACAGAATCAGTGAAACAACAAGATATTCCTGAAAGTTTTTGTTACCTGATTGATGGATACCTATGTATCCTAAACCAGAAAGGTCACTGAGTAAGCTGCCTCTTATTTGCTGTCTTCTTCTGGCTCATTTCTGAGTGTTTTGACAAGGTGTTGCACAGCACATACCATTGGATTAACCAATTATAAATCATAGCTTGCTCCATGTGAATTTCCATGTAAGTTAGAAACAACTGGCATAGATTATAAATGGTTCATCTGACCAAATTATCTTTGAAATTCAGTCAGGAACACCACACCAAGTCTGCACAATACAATGTCAAACAACCTGGCAGATGCAAATGATAAAGAACTTGATGACAAAAAGTCTTGGTTGAGTAAAAAGGTTGATATTTGTCATCGTTACAATATCATAACACACCTCACAACACTTTATTAGGCTCACCAGTTTGGGGCAAGTAGGCAGAAGGCAAATCACAATCCTGCCAACTTCTTGAGCAAATACCATTAATCCTGAGGTATAGTTAGAGGAGAAGGTTATGCCAGGACAAGAGCAACATCCAAAGTTGCCAAATAGCTACTATCTAAATAGGAGAGATTTCAGCAAGTAAGTATTTGGGAACCTGACATACTTATGACTACTGTATCTGTGCCAAAGTCAAATATGAGAAGTCTGTATTACAGTAAGGCCTGCAGGAGCACTTGGAGCTGCCGGCTGTACCTTGAGGACATCCAAATTCAGTTGGCATGGTTCTTGTGCAGGCAGAAAACAACACATGCTCACCCCGCTACTGATGACAAAAAACCAAAATGTGAAGGAAACATAGATGCCAGGTGCTGCTGAACAGATGCTGGAGATGAGGGATGGAGCACAAGACAGGAAAGTCCCAGAGGTGCTCAGGATGTGGTTGCTAACCCAAGCTCTGGAAAGCTGAATAACCTCCTGGCATCAAGGTGTTTCTGGTCTTCTCCTCCACCCCATCCCCACATGCACAGTATGTGCATTCATTTGAGTACGTGTTTTGGGTGCAGTAAGAAGTTGTTGCTATTTTGTCATGTTTGCTTTCAATTTCTTTTTTCCTCTTTCAGGGGTATGGTTTAATAGAAGTCACTGAAATAAACAGACATTAACCCACTGATGTCTGCACTGTGGGAAGGACACAATCTTTCTCTCCCTGGCCCAGGGCAGGAGCTCACAGAACAAGCTTATCAGAGCTCCTATTTCTCAAATGGCATCCTCCAAAACCTGGTGAAAAACAACTCAGGTGGCAGAAGTGGCAGTGCAATGTTTCAAAGCCTGAAAAAGTATTTACATCATTCCTAAATAAAAGGGACAGCAATAGTGATCAGCAACCAGAGAATTTAGTTGTCAATTATTTTTTTAAAGGACTTCCTTATAATATGACATATGAAATAGTGAAAAGCATAACATAGGGTCTTTTTAGAAAAAGGACCTTAAAAAGGAAATGCAATGGCATGCTCTCTTCTGGGCAGGCACATCCCAGGCATAGACTGGGGACAGTGCTCTTAGTATTGGCCGTGTCATGGACATGAGACACACAGGCCGAAGTGAGGTCTGCACAGCTGCCCCCACAAAAAAAACACCGAGTTCATTGTAAAGCATTTTGACTTATCTGCCTGGAGATTTCTGAAGAATCAAGTTGTTCAGGGAAGGATGAGCAGACAGGGACACAAATAGCCCAGCAAGAAGCTGCAGGAAGACCAGCCACAGGGCATCAGGGAGAGGGGAAGCTTTTGAGGCATCCACACAGGGAGCACACCAGAAACCTGATACACAAATTGTGTGGGTGCTGCCTATGCTGCGATCAGAATTCAATGTGCAAAGAGAAATGAAAACCCCAACGGGGCAGGGCATGTGGTTTGTAAGGTTGATGTCCTTGCTGCTGCCAAGCCTTAGCAGTTAGGGACACTCCAGCTCACTAGATTAAAAACGAACATGCAATACTTGCACTGAGGTCAGATTCCTCTTTGCAATGCAGATAGACTCAGACTGGGGAAATAATTGACATGGGAACAATAATGAGAAAATCAATTGCTAAGTCAAATATCATCGACTGCAATGAAAATTTTGTGCATGGAGGATTTGCAGGATAAAGACCCAGCTTTTCTTTTAGGCTAGATGAGTTGGTAGAGATGTGAGAAAGGGTAATATGGTTAATATTGCTGTCCCTGTCACCCTACATTTCCAGCTGGAATTCAAAAGGAGTCTGGCAGCAGGGGGATTCTTCTGCCAAAGTTTTAGGCTGTGCTTCTATAAATGTTCAAACATGTGCATGATTAAGGCCTTGTGAGACTAGTGCATTTCACCAGTGGTATGGGCCACTGCACAGTTTCATTAAATTTAACATTAGAGCTAATGTGTGGGCAAAAAATATAGCCCAGTATCACCCTGCATATCTGCATGTATGTGGGACACTTCACCGGGTGAGGTCTACAGCTTTGTGCTATTATCTGCAGCAGTTTACAGCTGTGCTCAAAGCTTTTAATCAGTGCTCCATTAATGCAGCAGTGTCAAAAGAGTAAAAAAAAATCCACAACGAATACTATCTGAGGACACTTAATACCATCATGAGCCATTCACTCTGTTGTGCATGATGTTATCTTCATCTTCTGTCAACAGTATCTACTGAAAGATCGATAGCAATCGTAAAGAAATGTTTATTATCACTCTGCCCCTCACACCTGCCCCACCATACCTCCGCTCTTTGTCTCAGAGGCTGTAAAAGTGCAGCAAACTACAGCAGAGACTTGCCTTCACCTTACAGTGCTGTATTTATTTTTGTTGTTGTTGTTGTTGCAGCATTACAGTGCTAAGTAAAGGCCACGTGTACCTCACCACTACTACTTTTTGAGTTGGAAGATCGAAGCATTTCTCCTCCAGGAGCCTTCCCAAGAAATACACCCACAGGTACTTCTGCACGCTTGATAAAGAATACAAAAACCACCAGCCATGCTTTTAGCCTGGATGTATGGAATACTCAGATTAAAATCTTCCCCGGCAAACGAAACGGCCACAAAATTTCAGGTGTGAAGGTGGCAAATGGAGGGGGGGGGGGGTGTGCGTGTGCTGGTGCGTGTTAGCAACTACCCCGTCTGGATGATCCCTTCCTTCGCCGCATTTCTCCTTCCAGAGAGGGGATAAGAAGCTCCCACCAACACCCCCCGTGAGGCAGGTCGCTCCCATCGCGGGGGGAGCCCGTGCCGAGGACCGGCGGTGCCCAGACAGCGGGGCTATCGGGAGCATGTCGCGACAGGGACCGGCTCCCTGCCGAGGGCGGGCGGCGGCGCTGGCGGTCCCCGCCGGCGGCACCGGAGAACAAAGCGGGTCCGGGAGGGAGGGCGGTGGGCTCGGGCACCAGTCCTGGTAGGGACCGGGGTAATCGCCCGTGGGGGAACAAAGCCCCGCCGGGCTCGGGAGGGCGATGCGCGCCTCCCCTGGAGGGGGGAGAAGAGGGGGCGGGCTGCGGTTTTAACCCTCTGTCGTGATTGTCACGACGTGCGAAGGCACGGCAACCTGGTCATCCACCTACAGGCAGGTAAGAATTTGTCTTCGCAGGGTGCCCCAAATCAACCCCACCGCTCTCTCTCCCGTCAGTAACGCGCGGGGCACCGGCGGCAAATTCGAGCACTGACGTCATCTTATCGCCGATATATTTTTTTAATTAGGTGGCAGCTAAATGAAGAGTGATGTAGAACATTGTGGATGTAATTATCCATTGTGCTGCAGAGAGGCGCCTATAGATCTTTTTTCTTACCCCTCCCTCCCCGCCCCCGTCCGAAAACTACCAAGAACCTGGGGAATTGAAATACTCTTCCGATCCCTGTGCGTGGATGGAGCCTGTCAGACCCTGTGCGAGGGCTACTGACAAACACAAAGGAGCAACAATAACTGCACACCACTTACAGCGCTGCGAGACTTATTCATTCATCGTAACATAATAATTTTAGATGGTCGCTGAAGAGAAGCATATGTTTCGGGCAGACATCAAAAGAACAACCAGACATTTAGATAAGACAACTAAAACTCGGTTTTAAAGTTTCAGATCTAATGCTGGGTAAAGACCGAACAAAGAGTCAGAGAGCAGAAATTACGTTATTTAAACTGACACCACCTAAATCGTCTCCTTTCTTCTGCGATCTCACATAAACACAGTGTGTTCATCACATCCAGCCGGCTTCATTACTATTTATATTACCGTACGCTGGCTGTGTGCAGTCAATTCATAATTGTCCGGTTTTTCTAATTAATCACAAAAGATTTTTGTTTTGCCTACAGCTAGTTCTGGGGTGACTCACAATGGCAAGCCAAAGCTCATACATCAAACACAGACCTTCTTTACTCCAGCCTTCTGCTGGGCTCCCCTCGCCTCTGCGCTGCTCAGGAGGCATGCGCGGCCCCGGGCGAGAGAGGAGCCCTGCGCTCTGTCCTCTGCCGTGTGACTTGTTATTTTTATCTGATGCTCGCATTCTCAGCCCAAACCCGACCCAGAGATTTTTTGGCAAGATTTCTCCATTCAGAGCGTTTGATTTCACTCTCGCTCCGCTCGCTCATGTGCAGGCGCATTCTCCCCTCTCCTGCTCCCGCAATCTGTGCAGCTTCAAAGGAGGCGAGAGGTGGATCAAACATTGCGTAAACTTCTGCGCGATCAATATTTTCTTAATGAGCTCAGCGTAACCAGTGGATACTAGCAGAGGCTGAGCCAGCTGCTGGATCTCTCCAGCTCCAAAAGCGACAAGGCTGGCTGGTGACATTTGCAGTAGGCCAGGTTGCTCATACCTCCTCCGCCCACACCGTCAAGAGGAGCTACTCACATAAGTAAAATTGTTTTGGCTGCGAGGTGGCTACCTGTGGAAGTCACAGCTTGCAACCTGAGTCAGAGGACAACGATTTGACCTCTATTTTTTTGTGCTGTCTGAGGTGCAGCCACACAGAAGCTATGCCACGAACAAAGAAATGGGGCAATTTGGCTGATAACAGGGTGACACAGTATGGGGTTTTTTTCTACACACATTAAAAAACAACAAACAAAAAAACCCCAAACAATACAAAACAAATCCCAACAAAACCAAACCAAAACCTAACCAAAAAGAAAAAAATAAACAACCCAATGGCCCCATCCCCAATTCCTATTAAAAAAAAAAAAAAAAAAGCCAAACAACCAAAAAAACCCTCTTTTTTATTTTTTATCATTGGTGACACTGTAATATTGAAAATCAGCCCTGTTAGGATGAACTCACACGAAGAGCAGAAAGCGATAGGCACACGCTTCCTCTAAAGTGCAGTCTAGCTTAAGGCTGCAAATGTTAATTATGCGGAAGCTTTCTGGTAAGATGCATCTATCAATGCATTTTCCTTGATCACATTCTGCCCACTGCTGGGTTTGCAAGGAGTCAGCACAGTGGTGGGAGAGGGGTCTTTGATTAATAAACCCTGCACAGAACCCTGTGCTCAGCCTGGGCATTTTGGAGTGAAAATGGCTGTGAAGACAAAGCTGGTTTCTGTAAGAGGAAGCACCAGCAAGCATATAGCTACTGGGAGCAAAATAGATAGGTTTTTAACAGCATGGAAGGGAAAAATGTGTTTTCATATCTGATGGCATATAGGAAAGGGTATGTCTGATTTTTGCAGGAGATCTCAAGTGGAGCTGTTTGGGGGAAAAATGTTATGTTTCAGAAGGCTAAAAAAATATGAATTAGAAAAAATAATGTTTTCATAAACAGAATTCTGTCATGTAAATTATTTAGCTGGCAGCAGACTCCTTTCTCTGCAGACTGAGGAGTTAAAAAAATAAAAGGGTAGTGGGGCAAAGGCTGCTTTTCTCAGGTCACCTGGGGGATAAATTGCAGTGTAAGGTTCGCGAATGTACAGCCACACCTCCCAGTGTGTCCCAGTTGAAGTCACTCTGATATCCTTGCTGGGGAACTTAGAACATTCCCAGTAATGTGCTGTCACTTTTTTAAATCATGCAAGAGAAAAGTACTCCGCAGAAATTCCTGCAGGACCATAATACAGTTTGCAGTTCTGGAGATAAGATAATCTGTCAAAGAACAGATTCAAAGGATAATCCATGAGAAATATTTTGAAAGGTCAAGCCGGACTTTCAGTCCCAGCATCCTAGTTTTTCACCACAGCATCTTCTGCTTCATGTGAACATGCCCAGGCACTGCATGTGACAGGAGCACACACATCAGCCCATCATAATGACCTCTACGATTCGCTGCTCTGATGTGAGAGACGGCCTTTCAGGAGCCACAACCAGCCCTGACAGTATGCTTTGCCTTCCCCTTTCCTACCCTCCGTTGCGTAAGTTAACCACAGCAAAGTCCCCTATCCTTGTTGTCAGCCCCTTGCTGGGATTCACCTTTGCTGAGGTGTGTTGGCCACAATCACAGGTGACACCAGCAACCCCATCTGGGGCTGCTGAAACCTTGGTGGTAGCAAGGCTGTAAATCCTGTGCTCCCTCCTGGCTCTTTTCAGTTGCAGGGAGCCAGATCCAAAGCTCAGTGAGCCCAGGGGAGTATTTTTCAACTGGCTGCATCAAGCAGGTGAGGCTTCCATGGTCTACTGCCACCTCGCTGTAAAGACCATAATTTTGATGGGACAAACTGCTTATTACCCAGTTGCAAGCTTAGTAATAACCATAGGCTGTGATTCCTCCTAAGGAACTGAGGACCTGAATTAAGTGTTATTAATGCCAACAATATTGTGCTAACTCCAGAAAAATAGCAGAATTAATAATAATGTTATCTTAATGACAGTGTAAATATAAGGTAAGTAGTGTACCTGGCTTCTGAGGAGTATGAAGCCAGAAGATGATTTCCTCTCAGGGCAGTGATAAACAACTCGGTCATACTGAGTTTACACTTTCAGTAATAATTGGCTTGGAGGGGGAAAAAAATTCTATAAAGCGCAGTCACAGGTTAACTACATTATAATTACATGGTGTAATTTCAGCCCCTGCTCCTGGAGTGGAAGGCAGAGTTTTTATCTGATCAGCCTCTGTGTGTAATTCCCTATTAGGTTTGGGGCTCAGCATTGCTGTGCTGGTTTTAAAAATTACTAAGTGGATATAGAGAGATTGCAACACGCCCTGGGTCACAGCGAGCTTGGCAATAGGCTCAGGAGTGCAACCTCTGGCCATGGGCACGTGGGGCTGGAGCAAAAAGTGGTGGCAACAGCTGCATGGCCATCAGTGAGTGCAGTTCCCCATGCAGGGTTTTGGAGCTAAGCCTGGTGGTGTTGCCCAGGGTCACTCCAAGAGTGCCCAGGCTCTGTGGGTGTGGTGGCCTTGAGCAGCAGCAATAACAGCTCCTGTCACCATGCTGGAGTTGGGACAGGGTGTCCCCTGACAGTTCAGCAAATCCTGATACCTGGTCACCTTCCCAAAACATTCTGCCAGATTTCTCCCAAAACCAGCAAACAATTAGTCACACCACATGATGGGAAAAGGGACCTCCTAAAGGACTTGCTTATGAATAGCTGCAAAAGGCAAAGTTGAAAGCCAAGGGCAGCATCATGTACCAACTGGAACTTGAGTGGTGTCTTCTGGGGAAAGGGTAGAAACCCACTGTCTGTTGTTGCTTTTTGAATTTTCGCACCCTTTTCTATTTTCACTGGAAGGCTGATTGTGAAACCAAGCTCCAGAGAGGGGAGGAAGAATGGATGCTATTTGCATTTTTCAGCTCACCAGCCCCTCTTTGGCAGAAATCTGTTCAGCTTCCACAAGGGTAAACCTAAAGCAGGGGAAGAGGTTAACTCTTTTGCCTTTTCTTTTTTCCAAATGTGTCAGCCCACACATTAGTCAGGACAAGCAGGGGAAGTCAGGCCTCCTTTAACGTGTGATTTGGTGCAGGGACACACAGAATCATTGAGTGGCATTTCTTACAGTGCTCTATACAAAGTCTCAGCTAAGTTACCCAGCCTCTCATGGCCTGCTGTATGTGACAGTAGATGCTGAGCCTTGGTCACTTGAATATCTGACCATGCTTGATTCTGATGATATTGTCCCACAATCTAACTCAAGGCATTGAGCAAGGAACCTGAGCATTTTCCTGGTACACAGCTAATGCTTATGTATCTTCTTGGGGAAAACAGGAATGTTACAAAGGTGTGCAGCACCACTCATCTTCCATCAAACCTGAAACCTCTGTGCCAAGTGACGTCCCCCTCTCCCTCATCACAGGGTGCCTCATGCAGACTGCAAGGCAGGTTGGAATAACTCTCAGCCTTGCTTTCCAAGAGGTTGAAAGGCACAACTCACTCCCTAGCAAGAAAAATGTGGGTCCCATGTTGCTCACTGCATAATACTAGAAACATGGGTAAAGTTGAGGGGGAACGGGGAGCCCAACATGGCAAAGCTGTCTGTTGGCCCTGTGGTGCAGGGTAGTCATTATTAAAGTGAAAGCAACATCTCTATCCTTAAATGTACTGCACTGCAGATGGAAAGCTTACTTGGGAACCAGTGTAATTGCTTCCCAGTGGCATTGTAACATCTGCAGCATTAAGCTATTCCCTCCCAGCGTCCATGACTTGGCTCAGCACCCTCTGTTGGGATGCCCTGGGTCCCTTCTTGCTTGGTCAAGGCAGGCCCAGACATGGAGGAGCTATTCTGTAAGTGTCAAAAGGTCCTGCTTGCTCGATGCCTTGAGATTGCTGTATTGGGTTTGCATGGCAAGGTCTGGGGGAGAGACCCCACACTGGAGCAGGGGAAGAGCGAGAGAAGTCATGCCCCTGAGAGAGCACGTGATGAACTGACCACAGCCCCCATTTCCCATCCTCCTGTGCTGCTGTGAGGAGGAGGTAGAGAAAATTGGGAGGGAAGTCTGGAAAGACAGGAGGGATAGGGTGAAGGTCTCTTCAGATTTGTTTATAATTTGTCATTATCCTACTCTGACTTGTCTGGTAAAAAATTAAATTACTTTTCCCCAAGCTGAGTATGTTTTGCCTGTGACAATAACTGATGAGTGATCTCTCCCTGCCCTTATCTTGACCCATGAGTTGTATTTTCTCTCCCCGGTCCAGCTGAAGAGGGGAGTAATAGACTGGCTTGGTGGGCACCTGGCATCCGGCCAAAGTCAACCCACCATGAGATGTTCCTCCAGGAGGCACAAAATCAACTCTCTGCATCCAGGCTAGATCTGGTGATGGACAACACACAGGGGGTGGGAGCTGGGACAGGAGTGGAGCACAAGCAGGGGAGACCACCACAGCTGTGCAGAGCTGTCCTCCAGCAAGGGGGAAGAAAGCCCAGAATTTGCAGAAGGACCTTTGTGTAGTTTTGGAATTTCTACCACAGAGTCATGTGAAGTTCACCTCCTTATTTTCTTGACTAAAGCATTCTCCATTTGTGCTGTTTAATAGGGAGCAACTCAGTATGTTGTACAAGCTGTTAATAAGTGCCCTTGGTCTCTAACATCCGTGCTTGTAAATTTTTTTCCTCCTTCTTCTACCTGGGGAAGTCTCCAGGCATTTTCTCACACCTTTTTTTCTTTAAATCATTTTTCTCTCAATCTTCATTTCTGCTACAGAGAACCTCTATAAAAGGGGTATCCTTGCCCTGTGTATCATTACCCTTGTCAGCCAGTTTAGAAAAAGGGCTTCAAAGGCTGGCATAAAGACAGCATTATTTTGAACAAGCCATAGCTGGGTGAGAACAAGGAGCCTACCCAAAATGTTGGCATTTACCCCCTTGCAAAGGACACTCAGGTGGCAGTGGAGCCACGCTGCCACAACGCTGCCAGAACCAAGGGCTTCCTCATATTACAGCGAAAAGCCTTCATGGGAGCCCAGGTAGCAGAAGCAGCAGGGGAGGTCGCTGAAAGTGACTTTCTGTCACTGGTGTATTAATGGAGTGGTAAGACAAATGTAACGTCCTGACGTGCCGAAGGTTTTTGCCTTCTGGTGCTAAGCTGGCTGCTCTTCCACAGGGCTCAACTGGTGCAGGGATGCCTGCTGAGCTGTGTTTCTGCCCCTGTGCCCTCAGCCCCTCCCTAGTTAGTAAGCTAGCCCCTCTAAGAGATTCTTTAAAATCCAGCATTTCAGTAAGACCCTTGGTCATACTTGGAGCATATTTCTATTGCCATACACAAATAATTTCAAATAGATGGGGTGACTCAGGGAAAAGCAAGGAAGAACTTCAGATGAACTCCAGAATATCAGTATGGAGCTGTGGGGCAGGTGAGCCTCTTTCCCCAGGATGCTCAAAAACAGACCAAGACAGAGGCACTGCTCATAGAGAGCTGATTACTGCCCTAGATGCACCCCATGAACAATGGGGCATAATTCTGATTGACATCACTTGCAGTGCCTGCAGGAGGCTCCTTGTCACATTCAGTGTCCTTCCTTGGAGACTAGGCCCTATGCTGTGGATTTCTGTGGATTTTTTTATTTAATTTTTTTTATCAGGCTAAAGGAGGATATATTTTATCATAATGGTTTCAAATCCAATGTGTACAGGCCAACGCAAATAGGGTATTACAAGTTGAAGAACTGTACCTCAGGCACCATTTTATTAGAACTAGTGTTTACATCAAACAATACATCCTAAGTACTTCATATTAAGCTTGGACAAATCATTTGCCTGAGGATTAGGGTGTTGTGCCACTGAAATGTAATCCTTCTGTTGATTTTTTTTTTTTAACTGCCAAACCAAACATGGTAAAATCAGTAACTGTTAAAAAAAAACAGAAGGGTGAAACCCTTAGCCTCAATTTGATGTGTTAAATGAAACAAAGGAAAAATTATCAAGGTTTTTCAGACAAGTATCTGAACAGCAGGTCAGATTTTTCACCTGCATAGATCAGCAAAACTCTGCAGGGTAACAAAAAATGTAATGATGGGTTTCATTGGTCCACCATGAGGGGCGAGGAGGGAAGAGAAGGCTGGTCTGGCTACCTCCCATAAGATGTAGGTGACCCTAGCACATGGAAGCTTGTGCTGAGTGGAAAATCTGGGAAGTGGAGACAGGAGCAGTGGCCAGAGCAGGGTGTGTCCCAAAGGCAATGCCCCATGCCCCTGTGCAGCCCAGGGAGCTCTGCCCTAAGAAAAGGGCAGGGTGGCACAAGGGAAAGTGTCACTTTTCAGGGGAAGGGGATGGCCTCTGCTCCCAAAAATGGAGCAGGTGGTGTTGAGACATGATGTGCAGATGTGTAACACCAGCTGTGAGGAGTGTTGGGGCAGCAGGGGCCCAGCCAAAATTTGTGGTGTTATGTGAATTGGAACCAGGCTAATACCCGCTGGCTTCTCAAAAGCAAGCTGTGCTCCACATAAACACCTCATGCCTTTCCACTACCCAGAAAAGCACATTTCTCTTACACAACCACAGTATTTGCTTTTACATGCATGCGCTGCTTGTGACCCTTTTTACAAAAGACAACCCTAAAGGAACAAGTCCTCAGGCACAAAGGACACCCCTGATGGGAGCTGCCATCATGCACTGAGAGGCAAAGCTTGATATCAAGGTGAACACAAATAAACCTCCCATCTCATCACAGGGATTTGAGTTCAAGTCAGAGGAAACATGAATATTATGGAGTTGCAGTCCCTGAACCGAAAGTCAGAGTAAAGTCCTGGAGACTGTTTTCAATAGAAACCCCATAGCAATGGCCAAAGAGGATGCATTTGCATCTTAAGTAAGAAAATACATAGATAAAAATGCTTGATTGTATTGATAGCAAGGAGTGGGACCCTTGCTCCAAACCTTCCTGGACTTCTTCAGGACCAGCATTTCACCTGTTGGTTTCTCTCACATGCTCTTGTGCACTTTGGGCACCTCTTCCCTGCTGTCTCTCTCTTTTCTCTCCTTCCAGAATCAAATCTCATTTCCCTGTGGGTGCCCTCCATCCACCCCCACCTTTTTTACCTGGTTTGGCACCCCTGGTTAATGGTAGTGAGCTGCTGGTTGGTTGGAGCTTCAGCAATCAAGAGGGAGCAGCAGGGACAACAATGGTCTGTCCCCACCTCTGCTACTCCTTTGCCAAGCAGGGTCAGGCTACTTAATTCCCCAGTTTCTCTAGAGAATCAAGAAGGTGGAATAGGTACAATGTCAGAAATCAACATCTTGTTTTGGGTACAGGTGTGCCAATAATGACTTCTGTTAATAATTCAGGGGAATCTGTGTTTGAAAATTTAACACCCAGTACCTTCAATGAGTAAGAGATAAAAAGAGGTGAACTGGGTTGTGCAGCCACCAGTGAATGCCAGTACCATGCAGTGCAGTGATAACTGGCCTTCATCACTAATCCCTACAGCTACAGCAAAGTCCTGCTCAGGGGGAACTGAGCCCAGTGAAATTTTGCTTCCCTGCTAAAGGCACCTGTACTGCAGGGCAGTCAGAAACAATGAAATGGATAGCAATCCACAGAATATGCCTTGGGAGACACAGAGACTTGGTATTTTAGAATATCTAGGTTCTTCTAAAACTTTACAGCCAGAATTCTCCAAAAAAGTGTATTTGTATGCTTTGCTTTTATATGTGTGCCTGTTCCTATCCATTTATCTACGTCTGTATAATACTGCAACTTTGGGAATGACATGTTTAATATATCTATATCTTGATAAAGATGTAGATAGAGATATAGATATAAAAGACAGCTATGAAGAGGTTACCCAACACTGTGACAACTGATGGTATGCAGGCACATGCATAATCCATGGGGCTGAGCCCACAGTCAACCAGATAACTTCCAATTTTAAAGCTAAGGACAGTTTTAAGTGTTTCTAAATAAAGAATTCAGCCATCACTCAGGCAATTGCCACCATTTTTTTGGAAAGAAGAATCGCTGAAGATGGCATGAAAAAAAAACCCACAAAGACTTGTATTCTTGCATCATTGGGAAGAAACCCAAGGATTATATCTAAGAAACTAACTAGTAATTTGCTAATATGCTCCTATACATGTGTGCACACACACACCAAACTTACTGCTTGTTTTACCATGGTTAAAAAAAAAAGATTAAAAATTTATTTAAGTTCTTTTATCAGCCATAAGTTACAGGCCTTGCTAACTACACTCAGCAGCAGCTCTTTGCCTGCTAAACTTTGTGGCTGCTGAGACATGTCACAGACTTGTGAGGGCTCAGCAGCTCAAGCCAGGTGTGAGAGACATAGACGTATATCCGACTCTGCAGTCCATCAACCCTCTCAACAGCTTCATGGGCAGCTCCTGCCTTCCCATAGGTGGGCTGAACACTCAAAGTTGTGTCTGTTGCAGAATGCCCGCGATCATAATACTGCATCACCGTGTTTCTGCCTAAGACTTCTGGAATCACCAGATTTTGTGCAGGAGTACAGAGCTGCCAGTTTCATTGAAAGTCCGAAAGGTTCTGCTCAGGAAACACTTCCCTAGGGCATCTAGATGCCCAAGCATTTCAAAGTCTTGTGAAGATCATGCTTGCAGGGTCTCCATCAATGTGTCTGATCTGAGGGGTATCCACAAGGCGTGGCATAGATGAGGCCCAGTCCTTGCCCATAAACAAAAATTCATTTATGAGTATCAGTGCATAAAAGAACTGCAGCAGTGGCAAGTACCATGGTTTTCTTGCAAACGGAACAGTTAATACTATTGGAAACAAACTTTGGGCTCAAAATTACACTCTCAGACTCCAAGTGTTTTTCTGTTGAGTTGGGGCTGCTATGCATTTTGCTAAACTAAGCCACGAACTGTGAGGTTGATATTTCCTCTCTTTACGGGCACATTCTAGGAAGCCATGGCTCCCAAATCAGCAGAGAAGAAGGGGAGTGTTGACTCGCTGAAGCAGGGCTCATACTAATTGAATCTCCCAGTAGATCCCATCCTGTCTGCAGTCTCAGCACAGTACCTCCAAACAAGGCACCACTTTAAGACCTTCTCTTTGCCAAGACTCCTTGTAGCACTGGTGGGTGCTGCTACCTTTGCTTCAAATAGGAATTTCACATGGGTGAGCAGAGCAGGAAAAAAAAAAAACCAGCAAAAAGCAACAGGAGGTAGAACCTGAAAAATTAGGAAATTATAAGCAAACAGGCAGGAGTATTGCACACAAAGGGCAATAAACATATGGAATAAATTAGGGGAGTAGGCAGTGGAAGCAAACCATGTAAATGAGTTCCACAGACACCTAGGCTTGTTGCTGCAGAAGGAGGGGATGGGGGAGGAGGATGGAAAAGCAGGAAAGTGGAATTAAAGGGCCTTTTCCTGTTCCCATGGCCTTTTCTCATGGTTCTTATACTCTCCATATGCTTAGGTATTGCTGAGACCCCAGATCAATAAGCACATGATATTTGTAGGTACCACATGCACAAGCATACCTACTCATACAGTTTCTCTTGGTTTACATCAAACACCTAGCTCACCTTCAAAGTATATCAGGGTCTCTATTGCAAAGTAAAATGCAAGTGTCTTAATTTCCCTGAATATTTAAACACTTACTTTTACTGTCCTGCTGAGAGAACAGGGAGAGTATTGAGATATCCAAAAAAAAAAGAGAAAGCAGAAGAGAAAGAAATTCATCAAAGCATGTTCTGACTTGAAAGAGCAAAATACAGACTTGATAATATTAAAAGTATCTTGGTCACAAGAGTTAACCTTATTGCAATGGTTTTACTGGCATTTTAATGTCTTACCCAGAATTTAACACTGCGTTATTCACTGAGATGTTTGTTCCCACCACAGGACACACAGACATCACTGCTATTAGCCACAAACAGGACAGCCACATAGACACAGCTGAGAGAATAGCTCCTTGTGCATGTATACTTTTTATGATAATACTGCAAAGTGAACTCTCAGGGGGGTTCCCTTTCAATCCTCACTGTGCTCGTTTGCAGTGATGGGCTTGTAGCTACAGCCAGGTTTGGCACCCAGCCCCGGGCTCTTGTGCCCAGTCCGAGGGGTATCACCCCAACAGCAGGGCAGAGTGGAGGCAAGACAGAGCTGCCTGCTGCAATAGAGGAGATGCTAAGTACAGGCTTTCTCCTGGGCTGTGCATGCTTTTTAATTCATTCTGGTGCTAATAAAGCATTTACTGTAGCTCAGGCAGCAGACAGGAGGAGTCAGCCCAGGTTGTGTAAATTGAAGACTTCACGTGCTCTGCAAAGAGTCACTTTGAGAGATACAGAGGGGTAGCAGACCATCACAGACAACCTGGTCCATGGGTTGCACACCGGGGGCAGAGACTGCTGAATGCCATGCCAGCTCTTCCCAAAGGGAGCAACACTTCAGCATGCAGGAGGCTCCTCGCCTGCAGCCCTTGCTGACCACGAGGCTGGACCCCTGCCTTCTGCAGCACCAACTACCAGGGCTTCAATGCTTCAGTTAACACGAGCCTCACAGGTGGTACCTCTTTCCATACATATTCTTACATTCTCTTGCTACTCAGTGAATTTGGGATAAAACACAGAAGATTTTATGGTCTCATTTGAACTGCATCTTTAAAAGACGAACAGCAAAAGAAAAACCCACTATCAGCATTTAGGTAGTGCAAATTCACACATCATGCAGGAATTAAAAGGTGAATGGGAAGTGTCTACTCTTACCTTTTTGCATTTGCAATATCCTTGCATTTAACTTCTGCATGTGTTGAGTTTATAACTGTAGGCTACATCCTGATATCAGGAATACAAGCACACAAGACTGGCATGTTCGTGGGATTTTGTTAAAGCAAATTTTATTCATGTTTCCATTCATGGATACAGAACAAATCCTTCTTTGCACCCAATAATCTAAAAAACCAATTACAGGAGCTTGTAGTTTGTTTCCAGAAAAGTCACACGCTAGTGCAAACTTTTTCATATCTTCCTTTTATTCTGTATATCTGCACCATGCTTATTTCCTCCAGTGCATTGGAAATCCCATACCACTCTATAGCAGGAAGCTGAGAATAATGATTGACACAAGAGTTTGAAAGGCAAGAGGCTTGCATTTCTTTCCAGATCTGTTTGGGGTGGGATGTTTGGCCTTGAACAAATCCTTTAACGATTTGATGCTTCCATTCCCCTCTCACTAAAGGATTAATATCAACATTGCCCTTCATGTCCACTGTGGATGTGTTGTATACTGTAAATGCACAGCACTCACATGACTTTTGTTCCTGCTGGAACTGCTCTATGGATGAACGAAACAGCAAAAGGTCCCATTTCCTCCATTCAAGGCTGCTCCTCACCCCAGAACACAGACAATCTGTTCCCAAGGCTTTTTCCTGCCCAAATAGAGGCTAATTTAGGGTAAGTCGTCTGAGTGGGGTCTGCAGGTCATGCATTTCCCAGAAAAATTGCTTCTGTGTTTGTAAGCCCCAGCACTGGTGAAGTTTATCAGCTCTCCTGTCTAAGATATATTATTCCAGTGGCAAGAGGAGTAGTGGCATGCTGAGCCATGGCTAGGGTTAAGTACCATGGTAGACACTTAGCCACCTAAAACCTCCTCCCGATCACCGTGCAAAATGACTAGCTGGAGGATCTTTTATTTTGTTTCAGGAGAGAATAGGATATGTGTGCCTTTTGCTGCCTCAAAAGCAAATAATCATGGAAAACCTCGTCCTTTTTTCCCTGGCTTGTTTTCATACAATATCCTGTCCTGTGCTTAACAGTGGATAAAATAAAACCAATCTTAACATGACTCCTGTTGAAATATTAATTGATTGACTGAAACACCAAATAGCAATGGATAGAGAAATTAATTCTTTTAGAATAAAAACTCCTTTCTGCCTTGGTGGCCGCTTCACAGTAATTGGCAGAGGAGTCTCTTCAGGATTTTGTAGTAGACTTACTAGCATATCACTGTATCTCCACGTATCAGCACTGTTGCAGAAGGTACAGCTGGATGCAATGACAGGTCTGCTTTTACAGTCAAAGGACCCATGAAAATCACTAAATTCAGAACCTGCCAATCTCCAGCCCAAGATGTCAAAAGTCCTAGGGCCAGGGATACCAAAATACAACACTTGACCAACACAGAGAGATATAGACAGGTACCTTTAAAAGAGGGTAGATATTTGTATCACCTATGAGTCATTGAGTTTTAGGTAAACCCAAAAAGTAGCAAAGTCTCCCATTAGCAAGAACCCCTACAGTGGATCCATCTCGTTAACTTCCTGGGCGACACACTGGAAAAGAAATAGGACCAGTTACAGAGCTTGGCCACCTTATACTTCTCAAGTTATGATGTCCCCTTTCACCCCAGCAGGACAGGGGCTCCCAAGTGCATGGCTCCACAAGTGATTTCCTCTCACCAAGCACAGCCATGAGGGGCATGTGAACACTGCAAGCCATTGCTCTCCCCTGACTTGCAGAGCCTCTCCTTGCCTAGATGACTTATCTGACTCACTCACAACAAAATTTGGAGAAGAAGGACTGAACATGCCCTCACTTGCCTGGGAGGCATTGCTGAACCATCATCAGGAATGGCCTGATTGCTATGAACAAGGGGAAGCACATTTTGAAGAGGCCTAGGCAGGGATGCCAAGACATATCACACTGCTCAGCTCTGTTCAGAGTCCTTCCCTGGAAGTTCACGGGAGGCGCTTAGGGACAGGACGAAGGGCAGCGGTTGGGGAGCCACAGGTCTGCCTGTCCCTCAGAGGACCCTACGGAAAAGGCCGCCAGGATGAGTTCTGCCAGCAAGATTCTTGTCGAAAACCAGAGACTGGGTCTGGGGGAGGCCACCGAGTCTAGGGACAAACAACCCCTTTGAAGGGCAGACAGAGAAATGTGACACAGCCACGGAAGAAACACAGCAGTGGATGCATGCAACTGTTCCCACCCTGGACACTGCCAGGGCAACAGCGAGGAGGGAATCAGAAGTGACAGTACTACTTTCTCGCTCAACAGGGTGAATCCAGGACACAGGCACAGCTTAAAATGTGACTTTCCCGTCACTTTGGGTTCAAACCTTGCTGTTACTTATATGCAGGGTTGTGGGGTTTGCTTCCTTTCCTTGAGAATTTTTCCTTCTCATTAATTTTATCTATAAAACTGAAAGAGAAGGATGTATCAGTAAGGATGCGAGGGATGACATGATGCCATGGCAGCTCAGTCTCTTTGTCCAGATCTCCAAATAACAAGACCTAGGAGTGGTTTTCCTAAAGTGACAAGTCCCTCTGAACTCAGTGGGTGCAGACTGTCCCATATACCATGATTTGCAGAATCTAGTTTTCCATATGGCTTTATTACATACTCCCCTGACAAATGTAAACTGTAAAGCCTTAGACCTAAAGTACCCTCTTTATTCTCTAACTTATTCTTAGAAACAGGCCAGGAAGTATTTTTAGTAAAATTTTCACCTGCTTCCAAGTCAGTTAGGCTGATCTTAAGAAAAGGACATAGACACAAGGCACACAGGGATCAGATTTTTAAAGCACTGAAGTACCTGAAAGTGCAGAGAGACACCTAGCTGTTTCCCATTGCTCTCAGTGCAGAAGAACTGGGCAAGACCTAGTAAATGTAATCCCAGCACCTCTATATTGGGGAAATGTGAAGAACAAACAGTAGATTATGGAAGGGACACAGTGCTTTTCATTACTCTGAGGTGTCAACATCTTGCAAGTCATATTCTACAACTTAATCCACAGCAGGCAGCCTCGTGTGTTGAGAACAACGTTAGTATAGGAGCCTTTGCTAATTAGTTATAATCAATTATATTCCTCAAACAGACAGCAAAAGCACAGTACTTGTGCACTGTGTTATGATCCCACCTCCTCCTACCTGTTCTCTGGGACAGAAGTAACAGGAAACAGCATAAGTCTCCTGGGTCCCAGCCTGGTTCCCAGTCTCCCCACTGCCATCACCCACATGCCCATCCCAGCACACCCACCAAGCCATCACACTGGCCAAGAGGTGACTGAGCAGCCCCACTAAAAATGTGCCCATGTAGAACATGTCATGAGTGTTCACTCTAATAAAAGTGAAATGTTGACAAGCTTGGGCCCTAAATATTGTCAGCATTTATTATCATGGTTTAGCCAATGACTGTAGTGTTGGTTAAGAAAGTTTACACTTCCTGGTGAGTAATGTATAAATGAAGACTCACATAAGAGCAGATTTTTACAAAGAAACACAGTAAAATTTTTCAAAATTATACTGGCAATGGAGCTGCATGCAGCATGACAGTTAGACACAATGTTAATCAGATATGAGCAAAATGAACCAGATTATTTTAATAGCCTGGGAAAGATGGTCAAGCTCCTTCCAGCTCTCACTTACCATTTCCTCCAAGGTGATTATTATGATAATCTTACTGTTAGAGTAAAATTTTTCTTGTTCTTATCTCCAGAGTCCAACTGGCTTTACAATGAGGTAGTTACTGAAGTCACTCTTTCAAGAAATTGCCACTCACACTCAGCTGCTGCTGTTATGCTGAATTGCTTTTGTTTTCAAATCCATCTGTCTGTTGCTGTTTTTAATGTACTCATCCTGATGAGAACTGCACTCACACCACCACACCGTTCCTCACGCAAAAGAGACTGAGAAAACACACCTCAGCTCCTCCAAAATCAGTGGTTTAGACTGTGAGCTTCACTTAAAGCCTGTCTTTAGAAAACAGGCAGAGCACTGTGGGCACGCCCATAGCTTCCTGCTTAATCTCTAAATCTCTTGAGCACTCTACCACAAAGAAAACCATCACGGTGTCAGGGTTGCCTTGCAGCACATGGGTTCTTGAAGCCCTGTCTGAAGTAGGGCTTCTTCCCTTGTGTTGTGGTTTAGGAATGGTATTTTCCCATTTAGAAGTGTTTTACTCCCACTAAAACCATGCTCCATTTCCTCTCCGTCCCCTCCAGTTGGAGGCCCAAAAGGTAAAGATCATGGGTTGAGGTAAGAATAATTTACTGGAAACATCAATGAGATCAGAAAACAAACAGTAAGAACAGCAATATTAATAACAAAAGGTATAAGAAAAGAAAGGATTTACACAGAAAGCCCCTGACAATAAACAATACCAGACCATTCCATCTGACATGGTTACTCGACCAGAAGGAACCCATTCTCCCCAAAAGAGAGAGAGTCCCTTTCCCCCTGCCCCTGGCAATGATGTGAGGTGGTATAGAATAACATCTGGGCCCCAGCCATGCCCCCTCACGGTTACTGCTAAAAAGAAACCCTGTCCTGTTCAAAACCAAGACACCTTGCCAGACCTGACAGCATATCTTCAATCAGCCCAGTGCAGGAGCCTGCACGTCCTGGAGGAATGCAGAGCAGTGCCCATTGCAGGGAGTGCGTGCAGAGCACCCCAGCAATGCCAAGTGTCATGGTCCAGACCCCAGGGTTACACTAGCCAAAGACCACTTTGGGATTAAGCAGTGCAAACCTACACCTGCAAGTGGGAAAATGAGCTGCAGCGTCCCTCCCTCTCCTGTCCTGCCAGCATTCCCTGCAAGGGCAGTGGGATCACTCTCCAGGTGTTCGCTGAAAACAGCACATAAATGTTTCAAATGCCGCTTCATAGGTGTCACTCAAAAGCCATAAAGAAAACAGGGGGTGGAAAGCCTCAGCTCAAACCATCAAATATTCTTGTCCCCCCTATGCAATTTTACAGGCTGAGTAATGATGTTAGCTGAAACCTCTGTTTTACAGCTTTTCCTCAAAAACTCAGCATACAACCAGACTCAGAAGTGTTATTGATGTTGCCTGGAGAAGACCTCTTGAATTTACGGGCAATAATTAATACTTAATCTTCAGCTCCAGCAAGGCAGCCGCGCTGTGGGGTTAGTAGGAGTCACCATGTTGGTAAACAATAATTGCACATACAGCCCTGAGCTGAGTACCCTGCAATTATGGGGGAAGGTTTCCTGGGCGGTTTGCAAAGGCCCTCAGGTTAGGAAGGTGTCACTGGGCAAACTGAAAAGACCCTGCTTCTCTGTGCAAGACAAACTCTAAGGCAGGGTGGCCTGGGCAGCTGAAACTTCTGAGCACAAGGCACAGACAGACCCTAAGAAAGAAGGATGCATGCAGGTCACTCTTGCTGGTACCAAGAGTCAGGGCTGCTCTCTGCTATGTCTTTATACATCAAATTCAATACTTTGAGTAACTCTAAACTGGTCTATTTGACGAGGTGAGGAGGCATAAATGGGACATGAAGCTCAGGTGTGCTTTGCTCCCTGTGACTGCCGTGGGATGAGAGGAGCATTGCTCCGCTCTCTCTCTGTTTTGACTTCCATCACAATTATGTCCATTCTCTGGGGTGGGAATACCATCAGTAGGTCTCAACTGTTTTGCCTGAAGGAACCCCGGCCCATTGCTTGCCACACTGGTGAATGGGAATACCTTGGGTGCAGCCCAAGATGTCTGCAGGCACCAAGAAACTCTCCTTTGAAGATGGTAGAGGGCCTATGGACACTGGCAATGTTGGTGACTCTTCCATAGAGATCAGTCTTCCTGACACCTGTCCAAGTCTGGCTCCTCTGGAAGCAAAATAAACAAGCATTAAAAGAGGTCAGGTTTCATATGAGCCAAGGAAAAGACAGTTTACCTACTGTTGCATTTAAATAACAGCAGGCAAACATGAATACAAACGAAATAGCACTATGGATATTTATGAGGGGCCAAATTACAAAGCCTTGAAGTCATTTATTAGTTATAACTTTAAGGGTTTCATCAGACCACTCCCATACTTAGGCTACACTCTATATTGAGCCCATTCACTTGGATTAGACTCAGTCACATCATCAGTGTGAACATCCACAGCTCTGCCAAAACACAGGGAGGAATGAGACCACTGATGCCCTCAGTAGCTTATTCAAGTGGTTAATCGCCTGCCTGTGCCTTATCTTGCATTTCAATTTGTCTGGCTCCAGCTTTTGGCCTTTAGTTTTGGAGAAGGTCCCTTCTGCAGGAGATATTTTCTCCCCAGGAAGGTATTGTCATGCGGGGCACTTGTTGCTCCCCGCAGGATTCCCCTCCCAGCTGGCGACACCAGCCCCAAAGGCAGGAGGCAGTGTCATACAGCCTGACGCTAAGTAGACACCCCGGCTCCATTTGAATGGAAAGGCTGGCCAAGTGGCCTCGGGAAAAAAAAAATAAAATCTTGCGGGGGTTGGAGGTGGGGGCGGGGCGGGGGGATGAGAGGGAGAGGGTGTTCTATTTGTTTTACTCCCACTTTTTTGTCTGGAGGAAGCGGAAAGGAGAGGGTAAGTGTCCCTCAGCCCCCTTCTCCAAGCCCTCCCAGCCCTCATCGGGCGCATCTACCCGCTTCAGCCCTGCACTGGCTTTCGACACCCGCGGAGCTGAAAAGAGAGTAAGACCTCTAGGATCTGGCCTCTAAGCTGATAATTGCAGCCTCTTCACTGGCACAAGGCGACTCTCATGCCATTTTGACCCAAACTATGTCTTTTTTCTGTATTATATTTAATTAGACTAAAGAATGCAGAAAACCCAGCGTGAGATCCTTTCAATCCCTTTTGTTTAATATCTGTTATTATGACATTAAGTGTAGGGTTTTGTTGTGGTGGAGAGCTCAAAATCCCCCTCGGTTCTGCTGCTGTAGCCATGGGTTCGTGTACATTAAAGTGGTCATTTTCGGATTAGCTCTTGCTTTCCCTTTGATGCGTATGAAACGCTGAGCCAGTTAGTTGGAGAAGGCATTTTACCTCTTTTGTTGCCCTTCCTCACAACCAACGGCAGGGAGAGGGCGAAAGCCCCCTGGCTCTCTTAAATCAGAAAGGAATTTCCAAAGGGTTTAGAGCTTTAGTTGCCACTTCTGTCTGGGGTTGCCTGACGAAAAATAGAGCGATTTTGCTTTCAAACAGAGCAAGCGGCGAGGAGGCTCGTATTTGCTGCTCTTGCGATCATCGCTTGTGTGCTTGTTGCCTGGGAATTTGGGGAGTCCTGAGGGCAGTACCAGGACTAAGCAGCAGCACAACTCGGAACTTTTCTCTGGAATACACAAGTTTTAGTCATGGAAATCAGGATTTTGCGGCAATCAGGGTTTGGTTGTGGGGTTTTTTTCCTTTTCTCTCTTTTTTTTCCCATTTTCTTTTTGATTTGGCAGTTAATAGGAAAGCAGAACGAAGGTTTGAAAGAACAAATGCTAGATTTCATGTACACTTCACATTACACCGACAGCCTGTGATTTCTTTCCATTTACATAAGACCTAGGCTCTGCATGGCTGTTTCTGTGGGATGTCTGATATTTTCTTTCGAGGAGAGACCATTCTCGAGCCTTGAGCTCTTCCCACGTTAACCATTCATATCATTACAACTAAATCCTAAGGGCTCTTGATTAAAATAAAACTTAATCGGTAGAAAAAAAAATAATAGGAAAAAAAATGGTTATTTAGAAAAAAGATATACACATGCACAACTTTTCTGCTGCCTTAGAGAACATACCAAATATTCGTGTGAAAGTCGGGCAAACCGGGGGAGGGGGAGCAGAACATCGAGGAGGGGGAGGGAATGTTTATGTCAACACTACTCAGGGATGGAATAACGCGCCCCAACGTGAAGTCACAGCCGCGGGCCATGTGAAGTCACAACTTCTCCAGGTGACAGGTGCTGCAGCAGTTCAGATGCGAGGGCGCCGCTCCTGCTCCCTTCCCGCCCCCGCCCCGGGCATCGGGATCCGGGGAGCAGGGGCTGCCCCTCCAAGCGCTGCCCCTCCGCTTGACATGCAGATGGGGGAACGGGGCTCATGAAATATCCCTGATCCACCAGAATAATTTGTACCTTAAGAAACCTGCTTCCTTGGGGTTTAGGGGTATTTTAAACGCTAGTACGTGCCTAATCAGCGAGATATGTTTTAATTTAAAAGCCAATAGACTGCAGCTGAATTGCGCTACAGAAATCCGATGTAAGGATAATTTGGAGTATTCAAAACCGCTGAGTCAGCGGCGGAGCCCATCTCCATGGATAGAATATTGTTTTTAACTCCCGCTGCTGTGTTTCGCTTACTGTTATACCGATTGTATCGTGTAATTATTGTTTGTTTTCCAAAAATGTAATTACTTTTTTTCTTTGTTTCCTTTGCAACGTTAAAGCTGCCAAATGCCTGACTAAGGCAGCTCCAGAAATTTAAAAAAAAAAATAAAATTAAAAAAAAAAGAAAAAAGAAAAAATAATTTTAAAGCCACTGAAAGAGGAGGAGGTCTCTTTCTCTGTCTTTAGCCGAAGATTTTCCCTTTCGGGCACCTTCTTCCATTGACTATTCAGTAAAAGTACCGGCACGTGTAGAACCCGAGCCCGATTTGAGGAAGACATCGGCTCCCGGGCAGCCCCAGGAGTCTCTCGGGTGGCTTTTCCTCCTTGCCGCCGGCACGGGGTTCGGCCTCCCGGCACGGAGCGATTTGTCAGGGGAAGTAATAATAATAATACCAATAATAACGATAATAACAACAAAACTGTCCAGGTGTTTCCAGCCTGGTGCTGGGGCCAAGCTGCACGGCAGGACCAGGGGGCCTGGAGCCAGGAGGTGGCCTGGGGGAGCTGGTAGGGTCCCCTGAGGGCTGAGGGTGGGCTTCGGACATCTGCCCGCCTTCGGCTGCCGTCCCCAGGCGGGAGGTGGCGGGGATGCCGCCCCGCAAGCCGGGAAAGCGGGTCCCGGCACCGGCCCTTCGGTGGCAAGTTTGGCCCCCGGAGCCAAAAAGAAGGGAGGATGGAGGATGCTGACCTCCCGCTGAAACGGGGCAACTTTAAAGGATCGGCCCGTTGTAGGGGGGCAGTCCGGGCGGAGGGCACTGGCGTGCCGAAATGTGGGGCGTGCTTCGACTGTCAGCGCCGGAGGTGTCCGGGCCAGAGCCGGAGGAGTCAAATGCCCAAACTATTGTTCAGCATCGCGCCAGGACAGATTACTGGACTTTCTTCCTCTGTAATGTAGGATTGGGGAAGAATTGACACCATGTAAGATCGAGTCCTCGACTCGATAAACTATACCTGTTTTAGTGAAAAGGGTGAAGAAGGATCAGATCCCACACACACCAGCAAACCTCCCTCTGATTTCCCCAGCACGTTCCCCGACTAAGAGATTGCGAGCAGCACTGGGGAGGGACCGGGCAGCTGAAGGCACCTCTCACGGCACCAGAGCCAGATACTGCTGCCGGGCTGATTCTGGAAAGGGAATTGATGGAAAGGGTAGGAAGCCTTGCCTGAGTAGGAGGATCAGGCCCCTAACTCCTGTCCTCAGAAGAGGGGGTCTGGGGTTTGTCAGCACGGAGAAACAGTCCCTAAACCCGCAGATTTTATTTCTGGCAAACAATGCTCCCCCAGCCAGCGTTTGTGTGCGAGACAAGTAATTGTGCTCCCTTGCTTAAATAAATCATTGATGGGTGAAATTACACATGCTCACTTAAAATGTAATGTGATTAAGAGATTATGGGATCGCAGTTAATATGTTGCCTCACAGCTTCTGGACCCAATTCCTGACACCAGAAATCCATCAGCCACAACTGTCCCTCCTTGCAGGGAAGCATCTACTCCTGTCACCAGCAGCCATGAGGACTGGCCGGGAGGGGGGGATCGGGGGTCTCCCGCCTCTGCTTCCCGCAGGGGTCTGGAGAAGGTGAGAGGGAGCGTCAGGTTTGCGTTCAAATGAATAATAACTTCTTGCTGTTGTTGTCTGGGGGGACGAGGAAAAAAAAAAAGTTAAATGGAAAGGCAGGAGACGGGTTAGGGGGAAGCGAGGGGCTGCGCTGCGCTGCGCCTGCAAGCTGATTACCTCTCATCTGAAAGCTGCTCCGTTTCCTCACACATCGGGTAAGTCCTTTATCATGAGGTGGCACAAGCCTTGCCGGGGGCTATTGGTCGCCCCGAGGAAGGAGCCGGGATGGCAAGCGGGATCCTATCATCAGGCTGCATAATAACCCCGGGCTCGCCACAGCTGCGCTGTGACCCTTTGTGATGGAGCTGATAGCGCTCCCGTGAAATAATGTCCTCCTTTTGGGTGTGAAATCACCATGTTTATTAATTGAGCTAGACATGAGGGTTACCTTTTTCTTTCCAAGCCATGAAAATTTGTGATTCAGGGTAAATGGTTCCCCCTTCCCCCCGCCCCAAGTTGCGTTGCCAAAGGGTTGAGAAAGAAGAGCCAGCTGGGAAGAAGAGCTGTTTTGGAGGGTCGAGAAGGACCTGGCTCCACGGCAAGTTCAGAGCAGATTCACGCACAGAGACCCCACACCTCACTCAGCCCCAAAAGCAGACCCCCACTGCGGTCAAGCACCGCGGGGAAACGCAAAACTCATTCCGAAAGGATGAAGGCCGGGGTGGGGAGGGATGCGCTGTAACCTGGCTGTCCCGCGTGGGGTTGCGCGGTAACCGAGGCATGGGGCGCCGCGCATCCCCACGTACGCACTGCAGGAGGTGGGTCGTGCTGAAAGAGTACGGCTTCTCTCTCCACACGCACTTTTCCTTTTTGTGTGTGTGTTTTTAGGGTGTTTGTTGTTGTTGTTGTTGTTTGTTTTGTTTTGCAATTAGGCTTGTAACGAGCTTATTGCAGTATGTGCTTCTGGGCCAATAATACTTGTATTTAACCTAATTAAAGCCGACCTTTTAAAATATCGGAAATATAAACACGCCTTTTTTTTTTTTTTTTCCCTTTCCCTCCTCCTTTCCTACTCTGGTTTAGCATTTTAACGTTTGAATCTCTGAGCTGGAACATGCAACCTTTCACCAGAGCACGGAGAGAGAGAGGGAGGGGAGGAAAGTAGCAAAAACCTGCGGATGAGGCGGAGGGACTGGCTTTGCCCGAGCATCTGCGACACGCTTCCAGGTAGGCAGCTACCCCCACCCTCCCCCGCCTCCTGAGGCCAGATTCTTTCCCCTCTCCCTCCCCTTCCTTCCTCATCCTCCTCCGGTGGGCAGGGGGCGGCAGGCAGGGAGCGAGCCGGGTGCCGCCCAGGGTGAGCCCCTCTTCCTTGCCGGGTGTCGGCATCCACGGGGGGACAGTCAACTCGCGGGGAGGGGGGTATGGAGGGAAGGGAAGAGCCTCTCCCTGCGCGCCCCGCAGACACGCGATTTCCAGCCGAGCGCTGCCTGCCGAGGGGCGGGCGCAGCTGCGTGGGGCCCGACACGAGCCTCCCACTGGAGGCAGCGGCGCTCCTGCCCTGCCTCTCCGCAGCCGAGGAGGGGCTGAGAAGACGAGGCAAAGCCCCTGAAAGAAGTCGGTAAACGAGTGTGTGTGTTAATGCCCTCTGTGCCCATCGCACAGGAACTGAACGAGTCTATTTCCCGTGAAAGCCCACCCTGGCAAAACCTCAGAGAGGTTTTTTTTTTCGATCAATGGGAAATTTAAACTTTTTTTTTTCCCAGGGCAAACCAGAATATGCTAATTTTATTTTTTTTCTAACTGTGTAATCAAAATTATCCTGGGATTATTTTTTTTCCGCTGAATGACATTACAAAGAATTTTGTTCAAGAAAGCCAGACTAATTGCTGCCAGAAGAGTCTTTTCACAGAAAAGTCTGGTTTTCATAAGGCAGTTTTTGTGGATGTTGCGGTTAAATCCAAACGTAGGGGAATAGTGGAAAGGGTTTGGGGTTTTTTGTTTGTTGTTTTGGTTGGGGTTTGTTTTTAATTTTTTTTATTTATTTTTTTTTAATAAGGGCGATTTTTCTCAGCAGCAGGAAAGACCCATGCTTTAGTAAAAAAACTATCCAGGGACTCACGAGGCAAACCTTGCGAGGAGCGAATGCCGGGACGCTCCCGGTCGGCCGCATGTTTGCCGGGCGGCTCTGCCCCCACAGCATCTCCCCGGTGCTCTCGCCCCCCGCCCCGGCCCGTGTGTCACACCAAAACCCCTCGCAGCTCCCGGGTCGGGGCTCTGCGGGCTCCGTCTGAGCGTAGGGAGGGGAGGACGGAGGGATGGCAAGGTGTGAAACGTGGGCATCCCTTGTGGTGCTTCCGACACCCGGGTCTCCGGGGAAAGCCTCGTTCCTCACCTGCGGTGAACCCAGCAGGAGAGGCAGGACCCCCGTGCGGAGCCCCTCTGCCTCCCCACACAGGCAGCCCCCCGCCTTAGGGAGCACGGCGGCCTTCCCGACAAAAGCGGGCCCAGGGTCGGCCGCGGGGCCAGCCCGGGCAGGCGGGTGGGCTGTCCCCCATCAGCCATTCCAGGCAGCTGCGCAAAATGAAGAAGTAAGAAAGAGGTAAATAGGTCCCGCAAGGATGCAAAGATCGAGTGCATTTCTCTTCCCCCCCCCGCCCCGCGCTTTTCTCTTTAATTTTAAATCTCCCCCGGTTAACTACCCTGCCTTCTACTCCTCAGCTCGGGCCTCTTAAGAGGAATTTTTAAGCCCCTTCGCAACATCTACGACCCCCTCACCTGAAGGCGAGCAGAGTCAAAACAAATAAGCAAAAGACGGAGCCTTTCCCTGCCGCGGGGCAGAGCCTGCCCCACGCTGCCCCTCCAGGGTCCCGAGCCGGCCGGGGAGGGCAGAAGCATCCCTGCCCCTCTCCCGTTCCCAGTCACTCTGTCCTGCCAAGTTAAGGTTGTCTCCACCGGGCGAGAGGGGAAAGTCGGGGTGAGGGCAGATTCCTACAAAAAACCACAACATTCTCCTGGCTACAGAGAGTCGCGTGAGTTTTCCAGGCGCTGATTCCTAGCCCTTGTCCTGTCACCAGCAGCACAGCCACTGACAGGTGGGGGTTCCACACACCTCTCCATAACCCAGTGCCCTGTTTGACTGCCGGAGCTGTCCCTCTCCACCGGGAAGGGAAAGAGAGCTCAATCACCCGTTGGGATGACTCACTTCTATTTTTTATTTTTTTTCTTTATTTCTTCTTTTATCTCCCCCCAACAACAACATCATACTCAAACGCCTTTGCAGACAGAGAAGTCTCAGCCCGGTGCTGCTCGGTGGCCCTTTTGTTCCCGGTGGGGGGAGCCGGTCTAGCTTGGCTCGGCCCCGCCGGGGCTGCGGGGAGCCCGGTCCTCCCCTCCCTCCTTTCGCCGGAGCGGGGACGTGATAAAAGGAGACAGGGCTCTGAAAGGATTTGATTGAAATGGCGTGTGCCAAGCTGATGGGAGCCAGCGAGGGACAAAGCGCCGAGGAGCCATGGACACTCGAGCAATTATTCCTCCACGCTGAAGGTGGATTAGTGCAATGGAAAGAAGCATATGTTCGGCCTGGGGCGACACTCCCCCTGGCTGGGTTTAGAGAATGAGAGCGGAGAAAGAGGCTGAACCTGGAATATCAACTATCCGGGAGACAGCCCACCCCACCCCCTCTTCTCTCAGCCTCTCCAAAAGTCTCAGGGATGGAGAGATAGGACACACGCACCCATAAAGATAAATAGATAGATACGAACATACACACAAACAGCTGTAAAGATAGATGCACGCACACCTCCACGTACAGCCATGCACACACCCTTCTGCACACTGGCTCTACGCAGATAGGGAGGGAAAAGGCGCCTTAGGTGAAAAACCTCCCCGGGTATGACAATGTGAACAAATAAACAGTAGGCCTCTGAGAGCGTTAGAGCAGCAGCCAGTTCTGCTGGAGGCTCCAGTTTCCCCAGTCCTTTCCCAGGAAACTTTCCAAAAGCAGAGGCAGCGAGGGACAGGATGATCTCCATATCCCCTACTAGAGTCCTGTCCAGCTTATCCCAGAAACACGAGGCAAAACCCATGATTGCCCCTTTTCCATCTGGTTTTCTTCTAAGCCACATCCACCTCCTGCTTTCTCTTCCTAGCTCCCTGCAAAACCCCATCCTCTCCAGCAGGACAGGTGCAAGCTCTCACAAGGACATGGGGATGGAAAGAAGCCCCAGCAGCCAGCCTGTCAGCCCCCATCCCAAACACTAGCATGCCAGGAACAGCCTGCATCAAGGCTGTGTGGCAATGGGACACCCATCAGATGCTGTCCTGGATCATCTACACCCGTACACAGCCTTCAAAACCCAGGCAAGGATGGCAGAAGCACCTTTTTATCACTATTATAGTGTAGCTCATTAGGCCTAATGAGGAAAAATGCACTGAGGGCAGGCACAGACCCTGCTTTCCCCCCAGCACTGCCCCACTGGCCTTCTCCTGTCTGGGCACATCAGCATGTGCCACAGCATGGGGTGTCTCCCCAGCTTTAGTCCAAGCTGTCCCAGTTGCAGGGCAGAGGGATAACTTCCACCACAGCAGAGGCATGGCCACAACATCAGAGGAGAGACAGGACAAGCACAGGGAGCAGTATCCAGCAGCAAGGGACAGGCCAAGTAGCACAACCTGGAGGGAGCCTGCTAATAAGCTTAAAAAAGGAGGGAGGAGAAAGGGAGAAAGAAAGGGAACGCAGCTTTTCCATTCTCCTGGGAGCTCCAAAAAAATGCCCTGCTTTACAACCAGAAATGTGCCCCAAATATTCCACACCTCTGCCTCTTTATCCTTAGCTTTGGGGATCAGGACAGATCATACACAGGGAGGAGGGGGCCAGCTCTGCCCAAAGCAGTGCTGTGGCAGGAAGCTTTGCAGGATGAGTGAGCAGGTAGGAACATAACCAGAAACACTGGGTAGAAGCAATATACATCCCTCAGCCTGCGAGTGCAACTGCACAGCCCACTCCCAATAGAAAACAACTATTTAGAGCCCCTGCATCTGCTTTCAATCAAATATTACAAAGGGAATTAACTATACCACAGGCAACAACAGCAACGAGGCTTGAGAGCATCTCTGGACAGACAGAAAAGGTTTTCATATAGATGCTGTAGATCTCCTATAGAAAGTAGGATGCTTGTGTCTGTGTGTGCACAACATGCCTGAGGAACAACATAGTGAAATGGTTTGCACTTCACACCCAACAGACCTGGACCTTCCTGCTCAACACAAGACAGTTTCTTCCTCACCTAGGCCATGCTTTCCCAGTTTACCTTCGTTACGCTGATTGGAAGATCATCTGTGCAAATGAGCTCTGTGACTACGAACAGGATGACAACCATGGAGCTTGGTGTAACCTCAGGGCCCTGGTTTTGAGAGGGAGGGACTCATACCTGCACGGTGAAACCACAGCCTTTGGGTGCTGGCATGTGCCTTGCAAAATCAGAGCCTGAAAGAAAAGTGCCACAGGGAACCAGCGGGTCCCTCCTACACTACCAGAAAGCTCTCAGTAGACTTACCCTGATTTCCACACTACATTCACTCAGTGAAGACGGTCTAACCTCTCTGTTGGTATGAAAAAAATTTTGGCCCTTTGGGCCACCGAAGTTGAACTCAGTGTCAGAGAGATGTGACTATAGTGGTTGTAAGAGGGAATAAGGAACCACAGATCTGTCACCTTCATACCTACAGCACCAGAACGGAGTAGCAATTCAAGGACACAAATCTTTACCACCATCATAAGCTATATAAGCTATGTTTACCCTGCCTGAAATATCAGCTGTTTTATCCACCCAAGAAGCCTAGAAACTTCAACTAGATGAAGAAAAAAAGGCCATTTTGCTATTCTGACCACACTGCTCTAATAGTAAGGGGTCATGATATACTTTAACTTTTCTTCTGTTTCCAATTGCTTGCTTTAAACTATTTCTTCTGGAGAGATTGGGGTTAGTAAACTAAATACTATAAACAGAGAGGCTGCAGCCTATGCAGAATAAATGATTTAAGAACTGGGCTTGGCTGATTTATTTTTTCCTCTGTATTGAAGATAAAAGGGAAGGAACACAATCTAGTAATCCCTGCTCATTTTCATGGCCATTCTTGCACCTGTAACTCAAATAATGAAGCCATTTGTTATTTATATTGCATTTCCCCCTCCATTCTAGATTTCTAACGATCTGACCCTTCTTTATGGCCCTGACAAAGCCTGAAACCGGTGTGGACTTCCAATAATTGAACGATATAAGGAAAAATCTTTAACTGGAATGAAGCAGATGTTAGCTTCATGCAGTCCCCTAACTTGATTATTCTTTGGACACGTTAGACAAGCATTAGTGATTGATAATGACGCTAATTAACCCCTTTCCTTTCCAAAACAGTAAACCAACACCAGCAGGATTCTCCAAACAACACACACAAAGTACAGCCTATATCAGTATCTGTTCAAAGGGGATCAGGGACACAACTTCATAGCCCAGTACTCGACAAAAAATATTATCCTGCTGACACCAAGCCAGCTCCAAATCTTCTCTAGGAGTTAACAGCTCCAGCTGCTTGCAGGGCAGGGAGCAGAAACAGCCCTTTCATGTAGAAGAGGTGCACAGGACAGAATTCTAGGCACCATATATTTTTTATACTCCCAGCCTTTCACATTTGATTATGAAGCCACTTTAAATCACTCTGCCCTCACTAGCTGGGCTTCACATTGCTCCCTGTTGGAAGGGCTCTGGTTATTTTAGCTGCACTTTGTGTATACGAGGGTTGAAGCTCTGGGAATCTGGTCTGAGCTGAGACATGCATGACCAAGGAGGGAAAGGGAAGTGCGCATTCTGGAATTTAAATGGGAGGCAGAAGACAAGTAAACAAACAAGGAGATGATCTGATTATGCAGTCGAATTTATCATGGACAATAAAGAAATTGCCTTTAAATGTAAGGGTTGGGATAAATGAACACTCCTAGTAAGTGAATAAAATGTATTCAATTAACTAAAAACCTTGTGCACTTCTGAACTGAAGTGGAATCGACTGTAATTGATTTATTTGAAACCAGAGGTTAAGGACTGAATTAGCTAAGTACAACTGGGTATTTCAAGCCACTGACTTCTCAAATGTCAAATCCCTTCTATTTTAAATATTATTTCAGCTGCGGGGCATTGCTGTCCTGATGGCTGTTCCACCAGTTAAATCTCAAATTATATTAATATTTGATTTTTGGAGGGTGGGGTAAATTACGATACAAAGAGGAGGGCTGTCCTTGTACACAGTGAAAGAGCACCAAGCTGTATTTTGGTTCACATGTAGGAATTAGTTTAGCGTGGCAGCAACAGTCTAACATTCAGCCACCACTCACGCTCGTTTCAACCGATCTGGGGGGGAAAAAATGACAACAGATTTTTGTTTAGTATATAAAAGCATGACCTAGAATTTCACTGCTGCACCTCAATCACAATGCTAAAAATGCATCCAAAGAATGCTAAAGTAATTAGCACATTTAGTAACTGCGTATTGGTCACAGCAGAAGAGGCTGAACCAAAGCTAGTCTGATTTCCATTATCGCCTGTAAAATCTTTCCTTAGAAATAATAGTCATAAAGAAATCTATGCGAGGTCATTTTATTTCTAGTTTTTGGTGGCTTGCTAAGGCAGCAGCAGGATGCTTAAAATGTGCTCTCCTAGCATAGAGTAGCTAATTATATCTTTAAAACATTATTTATTATGACCTTATAATGTTCTAGCATAAGACTGTTTTATACATTGCCCAGCATAAAACGATTATATTGGGTACAGGTTTCAAAAAGTAACAAGCATCTGTAAATCCAGATATGAATGAATGGTATTTAATAAGATTGTTTTCGTTTAAAAATGAGTATTTATGTGTTGCTGTAGAAAGAGCAGCAATGTATTGCTGTTTATGAATGCTATTGTGCCTGAGGTTAGGATCCCACACACAATCTGAGATGCAGCCAAGAAAAACAGCCCTGATAGACAATGCTTCACTTCACCTGCTACAATACTGTGCATTTCATTTATGTCAAGAATATGTACAGTTAGGGTTCATTCACCTCATTATTTTGTTACATCTACTTTACGGTTAACCAGTCTCTCTTGGAAATAATAAATAACTGTTTTTAAAACAATTGCAGCTTTGCATTCAAAAGATCCACTTTCAATTTATAGAAAAAAAATATTCACCATTTTTATAAACTAGCTGGCTCTCGAAAATAGAATTTAGACTCCACCAACTCTCTTTCTGCTTGGCAAGATTGATTTTACACTGCCTTCCATAAGTAGATTACCAAAGCAAAATGAAACATCTTGGGCTTTATCTAATGCTTTGCTTCACCAGTTCTACCAAACGTCAAAATATATGAGTAAATGTTAATTCTCTGTGCAGCTTTATTGTAAACACCTTCCTCTTAGCCTCCTCAATTTCTGCCTGAGCAAAAAAAGGGGGAGGTGGCGGGGGGGGGAAAGGAGAGAGAGTCAAGGAGGGAGGGAAAGAGAAAGACAGAAAAATCAGTCACCACCACCAAAATACCATCAGCACTTAAAGGAAACCCTCTCTTTAGAATGCCTTTACATTCTAAACTGCTTTAAGTCTCCCTTCCTAGGATATAACATAATCCGGCCTGATCCTGACTTCACCTACCCCCCGGGCCCAAGAAAATGGATTCAAAATCTGAATTCTCACATGTTTTTACATCCCATCTTCAAGATGTACACTCCATTTTTTTTAAAAGCAAAGTTCCCTATTTCACAACTGGTTTCCACAAGAAGAAACTCAAGATAAAAATTTCAGTCCCCTATAAACTGACACAACCATCTCAAAATGTCAGTCTGTGCATTCCACTAAAACACGAACCATCAATCAGAAATAATCTGTCTCCTGCAAGATTTCACTAAAGTTCACAACCGTGAGATGATTTTGTTGGCATCGACTACGGAGCTTTTCTATTTAGTTGAGGGGGAGGGAGCACCCAGCTCTGATTCATCAGTATATAGTTTTTTTCATAGCATTAATTTTCAGTATTTGCTCAGTAATGGTTCTTTAAAAAATGTCCTTCTCGAGATGTGTTTTTTAATCTCCGCTCTCCGTTAGGACAAGTACATGTACAAAATTTTATAGGCTTATAATTCTTTACGCTATATGTAAACATAAATAAAAACCTAGAGGTCAACATAAATAAAATAAAACTTTATTTTTTTAAATAAAATTATGTTTTGGTTAAAGAAAAGATAGCGTGTCATTTTGTTAGTAGTACAGACAATTTTTCATCCAAAAGAATACATTGTGCTTTATTGTGTCATTTGTCTGAATACAGACTCAGTGGAATATCTAAATGATACCCTGCTCTGAACTCCAAGTTGAAAGTAAGTTTTTATTATACTTGAGGGAAACAATGGGTTCAGCTGCTTATTGCAAGGAGCAATTGTCAAGGGAGAGTTAAACTCAATTACTGTAACCATACTGAATAAAAAATACTGCCAAGAACAAAAATACGCCTGGGTAAAGACAGCTACTGAATAAAAAAATCGACATAAAGCGTATCAAATATTTATTTATCTGGGCAACAAAGGACTATGATACATTGATAGGCATGGAAACTACTGCCGGCACAACTCAATACAATACAACTATAACTGCTTCCAATATGGCCAGTGGAAATACAGGATACCAGGTGGTTCTGAATGTTTGAAGTTCTTGGGGAAAAAATAAAAAAAAAAAGAAAAGAAAAAAAGGAGAAAAATAAAAACAAAATAAAGGGAGAGTGAAAAAAAAAAGGGCGGGGAAAAAGGAAAGAAAAGCTTGATCTGGTTTTAAAAGACAATATTAATTTATTGCTCTCTTGGTGCTTTCGGGAGAAGGACAGTGAATAAAAATAACTTCTTTTATTTTCCACAACACATAAGGGTTGTAAAACCACTAACATGTTTAAAAACCTTGCCAGGGTCCAACATCACTTTATTTTATCTTCAATGAGAAACTAAATGTCATACTAATTATATATAAAAATTCATGGTTTTTTTATTTGTTCAGCTGCTTCATTGTCGCCTTTAACATGCTACAACAGGGCTAAAAATGATGAATCCCAGAGAAAAACCCCCAAAAAACCTCTGATATCTAAATAAGTACCATGAACCACATGATGAACTAAGAGGGGAAGATTTAAAACCCACTAAACAAGAGGTAAACGAGATCACCAGATAAATAAAAAAAAGGCTTAAAACAGACTCACCATATTTACAATTCCCATTAAATTACACATAAATAAATATATACATACATGAACACTGATTCCCTTATATAATAACCGTGAATCGTGTTGCAATAGAAAGTTCAAGTTGGTCGCTTTACCTTGGACAGGAAAAAGTTCTACAACTGAAGATATGACATGGAACCGCTTGTGTTTTGTGTTCAAGTTTATTCACAATACTGATAAAATGTCATCAGTCCTTTTTGCCTTTTGTATGTCTCCTGTTGCTGTCGTACTTTTTTCACTTTTTTTTTTTCATTTTTAATATGGCTACAATCTTAACTGCAGTTTATGTAAGGGAAGGTGGTGATTCAGTCCGGTGAAGCTCATAGAATTTTTAAGTATTATTTATTTCTTTTTGGTTTTTTTTTTAAATTTTTTTAATATATTTTTAGAAAAAAAAAAAAGTCCTTTTTTTTTTTTTGTTGTTGTTGTTGTTTTTTTCTCCTCCTTTTGTCTTATTTAAAAAAAAAGTTCACAAACTCAAGACAGGACTTTTTTTTCTTTGCTGGCTCCGTCCCCCTGTTCTGTTCTTTTAGGCTCCAAAGTGGGGTAAAAACGACAGTGGCAGTGGGGAGCAGGGAAGGGAAGGGGCAAGTTTAAGAGGGAGCAAATGGAAATGTGGATGCTGGGAAGGGGCGTGGAGAGAGGGCAGAGCAGTCCTGCAGAGTCAGAGAACAGGACTGGCAGAAGGACGCTCATTCTGTTGCTGTAGCCTGGGGTGGTGGGTGCAGGGGAGAGGGAGGAGGGAGAATGAATGGATCGATGGGCTACGAGGGGGAAGGGAGAGGAGCATGTGTCGGGGGGGGGGGGATCCTCACTTTCGGTGCTTCTCCTCTTTGTCGCCGCTTTTGGTGCTGTTGTCTGTGTGGCTGTTGGGATTGTTGCTGAGGTACATTTTGTCCATGGCCTTGAGCGCCTCGGTGAGATAGTTCTGCAGGGCGGTGACGGCAGCACACACCGCCGGGCTCCCAAAGCCGTGCGAGATGAGGTTGAAGTGGGTCAGGCAGCTCTGGATGCCCGGCTCCAAAATGGGGTTGGGCCGCGAGTTCCCCAGGGGAGATCGGTCCTGAGCCAGCAGGTCGGTGAACTCTTTACAGATCTGTCTGTAGCACAAATGGAGCAGAGACATAGAGGGAGGGAGGGAGCGAGGGGAAGAGAGAGGGAGAGAAATGAACCATCACTGGCGGCAGCAAAGCCTGTACATTCTCCCTGCTAGACTGCACAAGTCCCTGGATCAAGGGGGCTACTGCCCCTGAGCACACACACACTCTCCTCTCTATGCATCCCTCTCCTCTCTATGCATCCTTCCCCCTAATTCTCACACTTCCCCAGCACACACAAACCCACACAAACCTCTTCCCTTCACCTTGCATGCACACACGGCTGCACACCACGCATCATGCCCCGGCCCCAGCCAACACACAGGCAAATACCAGGCACACAGAGGCACAACCTCTTGCCTAACCCCACCAACCTCCATGTCTCGCCCCCCCGACACTGTCCCCACAGTCACACATCCCTGCTCAGCTAGAGTTTGGAGCATATATGCAGTTTAAAGTTCCCCAGCAGCCTGGAGGGTGGGTAATAGATGGACTGTGATATCCAAAGGTAGTTTAAGATATTTATCCACATCTTGGAAGATCCCTTGGTTTGGGGTTTTTTTGGGGGGTGAGAGGGAAGGGAACTGGAAAGAGGCATGGGACTCTTCCTTCACAAGGCTAAAACACACTTGTGTCAAGAGTGAGGGCAGAGAGGGGACTTGAGGCTTTAAATTAGGGTATTCTGAAGAATTTATATATGTACATCTCTATCTCCAAATCCAAAGGGACTTTCCCACAGAGGGGAAGGCTGATGCTAACCAGGGTCTGGAAATTTCTTTCCAGGGAGGTGGGAAGGGAGGATATGAGGGCACAGTGCAGAAGATAGGTTATATCATCCTCTCACTGCACAAATGGTTGGGGAAATAACACACCTTATAGCAAGAGAGCTGAGAGGCGTGTTGAAACAGTTTGTATTCTAAGACCCACATTAATGTCTTCCATCCATAAAGTGTCTCCCATCTTCAGTCTGTGTCCTCTGGCACAGTGCCCTTTGGTGACACCTCCATTGGTAATTAAGGGCTACTAAACAACCCTTTTAATTTCCAGCAAACATAGCAAACAAATCTTTTTTTTTTTATTTTTCACGCACCACCTGGAAGTCTAGGCAGCCCCACCAATGACAAACTCTGCTAGCATTTTAACTGCATACAGATTGTAATTTAAAATATATTTTTAATATCCCTATATTTGGTAAGTAACAGAGCTGCTTAGGCAGAAAGAACTGTTGCCGATTTTAATGAACTGAAATCAGTGTAACGTGCCAGTTTTATTTTACTGTCAATGGGAAGCCTTCCCTTTCTACCTAAATTGATAAGCTAAGTGAATGGGCCCAGAAAATGTTTTGCTCTGAAGAATTGCTGCATTTTCTGTAACTAAACATCCACCCACAATTTTCATGACTTGCTTTCAAGGTAATATGCACGAATTGACATGATGGAAACCAAGCTGGGTTATAGAGTTCTCCTATATCAGGAAGGCAAATACCACCCCCCTCACAATCTGCGAAATCATCAACCACTGGTTATGTGGCAAACAAATATGTTCACACGTAAAAGCCCCAAACCCAGGTTTATCCCCCTCCCTCATTTCTGAGCAACATGCCAGAAAGTTAAATGTCTTACTTTGTAGCTAGAAGCATGTTTTTTCTTGTGACTTGCTCGTTTGGATCGGAATGTTGTCGGTTGAGAAATTCAGCTACTGCTTTGGCAGGAAATTCTGTCTCACAAACGTACCCAAAATCTCTAGCTAGATGTACTGCTTCTCCTGAATAGGGAGGCATGAGTGGGAATGGAAAGAAACACACAGCTCATCAGTACACATCCCACAGAGGCAAAAGTCCATTAGACAAAACAAACAAACAAACAAACAAAAAAGAAAACACAAAAAACCCCACTACATTCTACTTGGGCTTTTCTTCTAAAAGGCTTAGACTTTTTCTCTTTGAAAAAGGTAGGGCAAGAAATGCTAATCACATCTTATGTTGCAGGAGTTTTCTTTGCTTCACTCAGAAGACAATGCAAATGCGTATTTTCATGACAAGCACAAGACTTTTTAAAAGTTACATTGACTAACAGACACTTTTAGACAGACAGGATCCATCCACCTAGAATGTGTGCTTCCATTTACATATCCATACCTATAGAGAGCCATTTATGTACATTTTATTCACAGCTATTTACTCTGAAAATGTGTTTGCCTCAGCCACATCTCTGTATTATTTTGCAATGCATCAATGATTAATATTGATCATAATTACTCCTAGAGCTCTTCTAAATAAAATGCATTAAACAGCTAAGTGTTTAAAATTTAACTTGATCGCATATAATTATATGTTCACCCCCAAACGATTAACCATGAGAATTTTAGGGTCATTCCACCGAGTCTGTCTGTTTTGTTGATTTTCAAATCTTTGGTTTTAATTTCCTGAACCAGTTGGTTTTTACTGCAGGGCTTCCTGCCATTAGCTCTAGCTCCGGAAGAACGCATGCGCCAATTAGAGCTTCAAAGCCTCAGTCCAGTGAGCTTGTTTCCATAAAATGGAGCGGATCATAAACAATAACAGTACTCTAGAAACTGCCTCATCGCTACAGGACTCAAAGCCCCAGCAATGTTTATACTATCATCCCCCTAAAATTAGCCACCATCACTAAGTTATCTGGAGATTGGGCCTCTAGTTTTTCAGGGTTTTTTTAAAATCATTATTTTAAAGCCCTTGTATGTGAAAGTCAAACAGAACAATAGATTACCATAAAACCTTCTCCATATTCATTAACATCACAAACAATGTTAAGCATCTACCAAATCTAGACTTTTTACAAGTTTTCCCCTCATGATTTTTTACTACAGTGTGTCAATGCAATTGCAAAGCCTTTTCAACAACATGAAGACGCGGTAATTTTCACACAGTATAAATATAGTTCGTTCACTAATCCTGATGGTTAAAGCCTAGCATCACACGGCGCTTCTCTTCCCATCCCTTTGAACATGAAACATTTCTCATAGAATGTGAAGCGACAACAAAGCAGATTCTCGCCTACACAACCAAACTTAAGCTAAACCTGCATAGCTCAGGCTGGGCTTAAAAGCGCTTTGCCAAATGAACTGGTCAAAAATGCAGCTGAACCCATAAGTAAGGGAAAAGGACAAGGATCCATTTGCAGGCCTCAGGCATACTTGTGTCAATTAGTGTGCCATAGCCGCTGCTTCAAAACTGCCAACTATTGAGCTTCCCACCTCCTGGTACAGGCAGCATAGGACATCCCAAGGCATTAAAAGTAAGTTGCACCTTTTCTGGCCAGAGCAAAGTAGAGAAGAATGATATAGCCAAGGGAACATGTGTTCTGAAAATGAGAACCAAAAGGGAGTGGGGGCTGGTGGTGGTGCAACTTTGAGGCTTTCAGGACACCATTAATTCATGGCTGAGGTCAAGGATTCCCAAATTAATTCAGGAAGTAATGGTCACGCATTTCTCAAATGCAGATGTCAGAAAAGTTAAATGATTTACTGTTATGTGGCTGCAGGCTGGGAGGGAGAACAAACTTAAAGTAGCTGCAGTTTCTGACATTTAAAATTACTTGATTGTCCACCTATGGCAGAAGGAGGCTCTGCTTCCAACTTCCAACTCGTCACTCAGGGCTCTCTTGTGGAGCTAAGCCTGCAGCCCCCCTTCACAGGGATCCTTCACATGCTGCTCCCAATGAGATCTGCTTACTAGGTGGAGGCATTACTCGCTTGAAAGCAAGATGGGGCCCTGAAAACATCTCTCAGAAACTTAAAAGCAAATAAATGCTAGGATGCATTGCTGAGCCTGCAGGACTCACTCAAGCCCATTTCAGGTTAAAAACAAAAAGCAAAGGCACACAATTAACACGTTCTTTTTCTAAGACATAGAAAATAATGCCCTTCCAAATGCCAATGAGCAGCACTGAATTTGGAGAAAGAAAAAAAACCCAAACAAATGACCCAACACCAAGTCTTCTCCTCTTTGGCAAAAGCAGCAGGCACATTTTCCAAACAAGCCCTCCCAGCTCTTTGAGACACTTACCCTCCACGAGTGATGTGAGCAAAGTAACGTTAGCAGCTTTACGCCTCCCGGCTGGCAGGTTTAGTCCTATTTTGTCCAGTTTCTCCCTCAGAGATCTCCCTCCATTTTTAGACTTCGCCCTGCTCCGCACAGAAAGCCATTGAGAAATGGGGCTTGGGAAGGACACGCTGTCCCGCCCACGGATCCCCCCAACACATCAACTTCCCATGGAGGGGCATAAAGGGTTTGGGCACATGGGGTGGGATACGTGGTTGTGGGTGGCTGAAGACCAACTGTTGCTGAAAGCTGAGCCTCAGACATAGGCATGGTGCTTCAGATGTTTCCATGTCTAGGGAACAGAGGCTTTCACTAATTTCGGGATCAGGCTGGGGCTGGTGGGGAGCTCTGAGGTGGCTGCCTGAGCTCCCAAGCACCAAGGGCTCAGGGGCAGCTTCTCCCAAGGAGGAGGCCAATTTGAGAGGCCGGCAGCCCCCAGAGCATCACTGCACTTACACCAAACCCTGCATGACCCATCTGTGGCTTTTCATCAGAGCCATCCTGAGCGGGGCTGTGGAGATGCAAGCTGCCTTAATTAATCCTGGATGTTACTCCCTGCCTGGGCGCCGCCTGGGTGAGGCCACAGGGTTGGAAGCCCAGGGTAGGGTGCCCGCCAGCAAACCACTGCTGAGGGGTGTGGGTGTGCCTGTGTGGAGTGTGACAGGGCAAGGGACACACGGGGTCCCCACCAAAAGTGGGGAACTGGGGACAGCACGAGGATGCCCGTTGCCATGGCGACGGCGCTTGGTCCATTCCCCCCCCCAACGCCGGGGCAGTGATGCCCCGCCGGCCGCGCGTGTCGCGCCCCCTAGCGGCGGACGCCGCGCTTTCCCCCCGCGCCACCGCCCCGCGTGGGCGCTCCCATCCCTCCTCTCCCTCCTTCCCTCCTTCCTTCCCTCCCTCCCGCACGGCACGGCCCGGCATCCCGCCCCCTCCCGCGTCCCCCCGCCCCTCACCTCCGGAGCACTCCGCCCAGCAGGGAGGCGTTGAGGCACTCGGGCGGCGACAGGCGTCTCTGCACTTCCGCCACCGTGACCTTGTACTTGGAGGTGGAGCTGAGCAGCGAGAGGCGGCCCGGCACTGAGCAGAAGACCTCGTTGGGGTTCACCACCCCGCCGAAGAGCGCGTCCTTGTTGATGGGGATGGAGGAGACGGCGTTGTTGTTAGACTTGGAGAGGGACACGGGGCCTGCAGGGAGGGAGGAGCAGGGAGGTGAGGGTGAGGAGCGGGCGGGGAGCCGGGGAGGGACGGGGGAAGCACCCGAGCGTAGCTCGCTGCGGCCAGCCCAGAGCCCGCACCGCCCGGGGGGCAGCGGGGAGGGAGCGGGAGCATCCCTCCGCTATGTCGTCGGGAGGCGCAGGGGGAGAGCTGGACAACCCTCGACCCGCAGCGGAGAAACGCGGCAAGATCCCCCGACGGGCCCCCCGCAGCCCCGACGGCCGGCCGGTCGCGTCCGACGGCTCGGACCGGGCACCGCGGCCGCCGTGCCCGGGCGGCGGAGCAGCATTCCCGGGGCCCCGCCAGCCACCGCACAACTCCTGGCGTGGGCAACCCCTAATGCAGCGAGGAACCGGCCCCCCAAAATACAACCCGGCCCCTGGCCCGGCGGCGGCGGCAGGCGGGGACATGCCGGGCCGTGCCGCCGCTCGGGTGGCGGTGCCCGCCGGACTCGGGTCCCGGCCGCCTTCCCTTTATCCTCCTCCTTGCCCCGCACCGCTTGGCGGGCGCAGTCCAACCAAGCGGGGGGCTCGCTGCGTTTTGGATAGATCACTTGTGACATTTATAGCTCTGGGAAGGCTAATAGATACAACAGGAGTTAAACGAACTCTTGAGATTACTAATAAAAGAGCCAATTATCATGTCGACTTGGAAAGAGCATCTCTTAAGATTTATCCCTTGCACATCTAATTTGACGTGACAAAGGCTTTACGGGGAGGGGGTGGGGGGTGGAATGAAACTTCAGGTTCGCTGGCTGTACAGCGATTAGGGTTAGAGAGGAGAGTGCCTCTGCTCAGCACCTCTCTCCGGTAGTAGCCTGGGTACCCAAATTGCAGGCGACCGCGCAGCCATGGCACCCCTCAGAGCAGGCAGGAGCTAGCTACGCCTTCTGCCCCGCCAGTTCTACTCCAACAGCAGCTCCACTACACAGCATCCAAACGCAAACCCATCACTTTCCACCGAGAACCTCCTTTGCAAAATGCCCTGTGCCATCTTTCCTAATCCTTCGGTTGCCCGAAGAAAGACGAGAAACGAAAACCGAGTGAAAACATGCAATAAATATTTTGCACGATTTGGGATCCGGCTTCCAAACAATTCAATTCCAAGTGAAGCAAACACACAATGCCAACGAAAACCAAACCACCCTGACGGACAGACGTCAGTTTCAGAAACTGGCCCCTTGTTCTCCACCAGCCCACCTCATCACCGCCGCGATTTCAGTAAGAAAACACGAAGGAGGGGGAACAACGATTTCACTTTCTCAGCCCCCTTTTAGCAACAATGATTCAAGCCCACCGCTCAGCCAGATGCATGGGGCAAACCATGAAACCCAATTGTTCGCTGATGCACTAAAGGACCCGGTTGGATTTTCTAGATCATCTGCTAACATTTTCCCCATTAACGACAACAATAATTGAAATACCCGGCAAACGTGGTCATTTAGGAGGGCGGATTTGAACCCACATCGCCCGTTTTCCTTTCTCTGCCTCCAACCTTTTGGCCAACAGTACATGCCAGAGGAAGAAGCCCGGGGCCGGGGGGCTGGAGGGGAGAGGAGAGGAGGCCGGGTAAGTCCTCCCTGCGAGCAGTCCCCAGCCTGTGACGACATGTTTGGTATGCGCAAGGAAACGGCTTACCTTTCTTAATTACAGTTTGATCTGGGATGTTAATACCGGGGTCTTCTACGTGCTGCAACAAAAGGAACAGGCAGGGATGTCAATGTACAACCACAACAAAAGGCAGGGAGGGCCGAGGAGGGATGGGGCTCGGGAGAAGTTGTGTGCCTCCCCCCCTCCCCCCCCCCCGCCCCCACCTTCCCGGGCACGGTGTGGGGAGGGAAACAACAGATCCTGCACACGGGAAGCGGGGGAGAAGAAGGGATTTGCGGGGATTTCCTTTATCGGGAGGAATCCTGCATCCCTCCCAGCTCTTCCCCCCGACCCCCAAGAAAAATATAATAAATCACTCACAAACCCCCGGGGCCCAAGCGGTCTCCAGCTTTTGCGGGCTGCCTCCTCCCGTCCCTTCCCTGCTCCCTGGGAAGCAGCCCCGGCCCGGCCCGGCCCTTCCCCGCCGCTGCGCCCGCTCCCGCGCCCGCGGGAGGGACAGCACAAAGGAGCGGGGGCCGGTGCGGTGCCGGGGGGGGGCCCACGCATCCCGCGTGGCCCCGGGCTGCCCCACTATTGTCCCCCTCGCAGGTTCCGCGGTCGCGGCTACAGCTGGGGTTCGCGCGGCGGAGCCACGACGTGATTAGAAAGTCAAATGAAATCATGTTTTCTAATTCCAAAAACTGACAGGCAATATAATGTCTGGCTGTGTTTACAAATTAACACCAGTGCTGCTGAGATAGAAGATTTCGCAATCGTTACAAAACCCAGGCATTACCATTTAAAAAACTATTACTTCCTTCTCTAGTCTTTGTCCAACAATAATACTGATTCTAACATTTTCCATTCTGTCTTGGATTTATGCTCCTGTTAATTGTGCCTGATCTCAATGATTCCGGGTGGATGGTACTAAGTTGCTTTATTACAGGTTTTATTATACTCAATGCTCTCATTTGTAACTTGCCTAAAGTGCTTCTGGATTTAAGTATAATTAAATTGAGAAATGTTCAGAAATGACTACTGCTGCAGTTCTTGTGTTTTAACTATATGGGGAAATATGATCCCTTTATGCATGCACCCTAAACCCATAAAGTAAATGTAGTGTGGCATAACTTTTATTTGTGTTATTTCTACACATATTCCATACAGGGAGGACTGTTAAGTTTAAAATCCCACAGAGATATTTATGATTAAATAATTTTCACCATCTACTTGACTTTCTTAAATATTTAGCAGTCATTTTTATTAAAGGTTAACTGTTGCAGCAATGGAAAAAAATCAAAAACAACCCTTCCAACCTAGATTTCTGTAAAGGATTTTTTTTTCTCTTAAACAAGATAAAATACTCTTAGAAGATACATCCTCTTATTTTATACTTTCCTTCATGAAGCCTGCTGATTCAGTTTTACAAAGAAAAAAATGGCTGGGCTGGTTCAAGGATTTAAACCAGATGGCATTTGGTTTTCACAAAGTATAGCAATGCTATTAATTCATAGATCTGCAGAGGAGGCTTCCCGAATCAGCCCACTGCCATGGAGCACAACTGAGGAGAGGGAGAATTCAAGAGAACATTTTAGGTCATGTTCTTCCTACAGCAATCAGGGGCTTGCAGTCAACAAATTAGTTTATTCTTACGATTGCCTCCATGTTATTTTCTATCAAGTTTAAAGAATCAACCTGCTTTTAGCGGATCCAAATTGCTTACTAAATCCTCCACTTTGGGAAACGTATGCGTTTATTGCAAAACTGCTAAACACAACCAGCAATTTTCTGTGGCTAATTTAGCCAGATGAGGGCTGTAATAAATTCACTATTTTCCCCAAGTATAATTTACAAAAGATTTCAAAATGACCCCCCAAAATAGGTAAGTTCATCTGAACATTATCCTTGCAACATGAAACTGTACTCATTAAACTGTCAGCAAATATATTGTTGTAATATTTGATCCTGTAATTTGGGATGGCATTTCAGCAAAAATCACATCCAGATACCACAGTTCCCTCCTCCTCTTTCCTTCTGCAAGTCGAGCAGCTTCAGTCCCTCAGCACAAGATCTGTGGGCTTTAATAAATTTATTGCCATGTTCTAATTCCATTTGCAGGGAGAAATTCAGAAAGATGAACTTTGATCATGAGCGATCATGTTGCATAAGGCCACTTTCCTAAGTGAACAATAGCCCTGGCTTGCTTTGTAAGTAGCCTGTGCACTAATGTCATGCTTAATTAGAAATCATTTTTAAAATCTGTATTTATCGATAACAGAATTAGGTCCCTCCAAATAAAGCATCCTCCAATAGGCTCCTAACATTTAATTTAATATAGAGTGTAGCAGGTCTGGCTTGAATTCGATAACCTATAGGTAATGATTTATGAGGTCATCCCTTTGCACCACTACTAAAAGAAGGCGGCAGCATTTTAGTATACCTCTTCTCTGATTTGTCAATTAATTCCTTTAGAGAAGAGGATCTGCCCATACCCTTTATAACTTTGGATGTGGTTATCCCATATGCCAATCCTGTAATCGCTGAATGTCTTAGGCCACTTTCACCCACTTCCCCCGCCCTTTACATTTGCCTGTGAGGGCATTTAATGAGATCTCGCGTTTCAGACTTGTGTTTTTCCCAAGGCAGCAAGAAATCCCCAAATGCACGGCCCTGTGGTGATATTATATATTCTTCCAATCGTAACAGCTTATTGTCATTGAGAAGGAAAGATATTGTTAACGATGACAGTAATTTGATTTATTTATATTTTAGCGGGCGTGTTACCGGGGAGGCGTCGCACGGGGACGAGCTGTGAGAACCTATTGTTCTAGGTGGGGGCTTCACTTTTCCCGGGGGTTGGGGAGAGAGTTCACTTCTTCCCTCCCCGTTTTAGGATTTTTTTTTTTTTTTTTTTTTTATTTGAGGTAGGGCTGGGGGTCCCCCTCCGTCCCTCCTCCCCCCCACCCCTGACGCTGGGCTCCCGTGGGGAGGGGGACTGGGAAGAGGGACGAGCGGGCCCCGGGGCGGCCCCTTGGCTTACCGGCACGTCCTCGATGGCGTGGGGGATGGAGTGGAGGGGCAAGTCGGCCAGCCCCGAGCCCAGCCCGTGCGGGGCGTGCAGCAGGTCGTCGTGCCGCCGGTAGTCCCTGCGTGGGTCGAGCCCCGAGAGCTGGTGGGGCAAACCCCGGTGCGTGTGGAGCAGCCCCGTTTCCTGGCTCTGCCTCTGTCCCGGCCATCCTGGGTGCTGGGGTTGCGGCTGGGCATGGAGGGGGTTGAGGCTGTACGGGTCGTTCACGTGGGAGTAGGGGTCCTGAGACTGGGGGTAGATGGGCTGGTAAGGGGGG
>JAWWEU010000081.1:64265889-64310025 GCA_035583155.1 Acropternis orthonyx | reverse complement strand
TTTTTAATATTAAGGCTTGTCCTACCCCCGGCAGGGTACAGCCACCTTCTTTTTCATCCTCTCCAGAAGTCACCTCGCACCCGTTTCCTAGGAAAACACGGAGTGCCAACTCCACACGTATTCACAAAAGCCGGGGGGGCTCGGCAGAACGGCCGCTGCTCCCTCCGTGTTTGGCAACACCTCGGTGCGAGGTCCCATTAACGCAAGGCAACAAAAGCCATTTGCGATGAAGTCCACACGCTCGCACGTGTGCAGACTGGAACACCGATCCTGAGGGAAGGGTGGGGGAAGAGACACGCTTTCCACCCGAAATGCAGCTGAGGAACATATGTTTGTTTTCCAGGTTGAAAGGCAAAACATAAAAAAAAAAATAAGAAGAAACCAGGGGGAAAAAAAAAAAAAAACCACACAACTCCCTGACACCTCATTCCTAGAAATCAAGCACCCGCCAGCGAGTGAATCTAAAAGCTCAGCTCCAGCATCGGGAGACAGCTTCATCCCAAACTCCTCCATCCGGGAGTAGATCACCAAAACACTTAGTCGGCGCTGAGCCTGGCGAGTCCTCGGTTCCTTTCCTAAGCTACAGCATCGCCCAAAACAGCGGTAGGGTCGGACAGGAGAGTGCCCCCTTCTACCCAGAGATGCATGTCGGCAAAGCTGCGCCGAGGCTTGGGAGATCTTCCCGCGTGGGTCACGACCAAATAACAGCGTTCTTTTGCAAAGTAGAGTCCTTTATTGCGCGGTTTGAACGCACTGCACAGGCAACTTTTTCGAAACGGGTGACAATAGTATTCGTTGATTTAAGACCAGGCATGGGTCCTGGGCATCGCTCTTCTTTTTCCCCTTCTTCTCTTTTTCGACAGATTATAAGACATTTTCCTCTTTCTAAAAAATGGATGCATACACAAATATACACAGAGAGATGCGTGCACACAATCTGTGCTGATCGGCTCCAAAACCAAATCAGGTGAATTAATTTTTTTTTTTTCCCAAGCGGTTAAAATATTATTTCTCAGCCCCCTGGGAATGTGACCCTGAAAATTGGGAGGCTGGGGGAACACCGCTCCCAAACCCATGATTTCAGTTCGGCAGCTGATCCCTGCAAATTCGTGCATCTCAGTATAATCAACCCGCAGCTACATCGAAAAGGCTGAATTTAAGCTTCGGTCCTGAGCCAACTTATTGGGATGCCTCGGGTACCTAGAGTGTAAGAATAATTCTCTTCCCTTTGTCTCTTTGCCCTTTCATTCATTCATCCGTCCATTCATTCAGCCAGCCACCTATCCATCCATCCATATGGATGAGTGTAGCATCCTACAAGAGCCTTATCTACGAAGGATCTACCTATAGACCAGGCTGCTGACGGATCCTGTTTGCCTTTCCTCACACACTTCCGACAAAGCCGGGTTTCCACAAGCCCCGAAGTTCCTGGGGAAGGACCCCAGCCCCTCTCCGGCTGCAGGACCGCAAGGAAGCCTGACGACGGAGCAGAAGTTTTCCTAAACGAAATTGAGAGACGGAAGGATGCTGAAGGCTCCCGCTCGCAGCTGCGGGGCCGGGGCTCTGCCCGGGCCCAGGGGAAGCGCTTACCTCACATTCCTCATACTTGATATTATCCGTCAGTTTCCAAAGCATTTTCATGGATTGGCGTGAGAGAGGATTTGGTTCTCCCTGCCTTGCCTCTCCCTACGGTGGCGGTGCCGGGCGGCGTGGGGAGCGCGGCTGGCGGAGGCTCGGCAGCGCTCCCGTCCGCGCTCGGAGATCTCCCTCTAATGGTGGAAAGTTTTCCCTTTTCCAGCTCTTTACCCACAGTCTAATCGCCTCATTAGCATATCAACAGCCCAATTGCTCGCCAGCACAACAACCTGCAGCGATGGACACAGGTAGAAAGGACGGAGGAGCAAGAAAAAAAAAATCAGCGGAAAAAAAAAAAAAGCTTTCTCCGATCTGTGGAACGTCGGTGCGGGGGGGGCGCAGCGGGCCCTGCCTGCCTGCGGGCCGCTGCTACCCCCGTGGCTCTACCTGACAGCGGGGAGGAAAGTGGCCAGCGAAATCAAAGAGACGACCGTCCCTTCATCTGCAGAGGGTTTGGGACTAGCCATGAAGACATCCCATGGGATTTACCTCTTCCCCCCTCCTCCCTTTTTTTCCCCCCACAGGGGCTAAAGAAACCAAAACAAGGAGAAATGAGACTCGAGTCATGCTCGAACGAGGTTATTGTCTGCGGAGGCTTCTGTTGCCCTCTGGATTTGATTTGATCTTTTTTTTTTTGTGGATATTTGAAAAGCTTCTTTCCTTCGCAAACTACTTTTTTCTTCTCAGCTCTGTTGGCTATTGGTCTTCACAAAAACACCACCACAAACAAATCCAACATAACCTCTCATACAGAAGTGGGCGAGCGGTAAAGTGAATACAGCAGAAGCCAAAAAGTCTTCTGCAAGCACTTGAGCAAAGGGACAAAACAATGACCACAATAAAACTTTGGTTCTTTCTTAGGTGGAGCGCTTCGTTTGCTTAACAATGTGCCGCTAAGCGAGCACTCAGTCCACCCTCCTGGGGGGCTGCTTCCCACCCTTCTCTTTTATTTCTCCGGGTGCCCAGCCTTGATCCATCCACCGAAAGGCTTGGTTTTTCTTCTTTCTTTTTTTTTTTTTCTTTTCTTTTCTTTTTTTTTTTTCTTCTTTTCCCCTCTGGGTGATTCCGCGTTGTTCCGAAGGCAAGGCATTCCCCTCTCCGTGGGGCTGGCGTGTCGGGCCAGGCGCAGCTACCCACGCCAGTCGTGCCCCCGGGCATTCCCAGGAGACGGGCATCCCCATGGCTGTCCGTGCATCTGGCTGCCCTGATGCTCCCCGAAACTTCTTTTGCCGACTGCAAAACCTGCCCTGTTGGACTGAAAGACCCTCCCAGGGCCACCCCTCGACGTTGGAGGAAAATTTACTGCCTCCAGGAGCAAACGGCCCCTGCAGTCCGCGGGGTAGCCGCAGTGGGCCCTCGGAGGGCCCTGCACACGCGTTCCCGCACCGGGCAGGGCGGCAAAGCCCCCGGGACTGCTTCTTCACACTCATACACACACACACACACATATCTGTGTCCCCAAAACGGATTTTTTTTCTTTCCCCTTCTCCCCTCCTCCACCGCAACCCCACCCCCCGATGCTCTTTTTCACCAGAGCTTTTGTCTGACACTGGCAGGAGAGTAAATTGTTGTTTTTACTCCCATTGAGGTTCAAATAGAGCTGGCAGATTAAGCCTAGTTAATGCCCGGGGGGGAGTGAAGGGGGGAGATGAGAAAAAGAGGAGGGGAGGGGTGTGACGAAGGGGCCCATCGCCCCTTAGAGCCGTCCTGTCGGAACCGGGTCGGTCGAGAAAACCTCACACCCGGGACAACCTCCCACCAGCGGCCGCCCGGGATTCCCGTGGGCCAAAGGCCCGACCCTTGTGCTTCTTTTCCCCAGGCCCGGGCCGGTGGGGTGCAGGGTTACGAGGGGTAGGGGAGGCTTTCCCCAAGAGACCCACATGGGGCAGCGGGAGGCGGGTCCCCGCGGCCCGGCCCCTCCGGCCAGGCACGGAGAGGGGGGCCCCCGGCAGCGCCGGGGAGAGGGACCAAGGAGGGTCGGGGTGTAAGGAAGAGTCGGGAATAGATTTCAAGGCGGATAACCCGTAAATACGATTGCTCAAGAGTTGGTTTCAGTAAAAGAAAAGAAAATAAAATCCTCTTTTGATTGCTTTTTCTCACCAGTCTGATAAAAAGATGGCAGCTCTAACTGTAAAAATAATTTAAATAATTTTTTTAAAAAAATTTGTTACTGCATTTTGTCTTGCGTCCTCCCCGCCCTTATTTTTCTTTTTTTAGACGACTTGCTGCTACCCTGAAGGAAAAAAAAATTAAATAAGGCAGTCTGGAGAAAGACTTAGTTGAGAGATTTAAAAAGTTGGGAGCACAAAAAGAAACTAAGGCTCCCATTTGGAACTGGACTGGACTGGACTGTCCTGGGGAACAAATAAATAAAACATTAAAAAAAAAGTTCTTTTAGCTAAGAAAATCCCGAGTGCTTGAGCACGACGGTTCGTCATCCCTTTTATTAGCCTGCAAGCCGCGGCCATCCGGCCCGAGCGGGCGGGCATCAGGGCGCTGCAGGGTTTTCCAAGCGTCGCCCGGTTTGGGAGGCTCCGTACCTCCACACGTGTCTCTCCCGTGGTGCGGGTGGGTCCCCTCGCGTCCGTGGGGCCGGGCGAGGCCCCGGAAGGCCGCGTGTTCCCCGCCTGGCCTCTTTTGCTGGTGGGTTCTGCTTTTCCCTTCAGCTCATCCCTGCGGGAGTGCTTTCCAGGGGCGCTCCGGATGGGATCCGGCAGCGGATCATTTTTTCCACGGGATGGGCTCGGGTGGGAGCTCTCAGCGCCGTTTCAGCCCCCGAGGCACGTCCCTCCCCGATGTGTGGCGGGCCCAGCCCCGCGTGGGGACCGGCCACGTCCCGGGGGCAGCCCCCGGGGCTCCGCGGCCGCCGCCAGCCCCCGGGCAGGGGGACGGCGGGCGGGCACACGCCGCTCCTGGCCGGCCCACGCTGTCGGGCAGCTCACACTCGGGTCGTGACACCCGCGGCCGCGTAGCAGCCCTCGCCCCTGTCTCCCCCGGCCCACCGCTCTCTACCTGTTGCAGTCGGACCCTCTTCAGTGGCCCCGGCCGGCGCCGAGACCAGGAGCCGCAAAACACCCAACCACGGCATCAGGTTTGCCCCAATCCCCTCCGGGCCCGTCACCTTTCTCGCTCCAGCCTTGCCTCCCGTCCCAAAATAACAATAAACCCCCGCAGGGCAGGGGCTCGCCTTACCTGCCAGTCCCCCATTTTGGCAAGGATAGACATCCTGGCTGCGGGCTCCGAGTTCCCAGGTCCCTGCTGGTCATGGACTGCGAGGGCAAGCCACTCGCCCCGGACGCCTGTGGGTAAATCCTCCCCTTACCTGCGCCGGGACTCTCTTACCTGGCCATAAAGAGCTGGGTGCTCCCTGCCCGCGCCTGCGCGCTGCCTCCGCGCTGCCTGCGCGCTGCCCCCCGACACCGCGCTCCCACCGCGCCCGCCCGGCCCCGACGGGCCCCCGGGGGGCTCCCGAGCATCCCCCGGGCGTCCCGCAGCCGCCGGACCCCTGCCCGCTTCGCCAGGCCCTTCGCCGTCCCGGTGCTCGCCCGACTCCGTGCAGGGAGCCGGGATGGGGGCGGGTGAGACACACATCTTCACCTTCCCCCGGGGGGCTGGTAGGATACCTTGGGGGCAAGATGCCAGGGAGTGCGTGCACGTAGTAATAAATAATTATAAACAAACAAATATAATAATAATAACAACGACAGCAACAATAACAATAATAATAGCAGTAGCCCCAAAAGGCAAAGCACCGTGAGAGCTGAAGTAGCCCAACTCTGTGACGGAGGCACTGCAAAAGGCCGGGGGAGTCCAGGGAGAAACAAAGACACCCCCGCCCAGAGCAGACGGTCTTCTCAGCCCCCCGGACGCGGGCCGGGAGGGGGCGAGCAGTGGCGGCAGGGGTGATGCGGCACCCGGCTGGCCGGGCTCTGGCCCGCTGGGCTGCGCGGGAGCGGTGCGGGGTAAGGGATGCTGCGGTCCCCCAGGGGAAGGTGCCGTGCGATAGCCTGTGGCCCTTGGACCTCTCCGTGTCCGCACCCCTTGTCCCCGCCCATGTTTTGGGTTTTTTTTTTCCCCCTCGGGGATTCAAGTGCCGAAGTGCCCTGGAAGGTCGCCAGGGTGTAGCGCAGCTCTGATTTCACACCCCGAAAAAGAGAGGGAGCCCCTGCCTCATCTCCGGGGGCTGGGCACTGGCAGGTTCGGAGAAAGCATCACTCCAGCTACAGGATTTTGGGGAGGGATGCCAACAATTTCCACTTCACAGTTGCACAGCAAGCCCTTTGCATTTCAGAGACAGGTGAATGGGGTATCATGCCCCAGGTATGGGACATTTTGAGCCTTCCTGAATGTCGGGACGCATTGTGTTGGGTTGAGTCCTGGGCTGGTCATGGAAGGAAGTGGAACGCATCCCTTTGCCCCCTAAGAACTTTGGGACAAGGACCTTACAGAAGGGGAGTTCGAGCCCTGTCTCCTGACAGGTGGGAGGAGGAAAGCGAGAGCCTGCACCCGCAGCCGTTCGGCCCCGGGGGAATGCCAGGGCCGCGGGGCTCCGCTTCTCATCCACTGCCCCAGCGAGACCGGGTCTGTGGGGACCGGCGGCTCCTGGGGGGCGGGGCGCGGTCAATGGGCCATGCGAGTCGCGCTTCGCACCGCCGCTCCCGGCGCCGGCCCGCGGTGTACAGTTAGCGTCAAATTACAGCAATTAACCGGGCACCGGAATTTAATTACTCGGCCCTCCCCCTTTCCCACCCCTCCCAATCCTGGGGAGACTCCTGCTCGGGGACGGCGCGGAGCAAAGACAGCGCAGTGCAAAACGGGAGAGGGATTGGGAGGCTGTGCAGAGATTTTGTGACTCTGGAGCTCTGCCACCTCTCCCTTCCCTGCTTGCCGGTCGCCCTGTCCCTTCAAGTCTTCTCCAGGAGGCGGCAATTTTGATCCTGTAACGACTATTTAAAATACTACCTTTTATTACTATTTTTTCGGACGGGAGTGGGAATTACACCGATTTTAAATTGGTCTTCATGGAAACGTTCCCAGTAAACTTGGGTGCCACGTTTCTCCCGGTAGGATCTTTCCCTTCCCCCTGACTCCAGCGCTCCCTACACAAGGTTAAATCTCCCGTGCCAGGACCCAGCTTTCGCAGCCCGGCTCTGTCCCGCGGTACTTGGCAGAGAGGCGGCCCCAACACAGCCAGTCCGCGAGGCGGGAGTCGAGCTTTCGGGGCTATGGGCAGCCCTGGCTCGCATCGGGCTCATCCCTTTATGGTTTTGGGGGTTTTTTAGCCTAGGGGAAGAGAGCATGAGCTAGACCTTCTGCAGAGCCCGGGATTGTGGGACGCTCCTTTCCCCCTCCCTGAGGCGTTTGGTGACCACATTTCTGGGGTGAATTCGACTTCCCTGGCCCGGGCGTTTAGAGGACTCCTTTCCTCGCAGCCTTGAGGGCAAACCCGGCCCGTGTAGTGTACTGAAATCGCCGCACCCTGGGCTACTGTCATCCCTGAAGTGTCAGGTCTGCCTCGTCCTGCCTGCCCTGCCGCCTGCCTCCTCCCTGTGCAAGAGGAAGCTGAAGCTGAGTCAACTTCTCTCCCCAGTCTTTTAGCGCAAAGACAGATGCAGCGTTTTTACTTTTTTCCCTTTTCGTCGCCCCTCTATGTCACACCGTCTGGTTCACAGCTTGGCGGTGATTTTGGCACTTGGATCCGAGACAGTCACCGCGGAGTTCTCTGAGTTATTTCCGATGGACGCGCCGTGTGTCACAGTGCGGGCAGCACACGGGGCAAAGCCCTGCCCACTCCCCTTTCCCTTGGCGGGCAGCATCCTTATGGTCAAACCTCGCCACACACCTCTTCGCTGCCAGAAAGTGAGGAGGATATGCTCTTGGGGGGCAATTCCTCTTCCCGGCGTGGAGGTTCCCCAGCCGGTCTGAGTTAGCAACAGGTTCTCTCACCCCTGACTATCCCCACCAGTCGAGCCCTCAGCTGCCGGACAGATCTTCCCTAGTCTCTCCTGCCTGTTCTGCTTGCCCCCGGGGAGAGTCTCAAGAACACTGGGATAAACCCGGCTGCCGATTCTCTGCGCGGAGTTTAGGTTACTACTGCTTCTCACTGTTGCTTTGCTCTTCTCCCTGCCCCAGTGCGGCAGGGCTGGGGGGACAAGCTCAGCGCGGCTGATTTCCGCCGGCTCACTGCCACATAAATAGCTTGAGGGTTTCATCCCTGAAGTAATTTTTGGCAGTGGCCGGTCTGAGCCTGTGGGGCCACTTGCAGCCTGGCCAGCCCCAGGGCCGGCAGAGGCGCCGGTCCGCTCCGTCCCGAATACATGCTGCAGGGTGGACGTGCATCTTCGGCCGGCAGCGGGGTGGGCTTGCTCCCCGGAGGGGTCGGGAGGAAACATCGTCCGCCCCCTCCTGTGCCCAGGCTGAACTCCCAGCGCCGGTATTTTCGGAGGGAGAAAGCAGAGGTTCAGGTTGGTGTGGGTCTACCTCGGCTTTACGGGGCCAGGGGGAAAGCGGGACAGAGGTTGCCCCTGGGATGAGGGTTGTCTCCACTCTGAGCACGAGGCGTCTTCCCGGGCTCAGCTTAGAGAGAGGGGAAAGGAAAGAGGCAAAAACTGGCAGGACATAAAAACAACCTAAACACTCCAAACCCTACAAAACAAAGACAAAAAAAAAAAGAAAAAAAGAAAAGAGAAGAGAAATACAGACACTCCCCGCCCTTCCTCGTTCGCACTTTGCGGTCCAACATGATTCAATTAGTGTTGGGAGGCCAGTGCCGGAGAAGGGGAGGTGCTGCATCTGCTAGCGGAGGTTTTTCCTCGGTTGATCTGGGGATTTGTGTCTTTTTTTTATGCCCTTTTGCGGGGGCAGACCGCTCCCCGAGTGGGGTCTCAACGCTGCGGCCAGTGGATCCGGGAAGCCCATTCCATGAGTGACTTGGGATGTCGAGAAAGAGAGAAAAGAAAGGATAAGAGAAGAAATCCGTACGCGTCCGCCTGTGACCGCCTTGTCCACCATGCTGTCTCCCGGCTATTCATTTTCGCAGAGTTTGTTTTCTTTCAAGCCCGTTTCCCACGGGACAGAAGCTCACCGAGTGCAACAGGTCGTTTCAGTCGCTCCCGGGACCTCAGGAAACCAAATGCCCCTTCCCTGCCCTTCCCCCTCAGGCTTCCCCCCGTCGCGACTTTGCTCCGGGACACGCTTTGGAGGGGCATGGGGAACGTCCCGCGTGGAGAAGACTCGGAGTCGGCGCCCCTGCGCAGCCTCCGCGGAGGAGCGGTGGGGAGGAGGAGGATGCTGTGCCCCTGAGTTACGACACTGCGGTACCTCTCCGCGCGTCCTCTGCCGCCTCCCCTCACACCCCACACCCTCTCGCCCTTGACCCCCGGCCCGGCTTTTGAATCCCCAGAGTGTTGTCAGGGTCCTGATCAGATTGGAAATCAGCATATAAATAGCTACAAATGCATATAAATAGCTATTTTTTCAATGTCAAATGACAAGGTGGGAGAGGTGCATAAGTGCAATTTTTTGGAAGCGAGGTGAAATTATTTTTGGAAATGAGATGAAAACTTTTTTGGGGGGAGGGAGGAAGAAAAAGCAAAGTTTTTCCAAGGTGCACATGGCTCTCACCTGCTCCTTTAATATTTATTTGCTAAACTAACTACACTAAAGCAACCAAACAAGCAAAACCGGCAAGTAATCGAGAGTTAAACCTGAGCACATGCTGCGGTGCCAAGGCAATCCAGCTACCGAGGACTGGCCGGTGTTTGCATGGGCAACCACATGGTACGAATTCCTATGCTGTAGAACTCATAGAGGAAGGTAACAGGTACATTCTGCTCCACTAGACACCTCTTTCTCAAACTAGGCCCTTTAGGGCTGGGTACTATCATTGCCATCTCCAGAAAACGAGCTTCTAAGACGTTCATCCCTATGAATAAAGCATCCATGGAGTAAAACTCCATGATTCATCCTTTTTTCATTACCCAGGGAGTAGTTGCATGGTCTCAAATACAAATGCTTGTGAGGAATTTTCTTTTTTTTTTTTTTTCTTCTTGCAAAACACAATAAATTCAGGCTAAAGCCACCAGCACTTTTCTCTTTAGAAAAAGAAATCTACCCACTGTAAGCATGTCAAGATCTGGTTATTTGTTCACTCCATCCTGCTTGCTTTTTTCCTGTTGTACATTTCATTTTCTAAACAGACAGAACCCACTCAGTTTTAAGAAAATAGTTGCATTTGCAGTGTGGACATAAAATTGGAGTATTTTCTGGGCAATTCTGATTGCTCACATGTCCTCCAAAAAGCTTTTGCATTTGAAACACAGGCAGCTCTTTTGCCAACTGTCTCATAGCTGCAGTACATTGCAGTTTTATTGATCGTGCCACCCCAAAATAATTACAAATAAGTTTTATTTTACATTTATTTTCAATTTTCATCAATACTATTGTCATACAAAATCCAGAAAACAGTATGTTGCCTAAATGTTCAACATGTCCTGCTTGATCAAAGCATTATTGCTAATTAAAAATGTTCTAGGAAGGGCTATTTTTCCCTAGGTGAAGTTTCACTGCCTTCACTACCCCCCTGCCCTAAAATCCACTGATGCAACCACACACATCCACCCAACTGCACATATCCTGAGTACGAAACACAAGTTACACTCCAACATTAAGCCTCTACATCGGGAGTTTTGCTTGGATTAAGATTTCGAAACTGAGCCCATAATAAGATATGCCATAAAACCTCAAACAACCCTCCTCCCCCAGGGATATTTATCTTACACATTTAATTGCCCAGTAAAATAAATTCTGTATGTGTACACTTATATGGGAAAGATTTTGATCTGGTAATTTCAGTGTATCTTCTGATCTGTAGCAGCTTAGAATGACATCCTTAAAAACTGTGGAGAAGCAGAAACTGTGCCCTGCTAAATAATGCCTATTCAGCTGCTAAATATTTACACATAGGCAGGAATGAGCTTTCCTTGTAATGCTATCTCTTAACTCTATATTAGCATTCAAGAAGAAAAACAAATGCAAATCATTTAAGCATAGGCCAAATCCCTGCTTCTGCTAAAGCAAATAACAGAGCTCCACTGACTTGCATGGAGCAGAATGGGGCTCCTTCATGTTACCTCCATGTCATATGAACACTGTCCTTTTTATAATGACTTCCCTCTCAAAGCACTGGCTACTGCATAATAAGCTTCAACAAACCTTTAAGAAGTGCAGTGTTATTAGTTTATCTGCTTAACAGATAAGTAAACTGATGCAAGGGGAAGATAAGGAATTTCCCTAAGGTCTTGCAGCTGGTTTGCTGGAGATCAAGGAAAAGAAAGGAAACCAAGAACTGGGACTGAACTAACCACCAGCACAGTATCCGCTTCTCCAGCTGCTGGTGGCAACATGTCCCATAGCCAGGAAAGTGATATTAAGAGAGGGAGCAGGCAGTCGGGATATCCATGAAACAGGCCATTTCCAGTAAGATACCTGTGCTCTTTCATAGCTAAATTTGGGCATTCACATTTGAAACTCTCAGCTGCTCCAATGATACTTTGGTGTTGCATCAATCCTGGCACAATGTGATATAATGGAAGTGGAATTTCATTCTTTAGTGCATTGAATAAAACATCCCAATAAGACATGTTTAAAAAACAAAGCCTGCTATTACCCACAGCAGAGTTTAAATAAAATCTGCTTTGATATTTCTATGCTAACATTGGAACTGCTGTCTGCAAGGCATATATTTTAAAGTGTCAAATAATTACAAAAAGACATATTACTGGAAAATGACTGTTGGAGGCTCTGACGTCCAAACCAAAATTAATCTGCACAAAAAAAAATCTGTTAAGTGATTTTTTTTTCCTTTAACAAGGAATTTCCAAAGCTATAGTCTTTAATCTAACCCAGCTTGTACGCAGCTGCAATACATTTAGCCTTTAACATTAGCTCTAGCCATTGTCCTAGCACATGTCTACACCCCACAACATTTTATGGTATTAAAAGTAATGCTGTATGTTTAGAGCAACTTGTCACTAAGATATATATCACTCAGTGGAGAGCAAAACAAAACAGTGAACATGATTTTTTTTTTTCCCCCCATGGCAGTTTACACTATGGGGTCCAGTTTGCTTGGCTCAATTGTGCTTATGCCGTATTTTATACCAAAATGTCCTGCCTGCCTCCCTGACAACTATGGAGTAAAACCTCTGCAGTTGAGTGAAAGAGCAGGCTGTGCACTGGATAATCTGGTATAATCGTTCCACAGAGCCACTGAAGGAATACCAACCCGCTATATGTATAATCTAATCGCAGTCAAGAGCTGATGTAATCGCCCTTGCAGTGGCCTCCTCCCTGTGTCAAAGGGAAACGAGGGTGTGGTTGGAGGTTATGGCTGATCTGCACCCACATTACAGCTGTCCTGGGGATTTTCACCTTGGTGTTCAATCCGGCAGCTGCTGACACCACCACGCCAGATCCATCTCACAAGGACAAACCGATGGGACAGAGGTTCAGACCATCATCTTCACACCCAGGAACACAGAGAGTCGGACACTGGACAAACGAATTTTATTTTTCCAAAGGGTGGTATTACCATATTGATACAATGCCACTCTTCCAAATTCATCTGGGAAATTTCTCCAGAAAAAGTTCGAGCCCGTGCAAGGACAAAGCTGTGCACCAGCCTCCCACAGGAATCAGACCCTCGCACCTGGGCACACCCCATCTCTTTTTGGGACTCCCCTTGGGAGAGGCACAGAGTTATTAGCAGCCAGCAGCCACCCAGCTTGTTTACAGCAGGCAAGTTTAAGCGATTGCGAAGCCCCAGTGCGTTTGCAAATTAAATCAGTCTTGAGCCGATGAGCTGCTCCTTAAAGCTGCCTGCTCCGGAGCAGGAGCGAAGCCCCTCCGACCGCACGGGCTGAGGAGCGATGCAGGAAAAAAAAAGGCTTAGGCTTCTTTTTCTAAGACTTTGGCGCCCCTGTGTGTCTCCTTTTCTGGAAATTCCTTTGAAGAGCAACCCCAGGCTTTTCTCCGTCTAACCTAGCACCAGAAACACCGTGCTCGGAAGTGGGAGAGCTCTGTAAGGACAGCCTTGGCGATGCTACCCAGCAAACTGACTCTAATTTGAGCTGTGCTGTTTCCACTCCTTACCTCTCCTCCTTTAGGTGCTGGAATTGCCTTCTTTGGCAACTTTATCCAAAGTGACTAATGTCTTTAAGGCACCACTTCCTGGAGTCATGGCATCTATCATCAGCTTTCCTATATCCCTGTACCTCCCATTATGCACAATTCCCGACTGGAATGAGCCTTAAAGACAAACTAAAAAAAAAAAAAAAAAAAAAAAAAAAAAAAAAAAAAAAAAAAAAAAAAAAAAAAAGAAGAAGAAGAAAAAGAAGTCTTTGAAATATACTGGGCTCTCAAAGGCTCAGACTTACAAATGGGACAGGCAATATATAGAAAATACATGTCTAGATCTCTGCACCCGGGTTCCAATATAAGCAATTTTTCTTCAAAGGTGAAGACAGAATCAGAGGAAATTTGAAACAAAAATTTAGCAAAATCCTAAGATGTACTGACAATATTTTTCTGTGAGGTAGTTGGCATTATTTATTCTGTATCTTCAAGATAACTGGGACAGATGAATGAAGTGAATTGCCTCAGGATACAGGGATGTGGCAAGACAGCTGGACATAGAGGAAGAAAACCCAGTTAGGCTGAGTTCTGGCAAGATTTACTCTGCTGGAGGTCCTGTTACAAATGGGCCCTGCAGAAATGAGTCTCCTAAGCCTTTGGCACCTTTCCTGTCTTCCAGCTGTTGGTCTTTATTTCAAAACATGTAAGAGATGTGCATGTCTGAGGGGTGCGGTGTTTATTTGGGGCAATTTAGAAAACACACATACACGCTCTGCAGAGAGTCACTGGAAAAATATGGCATGCAAACACAGACAGGCTAACACTTGCCCCAGAATCAGCATCACCTGCTTTACACTCAACCTCACTAACCTGGAACAGGCCCTCCTCTCTTGACACCCTTGCCTGCCTTTAGACAGATGGCCCCAGCTGTAGGCAATGTAGATGTAGGCCTGCCCTGCCTATATTTATGGGTGGGTGGTTACCCTGCCTTTGTTTCCCACCTGGCGTGCTTATTACTCTTTTTGCCAGCTCTTCCACGATAGCCTTCCTTGTCAAAGGTGAGTCTGGCCCCTAAGGCAACAGCTCCCCGCACTAGGGGAAGATATTCCAAAAAACATCTCTTGTCTGCTTTCCCCTCCTTTATTTTTCTGTTTCCACCCCTCCCCTCACACAGTATCAAGTTGCCCCACCAAAGCTTTTGGTAAAGCATGCTGCTGAACTCAAGTAGCCAGCTTAAAAATAACCCTGAAGGAAAAGTTAAGGAGTTGCTTAAATCAGGGGACTTGTCCTGTGAAAGGAGTCGAGACATCTACCTTGCTGCCTGCTTCCCTGCTGGATATTGGTATGTGTTAACGCTGTCTGGTCTTGCATTTCAAACCCCCGTGGGTTGCATTTCAAAACTTGAGAACAATCTGTCACTAAATCTGCTTTTAGACCCATTAAGGAACCTAAGCTTTGTTAACAGTCTAATGTTTATGCGGAACTTTCCTAAGAGAAAAGCCTTTCCCCACGTCCCTGAGAATACTGCTCCTGGCAGCACAGCTAGTCCAATCGTGGTTTTCATCTCAATGGAGTGATGTTCTGTTGCTTTCCTCATTTTTCTGCTCTTCTCTCACAGACGAAAAGTGGTGCTTCTTCATTTTGGAGGGGCAGCATTAGTTGCAAAAGCTAGTGGGTGAGTGTGGGGTCAAACTCAACCCTGGAATTGCATGAAATCAATTTCCAGTACAGGAAAAGAGTTTCTGTGTTTTTCCCCTACAACAGGGCCCATTAACTAAATAGGGGGTATATCCCACTTGGGAGGGAGCACAGCACAAATACTGCTCCTAAGGGTTATAAGCCCCAACTGCCTATGCTAATGGATCATGTGTTGGCTTGACCTGCTTTACAGGCTGTTGATTGCACGTAAGAATTTAGAGCATGAACAAAAAATTGTCCCATAAATAGGCTGTCTGCATTTCAAACTAAATTAGCCCCCACAGTGAATGGCCTCCTCTACAGGGTTACAGCATGACTGAGCCTGTGTTGGGGATTGAAAAGGATTCATGTTGGTGGTTAAGAGCACCATTATTAAGATTATTATTGGGGGCTGGATCAGTCCCAATAGGAATGCAATTATTCAGGACCTTTGAGCTACAGTTATGTGTGACAGAAGAAACCCAAGAAGCTGATGGCAGAGAGTATTTGGCCTTTATGGCCATGTAACTCACATACAAGCAGAGAGAGCTTAGGGCTCTGACAGATGGGTTATGGTGAAGCTTGCTGTACTGGTTGAGATGTTTCCATCTCCAGCCACTCACTCCAATAAAAGAGCTGGAAGAAGGGAATTGGTTCCTGCACCTCAGTTGCTCTGGGTAGAAGCTCAGCACCTGGGGCTGTGGTTTCACACCACAGAGTTCAATGACAATAGCAGCCTTAAGGGATTCACACCCTCTTCCTCAGCCTCCTGTCAACTTTTTGCAGACCTGTTGGACTGATTCAATTTGTTACAGTAAAAAGGGATAGAGTGCCGGATTACCAGTCCCCGACAAATCTGAGCCTGAAACAGTGTCTGACCCAAGCTCTCTGGCCATGCGAAGACAGGATGGGAACAGCCACCAACTTGAAAAACAGGGGCTTACCTTAAACTGCGCCTGAGGGTTTTTTCCTGCCTCCCTTCCATTCCTGTGCCTGGAAAGTGGTTTAGCTGCTGCTGGAGAACCTGCTTGCAGCCTCTTGGATGACGAGAGTACTTACCCTTACAGGCAATCTCTTCTGGCTGGACTGTGCCCTGCAAGCAAGGAGACAGAAAGCATGTATGATATTGGAGTGGAAGCAGTGTGGAAAAGAGGGTTTGGAACAGCATGAAATTTTGCTTGTTTTCATCTCGAAGTTCGTCCCAGCCGGTTTACACGCGGCAGAAAACACTACCTCTTTAAAATGGGTGACTACCTGCAATTTATTGGAACTGAGCTGTTGCTAAACACATGGAGTAGCGATGTATTAACACGTTGTAAAAGGCTGTTTGATCACCATGGGATTCCAGATGAGTTAACAACAGAAAATAAGCCGTGATTCACAAATTACTCATTTCAGCATTTCTCTTTGATGCAGCAGTTCAAGCAAGCCCTGTCTATGCACATTCAAATAAGTTCACTGAATAGTCATTGAGCCCAGCCGTGCCGTGCTTACAAAGTCGTTTTTTTACAAAGTGTAACTACAGTTTTCAAGTATAAAAATTGGGCAATTTCTAGCAAGCCGCGCCAATGCATCGACTCCCAGTCACTCCTGCCGACAATTCCTTCTGACGCTTAAAACCTCGACACCAAATATTAATTTCCCATGACTGGAGTCCTTCAAATGCGGGGGTCCCGAGAAATCGCGCCACGTGAGTCGGACATCTCTTTTCAGGTTGAAAATTACAGCAAAGGGTGCGATGTCCCAGCGGGACGCGTTTCCCACGGGCTCCTCCCGGCAGTGCCCACTCCTGCCTTGCCTTGTCCGTGCCCTGCCCGTGTGCCGGCGCTGCGAGCCGTCCTCCTCTCCCCGCTCTCCGCTACCGGCCGCGATCCTTTAGCCAGCATTGCCATCCAGTGGAACAGGGGACAAATGACAGCGGAGAATTGCGGGTAGAAGGGGGAAACCTTCGTTAGTTTAACCGCTATACCCGGCGGGGATGCGGCTTGACAGGTTGGCTCAGAGTTGGGCAGCAACCTGATGGCTGGAGGTAATATATCATTTATTGACAACTTGGAGCGTGGTTGTTTAGTGTCAGCTTGCTGTTAAAGCGCGGTGTTGCAGAAAAGGTGATGAACATCTAACATTAGCAGGGAAAGGTACTGATCCCGTTTCAGAGAATGCCTGCCAGGGGATCCTGCTTATATATGAAGGTTTGTGTTGTTAGGATTTGTTTTGTTTTGTTTTTTTTTCCCCCAATGTAAATTCTCAGTGCTTTAATATTCAGAAGCTTGCTTTATTATTCCTCTATAGATCACAGCACTGAGTAAATTATAAATGGTCACTCTAACACACTTATCTGGTCATAATTTTTTTTTTCCCCCAGATGTTCTTAGCCAGGATGCTCCCCAAAACCTCAAGCATTAAGTAACAAGTGCAGAAGACTATCAGTAAATTAATCTGCAAAAATATAAGATCTTTCTTTTCCCAAGAAGACTTGCAATATTTACATTGATTTAGTCTGAGCTTTGGAACATATCTATTACCCACCCACTCTGCAGGGCTTAGCTATGATGCCATTTCTTGTTGCTGAGAGGGAAATGCTCTGAATCAGTAGGGTTATAAAGGACCAAAGCCCAACCCAAAGGTGCCATTGACAGCCCTTTTTCACTACTAGTTGGATAAAAAAACCATGAAAACCAACTGTTTTGGATTAAATTATATAATTTATCATCAGTCCTGGTTAGCTGTGGAGGACCCAGATGACTGGAGGTTAGTCAATGCAATGCCCCTCTGTAAGAAGTGTTGGAAAGAGGATGCAGGGCAATACAGGCTTGTCATTCTGACTTCAGTGCTAGGGCAGATTATGGAACAGATCATCTTGAGTGCAATCACATGACATGTACTGGACAATCAGGGGATCAGGCTTAGCCAGTATGGGTTTAAGAAAGACAGGTCCTGCTTGACCAATCTCATCTCCTTTTAAGACCATATGACCTGCCTAGTGGATGAGGGAAAGAGTGTGGCTGTTGTCTACGTGGACTTCTACAGCACTCTCCTGGAAAAGCTGGCAGCCCACCATTTACTTGGGGTACTCTTTGCTGGGTTGAAAACTGGCTTGGTGATTGGGCCCAGGGAGTGGTAATAAATGGTGCCACATCCAGATGGTGACCAGTCACTAGTGGGGTTTCCTAAAGCTCAGTATTGGGGCCAGTTCTGTTTAATATCTTTATTGATTATGTGGATGAGGGGATCGAGTGCACCCTCAGTAAGTGTGTGGACAATGCTAAGTTGGGCAGGAGTGTTGATCTGCTGAAAGGCAGGAAGGCTTTGCAAAAGATCTGGATAGGCTGGAGTAATGGATCAAGGCCAACAGGATGAGAATCAACAAGGTCAAGTGCCAGGTCAGGATCTTTGGTCACAACAACCCTATGCAATGCTACAGGCTGAGGGCAGAGCATCTGAAAAGCTGCCCTTTGGAAAATTACCTGGGGGTGCTGGTCAAGCTGGCTGAAGTTGAGTCAGCAGTGTGCCCAAGTGGCTTAAAAGGCCAATGGCATCCTGGCCTGTATCAGAAACAATGTGGCCAGTGATAGTAGGAAAGTGATTGTCCCTCTGTACTTGGCACTGGTGGAGCCACCTCAAGTAATGTGTTTAGTTTTGGGCTGTTCACTACAATAAAGACATTGAGGTGCTGGAGACTTTCCAGAGAAGTGAAACAGAGCTGGTGAAGGGTCTAGAGAGTAAGTCCTGTGCAGAGCAGATGAGGGAGCTGAGGTTGTTTAGCCTGAAGAAAAGGAGGCTCAGTGGGGACCTTATCCCTCTCTACAACTACCTGAAAAGAGGTTGTAGCCAGGTGGGAGTCAACTTCTCCCAGTTAAAAAGTGACAGGACACGAGGAAGTGGCCTGAAGCTGTGCCAGGGGAGGTTCAGGTTGGACATTAGAAGAATTTTTTCACTGAAAGGGTGGTTAAGCATTGGAATGGACTGCCCAGGGATGTGGTGGAGTCGCAATCCCTGGAAGTGTTCAAGAAATGACTGGATGTGGCGCTTAGTGCTGTGGTTTAGCTGGCATGGTGGTGTTCAGTCAAAGATTGGACTCAGTGATCTTGGAGTTCTTTTCCAATCTATTTTATCATTCTATAATTCTATGAGTCTGTGATTAGTGGTTGCATGAGAAGAGTCAGAAGGACTGTTCACTTTTTGCAAAAGCTGGGTGAAAGGGACAGCACAGAGGTTACTCTGCAAGTCCCAATGCAGCTGCTGGCCCCACATCATGAAGCAGGTCCTGCTGCCACAGCAGAGGTTGTCACCATGAGGCAGAAGGTGCTGGCTGGTGAATGCCAAGGACAGACTGCTTGGGGACAGTATGGTGGCCTGCAACAGATTTGCCACAAAGAGCTGATATACAACCCTGTGTGTATGCAACTGAAACCAGGATGGAATATGTGATACTTAAGACTGGGCAGCCAAGAAGAAGAGGACCATAATCCTGATGTTCCCATGGAAGCAGTCAGGTCCCAGTAGAAACTGAGAACATGCAGAAGCTTCAGCTAGCTCCCCAGCTGGCTATGTAGTTTTCCACATTGGTGTGGAAACAGCAACAGCAGGACTGGCTGAAGAAAAAGAGAGTAAGAACCCACGTTTCAAGAGAAAGGTAAAGCAGGGTGGGATTGACAGACGTGGTGTGCCTTAGACCAAATGAAATAGGATGTAAAACACCACAAATTTTATGCTGTACACACAGCAGCATCACTAGAGCTTAGTCCCTGAGCAGGCTGGATATTAAATTGATCAAACTGGTAATGAAAGTGGGAATTGTTCCATCTCAACTGACACAAGGCAGGTGACCTTATTAAAAAATATGCCAGTGTATTTAATGGGGTAGGGCAGTTTCTTGGGGAATTCATGATTAATGTGGCTATAACTCTGGAGATCCCACAGCTAATGCCCCTGGAAAAGTCTTACTTCCACTATGAGATGGCCCAGCTGAAATTTTTAGTATGGTACTGTATGAATACAGGCATAGAAATTCACCATTATTTTATGACAGAGAAGCCAAGTTACTCAAGAACTGCTGCACTGATTAGAGGACATGGTGGCCTCACGCTGGACATAGCTAGTTGTGTATGCAAGAAACCTCAGAGTGTGCTGAGGGATGCAGTGCAGCTCTCTGTGGTGTGTTCAGGCTAACCACCAGGAACAACTTAGACTCCCACACTATTGTCACCACCGACACAACAGAAGCCACTGTCCAAGACACCCGACTTCATGAGCAAGACCTGACTTGGAGAAACTTTGAAATCTACTGACAAGCACCAGCCTGGAGCAGGGCAGTGTTTGCAGCTGTCCTGGGTTATGTGTGTGTGTGTGTGTGAAAAGGAATGTGAGAGTGAGAAAAGCAATTGTCTATGCACCCCTGAGAGGGAGCAGAGACTCAGGAGGGTCATAGCATTCCAGACGAATATTGTGTTCCCAGCAGGTGCTTAGGACTTTGGAATAGCAAGGGAGATGAGCAAGCAAATGTGGTACTTTTCCTGGCACCATTCCAGCCTCTTGTGAGATGGAGGTAGTTGCTGTGTATCCAAAAGAGGACTGTCATGAACTTGAACAGAGCTCACACAAAGATGGAGTAAGAAGGGGCCTAGGGATAAAGCTGCCATTTTCCTTCTAATTGCTATAGGTACAGGTGGAAAGAAGCCTTTGTGTACATTCTTTGCAAACAAAAAGTAGTATTGCAAAAACTAACCTAAATACAGGCTTTAGACTTCAGGCCACAGAGCATTATTGGTGTGAGCAACAGGCAAGAAGCTGTAAGTATTTCTCAAATGGGGAAATTGAGCTAAACTGGGAGAAAAGAAACAAATGCAGAATTTTGAGACTGCAGAGTAGAATTGCAGTTCAAAGCGGGATCCAGGAATGCTGCACAAGAAAGGTTCCAGAAAGCACTGTGAAATAACCCATCACTAGAGAGAAAAGAGGTGCCAGGACACCAGCTGCCAGGTGTGTATGGTAACTGGGGAATACAGTAAGAAAACCTTGAGGTTGTTTAGCAGGAACGGGGACCAGACAAGGCAAGGCTGTCTGCAGGAGCTGAGGAATGCGATGTTGTGCAAGCCAGGAGATTTCCAGTAGTTTTCTAGCCTCTTTACAACTTTCCTGTGACCCAGTATGGGGAGACTAGATTGTCCCAGCTTCTGTAATGCCATCAGGGTCTGTCTTCAACCCCGTGGGGACTGGTGATCGCAGCCACTCCCCTTCCCGGTAGAGAGCCATAAAACGTTTCTGTGCAAGCAGTAGAACAAGGGACCAAAACATAAGCGTGAGTCTCCACCCAAAACAAAAGCAAATAAGAAGGTGCTTGGCAATTTGAAATGCTCAGGAGTGGAGTTTGAGGCTTTTGCTGAGCAGTTTTGGGTGTGCATATATCAACGCCTCTAGAAGATAACCAGAAAAAGATGGGGATTGTGTAAAAACTTGATAGAGCCTGAAACAGGGTTTCTTCTGAAGAGGGTGAAAGAGGCATCCACATGCCTGTGGATGGCCAGGACAGGGGATAAAAAAAAAAAGAAAAGGATTGTTTCACTTTAGAACTGTGGTAATTGTAAGCACAGTATGAGGCAGAGGGCTCACCAGCACAGATTGCTTTGCCCAGACTGTTGGTTATACAAAGAGGAGACCTTGACATACAGTAAAGCCCCCAACGAAAGTATTAGGCAACAGAATTTGAAAATCTTAGGCCAAATCTTTAGAAAAACTTTGGGCTACAAAAGGTGGCTTTTCCACTGTCAGGAAGAAAACTGCAGCTGTGCAGCACTGGCAGCTTCTTTCCCTGACAGTGTTTGTCACTTGTCATGAACTACTTCTGCCAGTGGCTTGAAGAACCTGGCAGGCTCTAACAGTCAGGGTGTCCAAGGTTATCTCCTGAGCAGACCTGAGTGCAGTGTGATGGGGATACTTTCAATCCTAGCGCTTTTAGGCAGAGTCCAGAGCCCCGCAAACCAAGTGGCACCTCGCAGATGCTTCCAGCCTGGTGGAGAGGAGAAAAAGACTTTTTCAAGACAAGTCCTGGCTCGGTTTTACCTAAATCTGATGAAAAATCTGAACCAGGTAGGAAGACATTAAGGACAACAGATGCATACCGCAATCCTCTGAACGTGGATCCTGATAATTCATTGAAGGAAAACTAAGCAAAGAGATGGAACAGGCATCAAGCTAATTTGTCTCATGATGAGAAGAGACATGAAAGGTGAAACATCTGTCAAAAAATAAACTGTTACAGATTTGTAATTTATTAAATTATTTTTCATTATGCTTAGGATGAATCACACAAGCATCGTGCAAATGTTTTTACTTCCTGACTGGTCTAAGAGTATCCTGATCTTAACAAAACTGCAACGTTAATGGTAATCAGCAGAGATTATGAGCATATTTCTAAATTATGACAAAATCCTCTTGTTACAGCTGCTGAGTGTAACAGCATCACCAGCCCAGCTACAGTCAAGTTAAGGCACTGTAATATAGACCGTCATAGGAAAGAGAGCTGCAAAAAGACCCAGAAAATGACCAGATCTGAACTAGTACAAGCTGCAAAAATGATGAAAAAGCTACATCTAACCTGCTCCTGAAAACCATCAGCAGGAAAATTCCAGCCTCTCCAGACAATCTAATCTGCATTTAACTGTTTATCACTACAAAGCTTCCGTAATGTCTGATCTTTACCTCTCCTGATGCTATCTAGATGATTAGTTCTTGTCCTATGCAGAGAGATCAGGGAGAATCAGCTACTCCCTTCCTATTTGCACCAGAATTTGCTTCTGGTTTACCCGTTTCACATATTTGAAGACTTTGTGTCTTTTTTTTTTTTTTTTTCTGTTTAATGCCTTAATAAAAATATATATTTTTTCAGTCATTTCTGACAGTGGATGTTTCCTAGATCCCTATGGGTTCTGTGCTCATTTCATAGCTGGCAACAAGTTATAGTGTCACAATAAAGAGCATGACAATGCTACATGTTTAGTGTAGGCATTAGAAATAGTAACAGTGATCCATATACCTGCTCTGTCTGGCATAGCCCATCATCTGTACCGAGAGGCAGGGCTGGGGTCAGACGTGCTTGGCAGAGTAGGTCACTCCCACCCGGCAAATCCAGTTGCTTTACTTCTCTAGCTGCAAACAACCCTGCAACTGGGAGCAGACCCTTGGCCATGCAGAGACAAGGCTTGCAGGGGCACGGCCCTGACCTGCCACCTCTGAGGGTTTGACACCACCTGCTCCAGTTCTCCCACTGCGGGGAACACCTTGGGTTCACGTTCGTAAAGGTAGCAAGTGCCTAAATGTTTGCAAAATCCAGTGTAAGCTACCTTTGGACACTTCTCCAGGACAAATAGTAATGGCACGTGTAAATTTGTACTTTAATGTGCACTAATGTGCACATTAATCTGCAATAAGAAAACAGACCTCTCTCCATGCATCAACTATGTAGACTGCAGCAGTGTCAGCTAAAAAATCTAGTCATATTTAACAGAAGAAAGCCAGCTTCACCACCACAGCCTGCATGTCCTCTATTGGGATGTGTTTAATTATGTCTTGCTTTCTCTGCGCAGGAGGATAGACGAACAGGGAAGAGAATGCCGTGCTGTTGCTCCTGAGCAGCTGATGAGGAGTAGTTTGCACGGAGGTGAGTACATGTCCCTGTTGGAAATTAATTGGAGAAGGGAGCAGTAGAATGCTCTGCTTTGGACCAGTAGCAAGTCTGGCTTGCAGAACGCTCTCTGCTAAGAGACTAAGCAGCTTGCCTATTCCCAAAACCTTTGTGTCTAAAAGCCTACTGCAAATGCAGACAAGCAGTGAAGCTCCTGCAGTGTAAGAGGCTCTGTGTCTGGAGCTCGAGAGCATGGCAAGACAAAGGTGGCTGAGATGGTGCATTTTCTGGCCCCTGCTGTTTGTGCAGACAGATGTGCTCACTGACTGTGTACAATTAGATTACTCGATGGTTTTACTGGACCATGTGAGCTGAGGTAGCATTTGCCTTGATGTGTCATTTCATCTCTCCTCCCATTTGCTGCCAGTGCTGCTGCATTGTGACTGTCCGGTGTCAGTGTGTCTGCCTGGGAACTCCTGTTTCAGGTAGGTTTGAATTTTCTTCTCTTTGAATAGTCAGGTTATGGCTGGCTGGGAAGCGCAGGAAAGGCAAGGACTGCTCTGAACAGGAAAAAACAGAGGACAGATGAGAGACAGGAATAAGTTCTGACTGCTTTTGCGCTCAGAGTCTGGTTTCGCTTCCCCTGTGTTACACAGTGCATATATACACCTTCCAGCTCAGGTGGGGCATGTGGGTAAGGCATGTGTTACACAAGATCACTGCCAGACAGGGCTGCTCCAAGGGGAGAGTTTTAGGAAGACTGTGCACACTGTGCAACATCCCACACCAGCACAAGACCAAAAGTTTCATCTTGGTGCGAGGTGTGTGGGAGGAGGAGATCCATTACTTGGGCACAAAACTGCAGACTGTGGCTACCTGCACTTCCTAACCCAGAAAAACCACACTGAGGCAAAACTGTTTGCTCACGACAGGTTCACTGTGGTTTTAAGAATGGTGCCAATTCAAACCCCGTGCTTTGCATGAGAGGGTCATGAAATGGAATGTCCTGATACAGTTGGTTTTGTCCTAACAACAGAGTAGAAAATGTTGAGTGACTCCAAATATACATGAAATGCATAACATTCATCACTACTGACTGAGGCTAAACAGGAACTCAAAACCAATGTGCAAAGCCTGTGCATCTTGCTTTTTAATTAGCTGACAAATTAGCTGAAGCCAATTACCTATATTTATTAAGGCCAGGAGCAGTTTACTGGGTACTGACTATTCCAAAGATAATATCCTTGTTGTCTGGAAAGGTCTGTTCCCATTCATCCACGGGGAAGACATTTCAATCCCCAGTCCTAGTGGGGAGAGTGTTTTCCCTACAGGAACCACACCAAAAACCTCCTCTGATGCTAAAATGAGAATTTCTACAATGCAGGTCCAGGGAACAGCAGAAAGAAGCAGCACTACAAATCTCAGTCAGCAGCAGTTTTAGTTCTGCCAGCCCAGACCCCTTTTACACACCCTATTTGTTAAATTGCACGGTAAATTCGACCTTTTCTTATCTTTTTGTCCAATAACACTGTTTTTGCACCCAGAATATGCAGAGGTCCAATAAAATCTGGAACAGGAGAAGCCGGGGGCATCATGAGGTCTCCTGACACCTTGCTGGTGGCTGGTGCCATAATACAGTTCAGATGTACATCTAGATTTGGGTGCTCCTTGCATCTAAAATTTGGATGAGTCTGTAAAACTGACAGCTCACCAATACCTGAGAACTACTTTTTCCATTGAGGTTAGCTCATGCAATTCATACACTATATCTTTCTGTGATTGGTTTTGGGTTGTTGATTTTTTCTTTTTTTTTGGGGGGGGAGGAGGGGAGGAGGGGTGGTGGTTTTTAATGTTTATTTTGTTGAGTTGTTGTTTTTGTTGATTTTTGCCTATAATTCGAGGCATGGATCTTACTTCACACAGAGCAGCACAAGGTAGAACTAGCACTTAAATAACAAAACCACAAAAAACCCCCAAAGGTTTTGACAGCTTGATTTTCCACAGCCATCATTTACATTGTGTTCAGGTTTCTAAATACTAACTATGCCAGAGAATCGAGGCACCAGGATGAAGTAGCACCAAGCATGCAGCCTTCTTTCTCCCAAGGCTATTAGAACCAAAGGATCATGATTAGTCTGGATTTTTGTAAAGGTGTTGCAGCAATGTCTGTGCAAGGAAAAAAAAAAACACCACAACAAAACAGACCAAAGAAAGGTTAAATCTTGCATTTCACTCCTATGAAGAGCAGACCCACCCCATTTTCTGCATGTAGCTTTACTAGTTTGCTATGGACCATGCTAGTAATGCAGACTTCAAAACTTAGGGGAGAACAGTCTCCTTACATGCATATATATAATGTATATATTTTAAGATCTTGAAGGTTTTCCTAGCTGTGTAGCAGGTTACACAGTGCCTAAAGTAGTTTTCAAAACATCTGAGCAGACAGTTTCAAAGGTTTCTAAATGGCTTGTCTCAGCCTTTGGTACTTTGGTAAAGCAACCTGTGCTCTCTGCCCCCAACTGAGTCTTCCCACATTAAATACTGGCTCCTCCAGGAATGTTGGCCCCTCTGTCCCCTGCTATTCTCCTTCTAACATCATCCTAACTCCAGCTGGATGGAGGTCTCACGTTAAGACTGTGGCAGAGGGGAAGAAATAGTTTTGCTGACCCAGTGAGAAGGTGGGAAGACAATGAACACCCTGGCCTGTGGAGTGCACAGGGGACAGCAAGAGGCTGCTGGCCTTACAGTCACCAGCTGTCATGGCAATGTGCCTTTCTCAGCTGTCAGGCAGGGGGAGTGGTGTTTGTTCCTGGATGTAACTCACTGTAACAATCAAATTAGGAAGGGACAGTAGTTTGAAGCACTCTGGAGAGGTCTGTGCTCCCTAGGGACAGCATTCACCAGTAACTGAGCTGGGACACATTTTCCCCTCATGCTGGTGCCCTTCACTCTGTTTGCTATTGTGTGTGTAAAGGATCTCTCTGTTCCCAGGGCAGGAGCTGCTACATCCAGGGCTGTGGCTACAACAGGATTTAGAAGGGAACTTCTCACTTTCGAAGTTCCCTCTGATGGCAGGGCCTGATTTGGGATCAGTGGGACCACAATGTCTGTCTCCAATGCTGGGAAGCATCAGGGAATTCCATGAAATGGATCCCACAGGGATCTGGTGGCTCCCTCAGTGAGGAGCTGTCCCTCAGGTCCCACTGAGCTAATCCTGCCCCTGGAAGTGGCCAATCCAGGTCTCTGTCAGCCAAATCAGCAACACGGAGCTGGGTTGGCAAGATTCAAGAAAGTATGTGAAGAAGCAAAGAAGTTTGTAAACTACTCTTCTGGGAGCACAATGAATGGGCAGAGTGGAGTTTTGTGATGCCCAAGCTCACCAAATACCACAAGCAATCTAGGCATAAAAAGAAACCCAGCTATCAGCAGGAGAAACTGGGTTTGGCACCTGTACTCTGATGCTTTTCAGCAGGGTGCTGCAGTTCCCCCAGGGTTTACTCTGTGGCTCCACAGAAACTACATCAGCACAACTGAAGGGCCTGTGCAGAGCCATGAACAAGAGGAGCCAGAACTTCAGGAATACGCTTCAGGTGGCATTGTCAGTGAGGGAAATGGCTGAGGAATCACCAGCATGGAAACTAGCCTGTGTGCCTTCAAGAGGGCACTGCCTTGCTGCACAGATAGCACAGCACTCTGGACACAGGATTTGCACAGACACGTTTGCTTTGCTGATTGTGGTTACACAATTAATGTTTTAGCTGGGAGCACAGGTGTGCTGAAGTGATTCCATCCAACTGTTTCCCTCCTATGGCAGGCTAGGGTTGTCCAGAAAACGATCTTAGTGTGAACAGGCTAGATTCATTCTCTGGTGGAACCAAACCAGAAGATTTACATTAGCAGCACACCTGGTGCACTGCAGCAGTGAAAGGGGGACACAGGGATTCTAATCAGGGAACAGTCTGCACCACCACCAAGCACAGTGCTGGGCTCATGTTGTACAAGTACCTAGGTGATGCCTGCTCTTCCACAGTTGCTATCTCCAGCATGCCATTTGGGTTGGTTCTTCCTTAGCTCTAAGTTTTTTCTGCCTCAATATTCTTTCCTTATTCTCCATCTCTTGCCATTTCCAACATTCCCCTTTCCTATTACTTTCCTTCCCTGATGATAAGAGATAACAGGTTCTGGCACTCTCCAGGATCCTTGTTCCTGTATATCACAAAAAAAAACCCCCTGCATGAGAACACTTACACCCAGACATGCTGATTTTTCCCTCTCACCACAAGCCCAGCATCAATAACCTCATCCTAGTACTCAAATCTTTGACTTAGATGCACATATGGCAGGGAAGTGTGGGAACACACTAGGCTCCTGGGCGACCACGTCTCTGAGGCATTGATCTCAGTTTTGCAGTGATGCCATGAGTATTACCAACCCAAATATAGGAGTTATTAAATGCTTAGTAATCCCCTCAGGCTATGAGCTGCAAGAGAAAGTTTGCATGTAGCAACTGGCTGCCACAGAAATCACCCACTCACTCCCTGCCCTGTACCAGTGCCCAGGTATTTCTGGCTACTGAATAAGGCTGTATCCTGCCATGCTAGAGCAGCCCTTCTGAGCTTCCATGGAAAGACACTAATTGCTCCTACAAGGAACGCAGGGTGGTTAGCAGCCACGCCAGCCATTAGCCACACGAACGCACCTCTCTTCCCTGCTTCTCATTCCAGCTGGCACAAAATTCACCTAGACACCTGTGGGCAGTATGGTTCCATCTCTGGAATGTGCCTTGGTCATGAACGTCACAGAGATCAGGAGTGACACTTGGTGTAAGGGAAGCTGGGGATTTGCAGGGAAAGTGCCAGAGCAGAACTGCTTTTATTCCTGGTTTCTGCAAGAAATGAGGACCAGCTATGGGTCATCTGTACAGGAGGAAAGGGAGTGGGAACGGAGCACTATGGCATTGTTGCTCTTGTTCCAGCCAAAGGGACATTGAGTGCACAGCATGCTATCACTGCCTGATGCAAAACCAGACAAACTTTTGCATGAGCGTGAATATGAGGTAATTGATTACTAGAGTGGGCAGCCCACAGTGTCCTGTGCAAGCCCTCAAATCCAGACAGCTCTCTGATCTGAAGGGGTAGGTCACAGAACCACATGGCAGCTTTCCATCAAACATAGGCAGCTGGGGACATAGGTAGCCTCAACACAGAATTTTTCAATTAGGGTTTTTTCTCCTATTGCTGCTAATCTGACATACAGATCAGGAATCAATGGCAGTGGATTTGAAGCAGTTTTGACACAGGTTGCTTATTGTGTCTAAATGCAAAGAATCAGACTCACCTCGGCTCTCTCCTGGTAGGATGAAGGTTGCTAATGGATTCATTAATTTTGTCAATTATCACAAAGGAATGAAAACAATGGACAATTTTGTTTGTAAGTGGAGTGTTGAACCAGTCCTAGAGTTTGAAAGTATGTCTGCATCATCCTGATGGCAACTTTTCAGTTGGGAACTGTACAGTAGACAGACAAATAAGAAAAGTGCCCTACAGTATGTCTTGGGTGGCTGGTAATGCTGAGTATCAAATCAGTACAATCTCAAGAGAACTGGGAGCTGTCCTTTGCTGTAGTTTATCTGATGCAGTAGCTTTATTTCCAAACTAGAGCTGTTGGTTCTCAAGGAACATCTTGTTCACATCCTCAGGATGTGGCTCTGAGATAAAAAATACCAGAAAATTCTGAGTAGCACTGCTAGCATATTAATCAATTACATTAACTGTTTCCTTATTTTTAAGTTTTTACATGGCCAGTTGCTTGTACAGACAGATTTTTGGGTTTTTTTCAGACACTTTCGCTTGCACTGAACTTCTCACCACAGAAACTTAATCATTCAAAACCATTTTGGTACCTCTCCATCCCACTGTTGTTTGCAGACAGGCTCTTGGAACAATCTTCTCTGCAATACATACATCATACACTGACCTGGTTCTGTTCTGCCTGGTATAATTGTTAATCTTCCCTAGCTTAGTCCCCACCCTTCAAAAGTCAGACAGACAGAGACACAGAAGTTTTTGAATATGATTCCAGACAGTGATGCTACTTGAATAAGCCAAGCTCTAGAAAAAACGTGTTTTGTACCTATGTCTGCATCATTACTCATATAACTAATCCTCATTCTTTTGTTCATATTCTCCATTATTTTAATAAGACTTCCTGATTGAGCAAGAACTTCTCATAAGAATAAAGCATTAAAAAAATAGGGATTTTCCTGTGACTATTATTGAGCCTCATGCCCACAAAGCTGTTGTGACCTCGTCATCAAAACCTTCCTCTTTAGAAAAACCTGATCAAGTGAAGGCTTTGCAACACCATCACAGCAATCACAAAAACACCTTGTTCATGGCAGTTTTCTGAAAAAGTACTCTTGTCCTTTATCCACCACTCAGATATTACAGTTCATCTGAAAAGACACAATTTAAAACATGTTTGGTCTCTATGCAATCCACAGTCATTGGAATTTAAGTACTGAAAAGGACCAATACTTTTCTTCACATCCAATTGTTTGCTTCTCACTAAAACAGCACTTAGAAATGATGGGATAAGGAAGGGTATGTCTTCAAAAGGTCTTTTTGAAAAGCCACAGTTACTAAATGGGCTTGTGCTCCCTCACTTGGTTCTCCTTTGTCTTTTCAACTATCAGACATTAGTGTAAGAGGCTTCTAGGAGCACTCCTCATTGCAGAACAGAATTAGATGAGCATATTTTAAGGAAGATCTTTCTTTTCTTTCTAAATGCCGACATCAGGTAGTGTCTGTGACAACTCCTGCATGTAACCAAGTAAACTTCAGTCCAGGTGCAGTAACCGAGGCTTTTCTTGACATTCCCAGATACCGAGTTGCCAACAGCTCTTGCATTTTTCAGGGGGAGCCTCTATTCAGGCTGCATGAACCTGCCTCCTCCTTTCACCTATGAGCTAATTCATCTGACCACGCCTAAAGGTGTTACACTTGCTGAGAGACAAACCCTGCTGCCAGCACACTGCCTGGGCAGCCAGGGTGGGAGTTGGCAGAACTGTGGCTCTGTGGGTGCTGGGGTGGGCACCCGTAGTTCCTGCAGAGCAGCTGCTCCCTTGGCTGTCCTTGGCACCCCAGCATGTCCCCACAGGTCCAGCTCACTCCCACTGCAGGAAGCGTTTCCCCAACCTCCCTCTAGAATTCATCTCCTCTGACACAGGACTGCAACTTTCCCAAAGACCCTAGAGTCAGTTGTCTGGGTCAATAACAGCACAGAAAAACTACCTCCAAAACATGTCAAATGAAGCTACTAGAACTGAGGCCCTGTCCTTATTCTCCATCAGCTGACTCAACACACGAGGTGAACTTTAGCTCTCTTATGACTGTCAACAGCCTAAACAGCACAAGGAGGTGACATGCATTGCCTTAATTCAGGGCACTGTGTTTCAAATAAGCTTTATTTTCCCTGAGTTTTAGTTCCTTCTCTCCAGGTTCTGAGGTAGGCTTTAAAACTTGACAATCTTGAGTTTATTCTGGTTAAACCTTCACCTGTACACACACATATTTTTGAATTTGCATACCCACCAAAATGAAAATTTATGGTGGCAAAATACAAAATTGAGCCTTTGTACATTTTTAAGCAGGGTGTTGGTGTTTTTTTCCTCCATTGTTGCAATCTCACCTTGAAAGAAAATCTTTTCTTCCCAGGACTCCCCCCTGTCTTTACCAGCCACCTCCCTTCCAGGAACAGGTGGGATAACTTGTCTTACAGGACAAACAAGAAAACAGACAAACCAGAATTTCACAGCAAATTGTTCTTGAATTCTGTGTTACAAGCTCAGTCAGACAAATTCTTGCTGCTGTACAGGCCAAGCGGTGACCGATTTCATCCTACTCACAGTTGCTCAAGAGCTTCTCTCCATCTTCCTAAACACTGATGGCTGAACCTGCTGTGAGTAGTGGGGATGGGGCCAGGCACAATGCCTTGGGGCTGGTCATCCTCCAGATGTGTGCAAGGCACCCCTGCCACACATCCTGACCATCTACTTTGGATTCACATATGTGCTTGTCACCTTTGTGGAGCTCGTGCTGCAGGACCAGTGTGCCCTTGATCTGCTGGTGTGGTCTGGGGACAACTACAGCCCCAGTGAGCACTTCTGGGTGATGCTCAGCAGGATGCCAGCTAGGAAAGCGAGTCTGGGTTGGGCACAGATATATGCCCTCAACACCTGCGGCCCCAGTACCTGCTGCCACTTGGATGCTGTGTGGTGGCCACCACAGCTCACATTTCCACGGAGGTGTTTCCAGCTGTGGCTCTTGGCAGCGCCCACCAGCACATGGTTGTCACTCCTGTTGTTTCACATGGAGAAACACACGGGCTGGTGACAGCCTGTTTTTGCAGCACTATTGGCAAGCAAGAAAGGCATGAGTTTGATGTCCTGGACTTTCATCCCTTTGTCTGAGCTGTCTTCTGGGGGGTACAGCACCCATGAGTGGGTAGGGATGTCCCAGGGGTGGTGGGCTTTGCAGTGTGCTGGGTTCAGGAACATTGCATACCTTCCTGCTTGGCAGCAGCTGCCCTACCCCATGAAGACCCAGGGATGCAGCTTGGCATCTGCTCGGCTTCCACCCTCTTTGGCCATACTATCTCACTAGTACCACGTGTACTTTCCTGCAGCATCTTGTTTCTCCAAAAGCCACTAAAGGGTTTGTGACTTTCCAGTCCCTCTCACACACTGGTGGGCTGGATGCCTTCACTCACAGTGAGGGTATGCACTTGCCCATCTATATGTGGCCCACCTCAAGCCCTGCATGTTTCCCAAACATAAATAAATGGCCCCAATGCCCGGAAAAAATTACTTGCAGATTAATATCCCCAACGATGGGAATATTTCAGGCAGATTTCTAAAGAACAAAATCCTGTGTACCAGCTTGTATAGTGCAGGAGAAAAGGTCAGATCAGTTAGTGGCGCAGAGGTGTAAAGAAGTTGTCCTTTTGCCTAGAAAGAAATGCTGAAGAGGAAGCACAGGCTGCTTGAGGGGGCTGGTGAAGATTAGCCTGTCAGCAGCTAGGTTTTAACTCATGCATTGGTTTGCCTCTGGATTCACAGGTACAGGACTTGGAAGGTCAAGGCAAATCAGGCAGCCTTTTATGCTGCAAGATTTCCAGCCTAATGCTGGTGTGTGCGTTTGTGTAACAGAAATGCAGATGCAGTGGCTCATTTTGTGTAAACTGCATATGTTTGTCTTCATAGCCTGTGGTAGTGGTGCAAGGAGGAAAGGGAGCAGGCTGCCTCTCGGAGCCAACACTTGCAGATCAGCTCACACTGGAATCGCAATGGCAAAAGAACAGGATGGGCTTAGAGGAGAAGCAGGTTGTGCTGCCTTCATCCTTCAGGCTCTGAAGCAGTGGTTTTTCTAACTCCAAACCTCCCCCACTAAGGAAAGACATGAAGGCATCCAAGGGGTTGACCTGTCTTTCCTGTGGCTGTCTTCACACCCGAGCAGAGCAGTGATGCTGGTGGCAGCAGATTTGTTTCCAGGGCAGTGCTCAGTGTTGCTGCCCATAAGACAGTTCTTGCCCCTGGTTTTCGGGGGCAAAACTCTGCTGACCTTGATGGAATGAGAGATGAGAGCTGGATAAAAGTAGAGAGAGCAACACATGCCAAAGTTTATTTTAACTTTCATCATCAGCACTGCTTCTCAGACAACTTGTATTTATAAGAACAGAAACCCAGAAAAGCTTGTGAATCTGAATTCAGTCACTGAAGCAAATATTTGAAGGAAAATATTGTAAATTCATTTTTTTTCACCTGTATTGAGCTACAGTTTCCTCTCCCCCTTCTCCCCCCTTTTTAATTAACTTACAAAAATGCCTAGTTTGCTCAATTTGGGAGATGGTGAATAATGTGAAGTCAGTAGTTTTGTATTCCTGGAAGGCAGTGCCTTCCAGTGTTTTTGTGGATGTCCTGGGGTCGTTCCTGTTTTGTCAGATATCTCTCTGCTTTGCCATTGTGTCAGCACTTTTCAACACTTTCCACACGCCACATTTACTGCCATCTGTTATGAACAGGTTTTTAATTTTATTGTGTAGGATATTCTTTGCAGTGGCTTTGCAGAAAAAACTTCTCAAAAATAGAGATATGGATCCTTGATTCTGACATTACTTTCTTTCTCTTTTGGCAGGCCATTATGTCAGAGGCATATGGAACAGGTGACCTCAAGTGGCTCTTTAACTCCACCTGCATGTTTGTAAATAAGTTTGAGCTTAAAACATACCCACTGAGTGTGAAGTGCCTGGAGCTGAGAAATCAGCAGAAAACCTTGTCCCAGCATGAGGTTCAGGTGGAACTCAACTGGTATTTTTAGATAACAATATCCCAGACCACTAAAAGTGGTCAAGAGAATAGCAGGAGCAATCTTAATTTCTGCTTTGTCAGAAGCATAAACCCATGAGATGGGTTTTTTTGCATGTCCTGTAGATGCAGTTTGGGTTGCCCTGTCTCACACTGCTTGCAAATCTCACCTTCCACTTAACACCTGAAGGCCAAAATATGAGAGACCCAAAAGGAGACACCAGGGCAAAGCTCCTCTTGCAGCTGAAGGAGCTTAGCATTTTTGTCATTTTTAATGGGTTGTTTTCCAGCCCCAACTTCTGTCTTCCTACACTGTCACTGCTCTCTTTTTCTATAAAAACACAAACACAGTCATGCATCCCTGGGACTTTTAATGTCTGAAAGGTAAGGTACTGAATCACAGTCAGCAAGAACTTAAACACAGGAATACAACTGCTGGCTGTATATACAGACACTGTTTTGTCAAAGATACTGATATTTACTGCAGAGAACTAAAGGAAAAGTATTGGACATGGAATTAAAATGCTGCATTTCCCAGATCTCACCCATTCTGTAAATATCTGTTGGGACGAGGTTTGTAAGATAAAACAGCAACTTTTATTAGATCAGTGAGTGTGGTTAGAAAAGTCAGACAGGATTTCAGGTACAGGAGCCTTCCTCCATGTCCAAAAAAAACAAGGGTTTGCATATTTGTGTTATTTGGACAACTAACAGAACTGGAAAAAAAAAAAAAAAAATTCTATACATGCACATTTTGGCCCACCAGTGTCCTTAGATTGTCTAGTGGGTTCACCCTGGCTGGATGTCAGGTACCCACTAAATCTGCTCTCTCACTCCTCTCTGCAACCAGACAGAGAAGAGAAAATATAACAAAGGGTTCATGAGCTGAGATAAGGACAAGGAGAGATCACTCACCGATACCATCACAGGCAAAACAGACTCAAAGTGGGGATATTAATTAAATTTATTACTAACAGAATCAGAGCAGGAGAATGAGAAGCAAAAATCTTAAAAACACCTTCCCACAGCCCTCCTTCCTTCCCAGGTTCTACCTCCTCATCCCACAGCAGCACAGGGAGGTGGGAATGGGGGTTACAGTCACTTCAGGTCGTTTTCTGCTACTGCTCAGAGAGAGGAATCCTTCTCCTGCTCCCCATGGGGTCCCTCTCACGGGACACAGTCCTTCATGAACTTCTCCAGTGGGCAGCTGTCCTTCACAGACTGCTGCAATGTGGGTCACTTCACCACGGGGTGCAGTCCTTCAGGCACAGGCCTGCTCCAGCATGGGTTCCCCACAGGGCCACAAATCTTACCAGGAATACCTGCTCCAACGTGGGTCTCCTCCATGGGCTGCAGGTGGATTTCTGCACTCCCATGGTCCTCTTCCTCCACGGGCTGCAGGGGGACAGCCTTCTCCACCACAGTCTGCACCACAGGATGCAGGGGAACCTCCAGTGCCTGGAGCACCTCCTGCCTCTCCTTCTGAACTGACCTTGGTGTCTGCAGAGTTGCTCACATGTTCTCGCTTTGCTCTTCTCTGGCTGCAATTTTCATCTGCCCAATAATTTTTTTTTTTTTCCTTCTTAAATATGTTATCCCAGAGGTGTTACTGTCATTCCTGATTGTCCCAGCTTGGCCAGTCATGGGTCCGTCCTGAGGCTGGCTAGTGTTGTCTCTGCTGGACATGGGGGAAGCTTCTGTCAGCATCTCATAGAAGCCCCCCATTACCAAAACCTGTCCATGCAAATCCAATATCATGTCTAAGGATACAGAGGGAGAAGATGGAAAGTGGGGAAGATAAGTATTTTCAGGGCTGAAAGAGCAGTAACGAAGCTTTGGCAATAACATAGCAATTCTGTGACATATTTTGATGGGCATGACCCTCCTTCCAAAGTTTAATTCCTTTCATTTCTTACAGTGGTTAATACAAACACTTAACCTTGGGGTTCACGTCATCACAGCCCTAATTTTATTCCATAATAACAGCCACTAGAGGGAGGTCATCAAATGTCTGAGCAACTCTATATGAAGTACACAAAATCTCAGCAGACTAAGCATGCTGCAAAGAAAAAAAAAAACAAAACAACACAAATCAGTGCTTGGGAATATTTTACAATGGCAAACAGAAGGTAAAAGTTACGCATACAAGTCATTAAGACCTGAAAAACAAAGCCAGGAAGCAAACCTGTTCCTGTAGCTGTTGTATTTACATGGCATGTTAGCAGCACTGCTGAGTGACCTAGTCACGAAAGCAGCAGAAATTGGGATGCCTGACTGTAAAGAGACTGTGTGCTGCTCTCCTGCCTTTCTTCTGAGCAAGCAGTGGTGGCTCAAAGAATACCTATTGAACAACAGCAATTTAACACCAACTTTACTAAAACACTGCTAATTTCAGGGTCTTTTAACAAACTGCATTGCAAACTGCAGCAGTTCAGAAACAACAACACATCACATTTAGATGTCCTGAAGCACGGCTGGTAACCCGCAGGGAAGGTTCTAACAGGCAGGATCTGCCTCAGTCAGCTTATTCTGCATTTATAGCTGCCAACACCTAATAATGCAGATCCCTGCAGAAAGGCACCAAAAGTTTGCCTCCAGAGCAGAACTTGGGTGGAAATTCTGCTCAGTATTTTGAAGAGGGGAGAAGAAGAGATCTTTGCTATCTTGCTGTCATGGTGGCAGCTGAAGAGAGAAGTATTTCACAGAAAGTAATTATTTTAAAGAGGGAGTTTTAGGAAGGTTGGGAGACTTACCGTGAGAGGTTGGGAATCAGTCCATCCCCTTCCTGCTCTAACAAGGTGAGTATCCCCTACATTGAAACATCCCAAATAAAGTAAAGGTATTCTCATAATTTTGTGTGAATATTTAAAGTAACCCAAACAAGTCACTGTTCAGACTGCACAGGCAAATGGCAAAGCATCACTCAACAACAGAAGCAATAAGCTCAGCAGTTTGAAACTATGGATAAAACAGCATGTTGCACTCTGAACCTGCAAAAATACAGATATTTTAAAACTGGGTTATATTACCCATTTAAGTAAGAATACAGGAACACATCACAGATTTCTGTCCAGCTGTGAGTTGGTTGGTGGGGGATTTTTTTGTTCGTTTTGGGGTTTTGGTTGGGTTTTGTTTGTTTGTTTGTTTGTTTTGTTGTTGTTATTAACAAAGAACATGACAGTTAATCACTGCAGAAGAGAGAAAAAGAATGATTTCTGGCAACCGAACTGAAGAAGTGCATCAAAACTAACGAGACTTAACCATATTAGTGTTACTTTGAACTAACAGCAAAAAGCACGGAAAGATGAAAAACTGGAGGAGGTGGCTGGTAGGAAGGACATCAGGGAAGGTCAGATTCCCCTGCACAACAGTGACAGCAGTGATTCAGTTCAGCAACTGTATGGTGCATCCATAGAGGGAGCTTGGGTTCTGAGCAACCTGTATCTGTAACCCCTTGTTTTCCACAGTTATGGCAAAGCAAAAAAACCTTTAACCTAAACTCACAGTGTTACTTGTAGCTGCCTTTCTCAATCAGTATGAGCAGAGAGGTAAAGTTTTCAGTTCTGACTGGGATGGGGCATGCAAAGGACATGCTCTCTCTAATGGGATTTCCAAGCGAGTCAGACTTTCCACTGAAGTCAGTTTGACTTGCTTAGACAACCCACTGGATGCCTTTCTGCTTATTGTAGTCCTAAAGACTTTCACATACTTTGCCGAAGGAGCTGAAATCTCACTGTAGGATGTAAGGTATGTGGAACTGCAGCCTTTTTGACTCCAAGGACACTAAAACAAGTGTACAGGAACTGGCTGCCTGGAGAAGCTGGGGAGTCTCCATCCTTGGAGGGGCTCAGGACCCTGCCAGACAAAGCTCTGTACTTATGACAAGTACAGCTGCACAGGCTGTCATCACCTGGGATTAGGATTCATGCTTATGAATGAAAATCATTAGTTTCCTTTCCTCAACTTTTGTGTACTTTGAGCATCATGGATGTTTTCACAAACTGTATGATGCAGTAGCTCCATGACTGTGCAAACTTCTGTGCCTGTTGTAGTTACTGAAATGCTTTTCCTTCTTTCCCTTGCATCTCAGATATTCAATATACCAAAAATGAAAGACAGAAGCACCATGCATTCCTCTTTTGTCACTCCATATGTGAGGTAGGGAGGAGAAGGTATTTGGAGGATCTAGCACCTTCTATCAGCAGTAGGGAAGAGGCATCGCCATTGCTTCACCCCTTGCTTGCTATCATCTTAGCCTAGGACAAACCTTGGCCTCATCATCAGGGCTTGTTTAACTGGTTTATTAATGCAAGTAGGTAGTCATGCAAGACATGAAGTACTCTGCTGTGTGGCTCTACATCACAGTAATTGCAATGGGATGTATGAGATGACAGGGCCAGTGCTTGCTAAATCTCAGATTAAGTGGAATTTTCTCCTACAGGGTGTCCCATCTGTAAGATGTGGGAGCTGAGAGTTTCTTCACACCTCTTCCTGAGGTTACCTTTCCTAAGATACACAATTTCTTCAGGTGCAGTAAGCACAGTCAGATGCTTGTCTTCCATCCCACAGCATAGCATTGTGAAGTTAATAGGACAGCTGAGACATTAGTTAGCTGCCAGGACTTGTTCCAAACCAGGTGAAAGAGTGGCAGATCAGTCAGCACTCAGCATGGATAATAAGCAGGGCTGCAGCAGAGAGAGACCCTGTGGCCAAGCACTCTCCATTTGCTGCTGGGATCAGCAGGACCTGCAGTTTCAACCTTATACAACACGTGTGGCTGCAGGTGTGTTGTTCCCCATTGTAATGGGGTAATGAGTAATTTGCAGGTTTCACGCAATTTCCCGTTTCAGATGAACACACCCAGAAATTTCCAAAAATCCCCCACCCTTAGGAAGACATATGTTCTGTGTGTGCCTGCAACATCGGAGGCGTGCACAGCAGCCAAAAACGTCTGGCAGTGCGTGTCAGGTTGCAGTGACTGTGAAAGAGTCCCTGGGAGCACAGCAGTGAGAGCAGGTCCAAGGAAAGCAAGATGCAGCACTGTGACTCCTCACATTCCCCTGGAGGGCTTGGGCATGCTGTTTCAAACTGGGCATCTGTGCAAATACTGCTCTGGTCTGGAGGCCCTGAACTAAATTCCCTGGCAGGGCGTTCAAAAGCAGAAGGGAGGACAAGTCTTAGGCCAAGCTTGTGGCTTGATGTCTGGCAGCAGTAAAAGCCAACCTTAAACCAGCAGGCTCACAGTCCTCCCATTCCCAAGCCTGTGGAATCCTGTCCACATCCGAGCTGTATCAATTCCCCTGCCAAAAGGCCAAGCAGTACTTGTACTAGTTCAAAGGAAGGAGTGGCAGAGATAATCCCAGGACTAGGAGCCAGGCAGCTGCTCAAGTTGAGTCTAGGGACAAAAAAAAAAAAAAAAGAAAAGAAAAGAAAATATAAAAAGAAAAAAAGAGAGGCTTACTGAGGTATAAAGAGATTTACTGAGGTGTCCTTTTAACTTAAGGATTGAAAGTAATGTGGATGTGGAATCATAGAATTACAAAATCACAGAATTATAGAATGGTTAGAGTTGGAAAATACCTTAAAGATCTTCTAGTTCCAACTCCGTTGTTGTGGGCAGGGATGCCATTCACTGGATCAGGTTTCTCAGGGCCCCATCCAACTTGACCTTAAACACTTCCAAGGATGAGGCATCCACAACTTCTCTGAGCAACTTGTTCCAGTGCTTCACCACCTTCTGAGCAAAGAATTTCTTTCCAGTATCTAATCTGAACCTACCCTTTTTCAGTGTAACTACATTGCCCCTCATCCTGTCACTATCTGCCCATATAAAAAGTCCCTCTCCCTCTTTTTTATAATCCCCCTTAAGGTACTGGAAGGGAACCTTTAAGGTTGTAAGGTCTCCCGTGAGCCTTCTCTTCTCCAGGCTGAACAATTCCAGCTGCCTCAACCTGCCAAACGTGTATTCATGTTTTCAGTTTTACCATTATTATCAGGTATCATCCTAGAATTCATATAGTAGCCAATTAATATGTGTCCAATATTGGCCCCTCCTCCTGCAAATGAATGACAGAAACGGTGTAAAAGAAAGGAGAGGTGACACTGAATTTGCAGAACACAAGCACACTTTAATGGGCTCATGGTCTGGTTTGGCTTGCTCTCCTGCAATACCTCATTCCTCTGTTAGAGTACACTGCCTTGTCCTTCCAACCTCATCTCAATTTGTGGGCACCACAGCTACCACAAACCCATCATTTTGTAATCCACAACTGCAAGACTGAAGCTTTGACGTCCATGAATAAATCATCTCGTAGCCACAAGAGGCATAAAACTGAAGTAGCTAGTAGGATTATCTTCTCACTGGCTTCTGAGTCAGTTGCTGGCTTTTAATTCAGTTAAAACATCAAAGATTCTGACTTTTGTGAGCTGTGAAGTCAGTAGTGACATCAGCAACACCAAACAGTGAACTAAACTGCTTGCAAACATAAGGGAGGATGGTGCCAAAATCTGCCTGTTAGCACACACCCATTCAGAGGTCAAGACACTGTTACGTGAAGTGCAGGAATATATTAACACCCTCAGCTTCCAGGAACCAGCCTGTGATCAAACCAATATCTAAGGAACAAAATAATTTGTCATAAGGCTTAAAAAAGTTCTACTGGCATTATCCCACAGCACGGGGGCATTTTTGCTGCCCTCTGGAAATCATTCTTAATGGATTTGAACGAAGATGGATTTTCATTGCTGCAGATTCACAGTGCCACGCTACAGCTATGGCATTGCTTTCCACCTCCTTCCTCTCCCCACACTAGAAAAGCCAGAGACAATTCAGACCTTGGCTAACAGAGCGTCATCCAAGAAAAGGTCTTTGCCTTGCAAATCCTGCTGGCTCCTGGCTGGTGACTGTCAGCAGGAATTTTAAGGTGTCACGGTGGTAATTTGCTATGTATGCATGAAGGTTCACTCACAGGAATGATAAACAACTGGCTGCTGTGTGAATGTCATTTTTGGGAGAGGCACCTGAAAAGGCTGGAAATAAGTATTAGAAATAGGCACTCAAGGCAAAACAATGGCATCAGCTGGGGAACACATGAACCTTTCTCTCTGATTTAATTAGGTGCTTCAAACCAAAAGCAAAGGTCCTGCTTCAGACAAAGGAGCCAGCCTGGTTTTGATAAGCAACTCATTGGGCTATGTTGGCTATGATGCTTCGGGCCAAATGCAAATCTGATCCATAGTCTTAAGCCTTTTCCAGGTATGGAGCTCTGAGTGAGGGGGACCAGAGAACACGGAAAAGAGGAGGACAACTGTAAAAACAGAGAAAGCCTTAGGACAAAAATGGGGAGGAAGCAGGAGGTTGAAAAACAAAAGTGGGAAAGGGAAAACACAGCACATGAGAGAATGAACTGAGAATGGGATGGAGTGATAAGCTAAAGAGGGTAAAAATACTGTTTTGGTAAGTGTCACTTGTTCAGTGTAAGTCTGCTTTTTCAGACAACCTGGAGCAAACTGCTGGCATTGGGTTTGTTGTTGTTGTTATTTTTGTTTAGTGACAGTCTGACAGCCATATTAATTTTCTGTTGGTTGAAATAGGTTTGTACTAGTCTCTTAATCATTCAGATAGAACAGGACACATTTCTAGGCTGCACAACTCTTCTTCAGACCGTGTTACTGGAAGGAGAAGTTCATTGCCTTGTGAAGGAATTGGTCTCACCATACTTTACTGTGTGCGAGCTTCAAATCTTCTCCTTTTTCCTTCCTTGCAAATCTATCCAGGCCCAAGCACAGCTACCATCAGTACTGCAGCTGGGGAAAAAAGAAATATAAAGCAGAAATCAGGATCAACAGCTTATTTGTGTTGTTCTACACAAGGCAGGACTTGAAACTTGCCAAATTCAGTAAATCTTTGGGCACACATTAATGAATAAGCCCTGTCAGAGGTCAGAAGGTGATTTGCCTCTTGTGTCAGGTCCTTTCTGTAAAATATATAAAAGATCTTGTCACAAGCACAAACTTCAGCAGTCAGTTCTCAAAGCATATCTGGAAGAAAGGAGGCAGGGATCAGCTGAGAAATTTGCACCAATTTCACAATGCTTGTCTGACACAGAATCATTGAGAAGCTGATGTTGGAAGGGATCTCTGGAGCCCACGAAGTCCAACTCCCCTTTCTCAAAGCACTGTCAGAGCTGTGTCCAGTTTGTGGTGGAATATCTCCACAGATGGAGACTTCACAGCCTACCTAGTACTTCTTCTGGTGTTTGGCCACCTCCACAATGAAAATGATTCTACTTATGTTTGAATGATATTTCCTGTATTTCAACCCATGCCCATTTACCCCTTGTTCTGTCAGAGGGTACAACTGAGAAGACCCTGTTTTACCCCTCCTCATCAGATACTTATACGGAACAATAAGATGCCCCTGAGCTTCCTCTCATGCAGACTGAACAGTTCCATCTCTCTCAGACAGTCTGTGTGTGAAAGATTCTCCAGGTCCTTGATCACCTTTATAGCCCCTTGCTGGATCTGCTTCAGTATGTCTAAGTCTGCCTTCCATCAGTGAGCCAAGAACGGGACCCAAGATTCTAGCTGTGTCTCACCACAGAGCAGAGGGGAAGGACCACCTTTCTCGACTGCCTGATGCTGCTCAGGGTGCTGCTCTCTTACCACCTTTGTTGCAAGATCATGTCGCTGCCTCATGGGCAACTTCTTGTGACACTCTGGGATGCCCAAGGCCTTTCTTGCAAAGCTGCTCTCCAGCCGATCAGGTCCAGGCATCTCTGCAGACTCAGACTGGGAGACAGCTGCACCTTCCTCCAGGAATTGGGACTGATACCAAACCCATCAAGATCTGAGCCCCTCAAGATTTGAATAGGGGTTTAAATCAAACTTTGCAATTTTTTTTGGTGTTAATGAGTAGCTGTAGCTGGACAGTTATGATTAAGCAATAGCGTTTGAACATCATATGCTTAGCTAATCTTTTGTTTTAAGGACAAGAGAAGACAATCCTAGGATGAATGGGCTGTCTGGATGACAGCCACCAGGATTGAAGTCAGCAGAACCGAGCCTTGACTAGGGGAAAGCTAAATCCAGCAGTGGGTGAGCACAACCACCAACTCACCGACCACCTACTTAAAATGGTCCTCAGACTCAAATGGAGAGAAGAACAGCACCTGTGGACTAAATAGCAGGGGAAGTGAGAGATATAATTAGCAAATAAGGGCTTGAGCCCTAATTAATAGAAAAGTTATGTAATTTACAACCAATGAATGCTTTCACCTTAGTTTGTTGAAATGTGTAAATAGTGTAAAGCTTTGCTGGTCGGTGAGCCAGCCTTTTGTGCGGTTACCACCCAGCTCCCCACTTTGCACAAGCTAGCATAAAAAGTAGAAATACCTCACCTCGGTGTGTGAATTGGGGCTGTGCACCAGGCAACGAGCCTGCATTCAGGACAACAGGACTGCATCCAGTACAAGTGCCCGGGGGGCTGTTCCACGTGTTGCTGGGATTTGTGCCCTTCAGCACATCACCAGCATCGCTACACATGTGCACGGCATCCTCAGCAGAGTTGCCAGGGAATCCAGATGCCTTCCTTTGACATCTGTATTGGGCTTTCGGGGCGAGGTTGGGGTAGCAGGAGGGCTACAGGTCTGGCTTCTGTGAGATGACACCAGAAGCTGCCCTCATGTTGGGCAGAGTCAGCCAAGATGGAACTGCTGCTGCACAAGGCTGAGCTCATCGTGACACTGGTGGCCCCTCTGTGATAACGAATTTAAGGTGAAAGAACTTACTGCACAGCAGCAATTGCAGCTGGAGAGAGGACTGAGAACATTTGAGAGGAACAGCCCTGCAGACACCAAGGTCGGTGAAGACGGAGGAGGGGGGGAAGTGATCCAGGTGCCAGAGCAGAGATTCATTTTCCTGAAGCCCTTGGTGATGACCACTGTGAGAAGGGCTAATCCCCTGCAGCCCATGGAGGTCCATGGTGGAGCAGATATCCACCTGCAGCCCATGGAGAGAAGAGCCCGCACTGGAGCAAGTGTGCTGGCAGGACTTGTGACCATTTGGAGGACCCGCACTGGAGCAGCCTGTTCCTGAAGGATTGCACCCCGTGGAAAAGACCCACTCCGCGGCACTTTGTGCAGGACCGTCTCCCATGGGAGGGACCCCACGCTGGGGCACGGTAGGAGTGCGAGGAGGAAGATGCAGCGCGGAAGATGCGCTACGGACTGACCGAAGCCGCCACTCCCCATCCCCTGGCAGTCCGGAGTGGTGCTGAGCTTGGGAAGAAAAGGAGAGAGGTTTTCTTCTTTTTTTTCGCTTTATTTCTGACTTTCCTACTGTGTTATTAGTTGGCAGTAAATTAACGGAAACCTCCCGAAGCCGAGCCTGTCCGCCCAGCCCCTCCCCAGTGCCCGTCACGGCCGGCGGGCGGGACCTCCGGGGGAGGCGGTGCGGGAGGGAGGGAAAGGAGGAGGGATAGGACGGGACGGAGGGAGGGCAGCGCAAGGTCGGTGCAGCCCTGCCCGCGGCTCCGCCGATGGAGTACGACTGCGTGGGCTTTGGCTACGCGGCGCTGGTGGCGGCGGGCGGTGTCGTCGGATACGCCAAGGCAGGTGGGTGTCGGTGCCGGTGTCTGTGTCGGTGCCAGTGTCGGTACTGGTGTCTGTGTCGGTGCCAGTGTCGGTACTGGTGTCTGTGTCGGTGC
>JAWWEU010000081.1:64229069-64265789 GCA_035583155.1 Acropternis orthonyx | reverse complement strand
GCGCTGGTGGCGGCGGGCGGTGTCGTCGGATACGCCAAGGCAGGTGGGTGTCGGTGCCGGTGTCTGTGTCGGTGCCACTGTCGGTACTGGTGTCTGTGTCGGTGCCAGTGTCGGTATTGGTGTCTGTGTCGGTGCCAGTGTCGGTATTGGTGTCGATGTCCGTGCCGGTGTCGGTCCCGTCCTGTCGCGCCGCCGCGAGTGACCCCGCAAACCCCGCTCAGCCCTCGTTGCCCCCGAGGTCCTTTAAAAACAACCCCAGCCCAGCCCAGCGGCGTTTGTTTATGCTGTTTCTGTGGATTTCCGAGTAAGGGAAACCCGCCAGTGCTTTTGTTTGGTGTGCGGACTCACTTTGTGTGTGTTCCTTCGCTGACTGTTTTGTATTTGTTTTTATTCAAGGCAGCGTCCCTTCGCTAGCTGCGGGTCTTCTGTTTGGCGGCTTAGCGGGACTAGGCGCTTACCAGCAGTCCAAGGATCCGAAGAATGTGTGGCTTTCCCTCGGTAAGTTTGCTCGGCTTTCCCTCGGTAATGTTCCTGAGTGTTGCTGGTTAGCTGTGGGAACAAGTAACCCTTTTTCCTGGCGCGTTTCAGCTGACCTGTGCCCATTTATCTGTTACAAGGGTAAGTGCTGGCAGGACAGGACCGCCTGTGTACGGAGTTTTTGGCTATAAAACCTGGGTTGCCCTGTTTGAAGCCAGGGTTGGTTAGAAATACCTCTCTCCTCTGCCAAATTAGATACTGTGTTAACTAACGTAGGCACAGGAAACATACATGGAAAATGGTTGTGAAGCAGCATTTTTACCCTGTGGTCATAGAATAAGTGCTATTTTTGCACTAGTGACAGCACTGTGACAGGTGATAGGAAATCTTGCTCTGCACAAGCGTCTCAGAAGAGCAGTATATATTTCAATGCATCATATGCTGTGGAAGAAACAGTCTCAAATACATAAAGGGAAGGAGGCACTGAGCTATTCTGCTTGCTTACAGCAGAACGTACAAGAAACTGTGGGTGTAGCTTGCAGTTAACCCTTCAGGGGAAGGATGAAATGATTGTGGAAAGTATTATGAAGCACTGAAACAGAATAGGTGAAGCTCAGGGACTTCCATTGCTGCAGGACTGTAACGTGGTTTAACTGCTCTCTGTCAGGAACTGATCTTGCCTTTGGGCACTAGGGTGTCCTCTTGAGGTTCCTCCTAGTTCTGTAACTACTCCATAGTGTTTTAGGATACTATAGCTTTCCAGTGATTTAAGACTATTTTAAACTAATAGGTCTAATGAGCTGAAAGGCTCTATGAAGCCACTGGTAGATACTGCAGAGGACCAAGCTGCCTCATCAGTAAGGAATGAAATGTAAGATGCAGCTCAGTGTGAAACAAAATTTCCCCTTGTGAACTGTCTCTTCTGCTCTGTCATGCCAGGGGAGTGGCTGTGCATCTCTGGCACAGGTTTTTAGGCAGTGTCAAGGAAGAAGGATGAGCAGCTTCTGTGTATCCTGATGTGGTGCATGTAGTGCTTTCAAATGGACCTTCTGAAAGCGGTGGTGTGTCACAGTTCTAGTACAACTCTTCATCCATTCCTCCCCAGCCCTCCTTGCAATTGCAGTACCTGCAGAGCTTTAGGTTGGTCACAGTACATCACGGGTAGAAATCCAGAAATAGACCTTCTAGAATATCTATCTTTTGCCCTCTTGGATGCAAAAAAACTTGAGGCTTTGGAGAAAGGTATACAGCACCTCCGCCTGCCTTTGTTCTGCAAAGAAACAATGGCCCTGTAAATTTTATATGCATATAGATGGGATTCCTTTAGCAGATTTAGAGATTTAATATTTTAGAATAATGTTTAAGATGTTATTTGCTTTTTCAGTTTGATTCTTCAGATTTCTTTCTAATTCGTATTTTCAAGTGGGCTTGTTTTCTTTCCAGTTGTAGTATTTAGTGCCACCTTCCAGTCCGGAATGTCACAGAGAAATGGGGACTGTAATAATGTTTGCCTCCCACATAGTGAACTCTGTCACAATCCCAGCTTAATGGCAGTTTAGAGCCTGCCTGTGTTCAAGGAAATAATAATTTTGCAAATAAGTAGTAATTGAGGGAGGGTTAGTGATTTGTCCAGAGGACTGGAGGTTGCGAGTGACCAGACAGTGATTTCAACCCCGACAAGATCTCCTACTGAGCAGTGGAGCACCCTTGCCAGAGCTGCTGAGAAGCCTGTGGCAACAGCTGTCCTGTTTGAGAAAATCCAGTGAACTGTTAGCATATGGAGGGAGGCATTCCTGTCTGTACGCGTAGGTCTGTTTGGCTGGTGCTGCTCAGTGTCCAAGCAGGACAGTGCTGGTGTTTCTCTGCCAAATGGCCCTGACTGGGCTTCTTTTCAACAGTGGCGTCTGGAACCTTGTCTGCTGTTATGGGAATGAGATTTTACAACTCCAAAAAAGCAATGCCTGGGATAATTGCTGGTGCCAGGTAATCACCTCTCTTTTGCTCTTGTCTGTATTATCGAATGAGCATTTCATTTCTTTTATTTGTGGATTATATTGTTTTAAAAATGTTACATGGTAAGTTCTGTGAAAAAAATGAAGTTTTCTGGTGGAGTTCAGCTAAATGAAATCATGTCAATATTTTCTTCCTTCTTAATGGGATTTTTGCCTCCACCCTCCTTTTTTATAACAACTATTCTGTTCAACAGTTTACTGATGGTTGGACGGCTTGGATTGCAGATGATGGAAAAGCCTCTTAAGCCATAAATCTGCATCAAGTCACTTGAAGATATGTCATATGAGAAACCTGAAGATGCAACTGCCTAAATGTGCTGCACAAAAGTGGAAAAGGCACTGCTACCTATGCATTGTATTTTTCATATCATGTGTTGTGTTATTAGAAGACTGACATAGAGAGCCCTTGGTATGTCTTCCAAAATAGTATTTGTCTTAACATTTTTTGCACTGTGAAGCAAGAAAATATGACTATAGCATTAGTTCAGCTTCTGGTCCTGCAGCTTACTGTAGGCAAAGACCTCTTGGCCCTTGTATGCAGACAGTTGCAGGATTGAAGTTTCAATGTACATCTCGCTTGTCCTTCTAAAATCATGTGTATCTCTAAAACAAGGGGAGAGGAGTTGCCAGTTTGTCACTAGTAATTCATATAATAAACTTGCTTATTACATTACATCTCCCTTTCCTTGCCAGTTTATCTGGTCACAGTGTTTTTCAGTCAGGGACTGACTATTTTCCCAGTCTGTGTCAGAAGCTGGTCCCACAAAACATAACCATGAAATAGGCTGATGAGGTTCTGCTGTAATGCAGAATGAATGCAGACCCATTCCTTGCAATTACTTGTCAGCAAAAGTGCCCAGCTATATGTCATTCATTTCACTTTTACAGATTATTATTCATAAATCAAAAATACGCTGTATTAGGCAATGCTGAATTGTAGGCATAGCTTTATTAAAATGTTATTTAAAATAAACTAACAAATTATTATTACAAACTCTTGTGTTCTACACAACTTTTTCCGTCTTTAATCATTCATCTGGATTGATACATCTTTGTGCCTTTCCTGCAGGGTGTCGGGATATATTTGTGAACATGAATTGCATACATAATCTCTATTATATTCCCTGAATTTAGTAACTTGCAAATATAAAAATCTGAACCGGGGGGAGGTGTAGAGAACAAAAGCATACAGACCAAATACTCAGACAAGTATTGCATTAAAGTTTGTTTGGGTTTTTTTTTTTTTTTTACTTCTGAGGGAAGCATCTATTTTAGATTTAGAAAATGCTGTATGAAAGTTCATTTAAAGACTGAGGCGCTCATTTGATTAGTCTTTGTCCTCAGCTTGATGCCTGAAATCATTCTAAATATAAACGTGTGATAGAGAAATAGTCCTGGAAGCTACACATGGTTGGTAATGTATTCCTTTTCTGGTTTCATTTAACTTATGTCCCTTTCTGCACAGATCCTGAGCTTTGATTTCCTCAGCCTTTCTTCTTTGGTGCCTGGTACTGGGAGAGGTGGAAGCAGCAGGGTGAGATTGGTGAGACCCTGGAGTTGCTCAGAATTCTCAAAGTATTGGGCTAGTACCTTTGCAGGAGGGTCACATCCTGTGGTTTTCCTTCCCTCCTTCCCTGTTGCAGCAAAACAGGCAGGTCAGTGACCTTGTGCTGCCTGAGCAGGAGGTGCAGAGCTGGGCCAGTGGCCATAGCCAGGCTCTGCCAGCAGTGCAGGGGTTTGCCAGGCGAGTCACTGTGATGAGGCAAGGCTGAGGTCAAGCCAGGATGCCACGTCAGTCAGATTGGGTTCCAGCTCCTCAGAGACACGGCCAGGAATGGGAACAGCTCCAGCAAGGGGCTCAGCAGCCTGGTCCCAGGCCAAACAACTTGGGCCAAAGCTGGCTTGAGCACAGGCAGTGAGATCTTGAAGGGGAACTGTACTCAGAGCATCTTCTTAGAACCCCCTTATTCATCATCCTGCAGAGTTCAGCTTCAGGTGTTGACCTGTATTTGCATTTCCATCTTGCCTCCCTGCATAGGAACAAGGGGTGTGCAGGACAGCAGATGGTTTGTTTATATGTCGTCCTTTTAAGTGCCTAATCCCAGCTTGTGGACTCACCATTGGTGGGCAGGTGTCTCAGTGCCTTTGCTCTAATTCAAAAAAGTTAGTAAGGCAACCATTAGCATTTAAGACACTTCTCTTTAAACGACTTTATATTTTTTTTGCCTCTTCATATTGCTGTTGAATCAGTTTTCTTCTGTAGAAATAAGATGCAAACATAAATGCATCTCCTGCGATAAACTGAGAACATCCATGATCCAGCAGTTTTCTAATTGTATAATGCTGGTCTCAAATCAGTAACTTGCAAATCTGAGCTGCAGTTGTCTTTTATAGAATAAAGGAAATAGAAAGCAGCAACCTGGCCTTAAGATTTTAAACTCTTAGACCAATGTGTATCAATGAATCAGAGTTAAAATGACCATACAAAGCTTATTAGCCTTTTCTTGCTGTTTGCAAGAAGAATTTCTTAACACTTGTCATGCTTTGATTATGAACAAATAAAGGCTGTTTTGGTTATGTCACAGCTCTTTCAAGGTTCATTAGAAAATGGTAAGGACAGCATGTTTTTTTCTAGCCATATTTAGTGCCAGAAATAGTACCTGTTTATTTTTCTGCTCTAGGTGATGTGTGAACTATGGACACGTGAGCTATGGATGCATTACTAGTTAAGTCCTTGACCAGGCTGTGATTTTAATTAAGTATTGGCATCCTGTACTAGAGATGAGTGATTAATGTAGCTTGTTTTTTAGTTATAAACCCACTGCCTTAATGCCTGTTACAGTCTGAAGTTGTCCTTCATTGCCATAGGAAGTTACAGATATATTCTACAGATAAATTAAGACACATTTAAATAGCATAGGAACATCTGTTAGTGCTAAGAGAATGACAGATACTTAATCCTAGACCAGTGGCAATTGAATTAATCTCTGGTGCATTACTAACCAGATATCCCTATCTCTGTATAGCTCTTGCAGTATTCAAGTGGCATTTTCTTTAGGTGCAATTTTCATAACAAAATATTTGACTTTTTGGTACAACTTTTTTAGATTAAAGTGCTTTCCAGAAAATTAAGGTAACCATTATATTATGACACATTAGGTCAACAAGAGGAATTTAAACTTTAATATCCATTATAAAAGTCTGCAAATACATTTCTTTTTTTTTTTTTTTACAATGCTTAAAGGAATCATGAACAGCTTTACATCTTTAAAGAACATATTCTGTTTATAATTTAAAATGGCAAGTTTAATGTAACTATTGAGTCTAAAGCATGTATTCTAAATGCAGTTGTTAACAGAAGTAGCCCTAAAAAAGTTTATGGTACATTGCAAAGTCCTTTGCACAATATTATTATAAAACTTACCATAAAAGCTGAAGAAAGTACTGAACAAGCATATAAATATTATTAAAGTTTATGTGTGTTTTCAGGTGCTTAAGTTGGCCTTTAAGATCTAAATCAGAAAGCAGTGTTTTTGAAGAACAGCCCAATATCATCCCTCACGTAGCTTACTCAGCTTCACTAGTTTAAGTTTGATCACCCAATAAAGATGCATAGAAATAGGAGCTTATGGATAATTTATGCATTTTTGGCTAATTCACCCTTAAAATGACTGACAGAACGCAGTGATTCAGCCTCCTCAAAAAGTCTCTGTGACACTCCCTTGAGAGGACAGAGAAAACTCTATACAGATCTTTGACCAAAAATGGCATAAAGTTAATTGTAAGAGCAGAATCTAATTGTTAGCTTTCACTTCACAGCTTGGCAAGGTAAGTCGAGCATTCAGTACTTGTTCAGCAATTTTCCAATATTCTTGTATCTTTTTATAGCCATATATCAGCCAAGACTTTCCTTGTGTAGTATCTGTAAGTGCATTGCTTATGCCTCACTACAGGCATTTAAGTTCCCACTGCTACATGAATATTCGCACCTTACACCCCCTGAGTAATTCTTAGTTACAAGTGAGTTCTGAACTCCTTGTAGGAGAGCTTGGTATTCTTCACAAAGCTGGAGCTGTGCTTTCACCCTCATCTTCCTGCTAAGGACCCAGCCTAGCAGCTGGAAGCCTGGTGCTGCCCTGCTTCAGCCCTGCTTCCAGCTGCTTGTGTGCTTCAAGCATATCCCAGCAGCAGATGTTGCACTGGATGAACAACCATAACAGTTGTTTTTAAGAGCATGGGGATAGGAGATCCATCTATGGAAAAAAAAAAAGTTGAGTGACATCTACTTCTCAGTAGTTTTGGCAATATGTGTTATGCAATACTTCGTTACATCCTACTTTATAGCTAGTATTTTACGTGGTGTTATATGTGTATTATACAGGTAATAGAACACAAGGTCTTTTTTTTCTTCTTTACTATTGCATAGTCTTAAGAAAAGTTGGAGCAGACAGGCATTTCAGGTTTCCAAGTGCAGGAGAACCTAACACAGCGCACAAAAGATCTGTCCAGGATGGCATTTCCTATCTGTTCCCTCCGTATTTGGCCACCCAGTCTGTTCTTCCATGTACTCGCTGAATTGTTGGGGCGTGAGTTAACATACTCATGTTTTTTGCTGGTGAATTGAAAGTAGGACCTGGTAATGGAACACGAGCAGCTTTGGTTTTCCAGGAATAATCTGAAAGGAACAAGAACACAGAATTAATGATGACTAAAAAGGTATTTTACTTCCTCACAGAGAAAAGAATGAGAGCTTAAAAATGGCTTATGGTACTTAAGGGTGCCAGGGTGTTTTGGTCTTCCACATGTCGTAAAACAACCTGAGCTGGAAGAGACACAAAAAGATCATCAAGCCCAACTCCTGTCCTGCACAGGACAACTGCAATAATCATACTGTGTGCCTGAGAGCATGCTGTCTATGCTTGTTTTCAGATAAGGTTCATGTCTCCTATAGTTCGTGTGTCTTACTAATCCTCACCTCCTGGATACTTCTTTTGCAGCAATCCCTCAAGAAAACACTGAGACTGAAATTCAGTGGAAAAACTGATGCATATACCTACAACTCCATCTCCTATTACAAAACTGCTACAGAATGAAAGTGCTCTTCTCTCTATCTCAAATATTTAAAAAGCATGTAATTATAAAATTGATAAACTTACTAAGACCCAAACAGTTCAGACTGAAGGATGGCTTCCTTTTGAGATTTTATGTCTTTTACTCTCCTCCTGCTTAGCTCAGAACTCCTGGTTTACCTGGTGACAAATCCTCTTTGCTCCATTTCCCATACCTCCGTTGATTTCATAGGATCCATTCCAAGTCTGAAGGTTTCTTTATCCCCTAATATTGGCATCCACCTGATCTCAAGCACTAGCAGTAGTACATTACTGTATTCCTGGCCTCAGATTTCCCCTTTTTGCATTCCAGGTAGTTGGTACTTCCTCAAGCTTTGTGTGATTAAAGTAATTGCACTGCTGCAGGGGCTGAATTTCTCCATGTTCATGACCAGTTCTGCCATTTTCTCAATCCTTTAAAGTCAGTCATTTCAGACCTCTCTTATCCAGACTCCTGCTATACCTTACCATTGTTTCCTTAGCATTCCCAAAGTAGATCTTGCCCCTTCCATTCCTACATTTGTAGTTTAGTCTTTTGTTATATATTAGTGATACTCTTTTTAAAAAAAAAATCTAATATTTAAATTTAATGGGCTTTTGATGCCTACATATCATTCTGTTTCTTAAAGAAAACCACCTATTTTTGGTAGTATTTTTCAACACTGTATTGAACCTGTTGAGGAACAGGTGAGGATCAAGGCATTTAAAAAGGAGGACCATGAAGGAACTGAAACTGGGGGTCAGGTCTCCACCTCTATGAAAACTAATACTGTTCCTTTTTATTGTAGGCTGTCTTTGACCAGCAAGTATGATCCTAGCCTACACTAGCTTGGCATTTCCTGGGTCTTGGCATTTTCCTCAGAAAAACTGATCTTTTATACTACATTAAATTATTTAAATTATGGCATTAAAAAACTTAACAAATTAAGAGAGAAATACAATTGAGAGCATAAAGTTATTTCAGTTGGATAATGCAAAGCGAAGGGTCACAAAAAAATGTTAATGTTCAAACCATTTACAGCTAGGAGATAAAACCTGCCATTTGCTTCATCCTTATCTCTCTTCCCATGCAAGTCTGCAGAGTTTAGTCTAAATATGAGGGGTTTATGCAATAGGATTCTTGCTCTTCTGGACATGGAAGAGTCTCTTAATTGATCTCCACGTACCAGCTTTTCTGACTTTAACTACACATTTTCCGTTTCTAATTACAGATTAACAGTGAATTTATTTCCCTTTCGAACACCATATGTAATTCCTTTTCTTTCACACTATTCACAGCAGTCTAGAGACAGCTGCAGATTTTGTCCTCCTGTGAACTTCTTGATCCGTACACTGTGACAAATCAAAACTCTCGCAGTTGTGTTCCAGCAGTGAGTTGATAAAGATAATGAAGTGCAGCTCCAGCCTTCCCTGGTGGTCTTCTGATGAGCTCAGACACAGAATACACACATATCTAAGCATATTTTATATATGTGTGCCATGTCCTTCCCTCCCTCTCTGCTGCTCAGAAGCCACTTGCATGTTCCTGAAGAGAACAGGTAACTCCAAAGAGCGCCTCAGCAAAAAGACATTATTAAGCAGGACTGTATCAGATTGGTGTGCCACAGGCCCTTGGATTAAACACCATTAGTTTAGGGCCTTGCTGTTTCCTCTGAAGTAACCAGAGAAGCATCATGCTGGGTTTGGATAGGAGCTCTAAATCTTGACTCACAAACCAGTTCCCCCTGCATCCTGAGCACTTCTGTTCATCTTCTCTGAACTGGAAACATACCAACAAAGAAGGTGCTCATAATGTCATCCATACTGTAGAAGATGCAAGGTAGGTTACCTTCAGAACAGATTTCACATGGTTTTTACTGGATAGAGTCCAGTCTACATGACCATTTACTATAGAGTTGGGGAGTTACTTATTTTTACAATTCTGCTTAGCTCATCACCACTAATGATGCAATTTAAAATTAATTTTAAATGAAAATTTAAAATGAAAAAATAAAATTGAGCAAATGATCCAACCTTTCTAGAATTATAAAAGGTTTGCTCCTTTTGTAATTATTTTCTCTTTTGCCTAACAAATATTAGTAGCAGTAGTTTCTCTAGCTACCAGGACTGCCTCTGGACACCTACATTCAATTCACTTGAGAACAATTTATGCCTTACAATTTCATTTATAAAACTTGAGAGGAAAACCTTACTGAGGGCTAATAAATCTCTTAGGAAGCATGGAAAATTAACATATCTCTTTGTCTTGGTTATGTATGATAAAAGGGTATTTCTTACCTGATACAGGTGCACCAAGAGGCGCTAGCTGTATCCGTTGTCCAGCTGATCCAACTTCTTTTTTATGGAAGGAAGGGGTGTATATTCCTGATGGGTTGTGAGCAGCACTACTTACAAAGCCAGGATTTCCTGTTGACATAACAGAGTTTTGGAACATCCAGTTGCATTTAGAAAACCTTGCCTACTTTTTACAGTCATTCAAAGTATATTTGCAGTACCCCAAGGGTACTGTGTGTTCTTTAAAAACTCCCTAGTGCACATCTCTTGGAAAAAGTATATATTCATTCTTTGCTTTGTATATTAGTTGTACTCTTTACAGCATTTAGCAGACTTGCAAGCAGGAATTCAGCAGGAGTAAAGAAAACAGAACAGGATGAGCATTTCATAAGTACTTTCATTAAACTTAAGACCACATAGAAAGGTTTAGACCGAGTTTTAGAGAAAAGGTAGGATCTTACCTTTTGCTTACAGCTACTTTCTTTACTGGAAGCTGGTTTTAAGCACTTTAGTATTTGAAAACTAGCACTCAGCCCTACTCTTGTGCTCAACACATTTGGCCTAAATTGATCTAAAAGAATGGAACCAAACTTCTCGTGTGGGAAGTGGTGTACCAGTTGGAGTTGACTGCCAGTTCCATAGCTAAAGTCCTGCTATAAAGGTCAGACCCAACTACCTCTTTCTTTAACTCTGGTTATAATATTATGCCTAGTTTTGGTCCAGATCTTTCTTTAAAGTAGTGCTACACTTGAAAGGTTGACATAATCAGCCTCATCTGGAAGCTGGGAAGCATTGTGCATGTACACACAAAATTAGTACTGAAATTAGTGTCCAGTGACAGAGGGATCTGTTACAATACTTGGAATCCCTGCTCCAAGAAAATTTCGTACCTTCTTCATGTCTGTCATCACTCAGAACAGTGTTAAGACTGTGCTGGCACAATGTCTAGAGAGAAATGCTTTTCTCTATTGGCATGGTTCTGTGTTCAGTAGTATTAAACTTGTGGAGTACAAGGCCATACACAGTAGTTTATTTTAACCTTTATCAACTGTGAGCATATTCATCATAGTTTCAGTGGTAGTTGCAGTAAAACACACAGTGTTCTGCTCTGACAGTTTTTGTCTCGTAAAGCTCTGGCCTTTGTGCAATCTCATAATGTTCCTCTTCACACAAACACTCCCAAGTCCTCTGTGATTATTTCAGAGCTCAGAGCATTGGATCTGTAACCTGCAAAAGTGCTCATCTACAGCCCCAAAAAGGTATCCTCAGCAAATTACAGCTGCATTGGGTCACTGCAAACCTCCCTGTTCAGGAACACTAACAAAAGCTTCAGCTAACTGAGTTTTGCCACTCTCCCCAAATCGTCACTTCTATCAGTTCTGCAAATAGTTGGCTCTCCAAGTAGCTTTCCTCTGTCCACTTGATGCCAATTTCCACAGTAAAGAATAACACAATAACTGTTGAAAAACAGAACTTTAATGAAGTATTCCAATAAAATTTAACTTTCTTGTGGTGTCTTAACTTGTTCTTCCTTTTCAGCAATTTGCCTGAAAACCAAAACAACACAGTTTTAGTGGTTCATTCACCTGCCTGTGGATATACACACATTCTCCTATTCCTATAGTTCTTGACTATTAGGAGGAGCTCAGAGCTCAATAGCATTCCTTAAAATTCTGAGGTCTGAAAATAAGGATCTGAGAGGCCTAATTAATACAACCTTAAAAAGACTACTTCTGTCTGCTTCTTTTCTACAGCTCAGCAAAGCTGCCCAGCTGTCAAAAATCGTTCAACCATTTCTTTGGTTCTCCTTACCTCTCAATGTCCAATGTTTTCCATGAATAATTCTGCAGGAAATGAAAAAGTGCAGCCAGGATGAATAGTGGTGGGTGAGACAGAGAGGTCTGGAGGTGGGTCTTTTGCTGGATGAGAACAAGGGAAGGAGGAAAAAAAAGTTCAATATACAGTAACAGAATAGCAACAGATTAAAATACATCCTATTTAAAAGCACAGTTCCTTACCTCTGACCATGCTGAACAAAAGAAGGGGTTCTTGCTGTAGAAGGAATCATCCATCAGGCATCCAGGAGGTCTGGCAGCAGGTGAGTAGGCAATCACTCATTGCCATGATGTCCACAAGGGTGGCCCAGGCCATACCCCCTGTCTCAGACGACACATACCTGACTCTTCATAAAGGTTGTGGAATTGTTTGAGGTGAGGAGTGAGTTCAAAAAACCCTACAAATAGTTGCAGTGAGACGTATCACATGGGCTGTACACACCCGAAGGGCAAGGAACTGGGGGAGAGCTGAAACATTCCAGCTGCACAATGTGTTATTTAGACACAAACTGGGTTGCCTGGAATCCTGAGTTTGCACCCTCTTACACTAAGGCAAGTCCACTGAAGTCTGTTCAACCACTGTAAAATCAGTGTAACAGGTAGAGAATCCGAATGCAAGAAATGGTGCAAGTCCCAAGTGCTGTCATGAACAAGCAGTCCCTCAGGAGAGATGCACCTGCTGCTTTAGGATCACTTCTGCACCATCATCCAGCAACAGTGCAGTGACCTGCTGTGAATTATAATTAAAGTAATAAAATACTGTCTTTTAAAGCTCAGTAAATGCCAAGAATCCAGAAGCAGTCACAATGAAGAGAGCGAAGTTTGACAAAACAGATTACAACTGCAAATGAAAGTATGATCATCAGGAACCTGCAGTATAAGTGTAATTTTACAGGAAACTGTAAAACATAAGTAGGAAATGTACAAAGAACCAGGATATAATTGTTATAAATTACCTTTGGGATCCTCTAATTTTTCATTCAACCTTTCTTTGCATGATAGCTTTTCAATAGGTATAATTAAGTTCTCATCTGTAAGCAAAGAATAATGAAGAAAAAAAAAATGGAAAGACAGAACTTTAGAAATAGTGTGAGAAGAACCTGTTTAGGTGATGTCAAAGAACTGCGGGGGGGGTGTGTGGAATTAGCAAGCAAGAATGAACATCTGACGTGTTTGTAACTATAATGTCTCATTCTTTTTTTTCTTAAGCAAGAAATATTACCCTAACAAGTTACTTTACAAGGTACTTTCTAATACTGGAATAAAAATATGATATACCAACAATGCAATCACATTCCAGTCACACAAATACATGAATCACAAGTTTAAGCACTTGGTCATATCTGCAAAGTTCACTGATCATAAACTTAAAAGTCTTCATTTGTAAATATTTGCTCTTATCTTATTTTACTTTAGAGCAATGTTGTGGGCGATAAAAAAAAAGGGCACTTAAAAAAACTATGCATAGTTATTTAAACACAGCACAGTGTCAACTTTCAGTTTGTCAATACGAAAAAAGAAAACATACATAACTTACATGTGTTGTATTTCCATGATCCAGCTATCCTGGTTTCACATGTGTCTGCCTTAAATTTTGGTGTCTCCCCAGTATACGAAACATCACATACAGTTTAAGCTACTGATGGAAATGATACCAGGTATTTTCAAACATAAAAAGTCCTAAGTTTTAGATGTTTTTTTTCCCTGTAAATTTTTGATAGTAACACAAAAGCAGGATTTCTACTATTAGCATTCATATTCATTTTATTTTCAGTGCAGTTCAGTAGGTAGATGTCTAGCTTATTGATGCACACTTTTGGAAGCAGCTCTTTGCCTTTTTGTGCCTGATTCCCTTGCTAGATTATTTTAGGAATATATTAATGTATTCTGAGGCATACGGATACTCTATTTCACAAAACAAAATGGTACACATGATGATTGCTTTAAAAAGCCGCTTCTGTTCCATCAAAAATTCTGGTAGGTGCTGTTATTTTTCCACTTTCTAAAATATTGCACATTAATTAAGATGAACAACTTCAGCTCACCTGACTTTCAGAGGGGAAAATCAGGTTTGTTGACACTGCAGAATGGCCACTACTCTGTTAAAAAGGGGTGCAGCATCTCCACGTAAACAAAACTAGTCTTAGTCTTCACTCTACAAAACACTGATAATAGTGTATTTCACAAAACACACTGCCAAAAGGAACTTCCCTGAAAGTTCCTGAAAATAAGGGCGCTTTTCTTGGAGCAAAGTATTTGGGACTAGTAAACTGGTAAAAGACACGTTTAGAATGTTAGGCAGCACTTTAATTCCGTGGGGACACCACCCACTGCTTTGTTTTCACGGGTGATAATGTTCCACGGCACACTGAGCAGGCAGTAACAGGTGAAACTATTTGCTTAAATACAGTACGTAGTGGTCCAAGAGGATTATGGACAAAATTTATCTTGATAGAACTTTCTTAATGTTCTGAAAGCAAAATATATAGTTGTTAAGAGCAATTTGTTAAAATGAGGGGGAAAAAAGAGCCTAGAAGCTAAGCTTGACCACAGAAGTTAAACCAGATGGTCTTAACTAAATTAAAGCATGATGAGATATAACGTGACTGTTTTCAATTACACTTTTACCTGTAGTATTTCTGCTGAAAGTCAATCCTCCTCCACTGTGTGCCAGCGATTTAGAAAACAGCTGGTTGTTCCAGGTTCCATGTGATCCTTCTTTATTGACTGCTGCTAAAGAAACACTCTTTGGGTTTACACCTTAGAAAACAAATGATGAAAAATATTGTAACTATCAATTTTCAAACATAATTCAAGCCATGAAAAATGGACATTTTTAGAACAGTGAACCAACAGTGAATTTTTTGTGCTGTAATGTGAACACCATTTATGTAAATTAACCATGTCCATTGATTAGGTTAGATTTTTAAACCAAGCCATGAAAACCAGTGACACTGATTTAAGAAAAATTCTCTTCATGCTTTCAAGAGAACTTTTAAAAGTCTTTTTAGCACATTTACTTGGTTTCTATAAAACCATAATGTCATTATTGATATTTCTGTCTCCCAGAAAATTAACACACATTAAAAATACCCGTCAAAAACTAGGGTTCTCAAGACTGAAAAGAAACTTTCTTTAAGGGCTAAATTAAAAAGCAGGACAAAGGTTCTTGTTACTTCACATGTTAAGAGCATTACAAGAGTTAATGGGATTATACCGCATGAAAACACCTCCCAGATCTACTGGTTACAGAACTAAAGTAATATTTATAAATAACAAATGTGCTCCTTGGAGCTATTATTCCCTTAAATGTTGAAATTAATTATTTTTTACATCCATGCCTTTCTCATGGAAAGTTAGAGAGACATTGGAATGGTGCTTAAAAGAAGAAATACAGATGGACCTCCCATTTGTGTTACCTTTAGATAGGAAAGCTCCTCACCCTCTGTTTTTTTTCCTTTTCTTTTCTTTTGGACTTAAACTGTTGAGTCTCTGGGCATCCTATTTAACATTCAAGAAGTGATTTCATATTCAAAAGTCATCACTGCCCTAATGAATTCCTGACCAATTTATGATACATTGTAACAAAACAACTTGCCTGACAATGAGAAATTCCCTGTTAGCCATGCAAATTCTCACATGTAGATTACAGTAGAAGTCATGATATGCTTATTGTAATTGTACATACTATCATGGTAACAAATAAATGATATTGAGAAACCAAGAAAATAATTTGATTGTAGCATTTATTTAGAATACTAAGTGGAGGAAACATTCTCTTTGCTTTCTCCTCCTTTCCATTCTCATTTCTGGCAATTACATAATTTCACATTACTTTCCTGATAAAAGCACCTGGATTTAGACTAGGCTATCTATTTTTCAAGAAAGATGACTGTCCTGGGAAGGGAAGTGAGTGTGTGAATTCCTACCAGTGCCAGTGGTTGATATTTCTAAACGCTTCCTACAAAGAAAGGTAACTGTAGTTATCAGAACTTATGTTAAACCCCCACCCCAAACCTCCTGACACTGCATAAATGTTAAATAGGCACTATAAATACATATATAAAATCATAGAATGGTTTGGGTTGGAAAGCACCTTAAAGATCATCTAATTCCAACATCCCTGCCACGGGCAGAAACACCTTCCACTAGCCCAGGTTGCTCAAAGCTGCATCCAACCTGACCTTGAACACTTCCAGGGATTGGGAATCTACAACTTCTCTGGGCAACCTGTGCCAGGGCCTCACCACCCTCACAGTAAAGAATTGCTTCTATACCTCTAACTTAAATTTCCCCCATTACTCCTTGTCCTATCGCTACGGTTCCTGATGAAGGGAATATATGTAGTTTCTATAGTCCTCAGATACACTTGCTTATAGGTCAGTCAGGATATATTCCTAGTAATCCAAAAGATGTTGGATTTATATTACTGAGAATTTTTTATGTTACTGGTCATAAGAAGTCCTGTGAACTTTGATGGTGTACAAGCATTGTTGAGCTCCTGCCATGTTTACATAGCCCTGAACTTCTGCATGAGTTGTGTTCAGACATGTTCTGGGAAAGGCATTTAGTCCAAAACTTGAAAATTTAGCCTAAAAATTAACCAGTTAGAAATCTGAAGTTTAAGTGTACTGTATGTAGATGGTACCCAGCTTGTATTTTCCATATGCATTGACTTTTAACCTTACCAGGCAGATATCTTGATTGTCTTAAATAGTACTGTTTTGCTGATGTATTTGATCTTCCAGAATCATTTCTCATCAGAACCTTATTTTCCCCTCCTGGATGGATACAGCATGAAGCTTTTGGTTCTGGCACACTGAAAAAATGAAAATTTTCAAACAATGTGACCAACACCTCCAGCTCAGAACACCACAAGCTGATCTCAGCCTGAAGAATGCTCTTCGCTTCTCCTACTTTCATCAGCAGAGTCTATTTCCAAAAAGTAGCAGCCAAATCTAATACCTTGTGAGTGTTTGACATGGGATTTGAAAAAATAAGTGTATCCAACACTATGGAATAAAAGCAAATGTGGATAACTGGCAGAACACAGTACCACTTAACTGACAAAGGAAATTATATTAGTATGTCTCATTTTACTGAAACAGTTTCTTAGTAACAAACAGCTAAACCATATAGTGCCTGATAACAGATTTGATTCTGTTTGGATATTACTGGTGCCATACCAACACCACACCCAAAGGTGGTCTGCTCAGACAGCTTTTGGCATTCTTGCAGAATTTTGGTGACTTAAATTTTAGCAGATTTGTCTTAATCTGTAAATCCACTGGACATTGTTTACTAAAATAAAACATGACTTTATAATTGTAGGACCTACCTAAAAATAAATTCCTTGTTTTTCTTTTCTTTTAACAGTGCAATGCTAGGCTTCTTTGAACAGGACATTCCAAATTCAGGATCATCCAAGTCATCCCAGCTATCCATAGCCTTTACCAAAGTCTGACCCCATCGTCTTCTGCAGCTTTTAGGACCTAGTGCAACATTCAGAGGGCCACTAGCTGCTTGTTTCTATTTTGAATAAAATAAAATAAAAAAGCTTTAATTCCATTCTAAACTTTTATATTTTATATCTAGTTTATTTTCTGACTACTGCTTAAGGACTTTGAGGGAATTTTTCTCATTGTGTTGTGTCTGTTTTGGTCATAGTCTCAGCATGTCTTTAAGTACAAAACATAACAATAATGCCAGCATGTATTTTGTTTGCCGTTCTTTCAGACTATCATCCTGAAGTTGCTCAAGTCTACCTGAAGTAGTGAGGTTAGCATTCTGTTTGCAGACCCAGGTCAGTGCTCAGCCTCTACGTACTGGTATCTTGCTGAACTCATGCTCTAAACAGCAGTAGATGAACCATCAAGAAATAGAGGACAGCAGTGCAGAACACTGCCGTGGCCCCAAAGTAAATACAGCAAATAAAAGAAGCTTGTCAGGCCTTTCTTTAACATTCTTTTATGACTAAATTTTAAAACCATCCTTCCATCTGACTACTGTTTGCTTTCCAGTATTTTCTGAATACCTCTTCTTTTTAACATGCTTTATATTGCAGCACAGTGCGTACAAGCCAAAAGCGAAATGAAGATTACAAACCAAAGTTCAGTATTCATCTTACAAAAAAAAAAAAAAAAATCCCAATTGTTAAATCCTTACAAGGTTAGGAATTGGATGAACCTTCCTGGATATTTTCCTGCATGAGGCAACAGAAGCTCTCCCATTTCTCTATTGTATACTGACAGTATTTTTGTGAATTCTTTCTCAAAGGTCAATAAGCCACAGCTGTTATAACTACATTACTGCATAAGCATGTCAGTAAGGGCAATTATAAATGAACACACACTGTTGTTACCAGCAATCTTTTCTTCTGACTGGCTGTAAAATTTTAGCAAGTGGCCTGTTACATCCTCAATTAGTCCCTAGTTATCTAATTGTATTTCCTCTAATAAAATGTATGACAATTTACAAGGGATCACCTGGCTGAATATGCTAAGAACTTTCACGAAAAACATCTCAGTAGTTACTGAAGACAACTTACAGGTGATGAGTTTTTATTGATAATTGGAAAAAATGGTTGTGCCTGTGGCAGCTGCTGCTTTGGTACTTGCTGGTTAGCTGTGTTCTGAGACAACTGAATTTGCTGGAGAGGCTGGTGGTTAACCTTTGGTAGGGGCTGTGGCTGTGTTTTGTCAGGTAAATCAGGTGAAGACAGAGGTTCTGGCTTGGATACAGCTTCCAGTTTAGGAAAAGCTGGCTTTGGCTCTGTTGGCTGAACCGGTTTTACAGGAGTCTGCTTCTCCAGATACTGTGGAGGAGGTCCTAAAACTTGGCCAACTTGAAAGTAAGGATGCTTCAAAGCCTGGAGAAGAAGATATAACATATTAATTTTAATTCAAAAAGTTGACTTCGGTAACATCAGCAAGGATCTAAGTAGGTTTCTGAAACATTTGAGCAAGCTTTACAGCGCAGATACAGGATGTATGCATCATGAGATCATGTGTAAATGGTGTGTATTGATAACTGGCAGCTCTGTATTTCAAACTCTTCCCATCATATAACTTAGTGAGATTGATCCACTTGTACACATTACAGTAGTCATATCCTTTCTTTCCCTCCTTTACTGCTAGGTTTTGTGGAGTCTGTCTTTTACGTGTGTTTTACATTCAGCACCATTCTATATTCATGCAGTAACAAATTTCAGTTTTAAAACAAGTAGTCTCCACTACCTTTACCACCTGTTTTAGGACATGTTTCCACCTACAACTATGTTTTGGCAACCCAAGGAACAGCCGGGGGTTAATTAAAACAAAACAACAACAACAACAAACCAAACAAACAAACAAGCCCCAATAAACTACAAAGAACCCCAAACAAAAAACCCCAACCAACCAAAAACACAACCCCACAAAAAACCCAAACAAAACTCCTAAACAAACAAAAACCAAACCAAACAACAACAAAACCCACAAAACAAACAAAACCAACAAAAACACAGATGTGATATGATTGCCGGGTTTTACATTACAGGATGTTAATGAATAAAGTTTTTTCCTTCATTTTTCTTATCACCAGCTTTCCCTGCTTTTGTTTTGCTTTAAAACACATTCACTGTGCTTGCTGTGCCTTCATGGTGTTTATTAGGAAACTATGGTGTCTGTCTTAAGTCAGATATTTATTTCATCCTTTTCCTCTGAGCTTTTTATGTCCCCAGCTAGATGCAGAACATGAACACAGCTTAGTAACACACCTCCTTCTATGTCAAAACAGCACATTCTGCTACTCCTTCTGGGTAGGATCCTACTCTTTGTTAGTTCTCAAAGAGATGTTTTGCCTCAGCTGCACTCAGAAACTGCTGCCTTTGTACACATTACCATGTATATGCATCAAACTCTTCCTTTTGACTGTGGCTTACACCACTGCTGCAGCTGGGTCCTTGATACCTCACTTGTGTAAAAGCTTTTATAAAGCACCATACAGTATTTTGTGTAGAGACACATAGTATTGGACTACAGATAGAGCTCAGTGACTGTACAATAGATGTGCTTTATAAAGTGGATAGAAATGGTTGCTGTATTTGGTACCATCTGCTTTACCACTTCTGAATCACTTGCATTACATCTACCCATGATAACTTGCAATATGTCCTTTCTTTCCCAATTGTATTCCTCTTTTATACCTTCTAGATAGAACTGCATTAGGTATGACTATAACAAAGTATGTAACCATCTTTGGTACTTGAAATAAGTTTTTTTAAAATTAACTTGGAGAAGAATTGTAACCTTTGTGGCCCTATTAGGATGTTCTTCACAAAGTTCTTTCCTTATCACTTAGTACAGTTTACACTCCATCTCCAAGCAAAAATAATCTTTAGCTTTTCCATACTGCATTCCATCTGCAGCTTCACAAAAAACAAAGCTTGGTCTTCAATACCCTCCTTTGCACAGATGGGGGAGGAAAACAAAGGTAGCACAAGTGACTTATAGACACAAGTGAGGAAACTTGCAGCTCAGCTTCTTCTTGATCCCTTATGCAAAGAGTTTTAAAATATGCTAATACTGAAGACAACAATGCAGAAATAACTGAAGAGTTTATGATGTCTGCTGAGCCAGGTTTAGAACTTTCTCTCCTCACCACTCAGTCTCATTCCCACCAAAGTGTTCAATGTGAGAAGACCATCAGTATTATGACAATCAATCGGTTTCTGTGTCTACATTTTTTTAACAGTGCAAGAAAATTCAGTCTTATACTTAGTTATTCACGTGCTCAGACCTGACTTGCTGTAGGTCTCTTCTTTGGATTCCAGTTCAGCATATCACTCATAAGCTGTATTGCTTCATTGCTTGCATTTGGGATGAGAGTTTTCAGGCTTATAGGGACACATTGTGGGAAACGGAAATTCATGGCAGAAGCAAGGTGGTATCCTTCTGGCCACTCACTCTGTTTCACAGGAAAGGAAAATGAGTGCCAAAAAAAACCACAAAGACTATGTATCTCTGAGGTATTAGATCAAAATTAATGCAGCTGGAGTCATGCTTGGTCTGCATGGCTCCTTCCTATATAGCTGGAAACAGGCATTCCTATTATCCATTGCAATTATTACAACACTAGTGAATGCAACATCAGCTTCCAGTTTCTGGCAGTCCTTCTCAAGCTCTCCGGTAGGTAAAGGTGGAACCATCATTCTGAACACCACACTTGGACACATTCTATCTGAAGGACAAGAGCGTGCATCATAGATACCAAGAAGGACCACTTCTTTCTTCCCTCTAGAACAGCCTTTTTATACATTAGAAGATGTATTTCTTCTGCTTTCTTTCAGTCCTCTTTTGTATAGCCTAAAGAAACCCAAACAATTCCTGGGTCTAGGCTTTTAAAGTTTTTCAGAATGCAGAACAGCACTTCACTTGTAACAACAGCATTATTTGTTGTGATAATTCCTATCATAATATTTAAGTACTCCTCTTACACAGTGATCTCCCTGAAGAATGCTTTAGCATTGTGGTAAGGAGAGGAAATTCCCAAGTCTGCCCAGCAGAAGCCAGGAGCACAAAGGAACTAATTCCAGCTTCCTGATCCTGGAGGGCTGACTTACACTGTCTCTAACCCTTAGGGTCTTTCACCAGAGGCTACAGTTTTCTCTGACTACTCAGCTGGTAATTCTCCCTGCTTTCCCAACCAATAAGCTTCCTAGTCAGGGAAGGACAGACTCTAAACAGTCACTATTTACTTCTGTTAACTACTTCTAAGGTTAGAGAAAATAAGCAAGTCAGCTCAGTGCTGCTCTGCTACCACACAAAGTGAAAACCTCTCCCTACACTTCCAGAACTTGTTAATGCTGTACACTGGAAATGTTCTGGAAGCTATCATGTTGCTCTCTTTCACAGATATTCTTAATATACACAAAATGTTCTTCTTAGTGTCCTAGATCTACTTAAGAAACTTCACAGCTGCATTTGAAAACAGGAGTCTTAAAATACTGCTCATATTGCGCGTTATTTTGATGCATAACACTGTTTTACACATCACACCAATCCTCTCTTAGTCATCTAGGCTCAATTTTCTCTTCCACAACATACTGTCTGTAACTCTCCACTTGGCCTTTTACCCTCTGCTCTGCCAGGAGTGTGCACCTGTTTCTCAGTGTGTTCTCTTGGATATCTTCCCACCACTTTCAAGCTCTGCATGTTCCTAGCTAAGCTTAATCTCTATCTGTTTTAAGTTTTCCTTCCTTCTCTATTGATAATAGTGCCATTACTGGACAAGAAATATATTTTACATCAGTAGAACACTAATGGAACTGATGTTTTTCCCTCCAACCGTTAGGTTTTTCAGATCTAGAGACTCTTGTGCTCAATCAATTAGGTCACCAAGCTCTGTGCCCATAAAGTACTGATAGACATCTGCCACTCCTTACCTTGGTCTCCAAAATTATTTAATAGTATATGGTCTTTTTTTCAGTTTATTCAAAATTCTGCAGGTAAACTTACTCTTTTCTTACACTTTCACATATCCACTTGCTAAAACAACGTTTAAACTGAAGTAAATATAATTGCATACGTTTTAATATGCACTACCCAAACTGTCCTTGTCATTTTAAATAGTATTTATCCCATCCAGAAAATAACTGAAAATAATTGTTTCCTCTCCAAAAGACTGCACATTTTGTCTCCATTGCTTCTTATTGCTAATAATATTTATGAGCTATCTGTACTTCAGATCAAATGTTTCTTTTATGTTTTAAAAATAAGAAAGGCAGAATTTGTCATATTTATGGCATCTTCTACAAGTTCCAAATTCTGGGTGCCAGCAAAGAAAATTACACTTTCAGGAAGGGAAAGCAAATTGGTTGTGGCAAATTAAATCCTGGGAGAGTTCTGATTTGTTTTCCAATATGATTAGCTTTAAATAACTAAATTTAACAGTTTTATCTGGCTTTCATCCGAGGGGAACAAGGGCACACAGATGCTAATATACAACAGAGGACTAACATTACATGCCATAATGAAAGCTTAAACAAAATACAGTTGAGAAAACATTAAGCCTGCAGGAAACTTACTAAGACAATAATTTAATATGTATTTTCTGAAACATATACAACACTGAATGTTCTGTAAAAATTTGAGGTTTTTTTTTCTTTTTTTAAAAAATAAAAAAATGTGTGAGTTTTTTTAAGTCTTACCTTCTTTGGAGTCCCCAGTACTTGGCAAATTTTGAAGATTTCATCTACTTCACTTGTGCCTGGGAAAAGAGGTCTTAGTGTGTATAATTCAGCCATTATGCTGCCAACTGCCCACATATCAATAGGTGAGCTATAGATAGATGATCTCAGCAAAACTTCAGGAGCACGGTACCTATGAGGATGGAAAGCAACAACAGAGAAATTAAAATGGCAACAGAAAGGTCATTAGTTAAGCTAATGCATTAAATTATTAATAGACTTACCACCTGGTAGAAACATAATCCGTGTAAGGTGGCTGAGATCTTAGTTCTCTAGCCAAACCAAAATCTGCTATTTTCACAAGTTCTGGTCCAATACAGAGAAGGTTTTCAGGCTTCATATCTCTATGAAAAAAACCTATAGAAGACCAGACAGAAAAGAATAGCAAAACATCATGTAATCACTTCTTAGGCAGCAGCTTCTAACAGTATAATCCAGTATTTACTTCAGGATGTTATAGAATAATATTATCTTTTTTTCTTTATTTATTTTTTAAATATAAATTCAACATACAAGAATTGTAGTCCCCCCCCAACAAGTACACACATTTTCCCTCCAGTGATTATTACACCAAGCATTCTTAAAAATTAACAAATGTAAACACTCACGAGCACACACATCAATTGGCTATTGCAGCAATATCAAACCAAATTCAGAAGGAAATCTTTGCAAAAACTACAACTGCTTTGTCAGTTTTGGATAGTGGAAAACTGAGCAACTGACACACTTACTTCATTCATAAAATTCCTTGAATGACTTTTAACTAGTTATTTATCATTGTGACAACCACTTGGACATACAGACATATAAAAGATACCCAAATTCTGCTCAGGAATACTAATATTAGTAATGCAGGCACATGAAGTTTCTTCAGTGAGCACCTCTATCACTGGGCAGTGGTTATGTCACTAAGCAAATCAATTCTGCTAATTAATTGGAACACACAATTTGTTATATTGTACATTAATTTGTTTGAAATTCACTTGCTAGACTAAAGCATTCAATTTCTGCATGCACAAGTTGAAAACCACTGTAAGAAATGGGCTGAAATTATTGCAATGAAATGTAAATGTCCAAATTTATCATACCTCTCATTCACAAACACTTACGGTCAAAGGAAAATATTAATATTGTACATAAAAATTTGAAGTTTTTCTTAAAATCTAATTTTCTCTTTTATTTCCTGGAGAAATGGGGAAGGAAAGGAGGATGCTAACAATCAGAGAACAGTATACAGTCTTGATCATAAAGAAAAGAAAATGGCAATTTCTAGGGATTTGATAATACTGAACAGAACTAATTATTGATCTGAATTCATCAACAAGCTTCATCAGGGTACATGAAAGCCAATCAGACCTCACCGTAAACATTCCTTCTTCTTTCATTTTCAGCTAATTAAGAGTTTTGCAAATGCTGTGAAACTTTCTATTGTCATGAGCACACTGCACCTCTTATTTAGACTGTGCCTGTAATTCCTAGAAACATCCCATCTATTAAAATAATTAAATCCAGATTGTGTTTGATAAGGAGACTCTTCGAATTTCTCAATGAAGATGTTATTTTAGTATTTTTTTATATGTAGGGTATCACATTAGTTACAGTATCACAACACAAGAGCATTGATCTTTGAGGCAGCAGAAGTGTTTAGCATAGCACAGCATACAAGTCTTTTTAGTCTGTTTGTTCACCTGGTAACTAAAGTAGAAAGAAGTACTGAACACTGTATGAAAAACATCCAAAACATCCAGTGCTTTCCAAAAGCAAGAGGAAAATCTAATTACAGGAAACCAAAGAGTAACTTAAGGCATGGTTTAAAACTGCACCACGTTTGAAACAGGGAAAAATATTTTATTAGAGATAATTAATAGCCTTTGCTAGATATTTTTATTAGTTTTATTTCTGTGCATGATCTTTTCTAAGGAAGCACAACACACAAACCTACCGTGTTTGTGGATAAAAGCCAGCCCTTGTAATATCTGATACATCATGTTTCTGATGACTGACTCAGGGAACAACTTGTTTCTGTGAAGAAACAGAGTAACAGCTGCACATAATTAAGAAAAAATAATGTATCTTCAGAACACAAGTGTTTCTTCATTTTCAAGACACCTCATGAACAGACGAAAAGGGACCCATCAAGTCTTGCACCCAAAAATAAGAGATGCTCAATTAGCCCTCACTTCAAAACTCTGCCAGGCCTGAATTTCACTCCCTAAGTGCTGCAGAGGAACTTCTCTGCTAGAGGTCTGTGATCCTGTCTCTGGCTGGCAGCGTGCTGGACCAGATGAACACGGAACCCACAGTGATGCAGCAAGGCAAACAGACACCCCACTGCGGTGGGTGTGCTACCCACTGGTACCCTCAGGGGAGTAACACTGTGCCAATATCCCAGCAGCTATCCCAGGATGCCAGCCCAGGAGCTCGGCACATTAGGAGGTAAAAGTGCATGACAAAGTCTGAGGGAAACACATGTTAAAGAATTCAGCAAAGAAAAGTGTTATTGCAAAGGCAGGTCCTATTCCAAAGTCCACCTTGCGAGTCTTGCTGTGTCCTGTTTGTCCAAGATTGCAACACCAGAGTTAGCCTATACACAGGTTTTACAAGCATGCATGTACATGCATAAGACAACCCCACCTTAAGCCAAACCCATGAGCAAGAGTAGAATGAGCAGTGTTTATCCAGTCCTTCATAAAGTGAAGGCTATTATAAGAAAAATTAAGAGTATTTTGAATTTCTCTCATGGGTCTACAAAAAGGAATGCAAACTATCGTGTTAATAGCTGATCAAACTTCTTTCCAAAAGCGTTACAATATGCGGTATTGTAACACAGAGCAATGCAGAATTCTACTCTCAGATAAGCAGGTGCAGCAACTCCTGTTCATATCAATAGGGCTGCAAGAAGAACCAAAAGCAGAAATTCCAATGTGCTCTTCAAGGTAATATGTGAATCATTAAATAAAGGTGATAGCACATCATTACTTGTTCTGTGAGAAAAGACATACCTATCCTTCATTAACTGATAGAGATTCTCCTTCATGTATTCAAATACAAAGTAAAGGTGGTCATTTTCTCGTATGACTTCCTTCAATTTTATTACATTGGCATGGTTTAGCTTCTTCAGAGACTGTAACAGAGCAAAATAGGGCTTCAGATAACTCCACAGTGACCTTGATTCCTTATCAGAACTAAGTCTTTAACATTTAAGTTTCTATCACAGAATCCACAAAACATTTTCATCTCATACTCCCTTATTTATCTTGTAGCCTCTGTTTCAAAGAACAACAACACAGCAGCTCAATTTCAAAATAGAAGCAACAACTATATTAATAGTAATTTAAACCTATTTCTAGGGATTACATCACAGCTGGAGCGAAGATTAGCACAAAAACCTAATTCCCTACAATGAAAGACAGATCTGAAGCTGTAACAGCTCTTGCTCACTGAACTGAATATGAAAACCCAGCATTCATTTCTTTTTATCTTTTTTGGCCTGAAACTTTCATGAACAAGGATTTTTTTATAAATGTGGGGTTTTTTATATATGCACTGATTATGTGAAATCTCCAATAAGTTAAATTTGAACTCTTTTGTTAGGGAGTTTTGTATATACAGAAAATCAGATGCCCAAAACATGGAATGACTTGGAATTTAAGCCCAGGATTTCAAGTGTTATTCTATTACTTGGCTGCGCAAAACTCCCAGTGTTTTCTACAAATGCCCCAAACACAAGATATAAAGAATGGATATACACCTAGAAACCTGCAAGTAAAATGAAAGAGCAGGATGGTAAACCACAGAAAAACACATATACAAAATCAATTTCTTTATCTTCTCTTTGCTATGAGACATGACCACTGCTTGAGATAGTGGGGTGTCCCACAAAGCATCAGGACCTCTAGAAGTACCAGCAGCCTGTGGTTTTGTGAAATCTGTCACCATTTAAAGAGTTCAGAGTTTGTCCTTATGCTTGGGCATTGTAGCTGCCCTTTTCCTTCATGCAAGCCTAACCAGACACTTATTTTAATGTGGTATGCCCACCACTTTACCTTGACTTCTCTCAAATTCATACATTCATCCCATGAATAGAACTTCCTTTTCATTCTGAAATACAATTCCAAGATAAAGTATTTTCAGTGAGCAGTACAGAATGCTTTCATAATAAAAAAAACAACCCTAAAGAGGTTATTTTCTAACTGTAGCATTACCTTTATTCTGAACTCAGTTTAAAACATTCTAGCATACCCATCAGCAACATAATTAAAAATAAACTCAGTGCTTAGAGTTGCTAGAAATTTGCAGTTATTAATCATCAAACATGCAAACATATTTTTAGAACAGTACAGCCAGAGACCATGTTACTCCAAAGCATAACAGACACGAACCCCCTTTGTATTATTTGAACTGTGCTCTTAATAACAAGGTAAGCAACAATGACATTGTATGTAAACATGGAAAATCACATCCTTATGCCTAAGTGCACGTTCTAGGAAAACAAAGAACTTAAATTTTTGAAATCTACAAAGTATCTGGACTGCTTACCACTATAATTAAGCATCTGACTTGACCAGTCATTTTACAAATCTGTTCCAAGGTATTAATTACCAAAAAAAAAAAAAAAAAAAAAAAAAAAAAAAAAAAAAAAAGTTTGCATTTTTTAAACCAAAATTACAAATAAATATTCCTCTAAACTAATTATTTTACATAACAGTGTAATACATTTAATAGCATAGATCCAAACGTGGATATTTTGTGTTGCTCAGATCTTGGGACAAGGTTGTGAATGTCATTGCTGTGTTTCTGTAAAGTTCTAGCACCTGAAGTAAAGAGATTTAAACCCAAGATTTTAATTTAAAATAAAAGTATCTTCAACCAAAACTGTCCCATTGCAAACCCCAAACATAAAAATCACACAAAAGAATTCCAAATCCTGAAATCAGGAAAATGAAAAATACTTCCCCCAAAATGTTGCTCCTTTTGCTAAAAATAACCAAAATAATCAACTGGAGGGTTTTTTAGTTTAGCTTAGATTAATATTATTAACTTCAGTAACAGCACTAGCAAGATATGGAGAAACCTGAAATTCTTAGAAATTCTTAAAGAAAAGGTCAGTCATTTATTTTACAATGAACTTAGTGCAGTAAATCCATAAATGAGAGAAAAGAGTCTCATCAAGATACGATTTCTGATATTTCAACTTATGCTTTATATCCTGCTTGCAATTCTCCAGGAATTTCAGGGGGAACTTCCCCGCTCTTCTAGTACAATTCCTGTGGCTGTGTAATCATCTTTTCAGGCAAGTATGACAAAGCTCATGATTACAACCAACACAACCTCATTAGATCCAAGGAGACCGCCCTTACTTACCTGACCAGAGTGTTACTGTTATTTATCACTGTAGCAACACATGAAACTTAATGCAGTACTTACAAAGAATGGACAGGATGCCCATTAAGATTGATATTCTTAAAATTCATATAAATAAGCTCCCTAAATAATCAACTGCACTTCAGTTTTGGTTCTCCTTCGGTGTTAGCCTAACAAAGTTCTTAGATGGAAGCATGTGCAAACTGAACAAAAGCAGCATGCAATTTTATAAGCCAAGATAAATCAGTAACTTAAACTGATGTGTCTCTCTATTGATCTGTTAACAGAAGTCTGGCCCACAAGCATTTATTAAACACTTTAATTAAAAAAAATTGTTAAATTCTTCTTAAAAAGGGACAGGTTTTTTTTTTTCTGTACTACACAAATGAAATACAACAACAAAGTTAAAAGTGAAAATCTTTAAGATCTTGCGAGTACTTTTACTGAATTGAGATGCTACTTACCTTTTGATAGCCACAAGTTCTCCTGACTCGTTGCTCTTCCCCATCAACACGCTGCCATAGGTGCCATCACCTAGTTGTTTCATGATTGTGTAACGGTTCATTTCTTTTAAGACTCAGATAGACAAAAGCTTACGAAATTCTAAATGCCTTCTGCTTTATTAAAGGATTCTGTGCTCTCTGATTTTCTTCTTCCAGACTGCCTTATGTCGGTGAGTGCTTCTCATAACAGAGCAGGATATTCACTGGTCTCCCCTAAACTGCAGATGCTTTGAGATGGCAGATACGAAGTGTAAGAGCCACAGGAACATGGTCATTCTCACATAGGTCCTTAAAAAAAAATAAAATAAGGAAACTGCAATTTCCCAGTATTTTAGAAAAGAGACACTCTACTATTTCTATCAAGCAAATTCAAAATACCCCTCCAGATCTGTATGTGTCCTTTAAATAGAGCACTTAAATGTAACTAGTTCCTTTAAATCCTTCAAACCACAGAAGATGCCTACTATACGATTAGGGTTAGAGTAAGCAGAGACCGGAGATTTAAGATTACTGTCATAATGCCCTAGAACAAGACAAGTGTGTTTAAGGCTGGTATATTCTGATATATCCAGGCTTCCTGACCTGTAACAAAGGCACGGTTGAAGTTTTGGATAACATAAGAACCCAAACTTTGCACAGGGTGCCGTGGTAAGCCCAGGGACTCAACACTGTGTTTTGGATTGGTAGTGAAAGCAGGATTTCTATGCTTAAAAAGTCATCGAGAAAGGGAGGTGAAGCAGTGAGATAACTGCTGCATTCTTCACCAAGGTAAGTGTACTTGGATATCTTGCTCTGAAGTTCCCACAACTCTTAGGCACACTAGTGGCTGAAGAGTTAAATTTACTCTTCAGTTTTACAAGGCTGGCAGAGAGAAATACAGAGTTCACATGCTTTGGTAAGAAAGACAAAGTCTGAGTTGTCATTTGGAAGAGAATTCACATTGAACAATGCTGAATCACCATCTTTGAATAGATGTAAATCTTAATTTGAATCCAAACCTGAATCTGAACCCCAGCTTTCATTATACACAATACTGTCCATCACAAACCCTTCAGATGAAGGCCAGTTGCCATAGGTCCTATGCACAGACCCTGATTCAAACCTGAGCGCTGGCTGCACTCTAGACACAATCCTAAAAACTGGTGTTAAGGCACTTAGGCAAACTCACAGTAGTCATCCACTTATTTATGCAGGTCTAGGAAAAACCAGCAAGCTATCCCTGTATCATTTATTCTCTGTAACCCAAATGTTAACACACAAACAAACCACTGAATGCTAACCGAGTAACAGCATTATCTCTACCTTTTGCCTCTGCTGTCTGAAAATACAAAATAAAGCTCAAATCAATGGAACACACCATCAGCCTACCTTTACAGGACACCGAGAATTCAGCGTGCAACTCTGTACTCCTTATCCTTATGCCAGAATTAGCTACAGGCTGGCCTGTCCAAACAGATTAAGGAACTCAAAATCAGCTGATAACAAGCCTCAGGCTTGAGATTTACAGGCCTGGCAAAATGCAGCAGTAAAACCGGCCTCTCAGCAGTGTGAACAATGCATTCTCAAGTAGACTAGCCTGCTGTGTAAAGGAAACATCTGCCTGTCGAGATGCCAGATGCAAGTGGACGTCTCAAATTGTAATTTTTGCACCAGACAACCACCACTTTGGCAGTGAAAAATATAAAGATGTTTTTATCCACACTCCTCCACACGTCCCCATACAAAGCCACTGCTACAGTAAAATATGATTTGTCGTTGATAGTGTATTCTGAAACAAAGCTAAAAAGCAGATTTAACAAAAAGTAACAGTCATAGGCATCTCAAATTATGACTGGATTTTAAATTAGACTTTCATATATTTAAGCCCATTGTTTTTTTCTCAGAGTTCAGCTTTGTATCTTACTCCCCAAAATGCCTGTATACACTCCTTTAACTCCTTCAATTAAGCCATTTCTTCAACAAGGCTATTTTTTGACTCCGGTAATAAGCAGATGATCAAGTGTTTACTCCAAGTTAAGATACATTCTGTATATGTATCTTGCAAGTTGTTGTTAGTATGTATATATTCTTGTATGTTCTATGTATATATTAAAAACCCAAATCAACAGAAAAACTTTCTGAAGGTGTTCTTATACCCATTTTAAAACACAGCATTGCATTGAAAGCATCAGCAATGATAAACTGTGAATTGCATTTTGTGTATAGGTATACATAGGCATATAACATGAAGTTAAATGTGACAAGTTTTGGGTGCCTGTGTTTCTCTGTTTCAATAAATACCATTGTATATTGTTTAAGGCATGGGTTTTGGAGGGGATTTAATGATGTCTGCCAAAGATGTCCCTAGCTTGAACTCCTAAAGTTACATTAAAAATTTGAAGAATTTGCATGCATTTCACGTTCAACCTTTTGCTCTCGAACAAAGTGAACCAAAAAAAACGAGATGAAAACCTCTGTATTTGCAATAAACAGACCAAGATCTAGGCACAAACCTCACGTTTTGACCTTTAAGTCCTCTAATATTGGTGCCTAAATCCTATCAGCTTTCCAAGTAATTTTCTTTGGAGCATATATTAATCACACGCTTTTAAAATTATTCCTTTTGTCCCATTCTAATATTTTGGCCTGTGCCCTTGAAACAACATCACGTAAAGTGGTTCTCCCCTCCAGAAGTTCTATGTAATATAATACATCACAGACATAATTGTGCATTTTCTCTCTTCTGTAATACATTTTATTGCCTTATTCCTTTTCTGCTGCATACTGTAATTTTTAGTGCACAAAAACACTTAAGTACAGAAAAGTCAACACATTCCTCCAATAATCAAATGGAAGTGTCAAAATTACTCCATGGAAATGCATGAAACAAGGTGTGAAAACTGTGTACCCTGGTAACAGTGTCTACCTACTGTCATACCTACCACCACACTGATGCACACTGACTCCACTAATGACTCTCATTAAAGAGTTGTCTTGGCACTTACAGTTTACAAAGAAAGGGCAAACAGTGGAACTCTTGCAGTGAGACATCATGAAATGAAAAGTAACCAAACGCAGTGGGGAAAAAATGGACTCCAGGTATCACACTACTCTAAGCTCTTCTCCAGCTTTTATGAGAATTCATTCTTCATACACAAGTATCTAAAAAATCTGAGAGGCTTCTTTGGACACGAGACAGTCAATTTTACAGCAGTGTTATGGCACACAGTAGTCTGTAAGAAATGCTGGAGGGTGACAGGTTTGCTGACCAAGAAGTAGAGCACTGGTTCCTGCAAGACTTACTGCCACTGCCCACCGAAATTAGAATAAATGAGGCTGCCAACTACTTGCATTTATCAGCCTGATCTAATACGAGCGTGAGAGGCTTCTTTTACTTTTACTGGAGTTACAGAGCATGATAAGTTAGAACCTAAATGCCCTAGAGACTCACATTTCACTAGGACAGACTTGTGCATACTTTGCACTTTACACCACATGTACCCAGCTCAGGTGTGAAATTTTTGTCTCAGTGGTCTCTCCATATTTCCTTTTCCAAATCTGCATGTCAGCTTTCTTTTTTTTGTACAAACCTGGGGAAAAGCAAGGGCTCAATATAGCTTTTCTGGTTAATACCAGCCTCTTAAGTGGCCTTTCCCATCCTAACACTCGTATACTGTTATTTCCTCAGTGATACAAAGTTCTAAAAGGTAAAATTTTCATAATAGCTACCAAACTGGAAAGAGAAATCCTACTCTAAACAACAGCTTGTTCTATACTCTTAATGACACACTGTGCATAATCTCTTCATGCAGGATTAAGGAAGGATTAAAGCAAGGGACAAATAGAGGACAAAACACAGTAGCTTGATGGAATCTATAATTTGTGTAAATTTAGAGAATTTGAATAAATAGTAAGTAAGTTAAGCAAAATTTCACTTTTACTATATTAATGGTGTTTTAAGCATCTAGCAACAATTTAGATGTTTGAATTACATTTCAAAATGTAATGAATAACAACAAATCACCTGCATTTCTTCTGTATAATGCATTACCAAGCGTTTCATGTTTGCAGCCTAAACAGACTACCCTCAAATAAAAAGAAACTAGAATATAGGCGTTATACAGCAAAGACCTCCTACACAGATAAGCAACACACCCACAACCCAATTTCACCAACCTGTTTAAAGCAACTCCCAAAATCACCAAAGCTGTTCTTAGGGCACAGTACTATTCTCAGTGACAGTACTGCACAGAACAGAATGTATGCTGATACAAATTTCAAAAGCAAAAAAACCTCCCAAACCCAACCACAAAACAAGAAAAAATTTGTTGCTACAAGAACCTTCTTGGTAGGGACTGTATATTACTAGAGCTGACAGTAATCAGATCGCACTGCAGGGGGATCCAATTCTTGAGATTAACTGCAAATCCATTACTCTAATCAAAAGACCAGCAGTTATTTAAAATCACTACTCTCAGCTGCAAGAGTCAATAGCACTGACAGTAAATACTTGTACTTTTAAATAGACTGCCTTAAATCACTTTTTTACAAAAGTCTCTTTAAAAGTCTAGTATATTGATTCATTTGTTTGCATCAGGCCTTTAGGATGGGGCATATAAAAAAAAAGAAGAATTTGAGTTTGCTGTATTTTCCCTAGTTTTCTTCCAAATCAGCTTTGGTTTCCAACCAAAATGATTCACACCAACTTTCTCAGCATGTTTCATCCATGCCAGCAGGGCTATCTCCTCCCACTCCCATGAAATCTCTTCCTGCGATGCAGTGAGTAGTACAGCAGGTTTTGGGACAGCAATGGTTTCAGTGCTGCTGGACCTTGAAGCCTCCAGCCTTGCACAGTGCCCAGAAGGAACATGACCTACTCATCTTTCAGCATTTCCACGCCACTGTAAGTTTCAATAAATCACAGAATCACAGAATTGTTAGGGTTGGACTGGACCTCTGGAGATCATCCAGTCCAATCCCCCTGCCAAGGCAGGGTCACCCTGAGCAGGTGACACAGGAATGTGTCCAGGTGGGTTTGGAATCTCTCCAGAGGGGGAGCCTCCACGACTTCCATTGGCAAGCCTGTTCCTGTGCTCTGCCACCCTCACTGTAAAGAAGTTCTTCCTCATGTTGATGTAGAACTTCTTGTGTTTTAACTTATGGCCATCACTCCTCATCCTGTTGCTGAGCACCACCAAAAAGAGTCTGGCAGCATCCCCTTGGCACCTGCCTTTGAGATACTTATATACATTGACGAGATCCCCTCTCAGTCTTGAGAACGGAAACAAACACCTGTTTCCACTTTAGTTTCACCTGATGACATTTAGTTTCCTCCCAGGAGTGTGCAGGCACCTTCCTTAGCGCACACAGCAGAAAGGGGAGCACGATGCTCTTCGCAGTGCTTCGGACTATGAAACTCAGCACCACCCGGCCTGCAAGTTTCACTCCGCTCCTCCATAATAAAAATTCACCTCCTTTCATTAACCCTGGACATTTGAGGCCACCAAGGCCCACACCTGACCCACTGAAGCTAAGGCAGGCAGGATTCCTGACTCCACAGGCTCAAGGAGCGCCGTCTCCCCCAACCCCAGCACCACACCGGGGCAGCTCCCCATACACTCGAGTCGAGCCCACTCGCGACACGCCCCACCCCAAACCAGCCTGGGCGCCGGGGGCAGCCGCCCAATTCGGGGGATGGATGACTGACCCCGGCACAGCCTGACCCAGAACATCCTTCATCCTGGGAGGGCGGCGCAGCCCTCGGGGGCGAGGAGACACAGCGGCCCCTCCGGGGATGCGGTGTCACCCACCGTGCCCTCCGAGGATGCGGTGTCACCACCCTCCCTCCGACCGCGGCCACCCAACTCCCCACGGCGCTGCGGGCGCTCCCTACCGAGGTTCCCACCGCCTCCCCCGGTCCAGCCGCTCTTCCCCGTGGCCGGGGCGGTCCCGGCCGAGCTCCCCACGCCGGGGCGGTCCCCCCCGCCCCCCGAGGTGCCACCACCTCCCTCGGCCCGGCCGCTCTGTCCGGTCGCCGGGGCGACGGGCGGGGCGGGACCCGCCACCGGCAACGCCCCGCTCGGCGCGGTCACGGGGGACCCGGGGGGTGGAACCCGGCCGTGGGGTGAAACGCGGGGTGGAACTCGGCCGTGGGATGGAACCCGGCCGTGGGAAAAGCGGGGATGAGGGGGGAGCGACGTTGGGATGCTGGGGGTGCGCAGCGCGGTGTGAGAGTGGTGGCGGAGAGGCGCGTCGCGGGTTCCCTGGGAAACCGTGATACGGGGAGGTTGTGATGTTTATATATGAAATATATAATTGGCGCTCTGGTGAGACCCCCAACCTCGAGTGATGCGTCCGGGTCTGGGGTCTCCATCAGAGGGAGGGCGCTGACCTGTTGCAGCGAGTCCAGAGGAGGGACACGGAGGTGACTGGAGGGATGGAGCACCTCTCCTGCAAGGAAAGGCTGAGAAAACTGGGATTGTTGAGCCTGGAAAAGAGAAGGCTTTGAGGTGTCCTAACTGCAGCCTTCCAGCACCTGAAGGGGACTTACAGGAAAGATGGGGCAAGACTATGTACAAGAACATCTGGCCTCAGGACGAGGGAGAATGGGTTCAAATTGAAAGAGAGTTGGGTTTAGGTTAGATATTAGGAAAAAGTTGGTGAGGCACTGAAACAGGTGGCCCAACGAAGCCATGGATGCCCCATCCCTGGAGGTGTTCAGGGCCAGGTCAAACATGACTCTTGAGCAACCTGGTCTAGTGGAAGGTATCCCTGTCCACGGCAGTGGGGTTGGAACTTGGTGATCTTTAAGGTCCCCTTCCAACCCAAACTGTTCCATCATTCAATGATTCTATGAAATAAACCCGTCAGCAAATCTGCTGAGTAGTTAGGATTTGTACAGAAATTCCCACCTGTGGTATTCACAGCTGTAATGAAACCTGAGGGATTTCTTTTCCCCACTAGCATTTATTTTATTATTACTATTATTATTTATAGTAAGCAACTTATTAAAATGCACATTGCTAATACTGATGCAGGGGAGGAGCTTAAGTTTGAATGCTGTGTGTATTCTAAAATATGTATTTCTATTATAAAAACAGTAATGAACTTTCTTCTTGGTCTTGTGTAACCTGCCTGCTCCAGTGTCTGCAGAAGGCATGGTTAATAAAAATTGCATATTTACCGTCTGAGGGAAGTCTCATTTTAAGCTTCAATTCTCAACATTACCTTGAACTTCCTATTTTTTAATGTTTTTAAGAGTGGGGGGCAAGAAAAGGAGGAGATTATTTCAACACAGTAAATACTAGTAGCGTGACAATTATTTTAGAAATTTAGATTCCTATCTGCTTCACCAAGCTGGCAGCTCAGGTTTGCTGAGCAGAAATGGGAATCTGTCTTTATTATATTTTTGTTTTCATTATATTGTTGTTTTCCCCTCTCCCTGTTCCTTATTAACTGGTGTGGTAACTTTGTGATGGTTTAAGAGCTGTTGACAGATTAATTGATTATACCTCAAGTCAACTGGGTGGAACGTGGGGCTATGGGAATCAGTTTTCTGGAATCCAGAGGATTCGACAACTTGCAGATTGTTTGCTGAAATGAAAGTACAAGAAAACAACATTATATTTTCTGAAACAAAATATGCCTGTTTCCTTTGCTGAAATAAAACAACAGAGGTGACTGCCAGGTAAAATGAAGTTCAAAGCTGAGACTTGGACATGAGAAGGAAGAAAGTACCATAACCCACAGGTTATCTCAGGCAGAGGTTCAACGGGAGTTAACTGTACATAGCAAAGCATTTAACTGTGCATTAATCAGTAAGAATGTGTTGGAACACTCATCATCATCATGGCTAGGCTTCGCAAACGAAGATTTGGGAAGGGCTCTACCCACGCTTGCTGCAAGCATGCTGATGGCTAAAAAGGCCAATGCGAGATAGGC
>JAWWEU010000081.1:64182074-64227463 GCA_035583155.1 Acropternis orthonyx | reverse complement strand
TGGCGAGCCCATCCTGCCCATGGACACACTTTGTCTGACCCTTCAGTTGAGACCTGACTGGCATGGGAGACCCTACCGGAGGCACAAACCACCACCAGCATAGCTCGCAACCTCATAAGGGCACGCAGCTTCTCCCCTGTGACAAGGGGGTGCCTGTGGAGAAGATTGGAACACTATTACATGCATACACTGCATGTGTGGGAGTACCTCTTCACTGCCAGTGGAAATAATGCAATGGTGATGTCCCCTCCCTGCCCTTGTGTCCTTTCCTCTCTCTACAGTTTAGTCATGTCCCATGACTGACATTCTCTCCAGTAATGGGACACCTTCCACTAGATCAGGTTGCTCAGAGCCCCATCCAGCCCAGCCTTGAACACTTACAGTGATGGGAAGCTTCTCTGGGAAACCTGTTTCAATGCCTCACCATCCTCACAGTAAAGAATTTCTTCCTAATATTTCATCTAAACCCAACCTTTTTCAGTTCAAAGCCATTCTCCCCTTGTCCTCTCACTACATGCCCTTGTAGAAAGTCCTTCTCCAGCCCTCTTGTAGGTCCCCTTTGGGTATTGCAAGGTGCTACAAGGTCCCACCAGAGCCTTCTCTTCTCCAGGCAGAAAAATCCAACTCTGTCAGCCTGTCTTCATATGAAAGGTGTTCCAGCCCTTTGATCATCTTTGTGGCCATGCTCTGGACTTGCTCCAACAGATCCATGACTTTCCTCAGAGCTGGATGCAGTACTCCAGGTGGAGTCTCACAAGAGCAGAGTAGAGGGGCAGAATCACCTTCCTTGACTTGCTGGCCACACTGCTTTTGATGCAGCCCAGGTATGGTTGATTTTCCGGGCTGCAGGCACACATTGGTGGGTCACGCTGCACTTCTCGTCAACCAACAACCCCAAGTCCTGCTCCTCAAGGCTGCTCTCAGTGCATTCTCTGCCCACATTTTCCTTGGTCCTTGGGATTTCCCCAACCCAGCTGCAGGACCTTGCACTTCACAGAATCACAGAATATTCTGAGTTGGAAGGGATCCACAAGGATCATCAAATCCAACTCTTAAATGAATGGTTTGTACAGGGATCAAACCCACAACCTTGGTGTTATTAGCACTATGCTCTGACTGACTTGGCCTTGTTGAACTTTATAAGGTTCACACAGGCCCACCTCTCAAGCCTGTCCATGTCCCTCTGGATGGCATCCCTTCCCTACAGCGTGTTGACTGCACCACACAGTTTGGTGTTGTTCACAAACTTGCTGAGGGTGCATCAGTCCCACTCTCCATGTCACTGACAAAGATGCTTTTGGTTGCTTGCAAAGCGCTTCTAGTCTAGTTAGAGTCACTCATAAGAGATATTGCACAAGCAAGGAGTCTGATGTTTAAATAATTTCTGAATTAATTTTGCACAGGTGAAACACTTAAGTCTAAATTCTCTTGCCAGGACCTTGTGTCTGTCAGTTGTTGGCACTTTTTTGTAATGCTCCGCAACATTTCACGCACATGAAGACAGAAAGGCTGTAGCGAGATCTTGCCAGTGTTTAAGCCAGACTGCAACATGGTGTGGAGTTGCAGGACAAGCACTGCAAGCCGGTCACTTAACACTTCATTTTGTCATAAAGACAGGACAGAGGTGCTGTTCTGTGCTCTTGCTGTGAACCAGGAAACTGAAGGAAAGGCAACAGGCTGGAACAAAGAGACCCAGGAATCCAGACAATATTTGTGAGCCCTGCTAAAGGACCTCTGAGAACATCCTCATGCACCTGCTTCCCTGCTTGTTTTACAAAACAACAGAAGCAGACTCACTGCTAATTTTCTGTTGAAAGAGTGCTTTTTGGTTGTGGTCCTTAAAGGTGTTGATGCTCTGCTCAAATGCCAGCTGAAATACCTGAAACTGGCTTTTCCCAGACACCATCACAAGTGCCAGCATGCATGTTGAAGCTGATAGGGATTATGTAAACTTCATTTTTCTGCTCGTTTGAATGAGTTTGAGCCAAACAAGTGATGATTCTCTGTGATACTTGCACCTGTGTCATCCTACTGATCTTTGTGTTGCATGTGTACTCTTGTGAGCCTGTGGAGGTGCCGTGTTGAAATGCACTCTCCATTTTGCACACTCTCAGCTGTACGTAAACAGTACCAGTTTCATCCTCCCTTTGCATGTGAGTGGAAGGCTGATACTTACTCTGTGCAGCTTAGAACACTGAAGGCAGCAATCCAGGCATGGATAACCCTACACCAGTCTCATTACTTTTCAGGCACAGAGATTTAAGATGAAGACATCTGCTGTAGTACAGAATGCAGGCTGGCAAGGGGCTCCTCTCGAGCGCTTAAGGCAGGACCAGAAATCATGCTTGAAAGGGACAAGTAATGGAAGAGGAGGTGCTTACTCAGGGACCAAAGGGAGCACATCTTGTTTCAGGATGCTGCTTTACCTAAATAAGATGCTTTTAAAGTCACTCCTGCAGCTGTGTAAACCTACAAGGAGGCTTTCAGTTTCAGCTTTTTTTTTTTTTTTTTTTTTGTTTGTTTGTTTGTTTGTTGCAGAATCTCACATTGCCTTTAAATTTATGCATTTTGGAGAGGAAACTGTCAGCAGCACTAGACTGTACCCATCTAATCTTTTCTCTGAAAAAGGTAACATGCAGATATCTCATCCCAGACATTTGTACATAAAAGGGAGCAAAGTGAAGAAAGACTGCCATAACTTTTAGAGTGGTTTTATTTGTTCTAGTGCTACAGATGATGCAGCAAGATAATTGCTATCATAGCTTTTCACTGTGCTTAAACAGCTGTCATATTTATTAGAAGTAAATCCATACCCTAAAAGTAGCATCTTAATGCAATTGGCTATATTTTCTTTACTGGTGTATGAAGTTCTGCTTACAAGGCTGTCTTCAATTGCATAGCATAATCATTTAAGCATAAAGCTACAATGACAAGTATTATACCAGTAATACAAACAGCACGCAACCCCCACAGCTTGTCTGAATGTTTTAATAAGATGTAATATTTTAATAACTTGTGCTTGAGTAGTGGTTGACTAACTCCTCTAAAACCAATATATAAAAGAACAATTTACAGCTTTGAAATTTTCCTTGATTTTTACATCTGCTGTGAATCAGCTTTTTTTAGTAATTTTGGTTAGCATTATTCCACTCTTATACAGCTTCTAAGTTTAAAGGAAAAATCTAAGTCTTGATTTTTATTCTACATGTCAAATGCCTCAATGTGATTTGGTGTACAAATGAGAAACCTCAGTTCTCTAACAGCATTATGTATTCCTAAACTCTAAAACTTTCCATCAAGTTTTTCTGCATAGTAACACTTCCCCCACCATTTTTTTTCCTTACTATTTTTTTTAAGGTTAGCATATGGGCTAATTATCAAACTGATGTTGTGCACCTAAATCTGTTCTAATCGGCAATTTGAAACACCTGGTAGAAGAATTGCCATAAAAATACACAGCAAGTACACTAAAAGACAAGGTAAGCTACTGCAGGTGAATTAATTTAGTCTTTTTGTGAATTCTATCTTCACCTGACTTGAATTTTTAAAATGCTAAGCAGTCTACTGCTGAAATACAATGCTATTAACCAAATTCCTGCAAGGCACAATTTCACATCTGAGGCTGAACATGTTGTTTTCATAAAAATACAAAAAGAAAGAAAATATGCATCAGAAATAAGTATTTTAAAACTCAGGTATTTGTACGCTGTGCTTTGCAAGTAAAATTTGTTGATCAGTTTAATGATGGCTTCAACACACAGAATCTTGTAATTCTAACTAGCCAGCTGCTCTTACTAGTTTACATGGTTCTTTGTTTTTAACCATGATTTCACATTTATTGAAAGAGTACAGTAGTTGGTGTTACTTAAAAACATAGCAAAATTACACATAAAATAGATTAAAAAAAACCAAACCAAACCAAGCCTGTGTCCAAAAACTTAAACATACTTGGTAACTTAATGAAAATGATACCAAGAAGAATTTGTTTTCACCCTGACCCCGTTGTCTTCCAGAGGTGCTGTGCCTCCACGTTGCCTTCTCCCAGTCTTGTTTGAGGCTCAGCTCCTTGTGCTGTTTTAGAAATTGTGTGGGGCTGGTTTGAAATTGCATGCAAAATACACTTCACTCAGCACAGCTCCAGAAAGTCGCTTTTGGGAAAAAAAACCTTATTGTGATGTTCTGCTTCCTGACCTCTCCTCAAATCCCAAACAACTGGGCTAAGCATCCACACGATCAGCACAATAATGTATTTTCCCACCTGCATGTATTTGCCATTTAGGCAACATCTAGTCAGTAATCAGCACTCTCAAACCTTAAGGTCTGGCCATCGTGCTCAGCGTAGCTGTTGCCCAGTTGGAGCCCATACCGATAGCTCTCCGCACTCTCCACTGGTTTGGGCTTTGTGGGGATGGAGTCCTGCTGGTACAGCAACGCCGACTTTATCATCCCAAAGTCCTCCTGGATCTTCATCCCTGAATAGATAGCACCAGAGACGTTTTCTGCCACGTGGGTGTAGCTCTGGAGGTTTTTCACGTCGCAGAGGTTGTCGCTGTACTTCAGTGCAGGTGGCTTGTACGCCTGGTAGGACACCTTGGTGGTGGTGGTGATGACCGTCTGCAGCGGCGGGGCTATGGGAGCAGGGCTGGGACTGTACCTGCAGGGATAGTCCCCACTGTAGTAAGCGTGGTTAGCACTTGTTTGCATCTGTCCATAGTCACCCCGCTCTCCGCTGCCGGTTTTCCCCCAGGCTGGTTTCAGTCCGTAATGTCTGGCAGGGTTATCAAAGCTCTTATCATGGGTAGTCACAGCGTTGCAGTGAGACCCGTTCAAACTGAGGGGGTCTGAATCAATGGCAGGACCGGTGAGATCTTTGTAAAATGTTGGGTAAGGGCTGGAGCTTATAAAGGTAGGAACTCCAAACTCATAGCTGCATGGCCTGGGCATGTAGATCCTTGGGTTTGGGCACTTAGGGTATGGCAATAGCTGTTCCTCTTGGAAGCTGGCTGGGTCATATGGTGCTTTGTAGAGGTCTGTGTTCTGCAGCGAAGGGTAAGACTGGGCTGGAATTGAAAAACTGGTGTCTGTGATGATTCCGACCCTTTCTGGGCCATCCATGCAGGGAAAATTTTGTAGGTTATTGGTGTAACCACTGCTGTCGTGGTACCTTTCTGCCTGACAAGGAGAAATAGATATTTGAGATGCAGGAATCAATACTGCCCACACACGTGTAAGTCTCAGTACATGTGCTGTTGCTTGTTTCAGCCCCAAATTAACAGATGCAGCGTGGTGTAAGGTTTTCTTTTTTTCCTTTTTTTTTTTTTTTTTTTGCCCTGGGATCCGAAGTACCTGCTTATGACACCTTTTTAATTGACAAAAAAATAAAACAAAAACAAAACAAAAAAAGCCCCCTTCATTTGATTCACCTTTTTAATTGACTAATGACTTTGACTTACCTCTGAGTTTAGAGATCTCTTTTTCTGGGAATGGTGATAAGAGGACATTTGCTTCTTTATTGCACTTCGTCTTGCTTCTGCCTCCAATTTACTTTCTGGCCTGGGGTGGTCATGGACTCCTTTAGCCTACATTAGGATTAACAAAGAATTAGGTGTCAACTGGAAGGGGCTAAGACAAGAGAAAGTGCAGTAAGTAGCATGAGAGGTAGCCACAGCGTGGTCTATGGTTTGGCACAAGAGAAGAGGGAGGGGAAACTAAACAAGGAGGGATTCAATGTAAAAATAAGTAAATAGAATAAATCATGGTTTGGAGGTAGATAGAAGGAAAAAATGAGGGAGAAGTGACGGGGGACTTCAAAGCTGTTGAAGAAGCAAAAGTATTACCTATGTTTGTGACATTCAGGAGTAGTTAATTAGAACCAAGGCATAAAATAAGTACTTTTAGTTTGGTTGATTTTCTGCGGTCCCATATCTCAGTTCTGCTTTATAAATATATTTATATAAATAGTACAAATAGGCTTTAAAGAGGTTTCACGCCACGAGATGACAAATATTCTCTTAAAACAATAGACTTTCTTGAATAAGACTGAAAATCATACCCTGGAAAACCATCCAAAGACTGAAACATCTATGGATATGCAGATCTGTGTAATAAAATCAATATTGGTATCTGATGAAGTAATATATTCTACATGTCCTTACCCATTACATTTGTCTGACACAACTACGTATAGGCCCTAATACAAAGTAGGAAGCTTAAAATTGCTTTTAAAACTGTCCTTTCTTGAACAGAAATTAAATTCTAAGCAAGGATTTGTCAATTCTTTTGATGGTAAAAGTCTTCTGGTTTTACATGTCTGTAACAATGTCTGAATAACAATAATACAGGTGGGAATTTGGGATTATGGCCCCTTTTTCTTTCATTTACTTACTGGAGAACAGAATTCACTGCTGGGGGATCAGGGAAAAAATTAATCCAGCAGAGAACAGAAACTTTTTGTTATTTTTTTTCTTATGACGCTAAAAAACCAACAAATCAACATGAAGTGTCACATTTTAGCTTTCTATTTTTTTTCCCCAGCAAGATTTTAAATCCTTCAAAATACAAAAGCTAGTTTCATATGTAGTACAATTTTCATGTTTTAACTCATACAATCGAAGTAGGATTTTTTTTTTCCTATTTATTTTAATAGGAATTAAATATTAGGTCCTTAGAGAGATTCAGTTCTCAGATGTGCCAGGGTGCAAGACAACCTATTTTTTGTATTTCATGTGTTCTATATATAAGCAGGAGAATTTTAGACATCAATAGCAGTTGTAATTAAAATAGAATACTGTTGATTCTCGAATATTGTTTTTTTAAAAAGGCAGCCAAGTGTTATTGTTTTATTTGGTTTTGCCATGTTTGTACTAAAGAGAACTTCAGTTATGGACCAGAACTCTACTGTGCTCACCACACAATGCTCAGTGTTACACACAAAAAAGAATAAAAATAAAATGAGTGGGTAGGAAGAAATCCCCCTCTCTTCAGGTATTATTTTATATACTGATAAAATGTATATCTACATGCACAAATAAACATGCCTGCTTTTTACCTGGAAAAATATTGCTTTGCCATCAAGCCTCCAGAAGTTTGTGACGGGATAGCCACTGTGTCCTCGGCAAGGAATCAACTCAAGGGCTGAGTTACAGTTTGGGCAGGCTTTCTCTGTGAACAGAGATAAAGAAACTACTGAAGAGACTGGTTAAAGGCAAGGGTGTTTCCTAAGAGTAAAGAGCTCAAGAGTAGTATGATCAGACTTCACTGAAATTCAGATTAAAATATATTGTTCAAGGAAGTACAACACAGACTACCAAGCATAACTGAATGGTATGAACTAGAGCTGCATGCTCGGTATAACTGCTAATGATGTAAGAAATTTTAGATCCATTCCCCCTTAAGTACTTAAAAATAGACATTGATGAAATTTGTAAATAAATCACAGTCTTTGCAATTAGTCTGCGTGCGAGTAAGAGTGACTCCAGTTCAGGAACCAAGCCCACATGAAAGAAATGGGGTCCCCTCGAGCATCCCAGCTCTCTTGGGGCGCCTCTCACTTTGCTGCTTCTGGCGAGCCTTGTCGCAGATGGCGGGGCGGAGCTGCAGCCTGGCTCCGCCGGGCAGGGCACAGCTCCCGGCACACACCACCACCCCCAGGCACGACTTCTTGAGGATCTGGCAGTTGTGGTTGTTGGTGTTGCGCATGGCCCAGCCGCTGAGGTGCCTCTGCGCGTTCTTCTCCTCGCTGGAGTAGATGAGGCGCACGTAGCCATCGGGCCATTCCTGGAAGGCGTCGAAGTGCTTGGGCTCCTGCAGCGGGGTAAGTGGGGTGGGAGGGCAAGAGCCAGAGAATGTTATCAGTGTATCACAACCTGATGTTTTTGCCCTGTTACAAAACACGTAACAGGGAAAAAAAGGCTTTTTCTATGACCATTGAAGGGGCAGAGAAGGAAATATTGAAAGAATACCTTATTCAGAAATGCTCTATGAAAGGGGAAAGGCAGTCTGAGTGTCCCTATCTCAAACGAGAGTCAAGATCCTTTCCTCTTTTGCATCATGACCCATAACAACATGGACTGTTGCAACAGATGCCTCTTTACAGTGGGGTTACCCAGGTATAAGAAATCATCCTTGTCACCAAAACTTACTAACTGACCTGCCGCAGCACACAAACCACCCTGATCATAATTGCTATGAAGTTCTCCTTGTTATGGGAACATGCACCTGCCGGCAGGAAAACTAGAAGTTTTAGCTATGGAATGGTTTATTAAATTGCATCTGAGTTGAATAAGGCTTTTGCCAAGAAATAGAAATTTAAAAAATTGCCATTGCAAATATAGTTCCAGTATACACCTGGTGGCTCAAATAAAGAATATTTCAGTTCGGGATTTCACTGGCTTTCTAGAATTCCTTACTAAAATATAATTACCGGAACAGTGAAAGAACAACTAAGATTTTAAACTGTAAATATTTACAGTGCAAGTAAAGAGTTCCCACAATGCTTATTTAACATATGTACGTACCACATGTAAGCAACCTCAGTGAGTGCAAATACTACCAGTATTTACAGTACTAAGACATTCTGTAATAACATGGGCTTTGTAAAATTAAATAAACTATAAGACAAAAAAAAGTTGCAAATTAAAAAAATGCATTTGAAATTCCCAGCTAGACAAAAGTGGAGTGCTCATTGGCATTAATGTGTCACAACAACAAACCAAGGAAGTATTTAGATAACTTGGGTTACAGTAGTAGAAAACAGCCAATTCAAGCTTCTATTCGACATTACGTGAACAATGAAGAGGGAGAAGCAAACTGGCCAAAACTGAACCACAGATTGTTTTAGGACTTCATACACAACTGTCCAAAACTGTGTATCAAATCCATAGTTTTATTACAAGTCATTTCCTGAGGACTACCCAAAAAAAAAAAAAAAAAAAAAAAAAAAAAAAGAAAAAAAAAGTGAAAAGCAAAGCAGACATAAACCGAAGCTTTGCTTAACGCGAAGGTTGCTCCTCTGCTCCCCTAGTCACCCAGCTCCACTTTAGAGCTGGACAGAGACTTTCCCCTGACACCCACCGTCCCTCCCTCTCTGCCGTTACCTGCGGCAATTTGGGGTCGTTGATGTCCCAGGTGAGCTTCATGGTGGGGAGCAGCAGTGGGCGACGACTCCCGCTTTTTTATGCCGTCGGGGCGTCGCCGAGCTGGGGGGAAGTTCTCAGCCAGCCCCGCAGGCGGAGCAGCCGCAGCAGAACTGTGCCCCACCGCCGTACCTGGCCGGGCAGGGGCTGCGCTCCCCCTCCGCCTCAGCTTCGCCACCCTTACCTGGAGGCGTGGGACAGCCGTGCATTTTGAACAAATCCACCTTCCCAGACCAGGGGCCGTGACTTCGGCTGATTTGAGCAGGGTCTGAAAGCCTAACCCGCCAGCGGCGGGGCTCTGCCTCTCGCTCCCCCGGGCATCGGGGAGATGGGGGACTCGTCTCGGCCCCGTCGGGGCGCCCCACGATGTTTGATTTCCCGGAGGGAAGCAAAAGCGCTGGATAACCTGCTTTTTAGATGTAGATGTAAACGAATTCAGGGTTATTTGGCAGGCTTTCTCTTCGCGCTGTGCTCTGTAACACCTGGTTTAAAATACAAAGCTAGTATCGGTGCCATCAGCATATTTTAATCTATTAAAAAGGTGTAAGTTTTTTGTTCCCTTTTTCTTGGAGTTAAAAAATAGCCCATGGGTTGGGGTGCTTGTGTTGGTTTTGTTGTTTCTTGCGTGGTTTTTTTTTTTTTTTTTTTTTTTTTTTTTTTTTTTTTTGGTTTTGTTGTTTGTTGGGTGTTTTTTGGGTTTGTTTTTTTGGTTTTTTTTTTTTTTTTTTTTGTGTGTGTGTGTGTGTGTGTAAAATTTATTTTGTATGTTTGGGGTTTTTTTTGAGTTTTGGGGGACTTTTGGGGGGAGGAAGGAGGGAGGTTGATTTTTGGTCTGAGAAACAGAAAGAAAAAACGTACGGATAACATCACAGAGACCACGCCGTTGAACGCCAAGCGCTGCTATCAGCCTTTAAACGATCCCGCCTGCTCTGGATGATTTTCTAATTCGCTTCCATCCCCTCTGGCCCAAAAATCTACTGAACTTTACCCTTAGCCGTGCACAATAAACCCCGGCCGGTAGCAGCAGACAGCGGCTGTGGCACCCCTCGACAGAGAGCAGCTCCTCTTTTCCATCCCTCGGCTCGGGCAGGGTATCTGTCGGTGCTGCAAAGTCCGTCCCGGGGGCGCGTCCCAGGGGGTCCCACAGCTGCGGCTTTTCAGGGTGCCAAAGTGGCTTTCCCCATCCCCCGCCCAGTGCTGGGATATAGTGAGGGCAGGAGAGCTCTGGGAAACGCAGGTGTATCCAGTATCGCTGGGTCAGGGTGATGGGGAGCGTATGAAGGAGCCCTTCCACCTTTCCCTTTGCGCCATGGCCCAGGTAAGTGTCGCTCCCCGTGCGGGAGAACAGGGAGCGGGCAGGGAGGGATGGACACATCGTGGTGCCCTCCCGGGCCACCCGTCGGGCTCCCCTACGGCTCCCAAAAACCTTCGGTTTGGAAGCGTGGGGTGGTTTTACATCTCGGGAAATAAGGAAGGAAAACCAGCCTTTTGGGAGACGTGTGGTGAGTGTAAGTGGTTTTCAGCTTCGGGGCAGAAAAAGCGTTTAAGGTTTTACGTGGGGGTTTTTTTGTTGTTGTTGTTTGTTTGGAAAGTTTTGTGGAGTTTTTTTTCTCCCTGTATTTTTCTCTTTCTTTTCTTTTTAAAGGAAGAAAAAGGCAAAGAACGGGATAGAGCTGTGAGTGGCAATATGGCAGACAGAGCAGAAGACTACGTAAGGATCTTTTAAATGTGTATTTGGCTTTAACTTACAAGTAGTTATATATGTATATTTAAAGGTGTATTTCTTAAATTGATATGGCATGACTCAGAATTTTTAATAATTTAATATGGGAAGTGTAGTAGACCTCTTAATCCTTTCCCTAGTAAGTGGGAAGAAATTATTGTAGGAGTTGTGGGATACGTAAGAATTACAAACTGGGCCTACTAAAGGAGTTCCTTATTCAGTATCTTTCAAGATTACTCAGTTTCAAGGATTCTGTCTCTTTTGGAGATTAAGAATGATGTTTCACCTTCAGATACAGTAGTAAAATGAAAGTAAAGAAACTAACAAAGTAAAACGAATTAACAAAAAGCCTGCACTATTTAAAATAACATCACAGGTGTTTTCTTATAATTAGTGCTGCAACAGTTTAAATACCTATTTATTTTTCTCACTAACTGTTTCCTTCCCCTCTCTCTGCAGCTCGAATCACTGCTCTCTGATGCCTTTAAGGGGAAAGGATTTGAGAAAATAAGCGAACTGCTTCAAGAGAGAGAAGTAGAGCCTCCCCAGAAGTACAGCGAATCTCTTTTCATCCAGCTAGACAAAGCGCTGAGAAAGGCAAGTACCATAAATAATCTTAACCATCCTAACACCCAGGTCTGAGAGTATCAGACTAATGATGCACAGCACTCTCTGTTTCTGTAGGAGTTGGACAAGAATGAATTCCAGAATGTTTCACTGCTGCTGAAATGTATTCAGCTCTACTCCAAAACTGATTTTCAGGAAGGGAAGAGCTTGTTTATTGAGCAAGGACTGGTAGCAAAGATGAGTATAATACAAGTTACTAATGTGATTTAAGGTTGTTTGCATCAGAAAAAAAACTCCAAGGAAATGAAGTTTAAAGAAGAGCTTGTTGGCCACCCAGAAACAGGCATTTTTAAAATATATTGCATGAGCTGAGTGGGTTAAAAAAATACATATTATCTTTCATTGTTTTTGGTGCAGGAACCAATACTATGGTTTCCCTCATTACCTGACCTAGTGGGTCATGGTTTTGGTTTTTTTTTTTTTTTAAGCTGACAGTGGAAGAAGAGGAAGAGTTTTGATGAGTGTTATTTATGAAGTTATATAGGATTTCAAAATACATTTTAAATGCTCCAGCAAAATACAGTTTTAGTAATAGGACTGATATGTAGTTTTGCTTTTATAATTTTAAAACCTGTTATACTCTTTATGAAGGTCCCTTTTTAGATATGTAGCAAGCCAGGTGCATTTAATCTGCAATTATCTTCTGGCACAATACTGATTTCAGCTGGTAATACTTGTAGCAGCAGAAATGCACTTGTGCTGAAGATGAGTAATACCTGGATGTAGCATAACTAGCAGAGAACAGTTAACATATGCTCCCTGTTAGCAGAGTTGTACCAAGGACTCCTCAGCCCAAAATGTTGTAGTCCTGCCTTGTAATTATGCTTTTCAGGGACACAGTTGCTCAAAATTTCTGTATGGAGATACAGTAATAAAGTTTTGCCGATCTGAGCTCTGCACCTCCAGGGAAGCATAAATTTCTATTTTGCCATATGTGTGTGAGATGCTGTGCAATATATTTAAAACCATGAAGTTTTAAAATAGTGGCCTTGAAAAAAAAATTTAAAACATTATTTTGCTGTGAATTGATGTTCTCTAGAAATTTCTGTAGGAATTACTATGCCACTAGCAGCATGCATTGCACCTAAGCACCAAGAATGGGTGCTATGGAAAATAAATGGATAAGAGGAGGGCTGGGGAGGGAAGGAGGGAATGGCACTTTTCATGTTCTCCTAGCAGAAGTTGAGCTCCTTAATGCCATGTAGCTTTTGATACAGTGCATGACTATGAAATTTAAAGAGGAAAAAAGCTCTGTATTTAAGGTTTCCCACAGACATATCTAGCTTAAGGATTATTAACTCTTCTTTCCAGTTTTTAACTTGTTCTATCAACTTTCACCTAGTGTCCTGGTTTGAAAGAGCAAGAGCGTTTGTGACTCTCATCGACCCAAATCAGAATAAATTTTTGATGTTTGTTCTTGAAGACTTCTTTGACTGTGCATTGGTATGTATGTGCATTAAGGGAACAGAAAGGTTGCCTTTATTGGATAAGAAAGCCATTGTTCACAAACAATTTCCTGTTAAAAAGTGAGGAGTTGCATGGACCTGGTGCCCTAGGGCTGAGCCTGGGATGGTGCCCAGCAGTGTGCTTGGGGCTGGCATCATGCTGAAATTTGACACATCTGGGAGAAGCTGCTCAAGGGCTGCAGCACTGTCTAATTTTCTAACGTGAAGCCAAGTGTTTGTGCAGAAAAATTTTTGAGACATTACGATTATTTTTAAAATAAAAGCATTAGAGCTGAAGCTCTCTTTAAAAACCACAAGCTATTTACACTGAGGTGCAACTTAGGCACAAATGTGTTCGCTGGGGTGGTCCGACAATTTGTTCCTACCGTGTTTGAAACAGATGATTGTGTTCTAAAGAATAATTTGACCTGCTTATGGTTCTCATTTAGGTTTCAATTTTAAATATTCATAACTTTAAAGGTCTTGGAGACCTAGTGATGTAGCATTTTCTATAGAAAGAATGCTTTTTAGCTTTTTTCCTTAAGCTGTTCCTCCCAGTCTTGTTGTCTGTAGCTTACTGGAACTGTGTTACTTCGTGCATTAGAATTCATATCAATACTTTATGACATTTTTAGGAGTTCTGATAAAAGATACTTAAGCAAAATCCAACTTTCTTCTTTCTCTTTTGTGGTCTTTGTGATACGTTTCTTCCACGTACTTTAACTGTGGATGATGAAGTGTTTTGTTTTGGTGGGGGGTGGGTGGGTGTTGAGTTTTTTGTTTGTTTTAAATTTTTAATTTTTATTTTCCCCAAAGGACTGTAACACGCTTCAGAAACCCAATGCAACATCTAGCACTGTAGTGTGTAAACATAAAATGTGCTTTTACATGAGCCCATGTGTGTAATAAAAGTCAGGGAACAATGTCATGATGTGGGTTTTCCATGGAACCTGTAGGCACTGCACACTTGAGTGCTGCTGAAATCCCTGGGAGAAGTGGGTGATTTTCTACCTTCACCCTCCCTGCGTAATGTCAGCCTGTATGAGTGGGGTCACCACGTGTGACATACCTGTATCAGGTGGCACTGCTTTTCCTGATGTGGGTACACTAGTGTTTTATGTTATTTAGGCCCTGAGAGTTGTGGTGGGGGGGGCACAAACACGTCTGCACTCTGAGTACTGCTGCTCTTGGGTGAGGGTGTGTTAATGAAGGCTTCCTTTGCTGTTTCTGTCAGGTGATTTGCAAATGCAGTAAGGAAGGTAAGTATTTTTGTGCTTCCATTCCTTGATATCTTAGTCTCAGGAGCACATTCCTTAGTTCTGCTTGAACTCTGTCTCCCTTCTCTTTTCTTTCCCCTACCTCTGCAATGTTTATTTTATTTTTTTTTAATCCTCCTGCTGATTTCTCTTTAGTTAACTGTCATTAACATTTACATCAGAGCACAAAATTGTTTTTCCATTTCTCTTTCTTTGCTTGTTTTGCACAAACTGAAAAAAACAAATCTCTGTGGTATTTTGCTTAAATGCTCAGCAACAAATATTTCACTTGATTGGAGTAAGTGGTGCTTCTGAAAGGGGTTCAAGTTAGATGGTCTGTTCTTGCACATCTATTTGTACTGGATTCAGGTGTTTTTCTGTTGCTGAAGGCAACCACCTCCCCAGAAAAAGAGGGTAACTCCTTCAGAACTGGGTGAAGGGGTGTCTGTCTCTCCTTCTTTTCAACACCAAAATTTTGTCTGTGGCTGCAGCTGGCATTCCATTAGGGCAGAGGCAGCAGGTGCTTGCAGAAAGTATCTGTGTGCCCAGATACCCAGTCTCACAAGTCGTGTAGAAATAAAGCATTGCGCTCTGGGCCAGTACATATGAGGTGTGCTTATTTGCCCTTGTAGCTTATTCTAGTGGGAGCAGAGTACCCACGAGCATCTTCTGGTTAGTGCTTTAGTGGTTTGCTCTGCTGACTTTGACAAAAGCTGCTGCGTGTTCTAATTTGTGGTTTGGCCTCTTTGTTACCCAGGCCAGCAGATAATGTATCTGCAGCTTTATTATTTATTTTTTCTTTTTACATAGAAGTTACCATTTCCTTATTCTGTTGAGGATTAGACAGTTGGAAGCTTTGTTTTAAAATGAACTTACAAGTGGGGTATTTTTATTCCTTCAGCACAACAAACTGCAGTTGCTTCAACTGCCTTTTATGTGGAGACCAGCCCATTTCTAGCTGTAACCTTTCAAAATACTTTTCTAGGGGAAAAAGAACTGGTGAATTTATTTTTACCTGAACTAGGGCATCTAGTGACTGAAGCAAATATTTGCTGTGCTCTGCGCCTGGAGGTAAGATTCTTACCAGGAGGAGAAAACTAGACACATGTGCACCCAAATGGGTGTAATTAGATAAAAAATGTGGGAAAAGTGTTACTGAATTATCTCCCTTTGGTTTATGCCCCCTTTTTTTTTTGGTGGGGGGCAAGGCTTTGAGGACCCTCAACTCTATACTCAACAATGTCCCACGGGAGGAGAGGAAGAAATTCCCTCTGTCTGAGGAGATCTGCTCCCTCACGTAAGTGGTTTTCCCTCTAGCTCCTATAGCTAAATGCCATCTTCCCTGCATATAAGGAGTTAGTTATTTCCACTTTAACTTGTTGCATTATGTTGTTTCAGGGAACGCCTTGCGAAAACTATGCTGGAGGTTGGGGGTAAGAAGTATTTAGTGGTTATTCTTATTAATTTCTCCAGCTTTATGTTGCTTATGTGTTGTAGATGAATTATAATTTAAATTATTTCCTCGTCAGGAGTTGATTTTTAGGGAGGAAAATCAGATGGTACTTTGCGAAAATATTAATAAAAAGTTGTTAAATGCAGTAATGCATTAGTTATTTCTGGTTGTTACTAGTAATGTGCATTAGCTAATAAGAAAAGCTAAATCGATGCATGTAGAAAAGTACTTAGATCAGCTTTACATATATGCTTACAAAATATGCTGGCTGCTAGCCATAAAAAAAAAATCAATTTGAATTGCTTTGCTGTGATGTGGATGAACTTCAGTTAACAAGTTTTATAGCCTCTTGAGCGAAATCTTTTTTTGTTTCCTCCCAATAATAAGAACACTTTCCAGCGTACAGCCCTGATACATTGAATCTAACTTAATCCTAATGAGTGAACGTCAAGCCTTTGCTCTCATCCCCTTCCTGAACCCCAAGAACATCTCCCAGCGCACTCGTGTGTGTTGTGATTTGCAGCGCTCCGTACCTTGACCTCTCTGAGTCGGGGGGGAGCTGAGGATGCCTGGAGTTGTCACCCTCCCCTGCTCTCCTGCTTGGAACTGAAGCCAGATGATGATCGTGACTCTGTAGTACATAAGTGCAAGAGTAGTAATGCTGTAACCCTCTCTCATGCTGGAGGGATGATATTTATCATGTGCTTATGTTTACTGTGTAGATTATGACCTCCAGGTTGCCCTTTCAGAAGCACTTTGTAGGTTAATGACAAAAAAATGGAGGGATGACTTTGTTCACCGCTTGTTTGAAGATGGCTATCTTGCTGAAGCTTTCAAAGAGATCAAGGACAGAGAATTTGAGACGGTGAGGGTCCTTATTTTGAAAACAACATACTTGGCAAGTCTGTATGGGGGCTAGTTTTGGCTGAGTTCAGTCAGGGTGTCCTTGTAAGAAGTTCCTACAAAACTGAGTGGATAAATACACAAAGTTATTTAATTATTTGTGGATGGTGTGTTTGGGGGTTTTTTTATTAATATGGCAGATATTAAATGATACATTGTTAAAATAGCTCTTCTGAGTTATTTTCCTTACAAAAAAAGTAAAATAAAAAAATATTACAACTAGTAAAGCAAAAGTAAGTTGATTTGGGAGGTTTATGTTTGGAGGCTTACTGGTACAAACTATTTGTAGCAACTTGAGTGGGTTTTTTTCCTCAAGGACCTTTGGTATCACACTGACTAGTTAAAGGCTTCTAACTGAAGTAGAAGTTACACAGCCCAATAGAATAAGTATTTGCAAAGGAAATGTAGCCTGATCATTTTTTTTTTTTTTAAATAATATGTCATTTGTCTTGAAGGACTGTAGAAAATTTCTTAACCTGCTAAATGGAAGGCTTGGGAATGAAAGAAGGTAAGCTGGGGACCAACAGAGTAAACTGGTGCTGTCATTACTGCAGAGGGGAATAAACAGGATTGTAAGCTGGGTTGGGGGATGTTAAAAAAAAAAAAATAAAAAAATTTGCATCATGCATGAAGAATTAAGTTGCTCTTAAGAAGGAGATTTTATTAATTTGTTTTCATGGTGGTTCTTTTGAAAGTAAAATCAATTAAGATAATGCATCACTACTAAAATACTGTGGTCTCTTAAGCTTCTCCCATTTTCATTTACTTTTAGAAATATTTTAATTATTTTTTGAACAAAAGATTAGTAACCAATCTTATGAAAAATAAAATCATTAAAGTCAAACTCTGATTTTGAATGAATCATGTGTAGTCTGCTTTTCTTTCAGAGTGTATTCATTTCCATGCATATCTGCCTTTGCTGACATGAACGAGGTAATAGCTCCTAAAGCTCTGGCACCTTCCCTACAGTGTTACTGCTGCTAAAATGTTGTTTTCTGTAGTAAATGCTTTCTTCTTGGGTTTTTTTTTTTCCTTCCTTTTTTTTCTTCCCCCTCTCTCTTTTTCATTGAAGAGCTCAGTTTCCAAAAGTAACCTTCTATTCTGTTTGGAAAGTTCACTTGTTTGTCACTTAGCTCCCAACTTAGTGCTGCTGACTTGGCTTTCGTATCAGCCAAATGATAAAGGCAGTGCTTCTTTTCATGGTGATGACAGAAGAGAAGACTCTGAAAAGAAACAGAAGGACACGACAACTCTGGTTCCTCCAGCAGTGCTGTTCCCAGACTGGCAAAAAACAAGATTAGCCTGATGCCCACGTAGGAGAGGTCATAGTTACAGATCCTGCAGATTGCTTTGCTGGGTCCTTGGTAAATGCACTGTGGTGCTGTTCCCGACAGTCATATTGCATCAACACCATGTAAATGGAAGCCAGTTCCACTGGTTTTTGCTCATTTCAAGTGCTCAGAAGCAGAGGGAACTTCCACAGCCTCTTCCTTGGCACAAACACTCGAGTGTTTGTGTGTTGCCTTTCCCTTGGCTGATGCAGAGCCGTGCCTGGTGTGGCTATGGTTGGGTGAGCAGCAGGCTGGCAGCTCACAGGTTGATCTGAACTCCTGTTTTCTGCCAAGTGTGCATAGGTGTACACAGATATGTAGGGCAACAGTTTGAAATTTTGCCATTTTAAAGAAAATTGAGGCTGATAGAGCAATTGTGGGGCTTTGCTGGGAACAACAGTGCTGCTCTTCTTCCCCAGGTGAAGAAGCCATCGGATGAAAAATTGGAGGAGTTCTGGATTGACTTCAACGCTGGCAGCCAGAGCGTGACTTTCTATGTGGACAGTAACGAGGTAACAGCAAGGCCAAGGTGGCCTTGGGCTTAGCCTAAGGCAGTGGGCGCTCACTTCGCCCTTCTGACATGGTGGCTTTGGTTTTCAAAGGGCGCTCTTTGGGACTCTGTGAGGCTGTCCAAAGAAGCTGTCAGCAGTTACAGCCTGGAGGGTAAGATTTTCCAGCTGACTTTATCCTCTCTTTGGCTGTGGGTCCATGAGGCACAAGAAGTCAACCCAAAACCTCCTCGTCACCAAAGAGTGTTCCTGTGTGTTCTCCTTCCTCCCTGCCTTGCCTTCTCATAGTCATCTCGCACTAGCTCTATTTATTGGACTGTGTGGGGGCCTGTTGAGCACAATAAACTTCCCATCCCTACCCAAGCATGACAGGCTGAGGTGTCAGTTTATAGATGTCCTTGGGAACACCATAATCATCAAGATCCGATGGGAAAGGAATGAGTGAACAGAGCAACTGGAAGTGCATGGGCATGATGTAAAAGACAGTGTTTTAAAAACTCCAAACACTTACTCATGTGTTTCGGGGTTGACAGAAGAATGTCTTGATCGAAAACATATTTAATCACCATTTTTTTTTTTTTGAACACAGAGGGTGGCAGACAAAAGGTTGTTAACATTTTTATGAAGATACCTGCTGCTTTTACCAAAACAGAAGCAACAAAAATCAAACTGGTTTTCAGTGCTGAGCTTGAAATCTTAAGTGTTCTTAAAAAAGTCCTGGGAGATGAAAAGTTTATGGTAAGTTCTCAGTATGAGGGTTGGTATTTTTTCTAAGCCATATTTTACACTGAGCGAAAACATTCAGGTTTGTGGTTTTGTTTGTGTGGTTTCTTTATTTTGTCCATACCTCTTTATATGTCTTCCCATTGCAGATTTATGACACTCTATACAGATGTTCTTAGCTTTGGCCTGGAAGGGAGATCAGATGTCTTAGAAAAAAAAGTTTCAGGGGACTCAAATTTATGGTTTGGAAACTGTGAAGTTAAATTGATTTGTTAACGGATTTTGTGTTATTACTTTTGCTGAGCTTCTGAACTAGGGAATAAAGCCTATGGCATTTAATTGCATAACTTGAAGAATAAACATGGTTTTACATATAGCTCCAAGTGTTACATTGCCCAGGATGAGCAAATTGCTACACAAGAACCTGGAAAAGAGAATAGGTGTGCTGCAAGATACAAATCTTTGATTTTGTAGCGAGACAAAGAGTAGAGTACTTGTAAAACCTCAAGGTGTTTTATAAGACAGTGTAAAAACATGGGGGGATGTGTGTGACTTGTTTTTTTTTTTTGCCCCAAAGATTAATATAGTTAATTTTTTACTTGTAGTTCATCCACAGACTATGGGGATGGCAGAAAACCTTTCATGACAGTAAATAACCCATAATACAGTGGCTGCCATTTACCCTTGCAGGAGCCAAGACCTTTCTGAATGATCAACTCAATTAGCATCCATTGGTTTTTGGCTGGCAATTAGCAACTGTTATCTTTTTTATTAAGTAGCTGACTTTACTAGATTAAAGACTACTTTTTTAAGATCACTTTCACATGCCATTAATTCACACCAACAGATAAATGAGACTGAAGAGAAGTCTGTCCATGCTGGGAAGCAAGCCAGGGAGAATGAAGCAGGTGATTTTTTTTTTTTAATGGTTGTTTTATTTCATTAAATTTAAATATCTCAGGTTTCAAATTTTTGTTTTTACTTGCAGTTAACCCCATTTTAAAAAGAAAAGAGAACAAAAAACATCCAAACAAAAAAGTAATGCCCAAGCCAAATCTTCTACTGTTCCTGTCTTGTGAGCTCGGTGACTGCTGCTTGTGGCAGATGCTGAGTCCCTCTAACCCAGGGAGTTGAGGATTTGCTGCTGGGATTTCATCGGCTCAGGGATACAGGATCTGTGTGCTGGCAGGCAGCCTGGCAAGGCACATCCCAGATTGCTGGCTGACCACTGAAGTGTAGAGTGTGCAGCAGTGTTTCCCCATCTGGAGGTGCAGTGGAATGCATCCTTCTGTCCACCCCGCTTGCTTGCACCCAGTGCCTGGTTTCTGGTTTGGCCGTGCTGTTTGGGTGCCTGTGGGGCATTGCAAACAGGAGGGGGCAGTGGCATCTGTGTGCTTGTGAAAGCACGGGTTCCCTGATGGACCAGTTCTTGCACCTTAGCATATAACAAACTCTTCTCTGGGGTGGGGCAGCCTCTACCAAAGCTTCCTGCAGGGAAGTGACTTCTGTTTATTCTAGGCAAGGTGATGTGATAGAAAATGGTGTGCTCTGGTCCCTTTACCCCACCTCGAATGGGTGATGCTCTGGAGGTTCCTGGTGCTGTTATGGAAGAGCAGCTGGGGGAGCAGAAACGCTCACTTGCAGTCCCTGCTTGCAGGTGAAGATGAGCAGCAGCCCAGCTCCCCTCTGAAGGAGGTGACCTGCTGTTGTGTGCAGGGGCAGGAGTAAATACCTTGTGCTGCAGGGCTGCCTTTGTGTGTGCCCCACCCACAAATACAGCTGCGTGCCTGACAGCAGGAAAGGCTCTTAGCTGGACCTGGAATAGCTCTTATTTGTTGATTCTCATCATCCTACACCCAGTGCTTAGTATTTCTTTGAATTGGGCTTGTTAAGTTTTCCATCATGCAATGGTGTTGTTTCCTGCCAATGAACATCTCCTGCAAAATGTCTTCCAGGATCACTTGGCTGAGTTTAATTATGTTTCAAATGAGGTAGATGTTGAGGGAACTCAGAGCCTGAAGTACAGATGTGATGCTTGGGTGTCTGACCCAAAGGAAGGTCTAAGCCCAGCATTTGTCCAAGAAGAGAAAGTAACTCCCTTTTTTCCTTCTGTCCTGCTTTGATATTCTTCGGTGAATCCCCGCCAAGGCAGTGACCCACAGTTTAAGGAAAAGCTGCTTTCAGCAAAAAGCAAGAGATGTGCATGGCCAAAATCGGTCTTAAACAAGAAATGTTTCCTCAGCTCAGTTTTGGCATCAAATTATTAGGAAGGTAGCTTTTTTTTTTTTCTCAGATAGTCATCTTTTGTCTTTGAAGACTGGGATTTGTCCTTGCTGCGAAAGTGGCTGTATTTCAGTTTTTAGAGTGACTGCTTTTTGTGTGGATCATTCCTTGGTGCAACTTGCCTGACAGATATTCCTGCATCTCTTAAGGCTGTGAACTCACAGATATTTCAACTGCTGCCACCCACTGTCCAGGAAACAAATCAGGTTTGAAGAGCTCTTAGGATAGGCACCATTCTTTGTGTGACAATATTAAAAGCAAGTTTTTACTTTAAGTTGATGTGCATTTCAGATTTCTGCAGGTAAATACTTGCAAGAGCTACTTCCAGCTCTAAATGTCTGAGGCAGCAACTTCTTCAGTAGTCCTTCCCTTTTTCCTTCAGTTACCACCTAAAATGAGCTAGAATGGAGATCCTCCATGTTCTGGAGGTGCAGGTGAGCTAGGAGTACCTTCATCAGTGCCCACGGTGAAGCACACAGAGGTACAAGGTGGGCACTGCTACTTGAAGTAATCCAGGAGTACAAAAGGCAGAAGGCAGTTAATCTGTAGTGAAACAACTTGTGCAGAAGGCCTGGTAGAGATTCAGTGGAGGGCAACAGAGATGGTGGAAGATCCCACTGTTTTAATGACACAAAGAGTTGCCCCATGTCTTCCAGAGCTTAGTAAGTCAAGGTACCAATAAGATGACAAACTTGCATGTATTTGTACAGTATGAGGGTTTAGATGGGGTAGGCTCAAGTTGCTGTTCATTTAGCATTGCAATTCTGCACTAGGTAATTTGGAGATGTTTGGGTTTTTTCTATGAAGCGTGACCTTGACATGTTTGTGCCTAGTAAAGTTGTACTGTTACAACTTATGCACATGTGTAACAATGGAAAAGGGGAGTAGTGAGTGTGTTCAGGAACTGCAGTGACATTCTCGCCCCGGTTGTTCTGCAGTGACACCCGAGTCCTCTAATGCACAAAGGAGGAAAGATCCCTCAAATTCTGAAGCCGTGGAGACTTTGTCAGACAACTTAACCTCCAAGCACAGCCAGCCGCTAACAGGCACTGTAGCAGTAAGTGTATGGTGGAACAGCCCTTGTGCCCCCTTTCCCCCTCCTCTAGTCTGCTTTTTTTATAGGTGGGGCTAAAACCTTTCAAAGAAAACTGGTCTGTATCCAGTCAGCCTAAATATATGCCTTCAGAGCTGCAATCTTGGCAAAACTGTTTTAAAATGAAAACAGAAAGTTTGCTCCCTCTTACAAGGGGACAATGGGATGCTTCTAGTGAGAAACCCAAGGTGTCACTTATAAGCAGCCTAAAATGTTTTTATGTGTGGACAATGATGAACCTGCCATCCGGATGTTGTCACAAAATCTGTTTCTAAAAAACATCGCTTTTTTTATTGGTCATATTTACATTCTGTTCTTGGTTTCATGTCTCTGAGCAGAAAGTGGTGAACTCTGGTGTTGCTGTGGTCACAGTGAGCCAGCAAACTGACTTGGAAGATGCTAACCAAGGCTCAGGTCAGGCATGGCTCCCTTCAGTTGCTAAAGTCTGACCCAGTTCAGTGTCACCCAGGTGACATGTTGAAGGCTTTACTTTTGTGGGCCTTACAGCAAAAGTAGATAAAGAGTTTCATAGCAGCTCAGGGGATAAAGCTATAGTTTCCTTGCCTTCTTCAGCAAAAAAGTCCAAAACTACATCTCCAAGGATGAAAGCTAAACCTAGGTGAGTGTCTTGCAGACAAAAAGTTGTCAAGTGTTTGGGTTTTGGTGGCTTTTTGGGGTGTGGGGTTTTTTGTGTTTTTTTCCCCCCTTTCCCTCCCCTGGGATCTTAATGCATATAATTTTAAGGTTTATTGTATCACTTATGAAATGACAAAAAGATTCTTGTTTTCCACCTGGCTGGCAAGACTGGTTGCCCAGACTTCCAGAACTTTGGAGATGCTGAACAGTGATGTGTAGTTACTAGCTTGGCAGCTGTGTTTGGTGTGACTTTTTTTTTTCTAATCATGGATTTAATCCAAATGCAAGGTGACCACACAGCTGACTTACAGAGAGTTTAACTTCATCTGTGTAACTGTAGCTCACCAAATATGAGGCTATTCATAACAGGGACTGTGACTTCTGTGAAAGATCATGTGAATTTGAGTGCACCTTGGTGTTAGTGGTACTTTGTTTCCCAGAGCTTTGAAGGACAGAATTCATTGTAATTAAGGAGCTCGATTTCTGTAGAGCTACTGATTAATTTTGTTCCCTACACACCTAAACCAGTAATGCTAATTGGTGCAAGTTTTTTTGTGCCGCCCTCCCCCCCTCCCCTCCCTTAGTACTTCACTGATTTTTGGGTCTTTAAATGAACAGCTCCCTCTTGTGTCCTCTTGTCCCCAGTGAGAAGCCCCTGGAAGAAGCTGTGGAGGAGGTGACACCAAAGGTATGTTTGCCTTGGGGGCCCACCTGGGTGAAGAGATATTCTGATGGAGTTGCAGAAGAAAGCTGGCATGGGTTGATGACCCACTCATGCCACTGAGTGGTGTCCTGAGCCCATGGAATGTCACACCTGATGTGATGTGCTGCTTAGCACCGGGGATGAGCTGCAGAGGCAACTCAGTTAGTTGGGCCACTCTAGATTGAACCTCACTGGAGAGTATTCAGCACATATACCCACCTCACAGCAGCGTGTTGTGCTTCTGTGTGGAACAAACTCGCATGTCACAAGGCTTGTATGCTGTCTGCAAGAGCAAATGGTTACTTCCTGAATGGAGCCAAGCCTTGGAAGTCTGCAGACATGTTTCAGTTTTGTGTTTGAGCTCTAATGACCCTCCCATGATAGGTCTGCCTCTGTGTTCCTGGCTAGGAACTTGCAACCTGGGTAAATTAACAAGTAAATGAGAATCATCTGTAGTTGTGTTTCTTGAGACAATTTAAGTGCTTGGAAATTTCTATTGATGTGTCCCTGTATTAAAAAAAAAAAAAAAAAAAGCTATGCACTACATGAGAAAAACTAAATTCCCAAAGCAATACTTTTGAGTTAAGTACTTAACCTGTATAAGTAGTCATGTTTCAGATTTGCTCCTGAGTTTACATTCTCAGGTGCAGTTTTAGATTTTTAAATAAAATTATTTATTTTTTTATTGCTAGTTCAAATGCTTTGTAATACTTGCTTCCCCCCTGCCCACCCCGCAGTGAATTCAAAGTTTTTGAACTACTCTTTGTAACCCCACCCTCTTGGCCCCCTGAGTTTTAGCTCTGGGAGTCTCTATGCTCTCTGGTAGGAAGGAACTGCAGGCAACAATTGCGCCTGGATAGCAGTTGCAGTAGGAGGAAGGAAGTTTCCTGGCATGTCTTATCTCTGCTTTTAGCAGGTTTTGGATAACAACATGACTTTGAGTATTGTTTTTGGTTTTAGCTCCTGGAATTCAGTCCTGTTCCGAAGCAGGTTACCTGGGAAAAGAGAAACAGGAGAACAAGTTTGGCCCAGAAGAGGTCTGAAAGCAGGTATGACATGTGGGCCCTCTGCCCATGCAGGGACTGGTATATCAGGGGATTTTAGATCATTTCTAGTACTTATGGGGAAATGATGTCTCTGTGGGGTGGGCTCTCTGAACAGATAGCAAAGCAAGCAGAAGGCTGTGGAGGGCCATAACTTAATCTCAGTAAGACCCTTTGGGTCCCCAAAGTGATAAACACCTCAGAACCTAACACTAGTCTGCCAAAAATGTCCCCTACCTCTGTGATACCATGTCACATTGGCTTTTCCTTTTTTCCTCACCCAACTCTAATCCCCCCCATCCTCCAGTGACTTTAGTTTTGAGTGTCAACCTCTTGTACAGATACATAAGCTTTCTTGGATAGTCTCCCAGTTCTTTGGTATCGTGTGTCCCAGTGTTTTTCAGGATGGTCTCTCTCTGTCTCCACCCCTCACATTCAAAGCTGGTGGCACAGAGGACAGAAGCACCTGAGGGTTTGGGGTGGCCTGGTGCAGTCTGTGGCACTGGAAGCCTGCCACGTTGCCCTCTCCTCCTGCACTCCCTGCCAAATGTTGTGTCTGAGTCAACACCTGCTGCAGGGCAGGAGAGTGAGTCCTGTGTGAGGATCCCCTGCTGCTCTTCTGGGCCTTCCTACTTCAGCCTATGAACTCATAGCTCAAAACCTCCCCCCTCCATGAGTGCTTAGATGAATTTTTTGATTGATTGTACATAAGAACAGGAAAAATTGATGGGAGACTTCATCAGGACTGCAAGTTGTCTGTTTTAAGACCAAGTGATTTGATGCTGCAAATACCTGTTTTAAAACAGGAGAGTTGTCGAAGTTAGAGAGGAAGAACTTCTTAGTCTGGTCCTTCTGCCCCCTCTAGTGTTGCGTCTGGAAAGGAGCGATTCCTTCCCTCGGGAAGCTTTAAGGAGGAGCTCAGTTCTTTAGTTTTTTCCCGTTCTTTCGTAAACAGAGGGTGTACTGTTTGCTGAACAATAGTTTTACTTTTTTTTTTTTTTAATAGTTATGGTTTGGAGCAAACAATAAAGGTACAGTTAAGTTTAGATGTTGCAAGGCACAAAACCAAAACCTAGATGTACACGGGGAAGTGGTTAGAGAAGAAACATTAAATATTGGAGTTTTCAAAAGGGAATTAAATGCTGCTGATATTTTAATTGCGTTCATTATTTTTTCCTACCATGTATTATTATTGGTGATCTGGGAAGAACATGCCCACTATATAAACAGGGATAGGCTCATTTGTAACTTTTGAATATTTCTCTTGAAATAAAAAAGTTACCATTGAAAGAGTGAGAATCAAGACAGTCAATAATAGAGACTAAGTAGAAAAGGAACAACTATTTTTTAAGACCTCAGAAAACAGTCTTTTTAGGCATATAAGGTATCTGAGCCTATAATGGAGATCGTAAAAGAGGGTGACAAAACCAAACCACATTATCACCCCCATATTCTTAGTTAAGTTTTATAGGGTTATTCTTGATAATTGTCTGTCGCTTTGTCTTGCAGGATGGAGGTCTTTGACTTTGAAAACTCAGACTCTTCAAGTCATGAAAAGGTAAAGTTGAGACAGAAGCTCAGAGCTGTGCTATGGTCCCAGGTCGACACCTAACAGAGCAGTAACTCGAAGCAGGGGATGTCATTTGCTGCAGAAATGCTGTAAGGATGGGCGTGCTGTTATAGCAAAACAGGCAACTGGAAATCTGGTGGAAGTGGAATTTTTATTTTTTTTTTTTAATTAGAGAGAATGCTCATCACTCGTACCCGTTTTGTGGTGGGTAATATATGATTTCACCAACAGAAACATGAGATGTTGCTTGACTGAGGCCATAGGATACCTCTGTGATTGAAGGCCAACGTCTGTTCATGTTTTGCTGAATATCAAAGGCATATTGCTGAGCATCCACTTTGTGCTCCCAGGCTCGACAGAAGAGACCTAAATCCATTTCAAACTCTGATTAAAACCCAGTCTTGACAAAACCTTTACTGGAAATTCTGCTTGACTTATATTTTGCAGACCCTAAAAAGCCCCCCAAAAGAATAAAAATGAATCACTTTGCTTGCTCTGAAACCCATGTGGGTTTTCCTGGGAAGTGTAAACGTGCTCCTGATGGTTTCCACCCAGGTGGCTCTGCCACAGACACCCTTTGGCTTTCAGCCTCTTCCCTGGTGTGGGGGCTGTCACTGCCACCTGTGAATTCTGCGGCAATGGGTGAGGAATGGGATGCCCCGCTTTTTCTCTTATAAACTGGACTTTGTCCAGTCTGCCACTGGGTGTCAGCGTAAATCCCTGTTCCATGGCACCCTCCCCCTTGTCCCCACAGCCCTGTCCCAAGGCTGTCCGGGGACTGTGTGCCATGCTTACAGTGTGCTACTAGTGCTATTGATTAAAATGATGTTTCTGGTTATGTTAGTGCTTAAAATGAGCATTTTTCATAGGGCAGGGAAAGGAAAAAGTAACTCTGTTTAAGATGACAAATGTTTTTCTATTGTCTCTTGACACTGCTTCAATCAACAAATCTGACTCCATTAAGAAGTTAATTTCCTTGCTGGACTTGTAATCAATTTCCCCTCTAACACTTTTGAATTTGACAAGTTTTAATTATGCAATTTTATGGGGTAGCTGGACTCTAAAACAAATACCTGCTTCTCTTTCAGGTTGCTGAAGCCAAAGGAAAGATTCTTGGCCAGAAAGCTTCTTCACAAAGTCAGAGGTACAGGATCATGCAGGCACCATTTATGAACTTTTTGCTGTGTGACAAAGATCATAGCTTTGGTTAAGCTTTTTTAAATTAGGATCAAAAAGGCAGTGTTATTTTTCAGATACAGTAGTTCCTTGCTTGGCTACACAGTATCTGTGGATGTTCTTGGTACTAATATTTAAATAGTACCTGAGAATATAAAGGTTCCTGGAGAGAATAGTGACTCCCGTCTGCTTTGACAATAATGAAACTTAAACATTGTCCTTCCCTGTTCATGTGCATATTACTGACTTGATTTTTGAAAAACGCTTAAACTTGCTGCCTTGCTTTGGCTGCCTCCCAGTTACAGCAAGCCACCAGGAACTTGCCACCTCTAAGCATGTAGGTTAATTTATATTTTAAAAAGTACTAGTTTCTATATATCTCTGAATTGCTACTGTCAAAAACGAAACCAAGAAAAATTTGGCTAATGGTGTCACTTTAAGAGTTTGGTTCTTGCCCTGATCTCTCAAGAAGCCTCCTGCCACTTCTATTTGGCTGTGCCCCTTCTGCAGTGCTGTGGTGATCTAACTTTGGTCTTTATGTGCTACTTGGCAGGAGTTTAGAAACAGAAAACAAGAACAAGGAATCAAACAAGCCTGAGAGAAGGCAGGTGGGTTGCCTGTGCTTTTTCATCCCTAGAACCTTTGATTGCTGTGTATATCCATCTGTACAAATCTGTTGCACCCTTGAAGAGGCTGAGGTTTAAGGCTTACCCTGGGGCAGAGGTGGAGGAATACAGGCTTGTGTCTGTGTGTTGCTACTTCAACCAGTTCTCAGGGTGCACCATCGCTACCAGACCAGCAAGTGAATTGTCTGTTCCTCTGTTTTTCTCCCCACTGATGTGCTGTTGGGTGCAGCTCAGGCGTGCTGAGGTTTTCCCACTTGCAGAGCACACAGGAGAGAGGGGGAGATGAGGAAGGAGGTTGCTGTAAAAACCTCATGTTGGCAAAGGGCAAATATCTGCCTCTCAGTGTTTTTATTCTGCTGGTTTGATAGCTAACTGTGACTGTTTTGGCAGGTTTTGCAGCTTAAGATACTTTGTGTTGCCCTGTGGGGAGGAAGAAATGGAATAACTCGGTGATAGCTGAAGGGGGAATGGCTGAGGGGCTTCTGAGTGAGCTGATTAAGCAGGACTCACTCTTAATAGTGTTTTTAGCCCAGTTACAGGAAACATCTCTTCTCTGAAAGCAACAATGAAAATACAAGCACTGGTCAGAGTGAAAAAAGCTGGGTCGCTGACTCTGGGAAACAGTCGATGCCAAAATCCTTTGATTATACCCGAAAAAGATCCAGGGTGAGAAGTAAATTAAAAGGTAAGCTCAGTCCTCTGTTGTCCTTCAGCTGTGCATTATGTATTGTGCTGCAGAAAAGCAAAAGGCTGGGGATGGTTTGAGAACTAGTGTTTGGCTGAATCCTGCTTTTCATGAGTGGCTTGGGGCCAGCAGCAAGGGGTGCCCTGTGGAGAAGGTGCATTGCGCACTCTTGTGCTTGACCTGGGCTCTGGTTCCCTTCCCAGAGTGGGGTTGAAATGTCTGGGTGGAAATCTGACACCTGAACATTTGTGTTGGTGCTGAAATGCCCGTGGGTACTGAGCTGATGGCTGTGTTTGTGCTCGTGAACACAAGAGGAGGAAGATCTCTCTGACCACACCTCCTCCCTACAACTTTCCCCTCCTCATCTCCCCAGAAACATGACTGACTTGACAAATAAACTTTGAAAAACCTTGCAGTGTTCAGACCATGGTGTTCTGCTCTCCTTTTAATACACTGATAGGCCAGTTGCACTCTGAGTGATTCACAAGATCAGATGTGGTGGTCTCTGATAGCGTTCTCTGCTCAGGCCTGACCAAGAGCAAACCTCCTCTGCAGCCTGCTGCATGGCTGTCTACTGCTGTGAACTCCAAGTGCAAACTAAATTGCTTTGGGTTAGATGGAATGTTTCTGTCCCATTCATGGAGAATGATGCTTTCTCACATGGCTGTTGGATTCTGTAGGGATGAAAAACCAAAAGAAAGCTGAGGTTGAAGTTATGCTTTTTATACTGTGTTTCCATGGGAATTGTTCTCACTCCAGTGTCAGCCCACATGTCCTGCCTGGGACTTGGGGACCATCAGACAAGATGCTGAGCCTGCCTCTTTGTTGTTTTTTTTTATTCTTTTGGGACTGCTTTGGGTGCAGTGAGTTGTGTATGTTCGCATCATTGCATCTGGCTTTGTTAGAGAAAGGGTCTTTTTCAAACTTAACGTAACTTTTGTGGCGTTTTATCTTGTAAATGCTCAGAAAAACAAATTCAAAGAGTTTGTATCATGGTTAAGTTAACTGGGAAAGTGAACACTTTACACTGTAACCAGGTTAGCTTTTCTCCTTGCAGTGCTTCCAGTATCTTCTGCAAGTAGTGGCAGCGACTATGAGTCAAAGAAGGTAAGAAGGTGTCATGCTGAGTTGCCTCAGGTTTAAAAGTAAAATGTGTAAAAATAACTGAGAATTAAATAAGTTGGTGTTCTCTGTTCTGATGGACAGATTTCTCTGCTAATTGTTGCTGAGACTGTATGGATCTGCTAGAGGAGGTCTTAAGAAAACATGGGAAACTTAATGCAAACAGCTCTACCTGAGTCCTGAGCACGGTTTTTCTGAAATTGTATTTACCTTTGACAAGTGAAAAACTGGACAGGAATGGCTTGGTGTGACTCTTGCCTTGGGTGATATGGATGTCAGTCCACAGCTGCCTATCCAAATACCTGCAGAAACCCCAGCTGGGCCCTACAAGGCTGTTTCCTCATGCTGGACTCTGCCCTGAACTGTGCAGTGCCTTGGAAAAGCTCACATTTTCCTCTGCTGGCAATTTTAAGGGCTTTTGTTCCAAGTCCTGTGCTCACACTGAGTCCTGGTTCATGCACCATCCTACTCTACTTTCAATTATCGCTCTGGGAAAACTTAACAGTGGATTATGTAACAATGGAGGAATTGGTGGTCCAGGCATACACCAAAAAAAATAAAATACAATTTAGCTATGTCAGGCTTTTCCAGTACCCAGATGTTAAACGCCACATATCAAATATTTTGATTGAGATATAAATTTGAAATGCAGCAAGTTTCAAAAAAAAAAATCTCTCCAGAACAGGTGGCTGTATTTAAAGATTTTTTTTTTTTCCCCCCATGGAAAACTTTTCTCTTCTCTCTTGTCTATAATACTTCTACTCATGAAAAACATCAGCAGGTGTATACTTCTAATGACTAAAGGGAGAACTGATGCATGGGCACAGGTCTTCTTTAGTGCTGGAGAGAGCCATCAGTATGTTAGGCACACTTCAAGGTGATTTCTGCTCGTGGTTGGTTTGATTTTTAAGTATACTAAAACCCTCCCTCTACAGCCACAACCCATCCCTTTCCTTCTGTAGTAATGTTTAAATAAAATAAATGATTGGACTTTGTTTTGTTTTAGCAGGGAGAATCAAGGCAAAGAAATGAAAAGGAGATGCTTAGGAAAAAAAGCAGATCTAGCTCCAAGGGAGGCAATTTTCCTACAGTGGATCTTGCTGGTATTTCTATTTTAATCTTCAGTGTATTAAAAAAGCTGTTTTGTTATGCATGGATCTGTACTTTTTGGGTGGGTTTTTCTTTTGATTTTGCTGTTTTCCTTCACTTTCTTTTCATAAGCATTCTGCCTAATGGTATTTTTTGTAACGGCTGTAAGAGCTGCTTGTTGTTTGAGTAGATATTCTTGTGCAGGGAGAACATTATCTTGGGCTAGTGAGAGGTGAAGGAGTGAACTTAACTGAAGGCCACAAAGAACACAGCCCTTGGACTGAATTTGGGCCACCACCTTTTCCCTGTGTGAAGAGATAAAGGAGGGAGTGGAGGTTTTGGGGGGTTCTTTGTCATTAAATTGAATTTCCTAGTCAATGCAAGATTCAGCCTCTATTGCCTGTGTCATTTGACTGATCTCTCACACAGATGAAACGCTTTCAGAGGAGCCCAAAGAGGATCCACTATCGCCTGGTGTGTCTGCCAGGGGCTATTCCAGTGATGTGGAGAAGGCCACCCAGGTGCAGTATGCAGTGCTTAACCTCCTTCCAGTCTGCTGCCAGGCTGCTTCTCATCTAAAACCAATGGATCGTGTCCTTTTGCTTCCTATAACTAGACAAGTCCCTGACAGCTTGCCTGCAGTGCAAGGTAAGATACCTTGCTACCTTGTTTTCTTTCTCTCCTTAGAAGTATGATGATGCATCTGGAAATCTGACAAGAGAAGAAGGAAGTATTAAGCGGAAGGACTCAGGTTTGTTATTCTGAATAACACGGAAGGGTTGTTTAAAAGCAGAAAGGGATGTTGCCAAAGCATTATTTGCCTTCACGGACAAATTATAACTGACTTTTCCGAGATAATTTCTTGTTAAATTCTGTTTTGTATATCATGGCAGGCTATGGTAAGATGCTTTTATATACACTCCTGAATTTATTGCGAACTCTTAAGTTGTGCCCTTGATCCCTGGGGAACTTGAAGTGTGGCAATTAATAGCTGGAGATTTGCAAACTAGTGACCCAGGAGACACACAGAACGTAATTTTTAATGATTTGAAAATACACTGCAACTTCAGGATAAAAAGAAATAGCATCCCTTAAAGTTGTTGACTTTGCTTATATCTGAGAGCATAAATGTAGACTGTTGTTATAAGCATTTGGTAAATGGTGACTTGAGTAATGGTTATTATTGTTTTAGCTTTTTTTCTTAGGTAAGTGACTTAAGGAATTTTTTTAAATGGAAGTGAACCTGCAGAAGTGAACTCAGAAATGCAGCACAGTCTCTTTATGGTTGGAAACAACTGAACTTGAAGGAAGTTGGGCAGCAATGGGTTGTTTTCATCCCAATACTCGCAGTGCTGATGTAGTTTTGAGAGATTGTCTTAAAGTTATTGCTGTGACTATGAATCAGGTCACTGAAGCTTTGGCCTTGGACAGAAGCCTCTCTTTTCTCATGAGCTGACTATGTGTATATTCCCAATATATCTCTTACCTGTCTAGCATTTTCAGAATACACTATCACTGCACCAACACATCTGCGTAATTTGGGGGGAAGATTTTTATAACTGTTTACTGTACAACCTTACCACTGGACAGGAGTTGATGCCATGCGCAGGCACAAGTAGGGTTATGTTCAGAAGCTTCAAGTGTGATCTGTGATTGCATTTGAAGCCTTGCTTTATGAACCCTAAATCCACTTCAGGGTGCACCTTGTGGTGTGACTGTCCCCCTTGTCTTGGGCCCCACCACCTTCCCTTCTACCTTGTGGAGACTCCAGAGACATGGCTGGTCAAACAGAAAACTGAACAGTGAGACAAAGGGATGGCTTTTTTTTTTTTTTTTAATGTTTCCTTAAAATACAGGCTGAAGGCCGTATTGCTAAGGGTTCCCTGGATTAAAAGCTATTGCATGGCAACTCTAGTGAAGTTGCAGAAAAGGGTGGCTATTACAAGTGTGGTTAGTGGGGGTTTTGTTTTTATTTCCTCTCCTGTTCTGTATTTATGCATGGTTTTCGTTGCTGGGGGTTTTCTTGAGTTTTTTGTGTTGTTGTTGGTTTAGTGATTTTTTTTTTGGTGCATGGCTGTTTGGGGTTTTTTGGTGTGTGTGTTTGTTTGTTGTGGATTTTTGTGTTGTGTGTTTTTTAAGGAGCAGCTGAAATAGCTTAGTAACATAAATAGATTGCAAGCTTGCATTGGAAATGGGCAAGAGGGTTGTTTTTTGTTTATGGTTAGAGTAGGAGGGCAAACTATCTTTAAGACAGAGACATGGTAGCTTTGCAGTTATCTGTATAACACTAGGCAGTCTGATTGTCTTATTTTGCAAGGGGAGGTGTTTGCAAGTGAAGTTTTTTCCTGCCCTGTGTGATGCCAGACCCTGAAATGAAGTTGCCTGCTTTTCTGAAGCATTGGTCATTGTAATGGTATTTCTGCTTGAGCAGGTAGAAGAACACATCATGCAGAAGAACAGGTCTCTTCTGAAATATTTTCTATTCTCTTTCTAGATGTATTAGAAAGCACTGTCATAAAAAAGCCTAAATTTCCCGGCTGGGAGACAAATAATTTGTCCTCTGACACTAAATATAAACCAGTGAAAATTTTTGATTCAGTAGAAGAGGAAGTGGAGATCCAAAAAGGTAAAGTCAAGTTGCCAATAAAAGGGAATTGTTTAAATGCTTTCAGCTTTTCTTTTTTTTTATGGTAGAAATCATAGTCACAAGGAAGCTCGAAGAGATGTATATGTAGCAAGGCTAACTTCTCCAAAGTCCCAAATTAGCAGAAGGTGCATTTTGCATCACTGTCGTTGGATAACCCCATATGTAGAGGTGTGAATGAGGAAATTTGGGTTCCACTGGGTAAGCTGCTCACTGATGTCCGCACTTTCTAATCTTCCTGAATAGCGATTGTTCAGAGCTGTTAAAAAACCAACAAACACAGGAGCAGAAAAAAAAAGCGTGCAGATAATGGACAAAGGAACTTCAAAACACTGACTCAGTTCACAAAAGTGGATTAGGCTTTCCTTGCAATAAGTAGAAGGCAGGAAAACAGTGGCCCGGCTCTTTTTTACTCCCTCCCTTATGCTGTGCCTCCCTGTCTGTAAATATATTGTTCCCTGTGTTGCTCTATTGTACCTCTTCTTCCATGCTGCAGTCTAACAAGGATTTCTCAGGGCATTTTTGGGCCAGTTTCCCTCCTGCTTGTGAATTCTAGAAGAACAAAGACCCAAATTCCAGCTCTATAACAGAAGTTCTTATTCACATGAATGATGAACCCTTCAGTAGTGTGAAGGTTTATATTCCAATAAACCCTCCAGTATGATGCTAACTGGGCATACATTCCCTCCTAGGTCAGAATATGGATGCTGGTGTGGATGATGTGGTTTTTTCCAAGGTGCTACATGAAGACTTCAGTCATTCAGGAGTGATTGCTTCATTTGAAAGCTTTGTTGGCCAGCTGAAGAAGTTGTTCTGGGTAATGTATGCACTCTTAATGTGAGTGGCAATTTATCATGTTATGTGAAATTACCTTTTCGTCTCCAGAGGAGTTGGTGCAAATGTCCCAACAGGGCTTTGACTGGAGTGTTTGTTAGTCTGGAGCCCTTAGAAATATCCTACATAACCTGTATATTCTGGGAAGTGTTGCAGGCAAGACATAAAGGAAGTTTTAATTAGTTTTTTTCTTTTCTTTGGTCTCCACTTATATGTTGGAACATCAGATCGGGTTAGGCATTTTAAATGCTTTCCTCAGAGGGGAGGGATCAAAGCTTTTTGAAACATAACCCAGTGTGGCAACAGTGTACCTCCACTGGAGCTGTGGGTCATTTTCCTCATAGTCACATACCAAAAATAGAGAAACTCCCTTTTGGAGCACAGAACAGTTTCACTGCAATGTTAAGTCTATGCTATTTTTTATGATGAAAACCAGAAAGCAATACAGGCTGCACCTACTGACTAGAACATGCATGGGTCCATAAGAACACACTTGGAAATTAATGGTACATGGAGGTGTTGGCTGCACAATTTGTAGTAAGCTGTCTATTCTTGATTCACTCAACTATTTAGACCTACTTAAGATGCAAGCACCCAATGGCTACCATGGATTTAGCTATAACAAGTAATGTGCATGTTAAAACCAAGCTTAATATGAGAGAACAGTATCTGCCCAATTACAGAATCTTCTTGTGGTCAAAAGCTTTGAACAAACAAGATGTGCAAGAGTAGACTTAAGAGTCGGTTAGCACTTTGTATCATGAAGTGTGTTGGGGTTTTTTTGAGCTAGTGCTGGGTGTTCAAACTAACTTTGAATCAGGGCTGGAGGTGGTTGCATTTACAAATCAGTTAGGATTAAAAGGCACGCAGTCCGTATAAACGTTCACCTGAAATGGTGCTAACAAAGACCTAGTTTTGTGCAATTAAGTGTGTTGGAGTATGGGTGAAGCTCACCTGTTCACTGACTGGATAATGTGACCCTGACCTGAAGCCCCACGGGTTACACAGAGTCTTGTTGGTGTAACCAGAGTGACTGAATGACATCAGTTTGCATTTGCAGTATCTGTGTGTCATCTCACTGCTGTTTAAATTTGACTTAAGATGGTTTTTCTGCAAAGCTGAATGACAGCCCATGGAGGCATTTACATTCCAGGGAAAGGTTTTTCAAACTAGACTAGGTTTTGACTTGGGCCATTGGCCATCCCTAACGGTGCATCCTGTGGCCAGTCCCGGCACAAAAGGATGGAGGGCAGCACACAGAACGCCCTGAGGTCTTCGGAGAAGAACTTGACCGCCCTGCTGAGCCAGATACACGAGTGCAGGTAAGCTGTCTGGTGCTGGCTGAACACAGCTTCAGTTTAGTGTAAGTCTTGATTGATAGGAAAAGAGAACCTGACGTTCAGCTACTCTACTTAAGCTATTTTGCCTTACAAACCATGTGTGCATATCTTGTTTTGGTTTTTTCTGCAAGAGAAGTTTCAGTGATTGATCCTGATTTTCCTCTAGGTGGAGAGTGGATAGATTAGTGAATGCAAAGCAAGCTCGAGTTACAAGCAATTGATGAAGCAATCCTTGGACTGTCTTCTTGTTGTCATCAGTGTTCACAAATCTGTTTAAAAACTCTCTTTTCACACTTCTTTTTGTTTCTGTCTCTAAACTTTTTAAGAAAAAAAACAGGTTCTGATTTAGTTAATGAAGTGGAGGAGAAGAAATGGGATCTGCAATAGGCCAGTTTCTGTAGGTAGTTTCCATGTGCATGAAATCAGTGCCAGCAGTGGGTAGCACAAGCATTCACCAGCTGGAGCTTTAACAAAGTAACTTTCTTTTACAGGTTGTCAAATTTGTCAGATGGAAGCTAGATAAAAAAATCAGTTCTGTTGTTTATGGATTTGTTTTAAGTGATATGCATGTACATTCTAAGTAGTAATTAGGTCTATCAGGCCTCTGTATCTACTGCACAGTCAGTTTTCAGGATTTAGAGAAGATGTAGTATGAAGGAATAGCCTTTAAAGTGAAAAATACCTGGTATCGATAGGACCACTGTGAGCATGATTTGCTTGCTGTTAAGGTAAATTGAGAAGTTTGAGTTCCAAAAGAAAAAACCTGAATATTTTGGGGTGGAAAATAAGAGCTGATGGCAATGAGCTGCTCCCATGGTGTGTTGCTAAGTAAGTAACCTGGATCCACAACCAGAGTCACAGGATAGTGGAGACAGAGCTGTGCCAAATTTTCCTGCCTCACTGCCAGGGGAATGGTGGCAAACCCAAGTGAAAAAGGGTGTTGCTGGTCAAAATTTAAAAATTGCTGGCATCCTGTGGCAATGCTTTATATCAAACCCACAGTAGGAAAATCCATTAGAGGTTATTTTGTCAAGATGGACTCATAGAATGGTGGCATAAAGACTTCTTCAGGTTGGGAAATCTCTGCTGAACTTCCTGGAGGCTGGCACAAGTGTTTGGGAGGCAGTGCATGTATTGTATTCGGAACTGTGTTTGGATGCTCTATCCTGCTCCTCCGTTACTGGCTGCTGTTAGAGACAGGCTATGTAGCTATACTTGTCTGCTGGTGTGCTCTGTGACATAGCTGAGACCAAATCTGCCCCATGTAGTTCAGTGGGGACATTTGCTTCTGCCTCAAAGTCTGTTTTGGTGCTGAAGGCGGTTGTTGTCCATCTTGGGCGACTGCTTGTTAAAGTGTCAAACTTGTTTCTGTTCTCCATCACTAGACTGAATAAACTTGACACGTTCCAGAAGATTGTTGTGGAAGAGCTTGCCAGTCTTGAGAAGGAAACTCAGTTTTTGGCAAACATGGAGAAGGAGGCACTGGTGTGTATGATTTCTTGTGTACCAGCCTAACGAGGTACCCCTGCCCAAGTAACAGGAGTTTTCTTTGGGTCTCTTTTTAGGACTTCTGGAATGCACATCTGCTCAAACTGAATTCTTTCTGCAACCAGCAAAAACAAAGGTGTGTGTCTGCCAGCTGTCCTGCATGCTCACAAGTCCTCCAATGGTAATAGAGGGCATTAGTTAGGCTGGTGGTACCATTCCTGGTATATGGAAAAGGATTCTAAACCCAGTATGGCATCTCTGCTTTGTGTCCCCTAATGGAGCCTTTGCAGCCTCATGAGGGTTTTCAATTGGAAGCAGAGTGCAATGAGGGACTCTGTGTGGGAAGTCGTGCAGGAGAGGCACGTGCCTCAGGAGACCTGTACCAAAAAACTGCAATTCTGAGGTTTATTTTTAAAGGTAAATATCTCTGAGTTTCATCAGTAGGTACTAATGCTTCACAGAAGAACTTCCCAAGCTTGCTTTTCTTTCAGAATTGAGTCTGTTGACTCAGGCCTGGGCGAAACAGCAAAGAGTTTTGATGACACTACCCAGAATATAAAGGTGAGTGTGATACAAAAGCAGCTCTTTGTGGGTGATGGGCTGAGCTCTGGCCTGACTAAGTGTTGCAAGTGAGAAAATGAGACTGAAGTCCTGGGAGGGGGGGGGAAGCCTTTGATTTTGCAGGGCTGGTTCTTTGTGGGACCTCCGGTCCTCGTGCATGGAAAGCATGGGAAAGCAGTGTTTGCCCCCCAGGGAACTAGGGCAAGTGGTCATAAAGCACTTGTCTAGGGAAGAAGGTAAGGACAAGGACTGTTAGGTAGTGTTGCTTCTCCTGGGCTCACAGTTTGGGGATTTGCTCATCCTAAGTGTGGTATCTGTGTGTTTAGTGACCCTTAATGTATTTGCCCTTGGAGTTGTGCATCCATGAAAACCTGTGGCTGAGAGATCTGCAGTCTAACAACACCTTGCGTGCTTTCTCTCATCTGTTCTTTGGGTCTGGCAACTTCTAACCTTCAAGTTTTATTTCTAGAAAACAGCATTTATTTTTTCACTTGCCTTGTATCCTGGTTAAATGTTCTGTTGAAGCTCTTAAACTCTTCAGAGTCTAATTGCTAATTTATGTCCTTGTGTTTATTCAGCTGAATGCTTTGCTAATTTTGATACAATGCTTAGTTTCCATCTGGTTTACCCCATCACATGGGCTTCTATTTCTGGTACTGCTGCTGTTCCAGCTTTTATGCACAGATCTGGTGGCTTTGAGAGTCCAGCATTCCTTCAATAAGACTGGTGGATTAGTGTGACGTCTGTGATTCCCTGTGCCTGCACTGGATAGGGCTGAAGAAAGCTCCCTGGGCTGAAGGAAAAACTGTGGTCACAACAGTGGACAGGGCCTGGGATTTTAGAAAAAGTGCTGAAAACTAAAGGCTTGTTTCTTTCAGCTGTTAAAGCTGGAATCCTCAGGCTTTCCAAAGGGAGAAGTTTCCATTATGAGCACTGAGTTGCTGAGGGACATAGGGTGCTCCTGGAGATGGACATTTTTAACGAGGGCAGGGCTGGGAAAGGGGAATCATGTCTTGGGAGCTGCTCATCCTGCAGCACTTGTTTGAGGGTAGGTGTTTAAGAATTAAAAGTTGAGCCTAAATGTACTTCCAGGGCTTTTGCAGTTTCTTGACTTGTACTATTTCAATGTTTGTTTAAAGTTTTGGAATGCTTTCTCTTACCTTTTTTTGGTTCTTCCCTGCAGGATGAAAGCCCAGTGAAGAAGGCAGAAGAAAACCATGTGTTCATCGTTCCTTCTGACTAGCAAACCCCTGAATTCCTTATTGCTCTTAAAACCTGAGCACCTTATGCATGCAACATAGAAAAGATGGTTCTGTGAAAGAGTTCAATCTATTTCAAATGAGAGGAAAAAACCATCAGTGTTAAGCTTTTTTTTTCCCCTCCCCCCCCGTAAGGAGAATATACACTCCTAAGTGGTCCAGTTATGATCCCTGTGTTGATAAGTTTTTCTGAAAAAATTGCAAGATGGGTCTATTGCATACCAAAGAAATTTAAAAAAAATGAACTAAAGATAATGATTTGTCGACCAAACTGATGGATATACTGGCTTAATTTGAGTGTTCTGCTAACACTTTTATTAAATGTAAAAACACTTAATGATTGATTCTAAGTAAAATGTTCGCATAGGATAACAGTTTTGTTGTTTCTTTAAAATCGATGACCTGTGCATGTCTGGAAAGGTACTCTAGAGTCTTGTGTGCCTTGCACAGGGTGTGTTAGGTGTAGCCTTTCATGTGTGTGCCAGCAGCAGTGTGGGAAATGCTGGCTTGACACCACTGCCACTCAATTCTGGGTTGCAGAGCTGAAAGCAGAGTGTGATCTACTGGGTATTGGCCAGATGCCTGATGGAAAACTGGAGACTGTGAATGGCAGAAAATTTGGAGCATTAAAGAGAAAATAGCAAGTGAAGATGGAGAAATTATTTTTGCAACCAGTGACTTTTGGCTTCAAGGGGAGTTCAAAGTACAGTGAACAATGCTAGGATTAGACAAAATAGCATCAAAGGTTTCTTGAAAGAAAGAAGCATATAAACCATGCTATTTAACACTGTTCTTTATTTGACACAGTTCTCCAAATTATAGTTGCTCTTCACAAACCATTGTGGGCACAACACTAGCGCTAGTGCACCTTAATTTGTGGGAACATACCATATTTCCAAACTTTAGGTTTCTATCTACTTACCGTATAAAACCAACCTCATATTGCTGTGTGATTTAGAGTTGAGAGAATCCTCCCCTGCACAAATGTGCCTTCGCAACAAAAGCCGAAACCCTGACAGGGTTTGTTTCACCGCTGAAACAGTGGGCTGATGCTCTGTTCCTTCTTGAGAAGGTCATGCAGGGTAGTACCAGCACAGGGAACAGCAAGAATCTGCTGTTGCCCTTGCTTTACCATTTTATGTTTATTTCTTCACCTTAAGTAGTCCTGACTGGAGCTGGCAGGAGATGAAAGTTGTTTGTCCACACCGAGGAGTGGTTGGTGCTTTCCTTCTGGAATGGTTTAAAAGAAAATACCTCTTCAACCTTGCCCTTTCCAAAGCCCCAAATCCACTGGTATACCCTCTCCTATTCACCATGTGAAGGGCTGAAACCCTGATTTCATGTTCACTAGCTTGTGTTTATTTCTTTGAGGGCTGGCCCTGGTGACCTGACTATGTTGGATCCTCCTCCTGCCCTTCAGTGTCCTTACAACTGCTGTTTGAATCTGGGCTCTCAAAGCACTCGGTCAAAGTGACTTTTGGGAAATGAAGCTTTAACTTCTGCGAACAGGTCTGCTTGTGTCTGGTAAAACACTTCAGTTTTGCATTCCAGTAACAGAATTTTCAGCATGCTCTTGTGTCCCACTACTGTGTTGGTATGCTCTGGTGGCACCAGCAGTGACATTCATCAAAACAGGCTTTACAGTGTCAGCCTGAATAATCTGAGCATCCCTTCCTTTTGCCTGGTGGTACCTGGTCCTAAATTTGGGGCTTTTACTACCTGAGTGGTAGTGCAAGGTCCTGGCTTGAAGAGTGTGGTAAGGCTTGAACTGCCCTGTTGCTTCGTATTGTAATCCAGACTTCACACTGGTGAACATAAAGGGATGCTTTGTGTGATGTTGCTCCCATACCAAGGTGAGCCTTCCTCATGAGGTGTTATTCCTCATCACCTGGTCCAACATAATGATGCAACCAGGCCTATAAGGTGCTTGATGTGAAGCAGACCTAAGAGTTGAGATGAGCTATCCATGCTGGGGCTGTTCTTACATACTGAATTCTGCAAAGCTACAGAAACAGTGTTGAGAATCTGCATCCTTGGGGCATGTGTCCTCTCCTCTGGGATGGGTGGTGCCTTGGCCTGTTTAGGCTGGCTCATCTGCACCTCCAAGGAGTTTATTGCCCAAAGGAAAGGTTTGAAATAGGAAGACTGTGGGATGGGATGGCTCTCTCAGGTTGAAGGGGGTTTTTTTGTTTGTTTGGATTTTTTTAAAATTTTATTTTAATTTTTTGCAAACTACAACAATAGTAGTTGGGGGTTTTGGGGTTTTTTTTTTATACCTGAGGTGTTTGGATTCATTGCTCTCTAAGTTCAAGCTGCTAAGCATTTAAGCTTTGTGAGCACAATGAAGTAGATATGTAGCAACCTTAGTTTTGCTACATTTCTTCACCTTTCATGTGTGTTGGCAGAATGCTGTTTTGGGGTCTCCTGTAACTGTAAAAAATGAGAAATGCTTTTCAACTTAAGTATCTTTGCTAGATAATTTACAGAAACAAGACTGATGCAATGTCTCTCATTGTTGAATCTCTGTGTAACCTGTGCCTATAAAGCTTGGGAGGTGAGTGTTGAGCAGTTCAGAGAGCATGGATAAAGGAAAGATCAGGGTTACTTACTTATTAAATTATGATGTTTTGTGCACCTATACTTGCATTTAACTGTTTTGCTGGAAAAGTCTGAACCATAAAAGGCTGCTTTTAGTGATGGGTATGGGAGAGCAGGAGGGGATGTCATATGACTTAGATACCTGTACTTTCTATTCCTTTATAAAAAAGACTTTTGAGAAGCTCAGTGAGTTCCAGCTTGATAAACTGTGAACTCCCTAAGGTGAAAATTTAGGACTTTGCTAGTGATCTTTCCATCTGTAGGAAGTATCAGTGCTGTTTGAAGACAACACCTCGGACAGGAATGGCTTTTCCTGGCCTTGGACAGCCCATCTCATGCTGTTTCCTGCATTGTTGGGTCACTTAAGCATGTTTGAGATTAAACCTCCTGAAGATCTAAAGTGCATTTGGTTTCTACAACAGACCTGTACCTGTGTTGCCCTAATGCTTCCTTTTGGAAAGGTAGGTAGTTGACCTTGGCAGGTTTCCTTTGCCTTCTCACTTATACTTCTTAGTGTTATTAATCCAGATACTTACTTTATTTTCTTCCTTTCAGTGCAAATAGATATAGCTCAGTTTTCAACCTGTTCGGTTTCCTTAGCACTTCTGGGCCAGAACAGCAAAGAGGATGTGGATGGTGAGGTGTAAAAAATGTGCATCAGTACCCAGAAAAAAAAAAAGGGAAATACAAACTGCAGGTTAAGGACAGCTGCTTTATGCATTTTAAGCTCTAAACAGAGTTTAATATTAAACTGGTTATAACCCCTGCTATCTTTATGCTGTGTCTCTTTCAGGGGATGACGTGCCAAGTGCTTGTTTACCTGCACATTCTGTACCACTGCAGTGGTCCATCCAAAGTCTAGAGGGCTACAGTTACCTAGTGTCAAGGCTGCAGAAAGCCAGAGAAAAGGATGTCCTCTTGGTTGGAAATGAACAGAGAAACTGTGTGCTTGTGTTTGCCCTGGCCTGGGGACAGCTTGCACTGCTCTTGGTAAGGTGTGTTGATGTTTGCTGGAGCACACTGGGGGACAGGTCCTGCTTCTGCAAGCAGTAGGACTGTCTAAGGGTGGTGCACTGGAAAATAGACGCTTTTCTAGGAACGACTGACAACTTATTGTATACTGGTACCAAACACAACAACCTGGTCATACATTACAGGGTGACTATTGTTTGTTATGAGGAAGAGTTGAGAATGTATTACTTAAACCCAGACTGCAAGAGAAGCCTTGTAAAGCTGAGCCTTGGCATTAATCAGCAGCCTGACTTTTTTTCTTTAATTCCAGTGTTCCTGGAAGGGTCTTCAGTAAAGCTCACTCCTTCCTCCCCTTCCCTTGGGAAGCTACTAACATCCAAAACCAGTGAATCAAACTCAGTAGCTTTCTCCTGCTTTACTTCCCTGTCCCCTCAAAACATACCTTCTGGTGAGGCTAAAACAGGGTCAAGTGTTTACATTTCTCCTCCCATATCTGTATTCTCAGTCTGAAAGAGATGTCATTTTTGAGATTGATTTCTCCATTGTCTCTCCTTTCTTTACTACCATCAAGTTCCAACTGAAAGCAATATGGGAATTAAAGGATGACTTGATGGGCAAGTACAGGCTTTTAGCCAACAAGTTTATTGCAGTATTACCTTTGTTCAAAAGCCAAGTTTTTATGGGCAGCAGGACAAAAAAAAAAAGGCATGGAGAAGCTTCACATTAACCCTAGTGAAGGTGGTATGTAAAGTTATGGAGGTTTTCTTCGTCTGAGGTGCATGTCCTAAGAGCTTTCTGAAAAAGTTTGGAAAAGCAGCAGTTTCTAGCAATCTGATGCCTTAAAGAGGAGTGAACACAGCCTGATAGTAAAATTTGTTTATTTACAGTGTTATGTGTTACAGGAAAATCAGTTTAAAAAGTCAATGCTTCTCTTTCTTCGAAGTTGCAGCATTTTGAAGATGTTAAGACATATCTGCAGGATTTTAAACATACCTGATTCCAGCCTTCCTGGTTGATCCGGATCTGCAAGGTGAGACCATCTCATTTTTTCATTTTTTTCCTTTTTTTTTTTTTTCTTTTTCTTTTTTTTTTCCCCAGCCCTTTGAATTTCAAGTAAGGCATTTATTTATTTCCTTTTCTTTTGAATGAGGTTTCAACAAAACAAAAGACAATGTCTATGGTTTTGATTGCCATAGTAAACTTTAACACTTAGCACGCTGACGCTGTCCACCTTGATAGTCAAACGCACGCTTTGCCATCAAAAGATTACGGACTCCACTCGGCCTAAAATCCACATTGAGCCACACAACCCTCTTGTTGCCTGCCTTTAGATGAATGGTTCAGCTAGTTGCCTTGTTAGCTCTTCCCCAATCCCTTTGACTTTGCCCCAGTGTCAAGTTGATGTCTGCAGAGCTCTGAAGCTCTCCCTTTACTTATGGCCACGTAGAGCACCTTCAGTCAAACCCACTAATTCCTTACAAACTTGGTTTTACAGTATCAACCAGAAAGGCCTGCAAAACAAAGGTTATGGAAGGGCTAATGAGAAATAGTGTATGCATGCAGGCTTTTATGAATGCTTTATATTTTATTAATTTTTTTTTGGTTCCTGCTTTCCCTCCTTATTGAATGTTAAAAAACCCCCAAAATGCTGACTTTCACTCAGTGTAGTTTTGTGGCCAAATTCATGAAGAGGGGAGCAACTGTGAGCATGCACTAGTTAAATGTAGGCCTGTGGTGGTGCTGTAGAAGTGTTTGAATATTGCAGTTATTTTGGTTGCCCAGTCCATTATGATGCAGTTTGGCAGTCAGGTTGCTCAAGTGTACTGCTTGTGCTATAGCATTTTTTAGGATTTCACTTTTTGCTGGAGCAGAAGGGTTTTTTCCACATTGCAGTGGAGATGGTCCTGCTGGAGACAGATGGCATTCAGTGGGATTTTCAAGCACACATTCAAACTGAACTCTGACCCAAGACACCCTTCTTCATGCCGCTTTCTCCTCTTGCTTTTGTTGGACAAACTACAAAAAGTACTGTACTACATCCTCAGCTCTTTTCCTTTCTGTCCATGAGCCCTCCTGGCTGCAGTGTCTCAGACTGTTCCTGGTGAGGCTGGCTGCCCTGTGTTCCATACTGCTCCCTGGGAAAAACCCTCCACCTGCCATCTCCAAGAGCCCCTGATGACAGATCATCTAGAGGGGACAACTGATCCTCTAGAAGTGGGAAGGAATTGGAGAACACAAGTTTGGGCAACATCTTCTACGTGTGGGCCCTCTGTGCTGGCTGTGTGTATGGTTTGTCCCCCTCCTGCCCTGGGACCCTGCAAGGTGACAGGACTGAGAGGATTTGTTTCATTTACAGAACTGCTTTGTTCCAAGGTGCTTGCTGGGCTGGGGTGACTCTGACAGGTATTTTTGTTGAGGGAATTTACACACGTGAGAATGGAAGTGACCAGAGCTACTTCACTGTGAAAAACTGAGAGGAAGAAAAAAGTATCTATTTGCAGTAGAGAAATCGGCTGAATGAGAAAAGGGTAAAAGCAGGAAAATAGGTTAATAACTAAAGTAT
>JAWWEU010000081.1:64147785-64175144 GCA_035583155.1 Acropternis orthonyx | reverse complement strand
TCATTTAAAAATTACTGTCTGGAGAATTAGAGAATAGCTTAGAATGCTTATTATAAATTCACCTTAAAATGCTATAAACCCTGGAGAACCAGAGTCTCCTACTATTTTTCTTCTGAATTGCAATTCTGCAATTGTGTCCCTGTAATTCTGACTTAGCTCATGTATGTAGCCAAAATAACCCATAGAGATTGCAGAGAGAGACAAAAATACAATAAGTGAGTGGTTTATAGGTAACTGCTATATAACAATTGAAACAAACACACTCATTTTTGGAACAGCCTGTGTTTCAGTGGATTTACCTGCAGCGTGTGCCAGAGTTCACCAACCAAATACAATGGGACCAGAATCTTAAAATGGGGAAAACAAGAAAAACCCAATCAGAGTTTCTCATACAAATGCTCAGTGCAGCACTAACCACGCCTTGCTAGGTTGGCCTCTGCTTGGTTTTTTTTGCCTGCAAGCACACAGGGCTGGGGCACATGGGCTGCTCTCCCTTCCCTGCTGTGGCAGTCAGGTGGGAAGGGGGGCTTGGGTCCCACCTCTCTAACAACCTCCAGAGGTGCTGAAGATAAGGGGGTTAAAACTCTTTGAGAACAACAAATAATGCCACTTCATTTCTGTGTTATCTTTCAAAAAGCTGCTGAGTGGAAAAGGGGCCATCCCTGTTCTCTGAGTAGGAGGCAGAGGACATTCCACTCCCCCAGCTGTCCCTCCTGTGGTGTGCCCTTGATGTGCAGATCTGTGCTTATGCTGTAGCTGGCACTAGACAGCTGCTTCATGAGGGGTGGGGAGACACACTGCACGGTTGCTTTTCTTGGTGGCTGATCTTGTGGCCTCCTTTGTGCGCTCTCCCGCCTTGGATTTTGTCTCCAAGTGAGAGCTGACTGATCCCCAAGCTGACCCTTTTAGAATAGGCAAGAAAAGCATAATTGATCGGCTGTAGTTGCAGATTTGCTCTCGTTTCTGTCTTGTTACTTGAGAAATGCTGAAGAAAATGGAGTTTTCATCTTGGCTGGGCTCAGTATGGTCAAACAGTGCTGGAGTGTCAGGAGCTCATTTGGAGGCAGCATCCAGGATGTCAGCAGGCTGCAGTGGGGACATCTGGAAGCTTTGTAAGGCACAGCCTCAAACATGGTTATCAACAGCTCTGCCAGAAACCTGCAGTGCCAGATTGACTAACAGGAGCAGGAATTAAAGGTATTGCCTCTTGCTGTTTTGTTTTTTTCAGTCAGCTGTAGTGAAACCCTCACTAGCTGTACAGGTGGGAAGCAGCAATAGCAGGACCATGACTGCACCTTGTGATTGCAAGGGACTGAAATTATGCCCCGCAAACCCCCAGAACTCTGAAAACAAAGAGGTGACGACTGCTTTTTCCATTCCTCTGCATAAACCAAGGAGGACTCTTTCTTCTGATTTTACTAAGAAGCCATAAAAAGTCATTGCAAAGGTGCTGCATTGCATTTTGTTGTATTCATACTTTACCTGAGTCACTTTTTATAACTGAGGTCTGTGACATGATGTGCCTATAATGTTGTTTATCTAAAGTTCTTGAACAGTTTTACCTTAAGTCATGCAATTTTTTAACATTTTTTCTAAGAGTAATAAAACCAATTTCACTTATTGCATTCCATATCTGTAAATTCATACTTTTCCTGTGCTTAAATTGGTCAAATTGTTGATTTCTATTTTAATCTCATTGTAGGAATCTACTTCTTTCAGGTTCCAATTGCAAAAACACTTTACTCTCTCAGCTTATTTTTCTTTTCTTTTTACAACCAGCTCGTTTTTTTTTTTTTGGCTTTGCTGAAGAAATTAACTTGATAAAATTTTCTGCTGCAGTATGTGCAGTATGCTAGGAAAATTTGCTGTTTTAAATATTTTGATCAGTCTGTTTTATAACTGTTCTGATTTGTAAAAGATTACAGGAGATTGATTTTTTTTTTTTTTCAAATGTCTGTTTTGTGAGTTGTTTTATGTGTGTTGAAAGTTAAGAAACTTTTCTGATTGTGCTGAACAGGTGAGCTCAGTGGTACCTAAAGGTTTGGGGTTTTTTTTTTGAAGTATTCCATTTATAGGTTCAGTGCTGGAAAATGAGATGAGAAAACCTTTAGAAGCTCAGAAAGCAAGTCAATATTTCTTTTCAGCGTCACAATTTTTTAACTGAGTAATTGGGACATCCGCAACTCCTTACAAATGGTCATCATGCAAATGGAGAGCAGGCTTTGGGGTGAGAATACTGCTCTCTCTGACTGCAGGGGTTTATTTAATTTCTTTTGTTCATTATCCCATGATTCTGTGTTAATGCCAGGTTTTGCAGATCATTCTGTTTGCATATTCCATAGTCATTTCACTTGGCAGAAGAGTTTCCTCTGGTTTGTGCCTGTTTCAGAAGCCAGCAGCTTAGAGGGAAAACCCTTTTTAACCTCAGTCTTTCACATCAGCTTTTCCATAGCTCAGCATTTCTATTCTCTGTTGCAGATACCTTACAGACTCCTGTGTGTCCTTTAGGGTTTTAACTGTTCTGCTTTGCAAGAGAACATTCAAGCTCTCTGGCTGATTTCCTAATTAAAAAAAAAAAAAAAGTGGGGAAACTTGAAAGGCAGAGAGCACTTTTTCTGGGATCCTGGTGGTCCTAGGCTGTGACTTTCATGTTGGCCATCAGTGATGTGGAAGGTAAGCAGCTTACCCAGTGGTGCTAAAGGAGCCAGCAACGTCTCTGGAACAGAAGCTGGTCCTTTGAAATGAAATGTTTTCTTACCAGATTTCTTTTTCCTCTGCTACCAAGCTTGTATGTTACTTACACTGTTTCGCGGAGCACTCTTGCAGTTCTGTAGAGCTGATGGTGTTAATAATCACACAGAGACGGTGCAAGTGCAGGAGGTATTAAAGAGATGAGAAATCCCCTCTCTCTTTCAAAACACAAATTCTCTCCCTCTAGAAAATAATTCTTCGAATTCTTTGCATTCTTGGCAGCCTATTCTGAAAACAATATTAAAAGATGTGTTGTCTGAAGCTATTTGGAAAAACAGGTCACGTAAAGAGGGAAAGCACTGCCTTGTGAAAAAGCTTCTGCTAAGTAGCAATATCCTCTTAATTACTAGTTTTCATATTTTGCTGTTGCCTTAATGTTGTTCTTAGGAAGTTCCAGTTTTACACTAATAAATTACTTCTGTTTGTCTTCTCAAGTATGAACAGCATGAGGATTCACAAGAGTTGTTTGGCCACAACAGTCCAACTCATGCCATACTTTAAGTGGGGAATCACATTGTTCAGGAATGAAAGCTGGTTCCTCTATCAGCAATTTCAGAGGGAGGTTGGGCAGCAGGTACCAGAAGATGATGTAATACTATCACTTTGCTGAGTAGCAAACTAAGCACCCAGAGCTGAACCCAAGGGCCTGTACCTTGCTCATTTTGAGTTTTCATCAAAAATCTCACAGCTAAAATTGTTCTTGCATCTGCCCTCTGATGGTAGGGTAGAAAGGGAAAGCTACATGATTTTCTGAATGGATATTCCCATTTTTGACTGAAGTTTCTCTGTGCTTTTCGAGTTTTAGAAAAATCTCTCTTCATGGTTGGGCTTTCTCAGAGAGAAAAAGCTTAGAAGCAATAAGGTATTCCCTGTTGTTCCAGGGCAGGAAAAAGACAGAGGATGAGGCATCAGCATCTGGTTATATCTGGCTGGTGACTGGTCACCAGGGCTCAGCTCTAGGGCCAGTGTGGTTCAATATATCAGTGATCTGAGGGCAGGAGTTGAACGCACCATTAGCAGGTTTGCTCATGATATGGAGTGGAAAGCTGCTGTTGACTCTTTTGAGGGATGAGATGCTGTGCAGAGGGATCTGGATAGATTGGAGCATTGGGCAAGAATTTTGGGATGAAATTTAACAAAGCTGAATGCCGAGTCTGGTGCCTTGGCTGGAGCATCGAGGGCACAAGTAGGAGCTGGGGGGAGTGGCTGGAGAGCAGCGCTGCAGGAGGGAAGGGCTCTGGGGGTGCCGGTGGGCAGCAGCTCGGTGTGAGCCAGCCTGTGCCCGGGCAGCCCAGAGGGCAAACCACGCCCGGGGGCGCATCGAACACGGCACAGCCCGGCAGGAGAGGGGATTGTCCCGTGGCGTTCGGCGTTGGGGCGGCCTCGCCGTGAGCACCATGTGCAGTTCTGGGCCCTCAGCGTGAGAGGGGTGTGAAAGTCCTTGGGCTTGTCTAGTTTGGAGAGAAGGAGGCTGAGGGGTGACCTCACTTGTTCTCTACAGCTTCCTGAGGAGGGGAAGTGCGGAGAGAGATGCTGAGCTCTTCTCCCTGGGATCCAGAGACAGGAATCAGTGGGATATGTGGGCATGGTTCAAAGCTGTACCAGGGGAAGTTTAGACTGGACACCAGGAAGCATTTCTTAACCATGAGGGTGGTCAGACTCTGTAACAGGCTTCCTAGAGAGGTGGTCGATGTCCCAAGTCTGTCTGTGTTTAAGAGGTCAATGCCCTTAACAGCATGCTTTAACTTTTGGCCAGCCCTGAAATGGTCAGGTAAGTTGGACTAGGTGGTTGCTGCAGGTTTCTTCTGACTGAAGTAAGTCTATCCAGGATATTGTCTATCTATATCCGAACAGCTCAGAAGGAAAGTCAGAAACTAATAATGGACTTAGTATTCAAATAATTAAACTTCCTCTTCAAAGTTCAGAGTGGGAAGATGAGCACTGGTGTCCTTCTTGTGGTAAAAACCGAGCAGGATGCCTCTTGGCATTTTTTTGGGTGTGGTGCTTTATTGGGTTTTCTAAGGCACTCCAGCCCTCGGGCTAATTAAAACAACTTGATCTGACCACTGTCCTCAGGAAACAGTGGTCCTGTTTAAGTAAAGGAGACTAATCTCTGTAGCACAAAGAAGGTTTTAACTTGAAGTGCTGTGAATCGCTTATTTCCCTTGGCCATAGGAGACTTTTGTTAGTCCTTGTGAATGGCGGCTCCTCCCTGGATCTCTAGACTTGGACCAAATAATCCTAAAAGCAGTGGCCACATATTTGATGGCCACATCCCAAGGAAAAGGAGTCTTAGCAAACACGCAGAACAGTGTCTCAAGAAGGAGAGAGGAATGAATTCTTTTTTTCCTGAAGTAATTTTAGCACGGAATGCCTGAGAAGATTAAAAAAAGAGTGTCTAAAAAGAGAGACCAGATGTTAATAATCTCACGCGATTGCCACTTTCAGTTTTTAAAGGGAGAAGCTGAGACCTAAATCAGTCTTAAACAATACCTAGAAAGCTTTAAGGCAGGTTTTTTTGGCTAAGACATTAAATTGTAAAGTCATCTGTGAATAGTATTTGTTGAAGACTATCTCTTTATATAGGTTGCCTATTTTCAGACAAGACTCCAAGAATTATGGTATAATCCCAGATTTTAGATGGATAGCCGAGATGCAGAACTGCCTGAGTTTCCAGAACAGAAACAGGTGCTGAATAGGAAATACCCCACAAGATTTTTCAAGGGTGAAACATTTTGTTGTTCCTCTTTATGGTGCATTCAGAATATTTTTCATAGTGACAGAAATGTAAAAAGCGTGTTTTGGGCTACTGCTTGGTGAGACTCTCCATGGGTCTACTTAGAGATCAAATAATTACATACATGATGTCTCCCCAAAAAAGATTGGCTGATTCTGTGACACACCAGCTGGAGTTTGCTATCCTGACCTGCAGCATATACAGCTGGACTGTGTTGGAGCTTCCATCCAACTGGAGCATGGTAACCGAAAGGATACTGGTTATTCCAGAGTGGACAAAGTATGTGGTCCCACACTTTCTGCTTGTTTTTAGGTAATTCATAACACAGTGATAAAAATAAGAGCCCTTTCCCAAGTGAAACTTTGGTAAATGTTTGAATTTCTTATTTTTAATCAACAAAACCTCTTTCAAATGTAAAGCAATGTTGACAAACTCCCAGCCAGTTCCATTTAATACCCCTGAAGTAAATGGGAACCGATAGAAAGACTAGTGAACTAATGACTTCAAAATTACTTCAAATTAGTTATGAACAATAATTACGTTGAGTGTTGCTGTTTTCTGGGATAGTGGAACAGAGTAAAGGAAACCTCTTCTAGGCTTATTTTTCATGAGTCTTTCATCACATCTGTTCTGAATAGCTCCCATAAATTTTTTTGTGGTACCAATGATGGTATCAGAAAATTTGCACATGTGAAAAACCTCACCATATGAAGTTTTACTCTTGATTTCCAGTAAAATTCTACTAAATTCTATTTGAATTCGCAGGTGAGATCCAGAGCACTGCCTTTTTTGATGATCAGGTTAAATGTTCTACCTAAATGCAGATCTCAGAAAGGTCAGTCTGAAAGACATGGATAACACAGAGGAGGAAAACTGAGAAGTGAGGACAACATGTCCAACTGGAATAACTACAGGCAAGGACAGCAAATTCAGCTCCTCAGCTCTCCAAACAAATTATTCGATGGAGACAGAGGAACATCTGCTGATTTAACTCTATTCACACCAAGATCTTACTTGCTCAAAAGAGCTGTTTGCCCTTGTCCTTACATTTCACTGCTATACAGTGGTAATGTTTTACTGTCTAGGGTTTTTTTCCCCTCAATTCTCCCTTCTTCAGATGACAGAGAAGTGCACATGATCTCTTCTGGTTTCTCACTTTGTTCTTTTTTTCTTGCTCCCCTAAAGTTAAGACTGTCTTTCTGTCCCTATTAAAGAAATACTTCCAAGGAAGCCTTCACCTCAAGCATCACTCCTTATGGATCTAGAATAATTCCCTACGTTTGTACTTAATTTGCATTTGTTGACTTCTAACAGTTAATGAAGGAGTAAATAATAGCTTATCACAATCTTAAAAAAATAAAAAGCCAAAAAACACCAAAAGCAAGATTATGTTGAAGTGGGATTTGTATAGTAAAACTCCAGGACAGTTGAAATTGGCTAAGACCTGTATCTTTTTCATCTTTCCTCATCATCTGCACTGTTAAAGCTTTACTTAGATCTTCTGCTACACAACCTCTATCTTTTCAACACTTGCACGGTTAGGAAGCAAATCTTTCTGATGTCAGCCATGATAATGATGGAATAAAACAGAGCTTAAATGCTCCTGTTTTTGGTTTTTTTCCTTTTGTTTTGCCCTGTTATGCCAAATTCAGGCATTATACTTAGCTTTGTAGTAATCTCAGTTGCAGTGTGCAGGGTTAAAAGCAGTGGCTGATGGCCCTGACTGTATTAGCATTGTGCTTCTGACCCTTCTCTGTATCAGAGGATACACAGAAGGCAATTCTGGTACTCTTGGGAATCTTCACATGGTCTTGGCACCTATGGATCTGCAAGTTGTGGCTGTAATTCAGAAATTGGACTTACTGTGGGATGAGTTTTCAGCTCCTAGAAACACCTGAAGTGAAGTTGACTTACAGCTTTTTATTTTATTTAGTCCTGTAAGGCAAAAAAGGCTTTTCTTCTGGCTTCTCTAGAAAGGTTAACACATTGGGCTGGTAATACTTGTGAGTGCTGCTCTTTTCCCTTTGCTGTGAATTGAGGGGTCCTCACATGCAAGTCCTGCTTCCCCACATGGATGTGGTTGCTTGCTTACAAATCCTATGGATTTGTAATAAGTCTGAGAAGCTATCTGGGGATACAGGCAGCTTGAGACATCACGCCACCCTTATGCTAATGACACATATCTCTAGATCTCCTTTTTAATCTGACCCAAATGATGCCAGTGTCCTGGTTTTCTCAGTGCCTGATCAACAAAAGGACTTGGGTGAGACCTTGATGACCAGCTGAGACTTAATTTAAATAGGGCAGAGGTGACACTTGCTGCTGGGGAAAGCAGCCTAAGACCATGGCAGAGATTATGTCTCTTCCTATTAACGAGAGAGAGTATCCTCACCCGAGCAATTTCAGAATTCAGAGATCAGCCTTAGTCTCCTGTGCTTCTAGTTTTAATTTATCATAGGACTTGTTACAGTCTTACCCTGTGGCCTCTGGTGCCTCAGACTGAATCCCTGAAGTGTGGTTTGTGAGCACATGAAATTACTTTAAAATATTCAGACATAGCTACCTTTAAGTACAGTACTTGTGTCTAAGCTTCAGGTACTTGGGAAAAAAAAAATGCTCCAAAACCAAGTGCCCACTTCTCCATCATATGTAATTGGGAAAAGTAAATGCCTTTGACAACTTCAAGAACATCTATTCGTCTAAATAAAAAGTCTAAATTAAGCTCTAATAAACTGCCCTTCTGGGAGAACTTCAGAGGCATGTAACTCTTTCCTGACACAAAAATTTTTGCGTATCTCAGTAGGATGGGGGCAGCTGGCCAGAGCTGTTTATCTTTAGACCTTGTCCTTGGGGGATAGGAGGGGTATCTGACCTTATGCTAATGGCACATCTTAGAGTTGTCCTGGAGCTGTTCCTCTGAGTACTTTGCGGATTGGTTGACCTCAAAGCTCATAGAGCTAAAATCAGCTCCCAGATAGTTCATGCCTATGGTGCAGTGCGTGGAGCTCTGGCTCAAAAGAGAAATCTGCCCTTGGAGATTTAAAAAACAGCCCTTTTGTTTTGACTTTTTGCTGTAACTTTTGCCTTCTTGGCTTGAGGCTGCGCAAATCAGCTGTCATTAAGGGACAGCGAAACCAGGCAGGAGATGAGAGGGAGGAGATGAAAAACTGAAGCACAGGTACCTCCAGCAGCAGGCTTATGATGTTTCTTGTTAAATCCATCACGTGGGATAGTCTGCATTCGGAGATACACCCTTTCCTTTCAAATAGGTATTTTTTTTTTCTTTTGAAAAGAGATATTTTTTTCTGTTTTGGAGCTATTGCAAGAAGGGGTGTGTGGCACCTTATAAACAAAACAAAGAAGAGATAAGAACAACAATGTCAATTACTGGGTGTTTTGGTTTGTTTGTGGGTTTTTTGGGGGGAGGTTGTTTTGGTTTCAGCTGAGGTTTGTTTGTTTGGTTTTTATCTCTGTTGTAGGCCTTATTATTTTGTGATTTCTCCCTGATACAGAGACCAGAGGGGTTTAGAAGCAGTGGGAGGATGGAGGAATAAAACAATTGTTATAGATGTGTCTAACTAGAAATCAATCCTGAAGCATGCTCACTGGAGGGATCATCTGCGTTTACATAAGAAACCACCATGAAGAATGAGCTAAATATAGGTAACTCTTGCCTTAAAGAGCTTACTGTCCACAAAAGACAGAGAGAATAAGGGGCAAAAAAAAGCTTTGGAAATTAGACATTTAGAAATATTGAATCGCCATTACTTTGTTCTGTGCTGAAGATTATTTCTGCCCTCCCATTTGCCTGTTTTTCTTCACCAGGGATGTGCGAGCTACCTCAGGCACGTCTGCAAATCTCAACTTCCTTTCTGCTCCTTCACAGGAGAAGCTGTGATAGGAGCCAGGCAAGTAGATTATGAAAAAATGCAGAGCCACTGTTAACGAAGTGTGTTTTGTACAGTGTAAAACCAGCCTGGCTGACAGTCCAGAGCTAAGAGAGGAATCTGCAGTAAAACAGCTGGCAGTGCAGACCAGTCATCGTGTTCCCTGGGTTCTTGAAAAATGCAAAATGTGGAGCTACAAGCTGGCACTGCCAGCTGCAGTCTGGGAGGTGTATAAATCAGCAGCCTCCAGACTCAGAATCAAGGTGTCAAGGGACTAATCTGAGAACTAACACAACTCAGTGACTGTCTGCAAAGTTAGTCTTGGGAAGGACAGATCAGTGAGGCAGATGAATAGGAGCTGGCCAAATACAATTCCTACAAGGATGTGAAGGTGGCTGAAAACAAGTTTGCTTCATTGATACAAGTGAGACCTGTTAGAATTTTCTTTGTTCTTTCATTTATTTACTTGTGGCAGGCCAAATCAGACTGCAAGGGGAAGGGAGCAGCAGTATTGTTTTCTATTCAGTTAATCCTTTTTGCTGAGTCCTGCTACTGCAGCCTTCTGTACACCTTCAAGCAAAACGGGGATTTAAACATCAAAGGGCTAATTTAAATTCTGGAGGACAATCATTATGGAGTCATCAAACCTTCCAGCAATAGTGGTGGTTTCTCCTTCACTCTAAACCTTATCCTGCACTCTTGGACACCACAGCAGCCTCTGGAACCAGCTGGAGCTCTGGCCAGGATGGGGCTCTGTGTAGCACAATCAGTCCTGTGCACAAAGGCACAAACCTGAACAGCTGCTCAGCCTTTTGACCAGTCATTTGGGGTTTAGCTCAAGTTAATTTAAAACTTGGAATCTTTGGGGGTCCTGTCTGGTTTCTGAAAAGTTTCTTGTCAAGCTGACAGAACAAGCTGGTCCTTGTTTTTCTCGTGGAAACTGCTGTTGTGGCCGAGAGCCCAGGGAGCAAGGAATGCCATGAGGCTGTGCAGGCAAGACACAGTGTCAGCTCACACCTCCACAGGTAACGCTGTGAAATCCAGCACATTCTTCAGCCAGGGCTTCTCGTGCCCTCACTTCTTAAGTCAGAAAAGGTTTTCTGTTCTTTATCTTCTGGTGTTTGTTTTTAAGGGCCACAAGTAACGTATGCTAACACCTTAATATTAAAAATATGTCAATTATCAAAAAGGTGAGAATGGGCAGCTCCCAAATAATATCCAAATGGTGACTTTTGGCTTCTGCTCCCAATTGAAGAGGTGAAAAGCACTGTTTGAGTCCTCTGTTGTCACAAAACCGTAAGATGCATTCAACCCTCTCTTTTGGTTCTGAATGGATCCTGATTTATGTGAACAGGTCCCTTCCTGATAAGTGCTTGGGAAATAATCTGTGTGACCATATTCAGCCTTCAAGCCCCACAGCATTTGCTTTTGGATGAAGTGGTAAGTTTTTAACATATGTCACTTACTGTCTGAATATGTGAGGAAAGCTACTTAGTCACAAGGGCAGAAAAATAACATGGAATTGCTAATACCATAAATAAATCAGTACTTGCTCTCATCTATGAATCTGTTCAGATTTAAGGATGGGTCTATGTACATGGAAAAATCATTTCATAGGCAGTCATAAGAATGAACAATCCGTGGGCATTTTCATGGGTGCTGAAGAATGAGGTGTAGGCATGTTTGAGCTGAGTGACAGTTTCAGATTCAAATTTATGCTTGTAGACACGGTCCTGTAGCAGCCCGATGTCTCCAGGTGTGGACTGTAGCTCAGGAAGGATGAACAAAACATGCCAAGATCTGAGATGAGAAGGTCCTGTAAAACTCACTGTCCAGTCACTAAGGGCCTTTTTTTAATCTGGAAATTTATTTTGCTGCTGATTTTAACCTTCCAAGCAAAACTACCTGCCAATAAGATACTTCTGCTAAAGACTGTACTGCTCACCTTTCTCATCCACGCTGCACAGAAGAACACTTACCTCTATGAGCATGTAGAAGGAGAGAAGTGTGATCCCAAGGTTATACACAATGAGGTGAGCCCTGAGAGAGAAAGGAGGCCTGTTCTTCATGAACTTGTTGCCCAGCCATATGCAGAGTAGATATGCTCCAGTAAGGAAAAAAGTGGGAAGGTAAGAGTCCAAAAGGAACCATCCTCTAACCCTGGCATCTAAAAGGAAACACATGGAGCAGGCAATTAATAAGGCTATGGTAAAGTATTGCTAAAATAAGTCAGAACACATCACTGCTGAAAGTGAGAAGGGGTCTGCCATGCTTTGCTCACAAGAGCTCTCCATTCCTTTCACCTCACCAGAACTGCCTGCTAATTTGGAGAATGTGGGCCAAAAACTGCATGGGATTCCCTAATGATTGGAAGTCACTTAAATCCCCTCATTTTAATAGCAAAGAGAAAATGAAAAGAAAAAACAAACACTCTCACAATGCTTCTAAAAAGGTAATTTAATGTTTTAACTTAATATTTATTAAAGTTCTGTCTTAATCTGCTCAATGGACAGTTTGCAGACAGTGTTAAAGTATGGATGTAATGTTGCCAGCTCATATGTTATTTTAATTCTGTACTTGCCATACAGGTAGGAAGGTATACAACATCTACTAGAAAACTTTTATACAAGGGGAGGACTTTTCCAAAACATTCAATAAGGAAAAGCAAGTAGCAAATATTTGCTTTGGGGGTTATCAAAGACCTTTGGCTGGGCAAGCTCTTGCTTTCTCACAGTTTCTGTCCCGCTTGCCCAGTCCTGAAATGAAATATTAAGGTCAAATCCTGCTTGCCTTATTCACACAAGTAATCCCATTGGCAGTAATCAGATAGTTCAGTGTATATGAGCAAAGCCTAATCCTAGATGCCAATCTGGAGGCACTGCTTTGTTTTCATGTGAGCAACTGGATGTCAAGAGAGAAAGGAGTGTGCTTTCTTTTCTTTTTTGTTTCCATGATGGAGCAAAATCTAATTTCCCACAGTGACAATCTTCAGCCACTTATCTATGAAAAGAGCAAGGTGGCATCGTGGCTAGTTTTTAGAAAAGTTACTCTAAATCTGTCACAATTCATGGACTACTTGAAGGAAGAAGTCAGTGAGGAGCTATTGTGCAGGTCACACAGAAAGTAGTGATTTCTGCTGTTAGAAAGACGTTTTTGCTCTTAGAAAATGCTTTAAATTAGTTAGTTTATTTTTTACAAAGACCAAGATTATGTTAAATATTGTAAAAGGAAATGTATTCACAGTACATGAAAAAATATTTTACTGTCTTTCTGCCTGTGTTGAATGAAACCACCTGTTTGCTCAAAGAGGAAAAGTATTTGAAAAGAGTTCAGAATACAAACTAAACCAAACAGAATTAAATTCTGTCCCAGTGTGCCCTCAGAAAGTTTTCCTACTGCTGTGAGTGGCCACAAGCATGTGGGCTGACCCACACAAAAGCAGAACTCGTGTGCTCACTCAGGTCAGCATGTCAAGTATTTTTAAGTTCTATACTATTTCAGTTCCAAGAGCAATTGTTAAAATGTGTACTCTTCCTGATTATTTGCCACCACGACCTCAATACCTTGAAGTGTAAGAGAGTTACTGGCAGAAAGTGGTTTATAAGCACCAGCCAAGGAACGCGACTGTTTTGTTTCCATTTCCGCTTATCCCTGAATGACAAGAGGGAGGGTTTTACATGCCAGCAAGAGGGAGCAAAGGGAATGTATTTAAAAAGAAGTTATCAGAAAAAGGAGAGATGAAAAGTATTTCTGTTGACTGACAGCTAAACCTCCGTGTTCAAATACTGTAAAGGTACCCTGTCTGTAGGAGAAAGGATTATTTTTACAATGTTGAACTTGCACAGCATCTGAAATTGAGACCAAAGCAGTGAATAAAGCCACAGTGGGAAAGCACTGGACTGCAGCAGGGGAAGGAGCAGGCGCCCACAAGCTCCGAGCGCTCTGTGAATAAGCTCATTCACGGTCACTGGCCCTGATGTGCCAAACCCTTGGGGTGAAATCTTGGGCTCCTTTGAAATGAGTGGCAGGCCTCCCAGGCTCTTGAAAGGTATCAGGCTTTTATCAATGAGGTTCAGAAACATTTTGATTCAGCTTTCTGCATAGCTTTGGCCAGTTGGCGTCTGAGTAGATTCAGACCTTTTTAGGTGCGGAGGGTAGATGGTTTTGCAACAGCGCCTTCCCACAGAACATACTCTGTTGAGGAGAGGAGGTTATTACTTTATCATAACTTTAATAAAATATATCTCGTCTTCCCCACCTGTGTTTCTTTCACAGCTAAAACAAGCAACCATTTAACTAGATTTAGTTCCTGCTATTCAATATTCCTTAATTTTGCGTAACACCAAACGCTACTCTGCAGCTGAAGGTGACCCTGGAAAACTGATCTCTTAGAGAACAACAGAGCTATTTCTCTAATTCTCAATTTGCCTTGAGCCCATGAAAAATACTGACCAATAAATTAAGAGATGCAAGTAGTGGGCATCTATATGGCTTCTGTTCTCTGGTCCAAAGGCCTTGATCTATTAGCTCACAAGCAAACATTGAGGTCAATTTGTGTGCAAAGCCCAGCTGATACCAGTGAATGAAGGTGTCAAATATGCCTATATATATAAAATCTATCCTTTTAAGTCACCTTGCTGCTGAATGAAGTGTGTACTGTGGATGAAAAGTGGTGGAGAGAAAGAAGGTGAATGGTTCAAGGTTTTAGATGTTTAGGATAGCTCTCAAATTCATTAGATATTCATCTGGGGGGTCATACAATTTAAACCTGTTTGCAGTTTATTGTGAATTATTTATGTGAATTATTTGTGTAAATTATGTATGTGTATGAGCACACTGGAGGGAGCTCTGTTATTCATGAAATGTATGATACCCTGTCATTATACCACCAGTTAAATAAATTAAAGATCAGAGTGAAGAAGCATGGACAAACAAATATCTTCAGCACTGGCATCTGGAGAAGGATGGTGATGTACTTGGCAAGCAATACAAATAATACTTGTTTAATTGAAGGGTTTTCTAAAAGCCCAGAGGGATCTGTGTGCTATTCTGAATTGGATTAACTGCAATTCATTCTTTCAGACAATTTGTCTGGACCAACAAGGAAAGAGGAATGAAAGGGCACAACATGTCTATTTGGGGGGGGGGGGGAAACAAACCACAAAAAACCCCACAAAATATAAAAAACCAAAACCCCCCAAAAAACCCACCAAAATCCCCCCCAAAAGTAGTACTTTTATTCTTCTGATTGCATGTTAATATTAAAATGCACTATTACTGAAGTCACTAGTATAACCTATTTTGTTTTAATCACTTCTACTGCTGTTCCCAACCTGTTCAGTGTTTCTTTACTGGAAATCCTACTTTCAAAATTCACATCTCCTGCAGAGAGGATAGAAAAGGTCTTGTGGCCATCCAGCCAACTAAGAAAAATGCCAATTTCCTGGTTTTAAAAACAGGACATATTTTCTGTGTCCTTCTAATTAAGCAAGAAGTGTTTCTGGGATGTGGAGGACAAATTGAGAACCCTTATCACTGTCCCTCCATATGAGCAGCAGTTTCACATTTAACCATGGGAAAAAGTTTGCAAGTTAATTTTTGAGGCTGAATGTTTAAACTCGGTCCTATCAACAGCAAGGGACGTTCTCTGAAGACTGTGTTGTCTCAGCATTTTCTCACCCTTTCCTTTATTTCCTTGGCTCTCTTAGCCCTGAGTTTGAAGCTCTGTCCTATTTCAGGCTTGGTTTTTTTTTTTTTTTTTTACTATTACTTGTTTCAGTCCTAACAAAGCACGAGGCATCTCCAAGCTACAGTTATTGAAGTTATTCTTGTCTAAACTATGCCAGAAAGCAATAACAAGAAGTTGAAAGATTAATCTGTTCTCCCACCCAGTCCATTGGTTTGTTGACATTTTGGATGTGATCCTGTAAATTGCTTTCGTTCTGAGCATCCTTCTGAATTAGACAATTTAATAAGGACCAAACAAACTGGACTATGAAGGAGAATCAGTCCCAAAGCAGATCTTCCACTTCCAGAAAGATCCAGGCTTTCAATGTTTTTATTTCACATTAGGATGTAAAATTGAATTTTTTTTATATTCTGAGAAACAAAGGAATCACAAATCTAGTGATTTCTTTTTCTTTAGGTTTAAAAAAAATTAAAAAAAAATAATTTTCATTTCTTCTTTTACCTTCAGTATAATCTATGATTTGTTTTAACTTGTATTACAGATAATATTATAACAAGCAGTCAAACAAAAATCTATTTGCTTTTTATAAATGCAGTGCATTAATAGATTTCCTACTATAATGGTGTGTTCCTGCAAATACAGTGATTCTGCCTAGTTTACATTTTTCAATGAGAAGTTACTCAGATAGAAGATTTATGAGAATTTCTTGAGAGGTAATCTGTAGAGGTATTATTTCCTAAAAGGCCTCTAAGTGGAGCAGCTTACCTCGAGGTCCAAACATATAGTCCACAAATGCATTTACTTCCCGGTCAAAAGCTTTCAGGGTCTCCTAAAAAACATGGAAAAGGATATGTGACAAATGTATTATCTCATGGCTCACACAGAGAATATGTATTAAAAACCCCCCCAATAAGCTAGTAAAAAGTGTGTCATGCATAAGTATTTCCAAAGTACTCAACATCACGTAGACTGAAAAAAACCACCCAAACTTCTTTAAAAATTAATTCAGGGCAGATTGTGGTCTAGATAACAATAGAGGCGTCACTACTGGAAACTGCCCAAACCAGAACTCTTTAAGAAGGGAGATTAGGGTTTCGCAAGTTAAAACCAGCAAGTATCACAGTATAAAGCCATCTGTGATGCGTGTAGTTTTCACTCTGATAAAGATGTTTCTTTGTTTGCTTTTGTTACGTTTCCTCAACTTAATGTTTTGTTTTGTTTTGTTTTGTTTTGTTTTGTAGAGAGGAGAGGAGCTGGTGATGCCTTTGCTCTGCTTCACAAAACTGCCTGGTTGCAACCAGCCTAGAGACAGCATCAGGTGAGTCTCTGCATCAGCTGAGTATCTCAGTGCTTTACACTTAAAGAAGGAAATCTTTGAGGTGAACCAAGTGGGGTTTCTCTAAACCAGCCCCCAAGTTCCTAAAAAAATATCTACAGAAGAACCCAGAGCTCCAGTAATGAAGTTCAAGCCGTGTAGGGTGGCAGGAAGAGGAGGGTTACATCACGGAGATGTTGCATTTTGAGGCCCTAAGCCAACGAAGCTGCTAAGCTTGCAGGCGTGGAAAATTTGAGTTTGTTTGTGACTGAGTTGGGAGCTGAGCCATGACCGACACAGTCCTGCCCTCAGTTGGATTTGTGACCTCTCCAAAACATTTCTTCCCAGACTCCAGCTCTGGGCAGTGGCTTCCTGCATGCTGGTGCCTGAACAACTCTTTGCCACAACCTGAGGTCAGCCAGGCTCTTCCTCTCCGAGTAAACACAGCCAAGATGACAAGAGAGACACAAAGTGATGCTGAGCATCTCTGCAGGGTGAGAGCTGCCATGGGCTGTGATTGCTTTTGAATGCCAGGTATCCCCACACCAGCCTGGACTGCAGACACCACCAGCAACTTTGCCTTCTGAAGAACCATATTTGCACCCTGGAAGGTCCAGCCCTGGCCTCTGCATTCCTCTTCTGGAACTGGGTTGTGTCTGGACAGGGACAAGCTCCTGGCACTCCCAAGCCCTTTCCTCCTCTTTCTTTCACTCTTACACTTTGATCCTTTGTTCAGAGTGGACAGATCTTATGTGAATGTGTCAGTGAAGGGTTTTGCGGCATCCTAGGGAGTAGACGTCAGTCTCTGCAAGATGCTGCTGCATTCATCTTATCTCAAATTAAAACCCAGCAAAACCCCCAAAACTGTAAGTGTGTGTGTGTATATATATATATATATATATATATTTAGAATAAAAAATAAAGGACTTGCTCAACATGAAACTGATGATTCATGATAGAAAAAGATTTCTCATACTTTGCAGCACTGAGGTCACTAAAGTAGCCTTTAGCAAACTGTCCTGGCTACTGACCCCAGAAAAGACCCTTTTCTGAATTTCAGGCAATTTCCTTATCAGCCTAATGATGGTATCTGTTATAGGAGGTGGCTCAGTTTCCAGGTGCCAGACTTGTGCAAAAGATCTGCTTCCATTTTTACATCCTTGAGCTATGCAGTTGTTCTGCTATTATTTCGTGATGAAGTTTGGGAAATGCCACACTGCTGCTTGTCTGTGATGTGCCCACCTGCTGCAATCATTTGAAACAGAGCTACTCCTGTGCTTGATGGTTTTGTGATTAGACTTAAGAGACTACTTTTTTAAAAATACTGTAATGGATTCAAGTGAGTCCTAGGAAGGAGTATACAAAGCTACCTGCTTTCATGCTTACATTATATAAACAAATCTTACATGTCAAGAACAAAGTAAAAAAAAACATGTATATTAAAATACCATAGACAAACCTACTCTCAGCTGAATTGAAATGGAAATTAGGGAATAAATGCATCTAACAGTTGGAGGAGTTGAAATTGTAGAAAGAGCAGAATGAAGATATCAAAGTTAAAAAAACTCATAGAATTGCTTTGGTTGAAAAAGACCTCTTAGGTCATTGAGTCTAACCATTAACTCAGCACTGCCAAGTCCACCACTAGACCCGAAGTGCCACATTTACACATCTTTTAAATACCTCCAGGGATAGTGATAAAACCACTTTCCTGGGCAGCCTGTTCCAGTGCAGAAATTTTTCTTAACATCCAACCTAAATCTCCCCTGGTGCAACTTGAGGCCATTTCCTCTTGTCCTGTAGCTTGTTACCTGGGAGTAGAGACTGACCCCCACCTGGCTACATCCTCCTTTCAGGGAGTTGTAGAGAGCGATAAGGTTTCCCCTGAGCCTCCTTTACTCCAGGCTAAACAACCCCAGCTCCATCTGCTGCTCCTCACAGCACTTGTGCTCCAGACCCTCCCCCAACTCCATTGCCCTGCTCTGGACACGCTCCAGCACCTCAGTGCCTTTCTTATAGTGAGGGGTCCAAAACTGCACAGGATTTGAGGTGTGGCCTCACCAGTGCTGAGTCCAAGGGGAACATCACTGCCCTGGCCCTGCTGGCCACACTATTGCTGATACCAGCCAGGATGCCACTGAAGGTCTTGACCACCTAGTCTAGGTCCTTTTCTGCCAGGCATCTTTCCACCCACTCTGTCCCCAAGCCTGCAACACTGCGTTGAACCTCATACCATCAGCCTCAGCCCATCGATTCAGGCTGTTCGGATCCCCCTGCAGGGCCCTCCTACCCTCAGCCAACTCAGCACCATCTGCAAAATACAGCAAGGTTGCTTTTTTGCAAAGGTTATTGTTTAAATAGATCCAGCTTGTGACAGTTGACCTCTTACACCTCGCTAGGATGAGCAGACAGCACGTTGTGTAGATGAGTCTGTCTGAAGTTAAATCTACCTCCTCATAAGTGTGCTTAAATGACACAGTGGCGACTTGTACCAGCTGACAGCTCTGAATTTATTTACTTTATCTACTTTAATTGGCACTAGAACAATTCAGTGCCTGGGTTGTTTTCTTTGATGTTTTGAGAGTAAAGATTTTCCTAGGAGGTGCAGCACAGAATGTCCCAGCCTTTGCCTCCCTTTCAACTTTTATACAGCTTATCTTAAGTTTACAGGAAGAAAAAGAGAGATTTGCAAAGTAGATATTTGCAAGGTTGTCCAAGACAATGCATTTCTTCATATACGTAATAGTAGTGGTAATAGTTTGGGAAAAAATAGTTCTTACTTAGAAAAGGGTAAGTAATTTTGTGTGACTGGTCCTGCCACCTTCTTGTCAACACTGCTACAAGAGACTATACTGTATCCCTGGGTTTTAGAACATGTCCTTAATAGTCCCTCTGGGCAGATCAGGGGAAAATGTGTTGCTCAACGTGATCTGTCATATTTCTAAAGAAAAGCAAATAAAACCAGTCTGAACAAATCCACGTGCTCAGACAACTCACTTCTCTCTGGCAAATCACTGTAATAGCCTTTATCAATGAAGGTATTTGGGTTACAAGGCTAAAGATTAACATGTCTTTCATGTTGTTTCTTCCCTTTGTACAGGGCATTGCTCTGGGCATTGGAAATGCAATTTTGGCAGGATTTTGGACAGATTTGTGGAAGATCTATTTACCTAAACCTATAAAAAAGTCATTATGGTGTCTGAGCAAATCAAATCACCCAAGTGGAAAGAGATGGGGAAAGAGCATAAAACCAATGATGATAAAGCAACAGGGAGATCTCTGATGAGTTTCAGTATTTTTGCACAGAAATGCAAATAAGTGAGTAGGTAGCATAGTGTACTTAGGTGAATGAATGTTTTTGTGCTTTTGCACTGAAAACACAATTTCAAAGTCATCAGGTATGTAAAAAATACATCAGTTCTTGTTCTATGTTTATATGTCTTTGCCAGTGTTGGTCTCCATTGAGAGACCAATGTCTACTGCTTTCCTGGTAGCTTTAGTAAAAGTAGTATAACACATGTGAAAATTAGGTAACTGCTATGTTTGATTTGTCTGAAATAGCTTTGATTTCTCAAAGTAACAGTGATCTGCCATTAGGTATTATCTAGTGCCCACTGAAAACACTGCCTCAAATGATTTAAGTTTCTCTTTATATAGCTCTGTAAACCAGACTGGTTGGATCCAATAGAAACACAAAAAAAAAAAAGCTTTCTGAAATAAACTTCCTACAGATGAGTAAACGGGAAACCTTTTATATTACTGGTTTTTACGGTTTTTACTCAAAAGCCTCATTCAGTGTCTCAAAAATCCAAGATAATTTGTTGCTTGTTCTTACACAACTACATGGAAATTACAATACTCTGTAGAAAATGAGATCTCATTTTAGGCTTCAAAGAAAAAATAGAAGTGGGTGCCAGCCTTTGCCCTCCAATACAGGTCCTGGAAGAAACAGTGATATTTTAAACAACCCTGATAGAAAATACATACATTAACTGTACGATGATTTTAATTATTTAAATGGCAATTTTTCCTTAGTTCCCTGAAGACCTCTGCTCTGTAAATAATCAGTGACTGAGAAGTACTGGAATTAATCCAAATTTATCAGCATGTTTAAAGAAACTGATTTTAGATTCCTGCCTGCACATAATTAAATATACAAATATTAAAGAAGTTTTTGGAAATTGTGGTATTGGCTCCAGAATGGCTGAAATAGTGGATGAAATGACCCAAAGAGAAATAAAAGTAAAACTCAGAAATGCTTACAAAATAAATTGTTTAGCTTTTTATTACATGGAGCATTTAAAACTACTCCTGAACAAAGTTGAACAATGGGGGACAATTCTCCAGTACAGATTACTTCAGACAACCTTTGAGGTTTTTGTCACCTTTATCTTCTATGATTTGTGTGTTATGTTTTTAGGGGAATATGTGTAAAAATATCCCTAAAGAAAGCACTTATTTAGGAATTATTATACACAAACTGAACAGAAAGATGAAGCTGAAGGCAGAAAGGTGAGTGGGGGAGCTTCCTATTGTGTCTTATATGCAGTGAAACTGGAGACAGAACACGCAGAAGTTGATAATAAACTGTTGTTTTATGTAATTTATACTTAATAAATGGGTCTCATAGCTAAGTAATCTCACTGAGAGTAGGAACAAGCAGGAGGGAGCTCATGAGAGAAACGGACAACTAGCTGGGGGATGAGACTGCCATTACATCCCGTGGATCACAGGGAGCAAGGAAGGGAGGGAGGGAAGGAAGGAAAAAAATAGCTAGAAGAGACATTATCCTAGATCTTTCTTTTCAGCATTTTAGAGTAATCTTTTCAAGAGACAGAAACTGGACTCCTTACTTGACATGGTAACTTTTGTGTCACATGTTCTGGGACATTATCTCCACTCCAGTGGCTGACCAGGATTAGGGGATAGCTACATCACAAAAGCCTCAACCAGCACACAGGTATTGCCAGAAGTCCTTGGAAGAAGGAGAGCCCTCTGGCTGTGGTTAGCTGAGCTGGCTAAAGGCTCTTTTGCCAGTATAAGATGCATCCACGTGGGATGTTTTTGCTGGTGGAGCAATCTGACTGCCTGATTCCTTACATCTGTCCTGCAGAGGTATGTAAATTTGGTGTGACAGAAGCAATACTGCAGTGAGGGAAGTTCTCTTACTGGTCTGGGTTGGGAGAGATGCCCACATAACATGAAAAATATTTGATAGTGACCGTATTTTGTGGAAAATAGTGGAGAACAGCTAAGAAAAAGAACTACAGATGACTCCATCTAAATATAGTCATTCTTTTAGAATCCCAAGAAAAGGGAGGTCTGTATCATTGTTTGGGAAATGCAAGTTGTGTAATACATTTTAATGTAATGCAAGACTCTGAATAATATGGTATGATGGAAAAAACCAAAACAAACCAAAGCAAAAAAAACCCCAAACCAAAACAAAAGAAGGCTGTTCCAGCTTTAGCACAGAAAATAAAACAAAATGAATAGTCTTTGTATGTTTTGTTTCTCTTCCTATTTCTTCCAAAGGCTTTCACAATAAACTGTAAGCACTCCAGGAAAGAAAGATGTTGTTACTGTGGCCAGTGAATTATGTAAAAGACTCCGAGAGTAGCTTTGAGGGTAACACAGAATAGCACTGTTTACAATTGAGAAACATATAGTATTTCTAAAAGATTTCAGTGAGAGCCATGTCTGATCTGAAAAAAATTTATTTGATTTTCAATTTTTTTTACCCAGATTATATTTTATTCCTATTAATTTTTCATACTATGCAATATACGATTCATTCTGTTGCTGAATCTTGCGTGCATATATGCAAATGTCTGGATATTTTCCAACTAATACTGCCAAATGCAGCATTTTTTTGTGACAAAAAGGGCAATATCTTTGCAGCTCAGGGTTATTTTTGTGTGTATTTGGAAATGACTGACTGCAGGTTGGCATCCTATGCCAGGCTGGTAGCTTGCAGGTCTGCCTGTGATCTGACAGCAAATTGGTAGGGGAAGTGATTCATCGAATAGGCTGCTTTTCTCTAGAGGGGATTGACAACAGCTGTTTGAACAGGGATTACAGCCAGCAGTGCTGAACACCTTCTCCTGTGCTGATTGAGTCCCTGAAGAGGCAGCTGAGTTGGTGATGGTGTTGCTGAGGGTGTAAAGATAAGGGGAAGGTGGCTGCAAAGGAAAGGAAGCCTTGCAGGTTTTCCCTCGCTGGCTGCTCAGGTTACATTGCCTGCAAGAAAATGCAGTTTTCAGTGAATTCCTCAACAAGAAGACTGGCTAGCAATTTTTGAGAGGAAAATTGAATGCAAGGAGGTGGAGTTTGATAAGCAGGGAAAGACACAGCTAAATGTAGCCAGAGATTTAATCTTCAGCAGTTGTGGTATTTGGGCTCTCTTGTCGGCTTGATTCAAGGTTCTTTTACTTCATTGCTACTCAAAGGAATTTTACCACAGGGTTTAGCAGTGCCTGCAGAGAAGCAGGAGGCTGCCAGCGGTATTTGTACCACCCCTGAAACTGAATGTTTGACTGCCTAAGTTACCAGGAGCATGCTAAAAGATCCTACTTACGTGGGCAAACCAAATTTCTTTACTTTAATCTTCATTTTTAGTTTTGTGTTCTCTCTACTCAGACAGATCTTGCAAGGAAGAGTTAAATCTTCAAAGAGGTCTGGGGTGTAGTGTGGTGATGAGTGATGCTGAGGTGTTTTCATGAGCTCTGTGGTCCCAAGTGAGATGGGCAAGCTCCCTGCTCAAGGCGCAAGACCTGGGTACCTGTCTCCCTGCGCTGTGCAGACAGATGCGTTTGGAGAGGGCACAGGAGCTCCCTTTCTGGAGGGTGGTAACTAAGCAGCTGTGGCTGCCTCCCTCTGCTTGTGATGCACAGCCAGTGGTTGCTCCTGGAGCTGGGCACCCGTGTTAAGTATTTCCCCTTGCAAACACAGCCAAGATAAGAAAGCAGTACGTGGGCACAAGCAGCAGCCAGCATGCCAGGTGTGCCTGGGATACCAGAATCTGCACCTACTCTCTGTTTAATCTGTCAGTAGACTTTCAGCTTGTAATCTGAACCTGCCCTGAGCCTGGGACTAGCAGTTAACTTCAGGATTTATTTTTCTTCATTTCTTCCACTACAGCTCTTGTGTCCCTAAGAAATGCATTGGTATATGTCTGAGAAAGGACTAGAATCCTGATGTTGAGATGAATTACTTCAGTTCCAATTGTTTCCTGTTCTTTGATACTGGTGGTAGTTGACTACCCTCAAAAACTTAGGGGGATGTGCCAGCCCAAGGAGTTAAGAAAGTCATGAAAAGATGGCAGATATGAGTTCAAATGAGGTAGAGTAATTCAACCTTAAAGCTTGTTAGTTCCAATCTCCCTGCCATGGGGGCAGAGACCTTCCACTAGACCAGGTTGCTCAAAGAGGAAATATTTTCTCTTGATAATATACTTTTCCTCTTTGGGAGGGTTAGAAACTGGTCCTTTGGCAAGTTTCCCTGTGGACTCCGTGTGTTTCTGGTGAATAATGTCACCTTCATGCTGTTCCACTTGTGCTGAAGGTACTTTCTGTGGGTGTTTCCACACCCAAAACAGACTGGAATATTACAGCAATAGGAACTGTGGGCCCAGGAAACATCCCCCTGTCATTGCCCCCAGTGGAGAAACAGCAGAGAGTCAAACCAGCAGCTCCACGGGCAGAGAGGCTTCCACAGTAAAGAGCAAGGCCAGAAGGGACTTGGCACAGACCTCCAGTGACTTAAATCCCATTTTCTGCTAAAGCAGCTAGTGGCAGAAAGCCAACCCCATCCTCTAGTATACATTCCTGTGTTATCTTTCCTTCTGGTGAGGGGGAAGCAGATGACTTTGAGGCTTGAAGGTTGAGAAACTTCCACGTGTTCCTCAGTGAAGTGTGAGTTTGGGTGGCCTGCATATGAGTCAGAGGATATGGCTCTCTCAACAAGCCCCTCCTCAGGCATCTTACAGCTCTCTGAGTATTATTCACAGAGAGCATTAAGAGAAACAGTGGCCTGTTGAAGGCAGAGCCTTTGCCTTGCTGCCCACGTGGCCCTTGTACCCCCCTCACACTGAGGAAGCAGAGCCCTTTGGTGAGCTTGTTCATTGCCCCCCAAAACAGTGTGCACGCTCTTTCTGAGCTCCAAGCAAGGCTTCAGCTGGTCACCTCGGAGTGGGAGAGCGAGCCAGGGAGACCAGCCGTGCTTGGTCTTTCCCAGAACACACCTGCATCCCATTCTCGTGGGGTTGTAACTGCTGGTTGTAACTACAGGCAGGCACACACCCCTCGTCACCTGTAATCCATCCCTTCTCTACCTGCAACATCCACCCCCAGTGCTGAATTTTTTTCTTGGTCTTTACAGGTGCGATTCTACAGGCAACCCTTGCTGCTGCAACGCTTCCCTGAAACAACAGCTTAGGGAATGCTAAAATTCTCTCACACGCAAGGCGGTTTTGGAAAACGCGATAGATAATAACCCAAGCCACTAAAATGAAAAAAAAAATTAAATTTACTTTTGGGTGTTCCTAACATTTGCCTTTCTAAAAAGTGATACAACATGAAGATCAAACTGTAAAAGCTTTGTGTTTATGATTTCCTTTTCTCTTCCTAACAGAAAATCCCCTGCTGGTTTTTTTTTTTTTCTTCTCCCTCCAAAAGACTGAGTTTTAACTCTTGATTGGGTGGAAGGTTGGTAATTCCCATAGGAAATGGGAGTTTGAACTGTTTTCAGCTGAAGAGCCAACGTGCTCCAGACTTTTCACTTCCGGAGAAATGGCCCTAATATTTCGGCTCATTCTGCTTTGGGATTTTTAATTTTGTTTAACAAGAGGTCTATTTTCACTTGGTTTTGTAGAACTGCTCATCCCACACATGGGAGTAAGGACCTAGGTGGTGGAATATCTTCTCTGTGGATTCTGTCAAGATTCAAATCAGGTTAAAACACCATCAGTACCAAAGGTGAGTAAGCACTAAGAGGCAGAAAAAAACATTCTAAGCATGGGAGCAATTTCAGATACCAGTCTTTGGTTCTGGACTATGCAAACTGCTAGGAGTCATAGGAAATATTAATTTCTCACATAAAATGAGGCAAGGCTTATTTTACCAGCCACACTACTGTCAGATCAGATATCACTGTGAGATAAATTGCTTTTGCAAAATTAATCAGCTGTTTTGGCTTTTTTTTTTTAAAGTACAAGGAAAAGGAATTTGGAAGGTTTATGCACTACAACTGCATAGGTTAGATTAAAAGTGATTTAAGAACCCATTGCTTTTTACTCAGTTTCCCAAAATCTATTCATTATTTAAGTACTTGAAAGCACTCAGCCCATTACGTATTTTTCATTGCTTGATCTTGTCAAAGGCTGAGGGGCACAGTGTCTCCCAGATGAAAAATTCCCTTTCTGGAATCACTGCTTGCATTATTTCCCTTCTACTAATTTCCAAATTTTTTTTTCTCTGTTCTTTGCAATCATATTAAATAATCACTAAAATAATACATGCCAATTGCAGTGCTTAAAATAAAACTTACATGGCCTTAAAAGAAGAGCAAAAAGGAGGGGTGGTTGCTGTGGCTCAATTTGTAGCATGTGTCAGTCCTGTACACTCCCAAGAATTGTGTATTTATAATCCATCCTCTTGCTTGTTATCAGAATTTCAAAATGAAACTGTCATCAAAGCAGATCACTGCAATCCTTTTAAAAGTAATCCTGCTCAATTCTACCTGCTGCACAGGGGAACATCAGCTTAACTAGTAATTAAAGAAGATTTCTCTGGGGACGCCTCAGATGTGGCCTGTCAGTTCCCAAGAAAATGGTAGCAATTATTGACCTCATTTTTCCTACTCTATAACAATCAGACTTAAAATGACAGAATGACTTGAGATGGAGCATAATTCCCATCAGTGATGATGTGACAAGAATGTATGACTGTGAGGGAATAAACAAAAAGGAAATCAGTTAAAAATGAAAGAGTAGCTAAGAATTTTGGCTTCTTCTAATAGCCTGAGTGAATAAATCACTTTCTCAGGTAAAGAAACAATCCTTGGAAACTGGTTCCAGCTTGAATGACAGAAAGTTCCCTTTGGAGCAGAGAGGTCTTAAAGTTACAAGCAAAGAACACCAATGAGTTTTTTTCAGAGACAGGTTAATTCTGTTGCAGTTGCTTTCTTAATGGTCTGTTCAGCTCTTGTTGACTTTACAAGGCACTGGGAAGACAGATCAGTGTCAGAATTAATTTTACATCAGCAATACAAAAACCTGCACAGCTTAACATACCCGGTTTCAAAGAACTAGATGTGGAAAAGGATGCCTAACCAAACTCCATAGTGAAGGAGAAGTATGTAACTTCTTATTATATAAGAGCAGGACAGCAGCTGCACTTTGAGAAGCACAGGAAAATAATTCTATCAAAACAAAACCAAGGAGGGCAGTTACCCTTGTAAGGCTTTGGATTTACCAGATGATTTGGTTTTGGAACAGAATATTCCCCAAATACGTACCTGGGTACAGAGTGTTTGCCCAAAATATGCCACATATGCAGCTACCCAGTTTTTGCAGCAAAGAGCTCACATCCTACGTGTAGACACATACAATAAATACACAAGATGGGCACAAGAAGCAAATGTAATGGTAGGGTAGGACTGCAGCAAGAAGTTTACAAGGCAGCTCAGTTTTCTCAGTATGCCATATCTTGGCAACTTTTTTTCTTGTCATTTGCAGACAGATTTTGTTGCTGCTGAGAAGCTGATTTTTTAAGTTGGCATAATGCATGCAGGGCTTTATTTTGTATTTGGCATGCACATTTGACTGTTTTCCTGGAGAAAGAAACAAACTGACAACATATCCTTCCTAGTACCATGAAAATCTCTTCATTTTCTACTGTAACAAACTTCAAATCTAAGATGAATAGAAGATCCTAAGCCTCTGCACACAATCTCATGGCTTGTTGGGCAAAGAACCTTAAA
>JAWWEU010000081.1:64122053-64147775 GCA_035583155.1 Acropternis orthonyx | reverse complement strand
AACGGCCCCCCCCCCCCCCCCCCCCAAACAACCAGAACAAAACAAAACCCTCCAGAAAAACCCAAATACAAGAGCTCTGGTTTTCCCACAACCCTGGCAGTGCAGGAAGACAAAGGGCACTCTATGCAGAAGAAGTAGGCTTTTTGGTCGCCGTCCCAGATGTCTGCAACGTAACGCTGTGTCCCCACGGCGGGGATTAATGTGCAAGGGGCTGCCTGCCCCTCCTGATACCCACAGGGAGGATCAGAAAGGATTTTGTAAAATGTGTTCCCTCGCTGGGGCTCTCCCCCACTGAATGGTTTTGCCTGAGATTCTTAAAGAGCTTGTACTCGTGCTGGAGGGCGCTCAACAGCTGGCAGGGGAGACAAGGCAGGTGTATCAAAAAACCTGTGTGGGTAGCACTTCTAGTTCCTCTAGGCAGACTTAAAAGTAGGGCTGTGTGGTTTAAAAGACAAGAAATTCAAGTATTACAATACAAACATATAAAAATTAAATAAATCCTTAGGGTTTTTTTAATATCTCGCACTCTTTAACAGACAATTTTCAGAAGCCCTTCGGAAAATCCTAAATCAGAATCTCAACTTGTAAAATATTAACTAAATAATTGCTTAGTTCAGACTTTTTCCTGCAATGCTAAATCTGTTTATAGACACACTCTTGCTAAGGACAAGAGCTGTAGAAGATTAAATACAGCCTGAAAAGCATGTAACCAAAAAGGCTGAGCTGTGGGAAAAACTGACAGCTATATCCATGTATGTAATTAGCACCTGTTTTAAACCAATAAAAAAGTCACCGAGCCAGGGTGTACGAGGTAGAATGAAATTCTAATATATATAATGCTACAGGTACTGTATGTGAGAAAATGAATGAAATGCAGCACATTGTGTTTGCATCCCTTAACTGTGTACTATAGATATAGTCAATATATTATGAGTTTCTCAAGTTCATTACTATTAACTCTATATTCCTGAAGCATTTTAAAATTGCAATAGCTACAGAATGTGTACAGAAGGCTTCCTCTTTCCTTCATTTTTACTGAGCTAATCCACCAAGTTCTTGTTTTCATAAATTTACACTCTCTAGAAGTTACAGTCATGCTTTCAAGCATTTCACTGTAACAGTAAACATAGAATTATGTTTAAAAGGAATACCTGTAAATTAAGGTTTTTACTGACCTCTGTAAATTCAGAAAACCAGAAAGGAATAAAGTGGAATTAAACCCCATGAAAGCACATCTATAGTAGCTGCTACATGTTCACTTTTTTTCCCAAACCCTCCACCGAGTGTCTTATTTAATCTTTATGTAAAGCTATTGAGATGAATTCTGCCCAGATGTATTTTCTTTGTAAAAAATTGCATCTACGAACATTTAGTCAAACTGGGCTAAGTGCCTACCCAAAGGTAAAATCTACCCTGATCCATACTCTGTGTAACCTGCTCAAATTGTTGACTTATACAAGGGATAAACCAGGATAATATTCCCATCTTCTTGTCACATGGGAATGAACCTGAGGAAGCAGGAGATGTATAAGGGGGCACGTTCGTAGCATAATTCTACCCCAACATGTATGGGTAGGTATTGTGCTGTCTGCTGGAGAGGTCAACAAAGCTCCATATGGAGGTAACAATCCCCTTGTCCAGACTCACTGTGCCCACTGCCAGGAGTTAAATACACAACTTCTCTTCAAAACACAAAATGAAGGAATCTGGCACGGTAGCACAGTCCTGCAGCTCATGTGCAGGAGGGGGTGTGTGTGTGTGTATTCTTGCTGTTGCTCTCCATGCAGAGACTGGCAAGACAGGTCATGCTGTACCCTGGTTTAGCCACATCCTTAAAAGTAACAGCACTCCGCTTACAGATTTGTTCTTGTTCCTACAATTTGGATGAGGGAAATCCAGTTCTGTTCTTTTGCTCACCAGAGAAATGGTTTTTCTTGGTTTGCAGTAATTTGCTGCACCATTTCTTGTAGTTGCTGCCCAAATGGACGGACCCTTTCCTGAGCTATTTATAGGGATGCAAGTGGAAAAAGGGGAAGGAAAAGAATGGTAGAGGGGGAGGTGTTTGTAGCATGCTGCTGAGGATTAGAGAGTTCACATCCCAGCTTCTAAGGTTTCAGCCTTAATCTTCCAACACATGCAAAGCCTTTCAATTTCACTTCGAGGTCATTACCCATGTACAAAACAGTCTAACTGCTGGTGACAAGTGTGAGTACAAAACTCTACACAGGCAGCTTTCCAATTAGGTTGTTAGGAGTATAAATCAGTCTGGGAAAGAAACATGGAGCTTTAGGTAAAAATATCTGCTTCTAAAATCTCTACATTAAATTTTAAATCCAACAGATTTCAAGTTTATGAGTTTTAACAGACATTTATCTTATAATTTATCATTTCATGCTACATATCATTTACCAGTAACTGCTCATTGAAAGAAGTAAATTCTAAATTTAAGTAATTAAGAAGTAAAATTCTAAAGGATAAGCACGTCACAGTATCTATATTATGTAAAGAAAATGTGACCAGAAGATCATTCAGTGCTTCACTGGATATTGCTGGTCCTGCAGTACATTTTGTGTCTTTGTGATTATATGAAATCACAGAATATTCTGAGTTGGGAGGGACCCACAAGGATCATTGACGTCCAGTATTAGAAGGCTTTCTTGGTGGAGGCTTTTCACACAGCTAGCATTCTTCATCACTCAGGAAGATCATCTGATAGGATCAGCCTAAGCTGACCTGCAAAATCAAGTGCCATCGAAGTCGGGGAATTTCCATGTGACATAACATCTACATGAGAGCACTGCACTGCAGTGACTGTCACACCCACCTGGACTGACTGAATTATTCATTGATTCTGATCAGAAACAGCCACTATAAAGACAGAAATGATATGGAAAAATTTTAGTTCCCTTCATAATTAAGTATCAACAAGGTTTAGTGCTGCTCTGTAGCAGACAGGTAGCAGGCAGGAGGAAAACAGAGTTGCTGGCAAGGTCAGCTTGAACTATCTGGGACCTGATATACATTGCAGGAACTGATCAAGTACCACTTTCCAGAAAATGAATATCCTCACAAGCTCAGATTTCCAAGAAGGAGAAGCATCACTTCTTACTTTGCATCAAATGTGTGCTGTTGGGAAGAACTCTTTGAAGAGATGAAATTTCTTACAGGTAAATGTAATAAATACATTTGTTTTACCAGAGGAGTTAGAAGCAGTATTAATGGCACCTGCAACTGATTTAAGTTTCAATAACCCTAAAGACACATAGAATGAGAAGTTCTTTCCTCAAAAAAAGCGCCCCCAAAAACTAAGGGAAGAAAAACGAACTAGCAGGCACATAATAATTGTTTGCCAGCAAAATGCATTGTCTGAAAGAGTGGCAAAGCTAATGATAGTAAATCTAGTTATTAAATACCAGAGAGTACTGAGATGTTAAGGGGAAAAAGCAGCAATAAGAAGCTTTCCCCTAGAAAACAGACTACACCAAGAAATATATACATCTCTGTTTAAGCCTGTAAAATCTGTAAATACGATGAGAGAGCAAAGGTTTGATAGCTGTGGGAGTTAAGTAAGCAAGTAAAATAAAAGAATTGCAAGTATCACTGGTTTTAAAGAAAATCCATCTATTTCAAATGATTTCTTTTAGGAAGCTTCTAAGAAAGGAACCAGGAGGTGATGTCTGATGATGTCCTTTGGTACTTATCACAGCTAGGTATTTGAGGACTCGAATTGAATTGAAAGTTCCCTTCATTCTGACTAGGCACATTTCTCCTTCATAATTTAGACTCAGTTACCTACAGTATTAACCTGAAGATCTGATCAACAGTATATTGACCAAAATATATCCCAAACTTGCTTACGGAGTCAAGTGCAAGACCATTTCAAGTAACAAATTCTCAAACCCCATCTAATTCTGGATTGCTGAATGGAGCATCACAGATATTTAATGATCTCACTTTGCTTTCTACTCTGTTATTTAGCTCATTATTGTTAATTTACATTACATCGTTATTTGAATAATATTGTATCCTCTTCACTTAAATAACCACCTCATTGCATCCAGTGAAAACTGCTGAGAATCACATTTACTGCAGTGCCTTATCAATGCCATTCATATTTGGAGGTGGAACAAGGAGGGGGATGCCTTTATAAAAGAAGCAAGAGCACAAGAAAGCCCAAATTTGATGAAGAGTAACTAAGGGACTAGTATGGGTTTCTTGTTTCCTACCAAGTGCTGAGGAATTGTTAGGTTTATTGAGTGCTTGCAGTGTGTGTGTCAAATTTCAGCAAGACTTAAGGTTTAGTGAGACAGAACATTGAAATGCACTCCTTCAAACTCAAGAACACACATCTGGAGGCAAAACGGGATGGTGCTGTGTTGTTTCCCTTCTACCTGTCCTCATGACACTGCTCTCTGTCTGGGCTTTCAACCTTGCACCTTTCCATCAAAACACCTTCTGATCTGAATTCTGACATCTCCCAAAGGTGTCTGGCAAACAGAAGGAAATTATTTCCTGATTGATGAAAAAGAAATTGTTTTGTGAAAAAAAAAACTTACATTAAATGTAGTCCTGAGGGGATATTTTAGGGATACCTGATTAGAAATAAAACCATGCTGCAATTTTAGCAAATGTAAAAGGGGGGGAAAGTGGTGCTTTTTCCTCCAAGGCAGGTTATGAGGGATATTTTTTAGTTTTTCTTTAGGTTATTGTAAGCAAAATAACTCTCACCTAGCCTTTTATCTCTCAAGGGGTTTTGCAGATACTATTAAAATGCAGGTTTACAAAGTCTCCGGCAGTAAGAAAGAAGTAACTGCAGTAAACCCAAAAGGTTTTCAATCTCAGTTTTCACTGAAATGGAGAGCTATTTGTATTTTGCAGAGCAATAAAGCTAAATGCTGCCTTTTCTATTGCCTTGCACAAATTGCCAGTTTTAAAGACAAATTTCAAGTGTGTTTCAGCACCAAAAAAATCACAAGCTGTATCTCAGCTTTCAAAAGGGAGCATTGAACATCCTGTGATGCTTTTGACACATATCAGAAAAAAAAAAATAAAATCTTGGAGAGAATATATAACTAAACCTGTGCCAGAAAACAGAACCCTGGAAACTGAACAGAATGACATAAAACTAGAGGTGTGATATACTTTATTTTTCTGGTTCTGGGGAAGGACTAATTCATTGCTACCTTCTCATGGTTCTTACCCATCAAGTTTCCAGATAAAGCAAATAGCTCCAGTATTTGAGCAGCAAAAATTCCCTAGGGTGTTTCTCAGGATGGATCCAGACTCTTCTAACACATTTTTCAATAGAAGGACCTGCATTTTGGGAGAAGATTTGGATTTCTTAGGTAACTCACAGGAAGTAAGTTGCCTACTCTTTGGAGAGTGATGATCACTGCTGCTTGGAAAACATTTCTCATTTCTGCTTTCAGCAGCAGTAGAAAGTGGGAAAAAGAAAGGAACCTATAAGCACTTTACTAATATGAATTGGTTTCTGCTACACCTGTTTGCTCTGTCTTTGTTTCTTCTTCTTCCTTAAACTTGAAAATGTGGAGATTTTGTCTGACTTCATGCCCAGTCTTCTGTCAGTATTAAAAGATATATCTTGGAAAGAAGTCTAGTCAAGGTAAGAAGGTACTTCTAGGTAAGAAGGGCTGATTTGAACAGGTAAAACCACAGTACAGCCTCTGATCTAAGAGCAAAGTAACATGGAAATGCTATTCTAGGAAGGCATGTAGCTGAGACAACAGATGCAGCTGTTCCTAAAAGCATTGCATGGGATATTTTTCGTATCAGACGAGCATCTGAATTTGTAGAGAAGATAATTTTGAGAGGCCAGTCATGATGCAAATTGTTTAAACTGCTTAGTACTTGAAGAGATTTGCATAATAGATTGACAAGCATATAAATGCTAAAATAGACTTCATGGTTTTTTTCCCCCTGGAACTGCATGGACTTTTGACAAACAGTGAAAAAAATAAACTGTTTGCATAATAAAACATAGTTCTGACACAAATACCAACTTCCAGCATATGCAAAACTTGCATGACCTCACAACTAAGCATTTAAATTGCAATAGAAGTAACTTGGGTGGCTGCAGCCAGCAATTGGAGAGAAAGGGGGTATGGATAGTAGTATTCAGAACTGCCTTACCAAAATACGTGCCAATTCCCTGACAGGAAAATCACTCTTGAAAACTTTGCCAACCATTTATTCCCTGCCAGTTTGAAGGCACTTTGCATTTTGAAACAGTTTTATCCATGCTTACAGTGAAACGCAAGAAACAAAGTATTTTTTTACTTCTGGCTGGCTGTGAAAATCAAGTTTAATATAGGGAAATAAAGAAACAGAATCTGATGCCTGTTTTCCAAAGTGTCACTTGAGAACACACAAAAAAGAAACAAAATTAAAGAGGAAAATATCTTCTTGTTCTGCTAACTGGTCCTTCACTTTTTTTTCTTTCTTCCATTTCCCCCTTAAATCCTCGAGGGCAAAACCCTGTATTTCAAATGCTAATTCATGCTTTGGACTTCAGTCTTACTTAGAGTAGATTGTTCGAGGAGAGGAAAGGAAATGACAGTTGATTTCCAAGTTTAATACGGAAGAAAAAAGAGAGTACGGAAGTCCTCTTGTGTCTTCTGCTCCAAAACAGTTCTAAATTTACCTCTTTTAAAACCCTAAATCAGGCTAATGAACTCCTGGGACACCTCTCCTTAAAAGTGTATGGAACCCAAATAACAGAGGACTGTCTGCTGGCACAGGATCAGAGGGTGCACAAGCTAATTAGATCCCTTTGTCCATTAGCCCCAACAGTAGGTATCCTAGAGTTTAATCCACACATAACTGGAATTTTAAAGCCCAAGACTCTTAAACCCATTAATCCATGGAAACACTCACACTGATACTTCTCTGAAAACAAAAATGCTAATGACTGTGCTGTGTGATAAGGCCCTAAAGACACAAAATGTCTGTAAACTGCATCAGTTATTGTCACAGAGAGGAAATAACAACTGCTGCAGACTCTTTATCATGCGTGTAAGTCAATCCCCCTGTTAGGTTGCTGTACCACATTGTCTTCACTAGCTGCAAAGTGTCACAAATGGTAACTACTGACTAGCATACTGTAGGAGGCCTTTAAGAATAGGTGAAGAACTGTTTTCTTGTGGTGCCTTATTCTGGGATTTAGGCTATTTATCTGAGTTGGTCACCCTACTTCCAATTCTTGCTGTGTCTGGCTTTCACGTGATGACACAGAGTATAAAGTATTTCTTGCTTGATTTCCATATCTGTCCTTCTTAGGGGCAAAAAAATCAAAATGTCCCCAAAGAATTGTGACAATAATCCTAATTTTTTTATTCTCTAATTACACATCTTCATATACAAATTTCTGCCAAAGAGGGTTTGATTTCCTTCACTATGGGATAGCTGACATTTACCATTTTATCATGGTCAGTTTTGACTGAGGAAGTGGAAATTAAATGCACCTTAAAAGTCATTAACTAGATGAACATAATATTTAAAACTGTCACTCGGTTGTTGTTAGATTGACATCAAGTCAGAGTACTGTCAGTATTAACGCCCATATAATATTAATTGTCATATTCTTGAAGATGTAAAAAGTTTTACTTGCCCTCATATATCTGAACACAGCTAGTCCTCAATAATCAAAGTGGGTTTTGCTGTTGTTTAGGTAGATAAGAAGCCCCACAGAAGTCATTAATATTCTCTGTTTCATATCGCAGTTTACTTGTCAGCAGCACAGCAGTCCCGTGGGTAAAGATGCAGCCACTTAGATATTGTAGCCCATGTATTTAGCATATGATAAAGGCAAGCCATGAAGGGTGTATGCAGATAATGGATTTACAAGCCGCAATGTTGCCAGGCACTTACAAATTGGCTGATAAATTTGTTGTGCTCAAAGTCTGAGGTGTGGCATTTCTAATGTGGCAGAGTTGCAGGTTCCAGGGTGTTTGTCTGCTACATCTGTGTAATCCTTCCTGTGTCCTTCCACTATTGCCTCAAAAGGCAGGCTCATTCCAGAAGCCTTCTGGCTCTGAACAACCAGTGGTACACTTAGTGTCATCCTCCTAATTACCCTCCCTTCTCTATTACCTTCTTTAATTACAAGCCAGGCTGCACTTGTGCACTTACTTTATCATCAAATACAGACTTCAGACTCAGTTTGTACGAGACTTATCAATGCTTCTTAGCAACTCAGCTTCCAAATTAGTTTTGCAGGCAGTGATTAAAAAAACTTTCATGTAATGTGTCATGAAAGCATCAGGAAAAATTCCTACCTGATGTTATTCTATTGATTTACCCTTGAAGTTGGTGTAGATCAGAAAATAAACCAGCCCTTTGTATTTATATTACTTTGATGCTTACTAATACCTAAAGAAAATACTACTTCAGGGGTTTTTCCCAGCTTTTGATTGAGTCAGATGTTCAATTTTCCTTCAATAAAATCAAGAGATGCTATAAAACTAAATGAATGTAAAACTGAGTGCCTGTTGAACAACAGGAATGTGGGGTTTTTTCGCAAGCCAGTCTGCTTGTAATGAAAACACAGTGATCAGTCCTTAAGAATGAAAGGATCTCCCTAGAGATAAAAGGGATCACCACCAAGATCAGCATGCAGGTTTTGGTAAGTAGGTATCTATAACTAATTATGCAAATGAAACACTGGACTTTTACTTCAGTTCCTGGAAGGCTTTTTTTTTTTTTTTTTTTTTTTAAATTCAAGTCCACCACATGCAAAAGGCTTCAGTGCCTCTTCCCTGAGTTTCTATGCAAGCACTTATGTCTGTTTTTTCTGTTCTATATGCTGCTTCTCAGTATGTTTTCTCATAGCTTATTAATTCTGTATCATCCGACAAAACCCTGGCTTCCTGCTGTGGGTCTGGATGGCAAGCCTGCTGAAATCTGCTCCCTCTTCACTCTGATGGGGCCAGAAGGATCTTGTGGGTGCTGTAGCACTGGCTCTCAAGTCAGTCAGGGATTTGTGCTGGATTGACCTCTGTCTGCAAAAAAAAATGTTCTCTGCCAGTTTGCATGTCATTTTTCAGGGCTTGGAGTATTGTCTTTGTAATACTCTTTTTCATGTAGTGTTCAGAGCAATTAACAAACACTAATGGACAATGAGACGGGCATTTATTTTGGCTACTGTCAATGAAGAAAAGAGATTTGTTGCTCACTAGGGCCCTTTCTGTATGTTCTGCAATCAGAGTATGCCCATATCAAGCTTCATACCCTGATACAGTAGGATGTCAGGATGCTTATAACTGCTTAAGAAGAGTTAGGTGTGTTTCTGTGTTATTTCAAAGTCTCAAAACCTCAAAGGGTGTCAAAGTCTCTTAAGGAAATGCAAATAAAAATGTTCTAGCTGTTGTCTATATAACCCATCTACAACTGGACTCTTGTAGAAGTACAGATGCTGGAACCTATTAAATACAGCTTTGCTGCCTCCTCATGTTTATGCTCACCTTAGTGTTACCTGGCCTCTTTGTAAGTATTAGTTGCCTTGCCAGTGCAAGGTTATACACTCTCTTACTCCATAAAAGTGGGATTCGACCCCATGGAAAATACACTGACAAATCAAAATGTGTAATCGGTTTAAAGTTCAAGGGTGCAGCCAAATCCTGAGCCAGTGTAATTTGACCTAGATTCACTGAAGCAAGTAGAGCTGCAGTGAACTACACAAACCGAAGTACTGATCCGCTGTGGTTGCCCTCATACGGTGAGGATGCCGAGGAGATATTTAATGCCTGAGCATGGAAGTGGTTTGCTGCTTCAGCAAAATGAAGTTTCAAAAAAACCCCCAAAACCAGGTTTCTTTAGGCTGCTTGCCACAAATAATAGTGATTGAAGACCCAGGATGCTGAGAAAACTCTCAGTTGAGTTTAAGGGACACTAGCAATATACACCTGCTTAATTTTTTACTACTAGAGAAAGGAGTGCTTAATCAATGTTCCCACTACTTGGGCCAGCAATCTGTTTGTCATTCATTTGCTCCTGATACCTTTGGTAGTATCCTCCCACGTCCCCATGACCCTTTGCCCTCAAGCTCCAGGTCCATCTAGAAATCGATGTGCTGTGACTTTTAATCCCACATTAACATCATTGCAACAGCTTTCATCAACAGGTCAGGTTTTTGTTTCAGTAGCTATTATTCAAAGGACAATCTTTCAAAACGTTTTAGAGCTAAAGCAACTTTTAGCCTTTATACCACTTAAAGAATATTCCAAAATTGGCAATTCTTCCTCCAGAATGTCTTTATGTATGAGTAACAAGCCTTGGGAAATCTCAACAACTTTTGAACTCTTAAGGTTACTCAACATACAGAAGAGCAAAACTTATTAATAGAAACCCATGTGTAGCTCTGAATGGCAATTTCTGGATATTATTTCCAGTCATTTCAAGAAAAATGCCAAGGTTAATTGAACAGCTCTAAGAACCAGAAGGAACAAGTTAAGGGTAGGGCTCACCTATCATTGACAATACGTACAAAGTTGCCAGTGCCGACATTACCAACTAATGATTCCTTGATTTGCACTAGTTTAACTGACTTCATGTCAGTGCTGGAAGGAGTCAAAATGAAATATCTTAATTAGTTCAGGGCATTTTAACTTCTTTTCCAGTTGACTCAATACTCCTGAGCACTTGATATTAGCTGTACCAATTACTGATAAATAATGCACGTTACTGTCTGCAACACCAGGTGTCTTTGTAACCTTCTTCCTCTGTCATATGGAAGACATTGTCAGTGGCTGGTACTAACTTAGGCTTTGGCCAGCTGGGGTAATTTGGTCATGGATTTTGTGGTTATGTTCTACCCTACATGATAAGAAATAGGAATTCAATGATGTAGTGGGAAGACATTCTGGGGAGCTTGGGCAACCTAAACTACTGCACTATTTCATGTCTTTTTCAATAGGATCTTCTCATATCTATCATCTCAAGGCTGAGTTGATGGCAAATAGAATACATAGGAGAAACAAATTCAGACTGACAGCAGGTGCATACATGACTGTTAGGAGGAGGACTAAAGTTAATTCATGGAACGACTATTTGAATATTGTTCATGTGTGGTTGCCAGTGGGGGAGGAGGGGGAGCCCAAATTGATTTTTATTCCAGGCAGGCAGAACTTAACTACATATGATGCAAAGACATTTTGGTGGGGGGGGGTTGGGGGGTGTGGATTGTGGAGCAAAGTATTGTTGCTGTTAAATCCCGTACAAGAAAGACTAGGCTCTGTTGTTAATCAGGTCTCAAGCTTCTGATACAATATGTTTGGCCAAACTGTTCATACCCACGTGCCTCAGAATTTAAGGCTAAGAAATACCTGTATGATACTGGCCTGCTTTGTGAGGTCAGCATTACACTTAAAGCATTGCTGTTTATAAACAGGATGAGCCCCTTTGGGAAAGTTACTATGACTGCAAAGACAGAATGTGCTATGGGGAAATGGTCTTGCTTGCTAAATAGGTGGTTCCATTGTTCCACTTTATCTCCTTTAAATGCTGAACTGGAAGATAAAACTCCATTGTTCATTCATTACATGGGAAAAAAAAGAAAAAAGAAAAAAGAAAAAAAAGGAAAAGTGTTCCACTACAGACTGCACGGCTAACACAAGAGCTTCTATTAAGATAACAAATTAACGGGAATAATCGGTTTATGTAACATGCTCAAACGCACCTCGGGGTAGAGAAAAACGCACCTGCTCGGAACGGGGCAGCACAAAGGAGGGTCCCGGGGAGATGGATGCTCAGGGGCACCCCTTGCTCCCCGCCTTCCCTCGCTCCGCTCACGACCCCGTTCCTCCACGTGCCTGTCCCCGCACGCTGCGCGGGTCTCCCTCTCTCCCATCCTTCCTCCTAGACTCCCTGGTGTCCCTCTGTCCCTCCTTCCTTCCCTGTAACATCCCTTCACCGCCGCTCGACCCCAACCGCGTGCGGGTGGGGTGCCAGCTGAGAGCATCCAGCCCCATTCACCCCCGAAAAATCACGCCCCGAATCCGGCCCGTAGGAGTGGGGATAGCAGCGAGGGAGGAGGGAGGCAGGGTGGGGATGGATGGATGGATGGATGGATGGATGGATGGATGGATGGATGGATGGATGGATGGATGGATGGATGGATGGATGGCAGGTAGCGGGGGCTCTCAGCCGGCCCCGGCGGAGCGGGGTGGGCAGGGAGGCGCGGCGAGCAGCGGCGGCTCCTTCGCAGCCAGCCCCGGGAGGGGGGAGGATGTGCGTGTGTTTGGGAGGGGTTGCAGGGGCAGGGCAGGGTCCCCGGGGTGGGGGACCACTCACCATGGCGGCGGAGCGGCGGCGAGGCGCTGTCCAGGGTATCGCCCGGCTCGGCGCGGCTCTGCAGGCGCGGCCCCCGAGCCCCCGCTAATAAAGCGCCGCCTCCTCGCCGGCCCCGCCGCGCCCGCCCCCGCCGGCCGACACGGGGCTGGGAGGGACGGGAGAGCACGGGGATGGGTTGGGGAGGCGGCGGGGAGCGCCCGCGGGGAGCGGGGATGCAGCGGCTGAGCAGGGGAGGAGGCTGAGGGATGCCGTTCCACCAGCGACCCAGATGCCACAGCAGATGGTGAAGAACGTTTGCCTTTGTTGGAATCTTCCCCGCTGGGAAGGTTCAGTGCGTTGGCCGGCCGCTTTTGGGGAGCGCTGGCTGGCTGCTGTGGTCCTGACACGAACGCGTTTCATTCAAAGGGGGTTTGGTCCGTGGCCCAGCGCTCATATTGGCATCCACACTTCTCTGATCCGAAGCCCTGAATCCTCGACACACTGCGCCAAAGTGAGGTCCACCACCTAAAGCTTAGTAGTTGGACTCGATATAAATGAGTCTATGATTCTCCCTGTAGCATCTCCCTGGAGATCTGTCTATTATGGGAGGGATTGATAAGAAAATGTTCATTTAGGTTGGCTAGGGAGGAGGCAAAAATCACACAGAACAGGAGCTACTTGACCCCGTCACAACTGCCACTGATACAGAACAGAAAAAGAGCCAAGGAAGGAAGAGGCTTTGTGGTTGGTAGAAAAAGCACAGTGTTTCACACCTTCAAAACTGATTTTTGTTCCAAGTGCTAACCAAGTCTTATAGCTCCAATAAAACATTTAGTTAAACTATCAAAGCTTACTGAAAATATCCTCCTTCTTTACCCCTACTTCTAATAAGGAGGTCTTTGGCATGTGAAATAAAAAATAATATCTCTTAGAGTTTATTAAATTTTTTCCTTTTATTTTCTAAATGAAAACTTCTCAAAAAACCAATACATTAATGGATGCACTGACCTGCCAACCTTTCCCCTATTTCATCTTTTTGATAGGTTATTAATTTATTTATTTATGTCTTACTGCAAACCATCTTGAGATACTGGGGCAAAATACTTTTTGATATCCATTCTGTCCCAGGATAAATTGTTCCCTAAGCAGAAAATCATCCTCTTTGTCCAAAAGACTACTCTTTAGGTGCTGTAGAGCAATGAGCATTTTGGACGTTGCCTGACAGAGAAACTTGGTACTGACCTGGTGCATTGGAATGTTTTGGCTTCACAATTTTTATTCCAATTTCTTTATATTCCAAACAGGCTGGAATTCATGTGTCAAGCCAAATCCAGACCTAGTAATACAATGACACAAATAATTCTTTTTTTTTTTTTAATTCTTCTTTTTCTTTGTCTAAAACAGTAAGGAAACATGCATTCAGGTCTGGTAAAGATGTAACATTTCTAATTTCTCGAGTTCCTTGTTCCTAACATATCATATTAATATTAATTATTGTAATTTCCTCCTATAGTAGCAACTTTATTTTTTTATCAAAACAATAGTGTCACCAGTGAAGAACAAATATTCTGGTGGCATCTAAAAGGAGATGTAATAGCACTATGGATAGTTTTAACACCTATCTAATGACCTGAATTTGGAAATTTAAGGGCTGTGGCAGGATTTGGATTCATCTGTTTCGTAGGGAGAGTGATGCCATGCATTTAGTTGGATCTCAGGCACTGAGCGCAGCAGACCTCTGCCATGGACATTAGTTTTGGGTGGTTGTTGAACAACCTGTTGTCATGGGACAAAAGGCAGAAAACTAGGTTGACATGTGGACAAACTGACTTGGATAGTTCCAGCTGAAATTCCCTGGAAATCAGAAGAGTAAGTGGAGACAAATCAAACAGCACTTCATTCTGGGGCAATTCTGCTACACAACAACCACTGCTCAAAGTGAAATACCACAGGGAGCTAGCTTGAGCCCTGCAGCTCTGGGGGTTGTTGTAGGTTGTACCTTATCACAAATCCATAATTTACAGAATCACAGACTGGTTGAGGTGGGAATGGACCTCTGGAGATCATCTGGTCCAACCCACCTGCTCAGGCAGGGCCCCCTACAGCCATCTGCCCAAGGCTGCGTCCAGTCAGGTCTTGAATATCTCCGTGTCTTAGGAAAAGCGCCTTGGAATTGCGATGACTTCAGAGATGCCAGGTCCCACTGGGTTTGCAGCTCAGCAGGGAACAAGGTAGACAAAATCAGCCAACTACCGGCAACTCTCAGCTCCTGCTAAGTTTCAGTCAATAGGATAATGTTTTAGATTAGGAAAGACAAATGAAATCCAACATCTCCTATTACCAGCCACTGCTCTTCATCACGAGCTCCTCCAAAATTTGGAGTTTAGACTCAGGACATGCCTATTTCACAAAATTGCTGTCAGCAGCATGTCTCCAATTCTTCTTTCTCTAAGTGACTAGCTCAGATGAAAGATGTTAGCTTTCATATGTTATCCATTCTTTTTCTAATTTTCTTGGCACAGGACAATGATTATGCACCTGAAGATCTTGACTCTGCTAGTGACACCGTGGGGAGTGACAAGGCCAGTGTGACAGAATTTTATAGAATGATGGAATAGTTTGGATTGGAAAGGACCTTAATGATCACGCAGTTCCAACCTCTCTGCCATGGGCAGGGACACCTTCCACTTGACCAGGTTCAGGGTTCCATCCAGCTTGCTTTGTACACCTTCAGGATGGGGCATCCACGACTTTTATGGCTATCCTGTCCCAGTGCCTTACCACCCTCACAATAAGGAATTTCTTCCATGTATCTAACCTAACTTTCCCTACTTTCACTAAACTTTTATTAATTTTTTGTAACCGTTCATTAACTCTCAGTGAGCGCTAAAGAACTGCCAGTAATAAAACTCCGTGGAATCAAATCTGAGTAATCAGGTTAAAGTGAAAATTTGAGTTTATTCTCTTGTTTTCCTCTGGTATGGTTAGTTCTTTCTAAATGTCATTTTTGGTTTTGAAAGTACAGCTGTTGTAATATGTTCATAAAGCTTAAGATTGTATCAATTTGCCAGCTGTGAGCATACGAAATAAACACTAAATCAGAATAAACTTACGCTGGAGGAAGCGTTGAATGGAGCGATTGTGGAGCTTTGCATTTTTTGTAATAAATACTTTGTTTTAGCACCCTCTCTCGGACACAGACCAATACTGCTGGTGTTTACTCTTAAAGGCTCAGTTAAAGCTGGAAAGCAATTGCAATGTACAGGGAAAATCCTTGGCTGTAGTCACAGGTACAGTTTAGTTATATGGTTTGTTATTCCATCAATTGAGATAAACAGAATTTTTCCATCCTTCTTATGCTCATCATCTTCATATGAATAGTCTCTGTTGTTCATTTAAGTCAGCCAAGAACTGGGAAAAGATTGATGGCTCCAAAGCAAATACTGAAGGTGAGTTGTTACAAAAGGCTGTAGTTAGATGCGCTCTTCCTTGCTCTCTGCACATCTGTGAGGAGCCTGCTGGAGTTAACTGCTGTGATTTGTGGATGGACCTGAATGTTTTCTCTTACATCTGTTAGTATTTAATGTTAGGGAGGCCCCGGTTTGGGATCGTGGCCCTGCTGTGTTGAGACCTGCACCCAAGAGTTCACAGTGTGATGCACAACGGTGCAGAGGGAAAAGGGTGGGGGGAAGCTGCTCTTTGTACTCCCACCCTGGGAAAGAGAAGTGTATTAATGCCAAAAGAAAGTCAGTAGTGTGAAGGACACCGAGTATACTCTGAATAGCAGAAAGGGCTACAATTTGCACCTTCTGCATGAACTATCACTACCTGGCCAGCTTCTGGGGTACAGCTCATAGGCAGTGAAGCTTCTATATGTTGTCTTGGCTCCAGTTGCTGGTATGGTTGCCAGTTACCTTCAAAGATACTGTATGCGCCAGGAGAAGGATTAAAAAATTAGAACACTGTAGAAAAAAAACTGCCTGGATTACTTTAACTTGCTCTCCTTGTACATATTCATTTTAATAAGCCTTATTTGCGATAATAGCCCTCGGCAAGACTCCTCAATGCATGGTGCCGATGATAATAAACAAACAGGAGGCCATGAATGATGCAAGAACCTGGAAAAAGGACAGAAACCAATCTTGTTAAAGTGGCTGAAATTCCTTTTCCAGACTACAACACACACTTTATATAGGATAATTTCTATGATATTTACGTATCTTTTTTTTCCTACAGCTAGTCAATGAGTTTGTTCTTCCTTCTGCTGGCTGCCTCTAGGTAACCGAGTGCAGATTTGTCAAAGTGCTGAGCACTTACAGCAGTACCTGACAAAAGCTGTTCTACAAATAGACTAAATCAAGGGAGGCATGAGATTTTCCCCATATGCCAGCTCAAAAGGAGGCCAGAAGAGGCAGTCAAAAACCAGTTGATACTTCAAATGTGTATTTCAGCCTCAGTTCTCTCCCTGGTAAAGGAGGGATAATAACATCCCTCCCCCTGTCTTGCTATGCAAACACAAACACTAGTCAACTGGCTGCTGTGAAACAACTGGTTAGTCTAGATTCATCAGCTCTTGCATCCTGAAAATAAGGCCTGTGCCCTCAGCATCTGCGCCCCTCTTCCCTGAGCTAAAGAGTTTTTAGCTGCCTTACTCCCAGCACTGCAGGGTCTTGCTGCTTGGAGGAAACATGTCAGGGAATGGGTCAGCTGTATCCAATTCTGTAACTCCACATTACACACATACACTTAAGGAACTGGATAGGACAGGGTTAGATCTGTATAAACAATCTTGTATCTGAGCTTCAGTGATCAGAAAACCTCTTGTGTCCAACAGTAACCCTGTTTTCTTTTGCGTGATTTCATGGGGTTTGGAAAAATGACGACATCCACATTGCAGCTCACTTATCCCAAGTGCATCACCATGGGTATTGTACAATTTTTTGGCACATTAGCAATGAAATGACATCTAGCAGGATGGATGTGTGTTTATTCATATAATTTAACTTTAATCTGACAAAAAATCTTAGATGGAATCCTTATAATAATATGTTTGGGTTTTTTCATTCAGATGGAGATCTGTATATAAGTTTCAACTGACACAGTGTGTTCCAAGTGGCTCAAAAGAAAGGTCATAGAGAAAATCCTCCTGGAATTCATGTGGTCTCTGAACACATGAAGGTCAAGGTAATTGTGATTAGTCAACATAGATTTATGAATGGTAAATCACACCTAACTCACCTGATGGTCTTCTACAATAAGAGGACTAGTTTGGTGAATGAACTAGGGAAAAGGACACTCAAATAAGTAAAATTAAGGTTTTCCAAATTGGGCATACATTGATTAAATGGCCCTCAATCTGTAGAGTGCAATATGAAAACTCTAATCACTAGTTGTTTTCATTTTTTACTTCCTAATGTATCTGAGTTGGAGAGGACCCATTAAAATTGAGTCCCACTACTGGCCCCACACAGGACACCCCAAGAATCACACCATATGCCTGAAATGCCATATTGCCTTGAATGGCAATGTTTGATCGCATATATATATATGATCCTTGTGTGTATATATTTGTATATTTATCTCCATGTATATCCATGACCTATATACATGGATCACATATATTTATCACTCCAAAATTACTTGGTTCCAAGATAATTCTTACTTCAGTTACGACCGCTGTGTGATTCTGTGATGTGAATTAATCAACTATCACTAATAAAACAGTTTGGAACCAGAGAATGATGTAGATGAAATATTTAATAGCCCTGTGACACCTATTTTACAGAAAAGGGAAGGTGGTGGTCCCATACCCAGAGAACTTACTCTAACTGTAGAGGACAAGCAAAAAATCAGAGAAACAGAACATTGGAGCTAGGAAGGAGTTTGTTTTTCGAAGTTAATATGATAGTAACTGTTAGTGCTGTTTATGTGCAATACAGATGAAACCTTCTTTAAGTACATGTAACAAGACTCAAATTACAATGACATTCAAAGATCAGGAGGCACATCAAAGTAAAAACTTGAAAAATAACAGAAAATATGTTTCAAATTAAATGATACTTGCCAAAGACACACTAAGTTTTTAATACTCTAGGGAGAGTGTAAACAAGGCTGGGAATGTAAGGAAAGGCGGCTAGGAATTGAAAGAGTGGACTGTGATTTGGTGAAGTGACAGCAAATTTAAGGGCATGGATCTGCATGTCTAGAGGTGTCTTCAGAGGAGGAAAAACGTGGCATGATGTCTGAGATCATGAAAACAAAGAATTTTTAGCTTCACTTGAAAGGAGAGATTTTTAAATGCTGCATAAAGTACACACAAAGGAGAACTGGACTAGCTTTCTCTGATGTCTTGCTGCAATGGTGGCACCTTCACAGGAAACACAGTTTTTAGTAGTTTTAGAAACATTAACCAGCACCTTTTACACTACAAAGGAAAGTTATAACTTTATTTCAGTGCCAAGAGCAAAGTCCGTATCACAATCAAGATTAGCTCACAATTCCTGGAGACATTATTTCCTCAGGTTTCTCTTAAGTGGGGAGGGCCGGCTTTGAAGTGTCACCACAGTGTCAACAGAGAGCAAGAGCCAAGGTCACACAGCATTCGAGCCCCTCCGAGCTGGCACAGGTAGAGGCCTGGGTATTCCTTATGGATCGCACCGAGGGGAAGCAAGGCCAGGAACGCCAAGAGGGAGGAGGAGGAATTAAGAGATCAGGTTGCCCCACCCTTAAACCTCAACCACAGAACCATAAAATGATGGAACCACAGAACGGCTTGGTCTGGAAGGGACCTTAAAGGCCACCCAGTTCCCATCTTCTCTGCCACGGGCAGGCACACCTGGTCGCTCGGAGCCTGGCCTGGAATCACCGACCTAAGCCCCCAGACGGGGCACACGTGTCTCCTGGGGTCTCTCTGCCGTGCTCGGGGCTTCAGCCTCCAGGTTTTACCGCACCTGAGCCTCGCACAGCCCGCGCCGCCCCCCGCCGTCGCTGCCGCCCCTCACACAACCCTCACCGCCCGCCGCCATCGCTGCCGCCCCCCCTCGCCGCGCCGCGGGGCACGCCGGGACTTGTAGTCCTCGCTGGGGGGCGCTGCCCTCCCACTGCGGCCGGCGGAGGGGCGGGAGGAGGACTACAACTCCCAGCAGGCATCGCGCCAGGGCGCCGCGCCCCGAGCCCCGCCCCGCCCCTCCGCGGCGGAAGGAGGAGGCGGAGGCGGCGGAGGAGAAGGAGAGGCAGGAGCGGGGCCGCCGGCCCAGCCCGGCCCGGCTCGGCTCCTCTCGCCCGCCCCCAGCCGCGCCATGTGGCAGAGCATCGGGCTGACCCTGCTGGTGATCGTGGCCACGCTCGCCTGCGTGCTGCTCTTCATGCTGTGCGGTGAGCGGGGCTGCGGGGCGGGGGTGGGGGGGGCTCCCCTGCCGGCCTGGCTGCGGCCCGAGCCCGCCCCCACAGCCCCGAGCCGGGCCCGTGGGCTGCGGTGGCTCCTCTTGGCCCGGGCTGGCTGTGGGGAATGGGAGGGCACCGTGCCCCGGGGCGTGGGGGGCCGTGTGGGCTGCGCAGCGCCCTCTGCTCTTTGTTCCCCGGGGCGTTCCGAGCCCTGATGCGCTCCCAGAGCCTTAATTCGGGTCTGACTCGGTGTCTCCTCCCAGACCGGCGGCTTTGTTTGCCCTCGGACCCCTGAGCACTCAGCCTGTGAGGCGTGTACATGTGTGGGTGTGAAATGCCAGGGAATGCAAGGAGTAAACTCAGGGCTGGCATCTCTCTGCTCCTGACATCTGTTTGCTCGCAGAGACTGAGGGCAGCTCTTGGCAGGCCTTTTCTGATGTGGGTCGAGAAGAGGAGGCACAGGAGTGACCTTATCCCTCCCTACAAACACCTGAAAAGGGGCTGTAAGTGGGGTGGGGGCCAGTCTCTTCTATCGTGCCTGCAGTGAGGGGAGCAGAGGAAATGGCCTTAAACTGAGGCGGGGAGTTTCAGATTAGGTACGAGGAAACCTTTTTTTCACTGATAGAGTGGTCAGGCATTGGAATAGGGTGCTCAGGGAGATGTTGGAGTCTCCATCCCTGAAGGTGTTTAAGAGCCGCTGAGTGATGTGGTTTAGAGGCTACAGTGGCAGTGCTGTGTGGATGGTTGGGCTGGATGATCTGAAGGGTCTCTTCCAGCCTTGATGATTCTGTGATTCTATGGGCCAAGGCTTCCCTCTTTGGTTTTGTTTTGTTTTTTTAAATATGCAGAGAGTAGGGTTATTTCAATGGGAGGTACAACTTGCAGGTCTGTTGGAGTTGTTGGAAGAAATCAGCAGTGCAGAGTGGGTGTGATGTGACCCATATGCTGAGCTTGGAGCTCTCAAAAAAAGCCAAACCCAACAACAAACCACCAGAAAACATACCACCAAACTCAAACTGTGCTATAGCTTGTGATAAAAGGCTTGTGAGACTATAAACCCACCTGGCACTTTGAGGCCAGGGTTAGGGTTCATAAGTGATTGCTTAAAAATCGAGGGAACAAAGTGAGGAGTCAGCTGACATGTAATACTTCACAAAAAATGTTAATTGTGGTCAAGTTGACAAAGCATTGTGGAAAGATTTTTTGCACTATCAGGAGATTGGATAGTGAAATGGGAAGTGAAGTCCAATACTAATAGGTTCGAAGTAATGCACATAGAAAGTGTGAAATCTATACCTGCATAATTTATGTAGAGAAATACAATGGATTCAGACTGAGCTGTAAGTATCCCAAAGAAAGGATCAGCTCAAGTAATTGCAAGTATTTCTCCAAAATATGTTTGATGCATCATAGCAAGCAAACAGGCAAATCAGACATTAGAAGCTTGAAATAAAGTGGAAAATGTCATTTTACTGCTCTAGGAATCATCCGTGTGAGTGTGTCTCCAATGGTGTATTTTCTTTTTAAAGGTAAAAAACTTAAAATCCTAGTTTGTTTTTGAAAGATAGAGTTTTCTAAATGATTTTATGTTGAGAGCTGTGAAATGATTTCTTTGTGAAGAAACTCTAAACAGGTTAGATCTGTTTAGCCTGGAAAGCAGGTGACTGGAGGAAGGGTGATGGTTATAACACTGAATGGCACGTCAAAGGTTAAGTGGGAATGGTTCTGAAATTTCATCATGGCAGAGCAGTTGGACTACATAAAGTTAAATGATGGAGCAACAGGCATAAAACACAAAGTTTTCTTTGACACAGTGGGGAAATAAATTGCAGGTTCATCAACAAAGAATATTTTGGGTGCTGAAACTTCTCTCATTCAGAGTTCATGGAAGAAAGGTCAGCAAATTTAAGCAATAGTAATAAATCTTTAGTGACAAAATTTGTGAAATATAACTGGAACTGCAAGGCTATACTTCTCTTGGTCTTGTGCTCTTTTCCTGCATGTCCTATACTGTCTGTTGTTACAGACTAAACAGTGACCTAAGTGGATATTTATTCAAGTTTCTCTACCCTCATTAGATATTGACTGGTCACTTTTCACCTTTCAGGAAGCGAAGCATGGTACTTGCTACAGGTTTTGTGTTTTCCGAGTATGCATACGAGATCTTTGCTTACTGTCTTGCTGAATGATTAATACGATTTTGCAACACCAGTGTTCAAACTCAGAAGCAAGGATCGTTTTCTTCAGGCCTTTCTGCTTTTGTCTGTATGGGACAAATGGAATTGAAATGCTAAGCATCTCTTTAACTTTGCCTGCTAAGATAAACATTTGCCTCGTGCTTTCTTGCATAAAGAGAACAGAAGTAATTATACATATTGTGCATTCATCTTGAACGCAGTGAATACTTTGCTTTGAATCCCTTCAATGTATTTTGCTTTCAACAGTGTCAGAGTTTATAAAATGATTGCTTAAAGTCACCTTGTTTTCAAAAGTACTGAACATGAGAAGCTGATGTGTTCACTGGGGGTTTTTTGGGAGCAGACATTTGAACTATTACCCTGTTAAAAGTGACTCTGTAGGATTTGATAATGATTTACGTTATTTGTAATTATTTTTTCCATCATACAACGTTTATTAATTAATTAATACTGCTACACTTCCAGTTCTCTTGCCATGGAAAATATTCAAGGAAAACAGTGTCAAGAACACTATTAGAAAAAACTGAGTACAAGCTACTCTCAGTTTAATTCTTTATCTGTGCTAGTGATAGGCAGTTTTATGGGAGGGCCAACAGGCTATAAAGAACAGAGACCTGTGGGTAAGAAACTGCCTGAGTGCTGTGTGTGCCAGCCAGGAGAATGTACAAATTAATGGACAAATCTGACATAAGAATGACTGGATATAATCTTGAGTGAGCTTGGTCTGATTGCAAAAATATTATACAGCCATCTGATGGGAGGTATTGAAGCAGCCCTGTGAAAAGGACTTAGAGGGTCAAGAGCCTAAAGACGTGAAGTTTGTATTTTGAGTGGCTTATAAAAGGACTTGTGTGATTGCCTGCAGAGAACAATAAACTGAAATATACAGGAAACAGCATCATGTGGATTTCTGCTGCCCATAACAAATATGATGTGAGAAGTGCTATCAAAATTTCATAATGGGGCCAAGAAATCACTTTATTGTTTTTTCTGAAGTGAAAAGACAAAATTCAGAGCACAAATTATCAGAAGTTACTTGGAATAGTTCTTCAGCCATTTGAAAAGCAAATGTTTATGACTGAATCAGGCATTTATGTCTATAAAAGTACTTTTGATAAATGACCTGATTTCTTTCTCTTTTAAATATTTCTGGAACCTTACAACTGCTACTTGCAGTGTTAATCTGAATGAGTTAGAAAGCAGGGAAGACTTGCAACTTAGCAGTGTCTCTATTTGTAAACTGGTCACATCTGACATAGAAACCATTGAGGGCCTGTAAACAGCAAGTTTTCAATTGCTCTTTTAAAAATTGGACTAATAACTTGCATCCATTTATTTTTATTCCTGCTTTTTCTGATTTTCTTTCTCTGGTCATCTTATTGCTGCTTTTGTGTATTCCGCGTTCCTCTGCAGATGGAAGGAACTCGTGCATAGTCAAGGATACAGGGTAAGATAAAATACCAGCCAAGGTGAACTCTAGTAATGCTTACCTCTGTGTATTTGTTTTATTTTCCCAGTGTAGTAAGGCATGGAGCCGTGTGAAATTGCAGAACTGCCTTCAGTGGGGACAGATGGAAATGTTCATTTCGTTTGGCAAGAGAGGCTAATGAGATGCGATTTGAAAGATACAACCTTAAAATAAAAACCATGTAACTCAAAGTGCTGAAATGAATGTGTGGTTCACTTCACAAGTGTGAATTTGGTTGCAGGTGGAAAAACATTTGAGCCCTAAATTCTACCTGAATAACTTTTCTTTAATGCTGTGTTTAAACAATTTTGTGACCATCTTAATTGAGTGATTCTTGTGAAGTACCTCAACAGATGAAGAAAGTCAGGCTTGATTAGAACACTAATAAAGAGAAAATACCCTGTAATTTGAATTTGGGTTTTGAAACTGTTACAAATTGGAGATTGGAAGAGGACAAATTTCATTTTGATCAGTCAGGAAGCAGTAAGTGGTAGAGCATTGCATTAAATGGGACTAGATTTAAGGAGCTGTGCAGAGCCAAGCACTGTGTCACCTGATGTCCTCTGTTATTCCAGTGTCAAAGTAGTGTGTGCTTCCTTCAGTCTGAACCTCTCCATAGCAAAGCTATCTACTATTTTAAAGATGCAGATGAAGTGACTTGTCTGTGGTTACAAAAGTCTTCTGACACAGAGCTCAGAGTAGAACCCTGTTCTCCTAAATTGTAGGTTAGCATCTAAAGCCTTGTACTCATTGTTTTGCAGCAGTAGCTGCTTAAGGTTTTCTGTGATGGACACTTCAGCATTTGAATATAGGTAACATTCACCTTGGTGATACCCTGGTCCTAAACTAATCCTCATGCTCTAGAATAATAGCATCCTATTTTCAAATCAGTAGGGACACAGAGAAAAACCGATCTTGCAACACTACACGGGAATACTACAGCAAGGTCAGAATTAGAAGCCAGATCTTCAGAGTCTGTCTTGTGCTGTTACTGCATCACCATCCTTCCTTTCTTGGTTTCACTTGTATTTGATACAAGAAAAATCAAGTTGCTTCTCCCCAGCACTCCATGTTGGACCAGGGGTTTTTGTTCTGTTTGCTGTTCCTGATTCAAATGGAAGAGGAAAATGTGCTCCAATAAAGAAAACCCTCTGTTAGCTGTTGCTTGTACAAGCCAGTGTAAGCTGAATGAAATAGATGGACCTGAGACTTCTCACCTTTTGAGGGGGGAGTAACATTGTTGTTGGGTCACTTGCATTTCTTTCCCCTTTACAAAGAACTAAGAGCTGGTGTGGGAAGTAACAGAAAAGGTAGTTTTAATGAAGCCTAGTAAAATCATAAAACCTTTGTAAGATGTTACATACATCTGTTTATGAGTCAGTAAAAGAGACTTTGACTCATGGTCCCATCTTCACAAACACGTTGCATCGTGATTTATGAGAGGGGGTTGACATACTGATGGTACAATGCTCAATGTGGCTTAAATGTCTTTGGATTGCACCTGGCTGTGGCATTTTAAGTGAGTCAGTGGCTCCCTGTTTTTGATGAGTACTAAACTCTGCAAGGCTGGGAGCTGCTATTTTGCCTAAAATGCAAAATACTGTTCGTGGTAGATTGGATTTTGCAATTCAGTATCTGCTAGATCAAGGGCTGGAGCCCCTTCTTTGCACTGCAGTGATGTACTGTTTGAACTGGCTTACTAGTCTGACAGGCAACTTCTCTCACCAGTTAACACAGATACATTATATGTTATATTTGGCATGACATCACTGCTTGTTTTCTGAAAACATATTGTGGGTATGCTGTTTGGCTTCCACAGGTTCAGTCATGCTAAGAATGATTTGAAAAGGTAAATCAAATGGCCAAAGAAAATAAAGCAAGCAGTGGAAGACTGATCCTAATCAAATATTTTGTGTGTGGTGAAGCTAAATCAGTAGGACTTCTTTGAGAGCAGTTTACCTGAACAAAGTGGAAGCATTTGAGATGTAAACTGATGGTGTCAGGTACCTGCCCAGGAAGAGTTCTACAGCAGAAAAACTACAAAGCTAAATTGAGCCATGTATAGACAAGAATGCATAGAAATGCCCATTTTACAGAATCAGCTAGGTTGGAAAAGACCTCTGAGATTGAGTCCAACCTATGACCTAACACTACCTTGTCAACTAGACCATGGCAGTAAGTGCCACATCCAGTCTTTTCTTAAACACCTTCAGAGACGGTGACTCTACCACCTCCCTGGGCAGCCCGTTCCAATGTCTAATCACCCTTTCTATGAAGAAATTATTTGTAATGTCCAACCTAAGTCTCCCCTGGTGCAGCTTAAGACCATGCCCTCTTGTCCTGTTGCTGGTTGCCAGGGAGAAGAGACCAACCCCCACCTGGCTACAG
>JAWWEU010000081.1:64055587-64121953 GCA_035583155.1 Acropternis orthonyx | reverse complement strand
CCTACTGGTGGATTTGGCCCATCTCTGCAGCCTGTCCAGGTCCCTCTGCAGAGCCCTCCTGCCTTCCAGCAGATGGATGCTCCCCCCACAGCTTGGTGTCATTTGCAAATTTGTTAGTAGTAGATTCAATTCTCTCATCCAGATCATCAGCAAGGGTATTAAACAGGACTGGGCCCAGCACTGATCCCTGGGGGACACACTGGTGACCTGCTGCCAACTGGATGTAGCTCCATTCACCAGCACTCTCTGAGCCCACCCCATCCAACCAGACCTGCAAACTGCACATGTCCAAGCCACGGGCTGCCAGCTTTTCCAGGACTATGTCATGGGAGATGGTGTCAAAGGCTTTGCTGAAGTCCAGGTAGACACATCCACAGCCTTCCGCTCATCCACCAGGTGGGTCACCTCGTCATAGAAGGAGATCAGGTTGGTCAGGCAGGACCTGCCTCTCCTAAACCCATGCTGGCTGGTTCTGATCCCCCAGCTGTCCTGTAGGTGCCGTGTGATCGCATTTAGGATGATCTGTTCCATAACTGTGCCAGGCACCAAGGTCAGGCTGACAGGCCTGTAGTGTCCCAGATCCTCCTTCCAGCCCTTCTTATGGGTGTGCATCACACTGACCAACTTCCAGTCATCTGGGACCTCCCCAGTGAGCCAAGACTGGTGATAAATGATGGAGAGCAGCTTGGCGAGCTTTCTCCAGCTCCCTCATCACCCTAGTGTGGATCCCATCTGGTCCATAGACTTGTGAGGATCTAGGTGGCTCAGCAGGTCACTAACTGCTTCCTCCTAGATTACAGGTCTCTTTGGCTCTCTGACTACCAGCTCAGGAGGCCAGTTGTACTGAGGATGACCTGTCTTATTGTTGAAGACTGAGGCAAAGAAGGTGTTCAGTACCTCAGTCGTTTCCTCATCTTTGGTAACTATATTCCGCCCTCCTACTGTGTCCAGTAAAGAATGGAGGTTTTCCGTGCCCCTTCTTCTGCTATTTATGTATCTATAATGTGTTGCCTTTTTTTGTGTGTATTTTGAATTACTTTACAATTATTTTCTTTTTTAAAATATGCTGTTATGTAACTTACAGTTCTCCAGTATGGCACGGTGCCTTGTGTTACCATTTTGCAATGTTCTTAAGAGGAGGAGAAATTAATAGACAATGCTTTGTCTTTTGATTCGGAGGTAACTCAGTACTGTGAATCTGCCTCCAGGCTTTTGTGTCTGTGTGTGTGGTTTTGTTTAATGATGTATTTAGTTGATACTGTTGCTGGAGAGATTTTTCTCTTATCCAGAATAACTTGTTCTTTAGTAGTCTGCTTATTTCCAAGGAAATTCTTATTTGTTTAGTAAGAGTGAGGCGACAGGGAGTCTCAGCTGAAGAGGCAGTCTTAACTTGATTCAGACAAGTGTGTTTGTTGGGGATTTTTTTTTTTTTTTAAACTTTCCATCCAAGCTGGCACAGTTACTGGAGCAAGTGAAAGAAAAGATCTTTCTTCTTTGATTGCTTTATACCTCAATGTCTGTGGTACAGGCTGGGAGATCTTGTGAGGTTTTGAAACTCCACGCTTCAAGCCCTCTCATGATTATCTTTGGCTAAGCCTGCTGTAATTTTCTTTTCAATCCACTGCATTGTGACTTGCTCAGTTGCCTGTTATCATTGATCTGGTTGTTTGTCTGCTATAACCGGTCTTGTTGGCTAATTACTTATACTGTCTTATTTGTAGTCTTGAGCTAGAGAGGTCTAAAGTCTCTTTACAGTACTTGGTGTTTCGGATACTCAGACCATTGCCCTCTCTAACTCAGACCAAATACTGCAAAGAAATTAGTACGGTTTTTCTTGAGAGTGTGAACTTCAAATGTTCTTTAGTATTTCTCAACACACACATGGTGGTAATTCTCTGTGTTAAGTAGCCTGTTTGCAGTGGTAGAGGAAGCATGTGGTTTGCTTTATTTAGCTTATGTTAAAATATCCCTTTAAGGGGTATTTATTGACACCAAAGTTATTCAAGTCATGCTTCTGTAAAGTGCCCTATAACCCTTCTGGGAATGCCCTGAATACTTTTGGCTCATCCTCCTCCCTCCCTCCTCCATGTGCTGTTCTCTGGAAGTAATGTGTCTCTCAATAATTCACTTAGTGGGTGTTTTAGTTAGGATTTTAAACAGCCAAATAGAAGTGCAACCCCAAGAAAACATATGTGGCTTACAGTTGCCCCCGCCATGTGCTTACGTGGATTTAGTAGAATACACTTCCCATGCACTTCTAAGTCAAGTGTCTCAAACGTTGTCAACAAATTGGGAGGTTGAAGGCATTTGTAAAGAACTTGTAATATTCTGCACTTTCTTGCAAGTGCCCTGTATTTACTTGCAATATTTTATGTATTTCTTTCCTGTGTGAACTAGAAATGAGCATGGCTTTTGAAAATTTAATCACTTCTAATGGTGTTTAGAACCATAAGAAAAATGGATTGATTTTAGGTCTCTAGAATGCACAAAGCATTGAAGGTCTCAGGGAGCTGAAATGCCCTTCAATGAAAGAAACTTTCAGATTCAGTTTAGTCACAAGTCATTTCAAGGTTTAGGTATTCATGGGAAAGGAACTACTTGTGTGGCCTTTAGGAATTAATTTAGATCGTAAAAGGTTGTCATAAAAAAGCTTTCCTCCAACTTTTCTCAGCAGCAGAGAAATTACGGAAATTAAAAAACTGCAGGATGTGAAAAGTATTCCAGGAGGAAAGGGAAGGGTGGGATCTCATTTTGTCCTAAGCTCTGGTTACAGAAGAGGACAAAATACAGTGGTGCTGTGGTTATATAAGTGCCACTTACTAGTCTTTCTCCCCCTTGCCTAATATGTCTCTGTTGTCCATGCTCAGAAGTCTGTTTCTAATGACAGCTGTGTAATTGTGAGAACAGATAAAATAGGGCTCTTAATATTTGAATAGGTCAGCAGTATAGGCTCGAGTAGCTAGCAAGACCTTCTGAACAGAGAGTGGGACTTAATTTATAGCTCTATGCGGGACAGATGGTTTTTGGTGTTGCAAATGATGGTTGTGTGGCATTTGTTTTCAAATAGCAGTTTAAATTTTGCTCCACTAAACTGTGTATTTCACAGAGAAGTTGTATTCCTGTTCTGTGGGTGATGAAACTTGACTGGTTAGCTAGAGGCAAAGGGATATCAGTAGTTTCTAGCTGCATAAGATTTCAGTCTCTCTTGACCTAAATACATAGATAAAAGGCAGACCTTTTAAAATGAAAATTTTGGTTTAGGTTTAGATGAACTTATATCTGGTTTTTAAGTTCCTTGGCTGCCTGTTAGAGAAAAACACAGACAAGAGAGAGGAGGAGAAGGAGATGGATCTTAAATATCTTGTAAGGGACATTCCAGAAATGTGACCATTGTAACTCTGCTTGGGTAATTTTGGGACCTAGAACATTTTAGCCGCAGAGCAGAACATAAATTTACCAGAGAATGTTAATTTTACTTTAGAGGAATTTGGGCATGGTGAGGGAACTCCTTGAATTTGGGGAATGTGGTCTTTTAGTGAACATAAGAAGACTTGTGTGCTTTTCAGAAGAGGATTTATTATAAAATGTGATACTAATTTGAAGATCTCAGCAAGTGTGCTTAATAGTGATTATGTAATGCAGCTTTTAAGATGTGATTTTCAGAATGAAGTGTTTGCTAAGGATAGAAATTCTAGTGCTACCTCTTTACACTACCTGTGTAATGAATCCTGAGTCCTTGTTTTAGATATAACCACAGGAATTCTCTTTCTTCGGACAGTCATGACCTTTTTATGTGTGACGGTGATCGTCCACCTACTACTTGCTGTGGCAATTGAATTTGGAATGTGTAGGTCGTTTCTTGGAGCTTAAATGTTGCTTCTGGATGAGGACAAACTTTATCAAGTTGAATTGATATTTACAGAACTGTGGAAAGGAGTGGATGTGTTGTGGAGGGCTGCCGGGGTTGGCAGCTGGAGGATGGGAGCTGAACAAGTTTTTTCTCCTTTTTCTGATATACTTTGCCTGAGAGTTGACTATCAGTTTGTATGAAGTAACTAAGCAGTACCTTTTTTCTTTCTCCTGCAGGATGGTATGTGGTCTGGCAGTTGTTTTTGTCTAAATTCAAATTCCTGAGAGAATTGATAGGCGATACGGGATCCCAGCAGGGAGACAACGAGCCTTCAGAGACTGAAGCTGAACAGGAGACTCCACCCTCACCTCAGAGGAGCAGACAGAAATCGGCTCGACAGCGAAGGGCACCTACAGAAGACACGACTTAAAGTACTCCATTGAACTCCTGAGTAACTGTGAATGGTTAACCACCTCTGCACTTGTGTGGTTCAGTGGTGTGATCTTACTGAAAAAACTGACTTAAGAGTTGATTGATACCTGCGGACCTTTACTTCTGAGCTACCAATGTATGATGCTGCTCCAGCAGAGGTTTGGGGAGGGCTTCAGCAGCAAGTCATAGAAAGAATACTGGAAGAATGGAGGTGTGGAGAGGAATCTCTGTCAGAAAAGTGCTGAGCTCCTGTAGCTCCTGTCTCAGTATGCAGATGAAAAACAGGTCCTGGACCATAGGCTTAGCCTTTGCATTAGTCTGAACATAGTAAACATTTCAGACTTGAAATAGTTTCTAAATTATTTTTTCTTTACAACACTGTAACTACATATAGTGAAATCGAGTTTTATTTCCTTAGCTGTATCTGAATATATATATATTTTTTCAACTTTGAGAATGCACATGAACTTAAAAAACAGTTGAAAGAATATCCTGCTTTAGAATGTATTCTAAAGTGAGATTTTAGTAAAGTTCTTGTATGTATAAAAGGTATAAATGAAATATGGAAAATCAATATTAGAGGCACATGATTTGGAGGTTTTTATTATCTCCTTAAAAAAAAACAAGGAGGGGCAAAGAAAGCAATCAGATGGCAAGACCTGTTTTCTTGGTTTTGGCATAAGAAGGGTTACAGGTTAAACAGTCCTGCTAGGTTTCTGTATGTTTTTCCTGAACCTTTTACTCCAACTTGTGTTGGAGATGGGAAGGTGCCTGGGTTATGTACTACTCACGGTTTAGGGTTCTGAAGTATCATCTTTGGTATTTGGATATTAAGCACTTCTCTTAATGTGTACACCTTCACAATCAGGTATGTGGTACCTGACATAACTTTTTCCCTGGAACCAGTTGTGGCACTCTGACCAGTTTGGTAGACATCACTGTAACGCTTCTGACAGTGTTACAGCAATGAATTTGGTACCTCATGTTTGCTGGAGGACTTTAGGATTCTTACCAGTAATAGGCAGTTGCTCCTGTCTTCTCTGAGAATGAATTATACAGCTATTTCGACATTGCACTTCAGAATGAAGAGCTCCACTTCTGTTTATCTGGCAACTCTGAAGATTAATGCATGAGGTTTTGGAAAGAGGAGGAACATGCATGTGCCACCTCTGATGTGTGTATGAGAGAGAACTACCAACAGGTCTTGTCTTGAACAGCTTCAGTTTTCTCTCAAAGTTCGGTTATGTGGTAGTGTTTGGATCATTGTTCTGTGTATAAAAACTTAATCAGGACTATAAAATTGTCTTTTCAGCTGTTAAGAAGTTTAAACCTATGGCTTCCAAACTTCTTGTTTGGTTCAATTACATGGCTAAAAGCAGCAGCATTTTGGTTTTTGATCAAGTAGGCCTACATCTGGGAAAAGAGCACTCTTAGTGCCTTTATGTTTTAATTTGTCATCTGTGAATAGTGTTCAAAAGCTAATGAGGGCATTCACTTAAAATCATTTAGATGCTTCAGTATTAAAATGTATAAGATCAGCCCTGACTTTCCTTTGTAGTCTAATAGGCTTTATTTTATTTACATGTGTGTGTGTAAGCATAAGGTTACATTTCAAAGTATGATTAGACAGTGCTATGCACATCTCCTGTAAAAACATGTAGGAATACTGATAGTCTCCTCCCCTATCCTGTGTGCTGGCAAAGGAAATGTCTAATGATGGCTGGCTGTTTTTTGGTTTTTTAGTTCAATTGGTAAAATTCCCATTTATTTAAACTGAGCAAAAGCAATCAGATTCTATTCCGTGTTGCTTTCAGTTTGCCTCACACGCCTTAGTGTCACAGTTTTCTTGTGCGTGTATGTCTTGTCACAGGGTGAGACTTTCAGTTTAGCAGCGCTAACCAAGTACTGATCTGTTTTTCTTACAAATCTAGCATCTTTGTCTTAAACTTTGCTAATATAGGCTTACAAATAAAGATACTTATTTTGTACTGACGTAGGATATTGACACTCCACTTTAGTGCACAGAAGATGGCAAAAGGCTAATGCTTGTAGTATCTCTGGCTGAGATAAGAAACAGTAACTTAGTCCATGCTTCTAGGAGCTGTGAAGACATGTGAAGTTACAGCAATATACATAGCTAGTTCAGGGTAGCTCTGAAGGTACAAGAATCAAGATTCTGGAGCAAGATAAAGAAGGAGAAATCCACGTGGGTTTGAATGCTGACACTGATAAAATATGCAATAAGATGGACATGGAACCTCTGAGTAGCTCATCTGCTCTAGCCGACTTCCTTCTCCCTTCCTTGCTGTCTGTAGGTGTACATTTCACTCCCCAAAATTATCAGTCACTTCTTTTTTAAACAGCTGATGCTATTTTTTTATTGTTGTTGTGACATAGCTGCCAATAATGCTGTCTGCCTAGTGTATAACTTTAATGATCTTACTAGTAGCAGGCCAAAGGTATATTATATAATGTGGTTTGGAAGAATTTTGAAATGCTAATGCCTCCTGTCAATGCATAATTTTTCTTGAAGGAATCTGTAGTAAAATCTTTATACAGGGCACTTCGTGCAAACCTGTAGAAGTGAAGCTGTGTGTGTGTATTTGTGATAAGACCTGAGTTGTGATTGCTGGCAGTCAAATATACTCATGTCTTCAGGTGTTCTTACCAATGTACTTCTGAAATGTTAGTGGTGGGTAAGCACTTAACTTTGATTTGACCCAACCAAGTCTGAAATCTTATGAAGGCAACAGGTTACACAGTTGGTCTTGTTTTGTTTAGTGGGATCTATTTTTAAAACTATTGCCTTATTGTTGCAGCCATTCTCTTGAATGTATTTTGAGTTCTTATTTTAAATATAGTCATATCACCTTTATTGCAGGGGCTGTGTAACTTTGAATAAGCAGTGATTACCTGTGTTGTATGTGACAGTGCTGCAATTTGTGATCACCTTGCTGCTTAATATCAGGTTTTACACTGACCTAGACCTGTGTATGTCCTTCTGTTTTGTTTGGAAATGACCAGCATAAAGAATGTGTTCAGTGTGGTCATTTGCTTCCTTCAGTGTTGGGATGCTGTACCTAAAGCTTCTGTGGTTGTCTGTTTTCATCGTTACCTGTTCTTTTAACTGACTGCACAGATAAAAAATAAAGTAACCAGACTTGATATGAATATTTGTCCTGAGTGGTTTTCTGACTTTTTGTTTTAATGGGATTTTGTCTGTAGAGTAAGACCTGTTACTTGAGTGTGAAACACTGCAAAAGAAGACTTGTCAAAATTCACTTTCTAGCTGGTGTAATACCTGCAGATGACTTCATTTTAAAGGGAAGGTTAATGTATTTCTATTAGAGAAGCTGTTAGTAAAGATGTTTTTTTCTATCTTATCCTTGAAAGTTATCATTTAATTTTAGCAATTAAAAAAACCAAAACCAAACCAACAAAAACCACCTCCTCCCTTCTGATTTTCTGCGTACTTCTAGGTAATTTTTCTAAAAGAAGTATGTTGGTAAAGTGGAAAGTTCTTATTTTGGAAATGAAGATGTACAGAAGGAAATGAGAACATGCTACATCCCTCATTGCTTCTGTTAAGTTAAATGCATAAGTTGTATCCTGTGTTCTTTTATTGCATAATAATTCATTAAAAGAAGATTTTGAATACAAATATTAAATACCTTTAATCTTGAGGGAAATGAGCTCTTTTGCTCTTCTCACTTGTGAAAACAGGCTAATGGAGTGCAGTCAAATGTCTTGATGTCACATGACTTGATCACTTGGGTCTTTTCACCTCAAAAAGTTGGATTTGTGTGTGGGTGGGGGTGGGGGTGTTGGGGGAGTTAATATAAGCAGGAGCTACTATAATCAGTGATGGGCAGCTGGTGTCAGATGCTTGTGAAAAACATGCTTTATTTTCTGCTTTGGTGCTGATCCCAAGGAACCACTTCGTGGTCTGCTCCAGTGGGATGAATAAAGGTGCCATTGGACAACTGCTCAAAGTTCCACCAAAAGCTGTTTTAACTGCTACCACACCTTCCCTATGGGCACTCATGCTCTTAGGGTTCCCTGTGACCTTGGTTCTACGTTATGAAAATACACAAACACAAGTAGTGTTACATCTTGCTTGGACTGTGTTTATATGAACATTTTTTATGTGGGATCAGACTGGAAGCTGTCAGTGTGAATACGCTGGGGCTTATATTAAACCTTTAAGACACGTATATTATCTGTATTCTTCATATCCACCAGGACCTCTTATGTTTTGATCATCTCTGTTATCCCTGTGGGTGTTTATAATCTAAGTGTTGAACTCAGACGGATAAGAAGAAGATATCCTGTACTGGGGAGCTGTGACCTGAGGTACTTGCCAGTGAATCCCTCATGCCTGAGTCTGTGTGTGCTGTACAATTCAGGCAGCTGACTTCCATCCCCACTCCAATAAAACTTCCAGCCTTCTATGCAGGTAACTGTGAAGTTTCAAAAGGAGAAGTTAAATGTAACCTGTGTCTTCCTCAGAACACTGCAGAGGAGAATACCTTGCTCTGTGCCACACCAATTTCCTTTCCTCTTCACTGGAGTATTTTAACATCTTGTATGGGGAGTTAAAAGCCGCCTACCAGCAAACTTGTTTGTTCAGAAATACCACAGGCTGTGGCTTGAAGCAAGTTTTGCTACCACTGCTAATTTGAAACACTGGATTTTTTGTTAGCCTTGAACTTCCTAGCACAGTGCCCTGCTCCTTCTTATTTAAGGACTTAATCAAGAACCTTCTGCCTTTGTGAGAACTTCTTGCTTATTTGAGTTAATTGGAGTTCCTGTGACAAATCAGCCCATCACTGCCGGATGATCAGCTGTTAGCCTTTTCCGTGTTTAAAAATGTTAGGCAACATGCTTGCCATGGTGGAATGCATCAAAATCTGTCTCTTGAACACCACTTGTTTCCAAGGTGAGTGGTTTCAGTTTTGAGGAATGTGAAGAGTTGCTGCTCTCAAGTTCTGGACGGACCCTGCTTTGAGAACCTCCCCAGAAGAAGCAGGAGGTGCTGCCTGGTGACCTGAGCAGTGGCGAAGGGGGCTGAGCTTGGTGCAGGGCGCTGGTGTCTGCAAGGCACGGGCAGGTGGCTCACTGAGGTGGCACATTTAGCTCAGCCATGCCAGGTCTGCAGGGCTGATTGCTCCCTGCAAATGCTGGTAACCCCCTGAAGCCCTCCTGGGTTTGTGGCTGGGCAGCACTGCATCTGCTGTGACTGCTGATCCTGGCACAACTTGGGTTTTGCCTTTCCAGGAACAGAACTGCTCTGATCAGCCTCTGGGGTCAGTGGGGTGGGGTCACATTCACAAACCCAACCTGGCACGTGGGGAAATGCTCATCCTTCCTCCCGACCCGCGGAGGAGGCAGGGAGCTGTGACTTTCACTTTGTGGCTCTGGTTTGTACGTCCTTACTGACTTTCTGTGTCAGCCTCTTTGTTTTCCAAAATCACAGAATGGTTTGGGTAAGAAGGGACCTTAAAGATAATCTAGTTCCAACCTCCATGTCACGGGCAGGGATGTCTTCCACTAGGCAGGGTTGCTCGAAGCATCATCCAGCCTGGCGTGGAACACTTGCAGGGATGAGACAACTACAGCTTCTCTGGGCAAAATCACAAGGTTTACTTAACAACTACCACATTTAAGTACTAGCAATGGCACTTACTCCACCCTTAGTTTTTCCATCTTCCAAAAGATTCAGTTCCTGAGGGCAGACTTGATTCTGCTTTTCCTTGTCCCTGCTTCCAGGGTGTCCTCTCATTTCTCCTGAAGCCTGGAGTGGCGGCACAGGCAGGGGAAAACACTAATCCCTGGAGCGGCTGCTTAAACGGGTGAATTGCTCACAGCGCAGGTCCAGCCTGAATCCTTGGATGGATTTATATCCCGGCTGGATGGGAAGGGCGCGTTGGGTCTGGCTGTCACCACTAGATGGCATGGGCAGCCAGGCTTTGCCAGTAAGGGCTCTCCTGGCAGGGCACCCGATGCTGCTGAGCCCGTGTGTGTGTGCTGTCCATTTATTTTTGTTTATTTTATTTTTTTGGTAGTCTTTCTGCTGGTTTTCAGTGGTGGTGGGAAGCACAAGGGCAGGTCGTTGTAGGGGTTGAGCCTGGGTTTTGTTTGGCTGTATGCTACGTGCTAAAAAAGCTGTGGGAACACGTGGAGTGTGTAGGACACTTGTGTGTTACTCTGTGGCACAGGAGGAACACTTGAGTTTTGCTTTGCAAAGGACAGCGGCCTCAAAAACTACCTGCTGAAAGAAGGGAAGTCTCAAAAATGCCAAGAGGGATCTGCTTTTCTTACCTCTCACCGTGCTTAAGAAAAAAACCCAAACCACAAAACACATCACAGCAGCACTTCAGGCCTCAGGGTTACAAATATACTGTACCAGTGTCAACAGCAGCTTAAGGAAAGTTGGTTTTGTGGGTTTTTACCCCAGTCTGGTCGCTAGAGCAAGCTGCCTGCTGCCCAGATCTCTTCAAAGCCAATTCTCAAGGCTGTGCCCTCGTGCTTCTCACAGTTCTGCTGCAGAGATGTGAGGTGAAATTCCATCCCATCAAAGCTGGTCTAAATCCTGCTGCTTACTGAGCAGGTAAAACAAGGACTCATGATCAGCTTACCTTAAAACCTTCTCCCTGAGTCTAATATTAGTATACACCAGTAGCGGTATAATATTAATAGCATAATTTTGATACCATAATATTAATACTAGACATGGGGACAGAGAGTCTGTGCAACATTTTCTATGATTAAAGATAAAAATCCTTAAGAATGGGATAGAGATACAGTGGGAGCCTTGTTGCGTTAACCCTGGTAATGAATCTCTGTATCGAAGCTGAGGGAGAAGGAGGGAGCACTTTGTTGCACAGGGCTTTGGAGAAACCTGAGTTCCCTTTATTGAGCCCCTCATTTATTACTCAAGAGTTACAGTGAGTGTCCATTAGCAAATCTAACATTTACACTTGCTGGCATCAAAAATTATTCCTTTTTTCACTCTGTGTGGCTTGCCAGGGAAACAAGGCTTATTTCAGCTGTGCAGGTGTGTGCCTGAGGAGTCCTTCATCTGCTTTTTGGGTCTGGAGGGCTTCTGCTCTTGTATTAATGATCCCTAGTGCTTGGTGAGACTCTAAGTCAAAACTGAGGGTGAATGCTGGGATTAAATATTTGGCTGTCTGTAATGCCCTAGCAGGGCTGAGGGTGACACTGGCTCTCACACCACTGCTCTGCCTGGAAGCAGGCAATTCCATGGGAAGCACAAATGCCACTGGACCACGGCAGCTCTGGCCATCCACCCCCCTGCAGGAGCCTGGGCAGGAGAAAGGAGCCTCTGCCCTGTGGCCAGCAGGAGGAACAGCTGAAGCCAACCTTTTTCATGCGTGCTGTTTAAGTGCTAAAACAGACAGGGCTTCTATTTTTCTCTTGTCCAGACTCCAAGCCGAGGTTGAGTAGCCAGGATCCGTCTACAACATCAGGGAATACTTTAGTGACACTGTGTTTTCTCCCTTCTCCAAGACCCTTGCTCTCAGTTCATGTTAGGTGAGATGTGCTCATCATGAATACTTTGAGCAGGTGGAGAGTGCTCCGAAAGTAACCGTGATGGATAGCAGGGTAAGGGAAAGCTGTAGGGAACGGGAAAAAGTGTGCCGAGAGGAGTGGAATGTGCATCTGGTGGGATTCAGTGCGCGTTTCCTGCTCTGGGAAGAAGACACAACAGACTGAGGACACTGTTTCAAGGTACAGGCACATGGCAGGAGCAGTGTCTTTTCTAGGATTGCCAAGTACCTCAGTGGCGGCTGCAGCATCAGGTTTCTTGGGATGTCCCATACATAGATAAACACTTCACACAGTAGGTAATGAAAGCCTATAACCTGCTGCCACAGGATGTCACAAAGATAAGGTTGTGAACCTGCAAATACAGTCTAATGAACACTTTCATGGGCAAATCCATGTTCAGAGGATAATGAGAGGTATAGGCAGGGATGTATTTCCTAATGTCCCCTATCCAATGATCATGAGCACTAAAGTGAGTCAGATTAGTGAGTGTACCCTGAGCAGACCCACCTGCCCCTTTCAGAAATAGAATATGGGTCTGTGTGTGCCACAGCCTGATCCAACTGGGCAGTTATTGCTTTCTTAAATCCTGGCAGGCTGATAGCTAGAGATGCTCAGAGGACAAAACCAATGGAACACTGCACATGCATATCCCCTCAACTAAAAGTGTCTCCAAAGTCCAATATGAAAAAAATCCTCCTTTGTTTTACAAATAGTTGTCACATTTACTGTTACTGAGGTCCAGTAAGAAGCCAGCATTTAGTGCAGCACACAGACAGAAGGTGTGAACCTTTCCTGCCCCTCTCTGCCCCTGGCCTGGGGTGTCTGCACACTGAGCAGGACCAGCAAAGATTGAAGCTGGGCTCTGCCTTTGGGTTTTGTGTTCCAGCCATCAGGTGTGAGACTGTCCCACCCTCTGTGTAGCTGATTTCACCTGTGTAAGGAAGCTGTGAATAGCTAATTAGTTCCTACTTGTGCAAAAGGGGTTTTTTTGTTCTTTACCTAACCTGCAAGGGCTGGAGACAAATCAGGCCTGGTGGATTCGCTGCCTTGTGCATGGAGTGAGCTTTAAAAATAGATGCATCTCAGCTGGATGTGATGGAGCCACAGCTGTGGCTTTTCTGTGTATAAGGCTTGTGCCTTCATCTTTGTGCCTGTGGAAAAACAACACTGCTGAGGAACAGAGCCTACTTAAATCGTCTCCTATTCGCTTGTCATAAAATGTCTTCCTGGGAAGCCATGGATACATTCAGGTAGGAAACACTGAATTTCACTTTTTCTACTTGATTGGGGTTTTTTTATTAGAATGAGAAACTGAGCAACGATTACAGGATATGGAGATTTTATTCTCTGTTGCCTTGCCTGGAAGCCCAGGTTGGCATTTTCTGCTGGAGTTATTGCTTGTTAAATAACTTGTGTGGATTAGATGGGTTTCTCCAAATGTTTTGTTTTGCTGTGAAAGAGGTGCCACAGGCTCCTCCTGTGCTACTGCCCTGTTATGGGGCTCTTGGCAGGGAAACTTAACTGTAGCAGAGTCCCTCTGATTAGTAGCTGATGAGACGTAATGGCCCTGTATGACATACAGGAATTGTGGGATTTCCCCCTGGTCAGGCTGAGGCAGATTCATCTGCTGGAAAACTGGTTAGCTGCAGGAGTCTCTGTCGATGGTAGTACTGGTATCCTGTGCTGGCCTCCAAAAAATAATGTGTTTTTGGTTTGTGGCACAGAAGTAGCTTGTGAATATTTTGACTTCTCTGTCTGGTTAACAGCTACTGAACAACAGTGCCCAAGTACCTGACTCTTTATTCCTGTGCTGCCAGAGGCTCTGCAGTTCACTGCACAGGCAGTTCCTTGCTGATATAGAGCTTTGCTTGTGTCATTAGATACAGCACTGAGGATAAACACTTTGAGAGCATTTTTTTCCCCTTATGTATTGTGAAGAGAAGAACAAAGATGTGAAAACTTTTTCAGCTGGATGTACATACTCACTGTGTAATGTACTTACTGTTTGCAGTTGTGTCATCCTTGTTCTCATACAAGGGGAAAAAAAAACAGACAAAAATGGGATGAGGCATATGTGCTGGTGGTGGAAAAGCAGTCAGAGTCAACTAAAAGAGACTTTCACAGAATATTTCTAACTAGTAAAAGGAAGCAAATTCACTTTGTCAGAAAATCATTTTGAAATCCACGCTTCAAAATTTAGAGCAGTTGTATTGCATGGTCCTCCTTTAGCCTCTCCTGGTGATTCAGCCCTTCCTCTTCCAAAGGACACCTACTCCAGATGTGTGGCCACTTAACCTGTCATCTGGTGCATACTCCTCTGGAAATGAGTGTCTGAAACCGTGTGTTACACTTTTCCAGCAAGGCAGAGATGTAGGCAGGATTACTCTGTGACCCGAAGGAAATCTGCCTTGTTTTCCTCTCCTTACCCCTCTGTTTCTCTGCTTTGCTACAAAGAAGAGCAGCCCAACCCAGGAATGCCTTTGGGCTGGGAGCTCCTAAGCAAGCTCTCTGTAACTACCTGCTACAATCCCAGAGCAGGCAAGAAACTGCTGGGGGAGTGGAGGCACAGAGGTGTGAGTTACCTGTGTGCCCAGCTTTTTCCCCTTCTGGCACAGAGCACATTTTGGCTGATGGGATTTTAAGACTCAGGGTTGATAGCAAAGCCTTGAGGCTGCCTGAGGGTAGGGGGAGATGGCAGGGCTGTGGATACTCACTTGGATGTGGGCTGTGACATTTGCTGGCTCAGGCTCCAGGACTTGCTGAACCCTTGGGACCAACGCTTTGATGGTACCAACAGCAGCTTCAGGCTTGGTGGGCTCGGGGGAGTCCATGGGTTTCTCTGGTGTTTTAGTGTTCAGGTTGTGTCTTGAACTGTTTATGTGGCCACACCAAGTTTCAGGAAGCAGGTGCAGGGGCTGCAAGAGCCTCTGATATGGTCATTTGCAGCTGAGCTGTTTGTCTTGGCTGCCCTTGAGGACTTAAGGAGACCCAGTCACTGGAGCCTAGAGAGGATTTATCTCATCCTAAAATAGATTTAATCATATGGCTTGGACACTATTCAGTTTAAAGGGAACTCTAATGATATTTCACATGCGGATATCTTCAGGTAGGCACTGGGGTGTCTCACACTTGGAGCAGATACAGGCTCATCCAAGCTGAAGCAATTCTGCACCTCACCACCCACATGGAGAGGAAAGGGGGGAGTGAGGAAGAGGCTTTCTCGTTTATCTGTTTTGGTGTTTCCATCAGCCTTATGCCTTGGAGCTGGTGGCTCTGTGTACCGCCTGCATTTGAGGGACCTGTGGGTTTCCACCTTAGCTTCTCAGTGAGCAAAGGGCAGCTCCACCTTCTGCTCTTTCACGGTGCAAAGGGTGGATCCCACATCCACCTTCTGGGTCTGTACAAAGTGGATTGAGGTGTCCTGTGCAGGGCAGCCCTGCTCTAGGAATATCCATTTGGTCATCGTAGTGATTCCTATGGAAGCATGCAAGTTTCTAGCAGGGCTGTTGTGCTTACTCCTTTATCTGTGAGTGGAAACTGTGTCTAGAGCAGTGAGGCCTGAAGTAACTGTAGGTTGCAGAATGCACATGATCATTCATCAAAAATTTACTTCTCTTTGAAATGCCTCGTGAAGAAAAGCCAAGTAAGTTGACTTCTCCCCTTCTGGAGCACAAGTTAATTAAAGGTACCTGTTTTCTGCTGAAGTCACCTCCTGAGATAAAAGGCTTTTGGCTGGGCTGCTCCTATCATCCTTTATAAAAACAAAGCATAGGATGAAAAAACAGTAAAAGTCTATTCTTTCTTTTTCATGTTCATGGTCACTCACCCTTGTGGCTTTTTCTCTGTGAGCTTAGCTAGGAATATAAGAAGACTTCAATCATTGCATAGTAAAATGCCCTGGATCCTTCTAACTGCACACAAAAAAAAAATTAGTATATACTTTGATTTCTTTATCTAAGAAAATGTAAAGCCAGAGCAAGCTTTTTTCTTTTTTTTTTTTTCCTCTGTCCTATGATCTCCTCTTTCAGATTTATCTGCTTGCCTTTCACTGTAACCTTCATTTAACCACACTTAAGTCTGCCTTCTTAAAAATAGCAGATACTTCTGGGACATTGTCACTGTGCTTTCCTGGTTGGCAATGGTATGGGCAGCCCCAGCTGCAGTGTTGAGCAAGATAAAGCTGGCTGAGTAGGAAGCTGTGAAGGGCCTCTTGGATTTGGTTTCCTGCAGCTTTGCATCAAGGAAAGAGCGGCGATCACTTTTTCTGTAATTAAGGGAAATTACAGGGAAGAAGGAAAAAAAAAAAAAAAGTCCTCCTGATCTCAGGGGACCATTGCCCCCACCCTGCCTAGCAGTAGGATTTTTCCATCCCTCCCTTGGCTGACAGAAGCTGATGGCAACCAGGGAATGGTGATTTTTGTCTGGCCTTATGTTCTGTGTACCCTTCTGTGAGCCTGCTGCGTGCGGAGGCGGCCACTGCTTGTGCCCAGGACGGGATGAGCCTCACATGCCTCTTGGAGGGTTGACACTTTGTGCTCCCTGCTTCTGTTTTTTTGCCATAAGTCAGCCCGACGTCTCAAGCTGCTTGAGTGTACAGAAAAAGATATCCTGTCACTTGGTGTTCAGCAGAGAAAAAGAAACCAGCGTTGGGGAGGCGGTGCAGACGCTGAGTCCATTGCAGCTCCAGCAGTGCTCCTTGAGGAGGGCACCCCTTTCCTAGGCATGGGCTTCACCCCTGGCAGGGACTCAGAGATGGAAAGATCAATAGCAGCAAGGTGAACTCCTGTGAGGAATATTGACTGGGTGGACTTTGTTTGCAGGGGCAGAGGGCCACAAGTTAAACCCAGAGAGGTGCAGAAAGAAGAAAGCAAACTGTACTTGGGTTGTGGGTTGAGTCGAGCTTAATACTGATACTGTCTGCTGAGAAGGCAGAATTGAAACACAGATTGCTCTGAGGAGGTCACTATTGCAAATCAAACCACAGGAGAGATGGGAAAGTGACCTTCTGCTCAGCATTGCCCCTCCCTCTGGGCATTTCATCTTCTCCTGTTCTGAAGTTCACAGCATCCTCAAAGCAAAGGCCGTGTCTCTGTAGAGACGTGGGCTTATCGGGGGCACAAGCAGCTTTTGTCTCTTTGCTGCTTGCCATGGAATGGGAAACTGCTGATTTTTCTGCTGCCCTGGGAGGCTGAAGGGGAGGGATCTGCAGCAGCCATCAGTGTGCACACCGAGATGTGCCCTAAAAGTGCCCTTGTTGGTCCTTTGCTCTGGGAGGCCATCCCTGAGTGGTCCCAGTCACTGACCTGGAAAGTGTTGGAATGAAGAGCACCCTGATCTGAACCCAGCAGTTTCCCAGAGGCTCAAAGCAACGCCCTGGGGAAGTGTCCCCTCTGAGGGCAGGCTGCTGACTGGCTATGTCATGCCCAGTGTAACTCACAGCCACTGCAGAGTAAATAGTTTTGAGATGGAGAACGATGTACTTGTGTTTCCTAAGTGATCCTGAGTGTCTGGCAATATGTCCAGCATGGCCAGGACTTGCTAATGATGTGAAATGCACTTTAAATTTCGCTCTAATTTATTCAAAGAAAAATTGCTTCTGAGCAGTACATTGAAGAGAAAATGAGGTGGAACAAATTAGGATGAGTCTGTGCTAACCCTCCTGCAGCATCCCAGGAATTTAAACTTCATGTCTTTCCTGCTCTCTCTGAAGCCAGCAGGTTTATGACAAGGCTGGAGTAGATATTGCTCCTGCTGCCACATTTACTCTATCCAGGCACTCTCAAGCCTGGATTCAATGTCCTCTTTGAGTCAGAAGAATTTCTGGGAAGAACTTGGCAGCAGCAGATAAAACTGTAGTTAACTTTACTCTGATATTGGAAAGTCACACAGTGATATCCAGGGCTCCCAGACAGAGAAAACTACTGTCTTAAGTGGAATTTAGGTGGAAATAACAACAACAACAACAAATTAAAAAAACCCCAAACAGGAAAAAAAGGGGACTGCCCCTCCCCCCCTCCCCCCCCCCCAAAACAAACTTCACATTATCTGGACAGTCCAACTCTGAGATGGGGAAACCTTCTAGCAGAAAAAGGGCTCCATTGATTTCAGAGTGATGTGCTTATGTTGCTTTTGAAACTGCCTGTGTAACTGGTTAAGATGAAATGAACTGGCATATTTTGGGGTTGGAAGTAATGCTCTGTGTTGTCCTCTGAGACTGGAATGACCCTGTCCTTGGCCTTGAAATGTTCCTGTCTAAATGTGGGCTAACACTGTGGATATTGTGAGAGAAGAAATGCTAAGAGAGGGTTAAGAACTACCTTTGGAGAAAATCCTATGAATTTCCAAAGCCTTTAGATTGGGGTTGAGGCATGTTAAGGTAGCGCAGGCACTCTGGAAGTGGGAGTTCAATAGGGAAAAGCTGGATTTGGAGCAGAACACCTAAAGATGCTTGGCATGTGAGCAGAGAGAAGGTGTTACTGGTGTACTAACACTGGAGAGCACTGGTGGTAGATGTGGGAGGGGCATTTCTGAAGCCCAGATGTTCACGTTGGAGAATGCCAAAAGCTTCAGAGTCTAGAAGTTTATGTGGGATGTGAAGATGTTGGGGTGTCATGGAACATCAGGTGCTGGTGTGGGAACTTGGTTTCCTTCAGCTGTGTTGCCTGTGCTGGAACAGCAGGCAAAGGGTTTGCTGAGGCTGTGGAAAACACAGAAGCTGCAGAGCCCTGGTTTGCTAGAAATGGCAGAGGTAGCAGCAGGGAGCTGTGCAGTGTGAGTTACCTCCTGTCCTCCTTATGAATCAGTAATTTCTGTAAAACCTTCCCATTTCAAGGTTCTCTTTCTCCCTCGCTTGTCATCCTGGAAGAGAAAGGAAGGATGTTTCTAATTAATATGAAATAGTAATTATTTAAGGTCTGGGTAAGGAGTCATGTGTTTTCCACATTTGCTGTTAGTGTGAGGCAGACTTTTTCCACCCTGGACATAAGAGAGTCACTTTACAGTGACCATCAACTTGGTTGCCAAACAGCAGCAGTTTCTTGGCAACTGCATGGGGACACTGGCTTAGGATGGAGAGCAAAGAGGTTTTGGTTTCTATTCTGAACCATTCTGGTTCTCCAGTCTCTCCTTTGTTGTTGGTTGACGTTTTTAAATTTAGCAGAGGAACAACACAGAGCACGCTGGGGAAGCAACCCTGCATCACCAGCTGTCCCCTTGAAGGACACTGATCCAAACCAGGCACTTTGTTCTCAAGGCTTTCAATACTCTTGTCCTTTCTGGCAGTGATGTCTTTCCTTGGCAGCTGAGAAATGGTGTTAAGCACAGAGCCCAGACCCAGGCTTTTTCTCTCCTCCTTTCACCCCAGTGTGTTTGACATGCAAGGCCTTAGCAACAGTGAAACATGGAAGTAGCTTTTGGGAAAGACTCCATGATCCTTAAAGCCACCAGGTTGTTTAAGATGATGCTCAACTCGGCATATAATAGCAGAGGGATGCTGCTACCACTGGGTCAGGGTGGCTGTCCTAAGCAAAATTGCTTTTTCAGTTCCTGCATGGGTCATGGCTTCACCAGTTAAGTGCTGGGGCAGGGGGAGCAGGCCAGGATGGGTGGACAGTCACACCTGTGTCCTGCCACCCCAGCTCACTGTGGGATCGTGTTCAGGGGAACTGCCCTGCTCACCTGAAGGACCAGTGTCTGTGCTAGGATGAGGTGGTTCAGGATGCTGCTCACACAGCAGGAATAGACACTGGGAATGGGGCAGGAGTGTGGCTAAGCATACTAGAGACTTTGGCTGTGTTTTGGACTTGATATCTTGTGTAGCTGAGTTGGTAAATGCTTCACCCGCTTCTTCTGGACACGCAGAGAAACTGTCCCTTTCTCTTAAACCCTCAAGTTCTCACTTCATGCTATAAGCACGGACCAGTGAAATGATGGAAAGTGAATTCCTCATTTTGGAACAGCTTTGATAGTATTAGCAATCAGCAACATGTACTTTTAATACGCTTAGAGGTTTCTGAAAACAACAAAAAATAAGACCAACTTGGCTTTTTATATGAAAAAGCTAGTAATTTTAATAATTTCAAAATTACTCTCTACAAGATAACAAACTGTAATACAGGGTTGCAATAAAGGTTCTCCTTTGGAAAGCACAAACTATCGACATAAACACTAAACTTCGAAACATATTTTCACTTTCTAAGAATATACAGTGAAAAAAAAAAAAAACGAACAAGGAGCTCCAGAAGAATCCCAACCAACACTAGTACAGAACAGGTTCATAGGGGTTGCTTTTAGGCAGCTGGCCACAGGTTACAATAGTGTAACTGCCCTTTTGGGATGTTATACCAGGCCAAGCCTTGGAGCCTGTTCTGAGCCGGCCGGGGCTGTGCTGGCTGCCACTGCTCTTCCAGGAGTGTTTGCAGACTCTGAAAGTGACATTATGACAGTGAAGAGTGACCTTCACTCTAAGACAATACATTAAGGCTGCAGTATTTCACACACTGCTGAAATGGTTTTGCTATCTAAGACAACAAATCCCAGTCCAGTAAGGCACACGTTGGGCTACAAAACGGGAAAGTAAGGAGCTGGCAGAAGTGCCTGTTTTCCAGGTGCTACTGATCTCACAACTATGTAGTTACCAGGGACCTGTCAAGTGCTCAGAACACATCAATGTGGGAATACCTTGAATTATACAAGGAGAGTAGTGTTTCTGCTTCAAGAACACTGGAATCACCTGGAATTTACCTGAGGTACTGCTCGCTTCGAAGCATGGCTTTCAGGCTGAGGACCACAGGCAAATGGTCTTCCCTGACTTATTTCAGGGGCTTCACAAAAGGCAACAAAGGCCAATAAGCTGATGTGTGTTTTGGAGCATCCAGCATATTTGAAATTTCTAGAGGAGTCTACCACTCTGCTAACAATTTAAAAGGGTCTACACTGAAAATTACTAGCTGTGTATTTACAGGTGGAATGGCCCCATTAAAACAGGAGGTCATTTTTGGCAACAGGGTAGTGCAGAAAGGCTCAGCACCTACATGACAGATTTCGGGGGAAAAAAAGCCCAGTAGTTGAATGGAAGTCAGATTTGCAATAGATGCAATTAATTCCCAATAATATGTCCTAGAAAATTAAGTGCTATTTCTTCATTAAATGATGTGTGTGCGCTATAGAGATGTTTAAATATCTGTTATTTCAAATTAAGCCGTTTTCCCTCCATACAAATTACAATTTGTATTGTTAATCCCTCTCAAAGGGATTGATATTTTGGAACACTGCTCATCTGCAGCCCCAAAGATGAGCCCAATGGATCCTGGGATTATCCCTCAGGATAATGTTGGGTCCATAAAACAGTAAGCTTTCAAGCCTGACTGTTAATTTAAATTGCCAGCGCACGGACATACAAGGTAAACCATGTATGAAATTACATTGCTGGGAATCCATCCGCGTTCTGAAATCCAATGTTGCACAGTTATTAGAAACAGTGAAATCTGAATGCCATCAGATAGTACCTATGTACAATTCTGCCTTCCTCCTTAGAAGGTCCTGTTTCCCACCTGGCCTAAAAATGCTTTTCTCCCAAATGCTGTACACCTTGCTTGCTATGTTGCTCCTTGTAGTTGTGCATTGATGTTGGTCAGAAAGACCAAATGTTTCACGTAACAAACTAACATCAAGAGGAGTTAAAACTTCATGGAATTAACCTATAGGGAAGGAGTTCTATGAGAACCATTACACATGCTTCATGGATTGCTACAAGCAGGTTTTACAACCAAGTCCATGTGCCAGCATCAAGATGGAATGAAACAAGAAGAGTGCAGCATCCAGTTAACAAACAGACTGAGGAAACAGGTCCTATATACAAATGATATGCACTGTTTACCTGACACGTAATTCTTAAGGTGCTTAACTGATGTTTTAGGGAATGTAGCAACATATACATATATGCAGTGTATACAAATCTAAACGTGTATAAGAAACATGATACAGAGCCAAACAATATTCCCAGATCCCTGATTTAATTAGACTCTCTAACTTGTAAGAATGTATTTAAAATATTTAATAAAAAATATCTAAAAAATAACATTTACATAAAAATAGCTCCAGTTTGTCTGCTCTTGTGTTTTGCTGCTCCCGGATTGGATCCTCCTGGGTTTCATAAGGATGCCATTTGGACCAGTGAGAGTTTGAACAACTGTGCATGGTGAGACAGCTCTGTCACTCGGTCCACCATCTTCTGCAGGGCTGCTGTGCTGGGGTAACTCAAGGCAGCTGCCTTGGTGGCCAGAACAACACTCTTCAGCAGTTCACACAACTGGTTGCTGGCGTTCATCACTTTGTTGCACATGTCCTGAGTTGTCATCTGCCTGGCGAGCGTGTCCCCAATGAACACGAGTTTGTGAGCGCTCAGAATGATAAACTTGCTGTGAGCCACGAAGATTCGGGGGGGCTGGGAGGAGTTGACACAGCTGAAAAAGGCATCAATGGCGTTTAGGAGGGAGTTGAAGTGAGTCTCACACTGGTCAGAGTAGAACAAAAGCAGGCGGCTGTCCTGGGAGGCAGCGGTGCTGTTTGTGGTCTGGAGAGCTTGAGGTGGCTTCCACTTTGAGATGTCGTTCTCTACTGGCTTTGTGATCTCTTGCTCCAGACGTTGAAACTGGTTGATCTGAAAGGCAAAATAAAATGAGCTCTCTTCAGAGTTTTCTGTTAAAGTGGTGTTAATGTATTACAATTTCACTCTATGCCTCAGGACACCCCCAGGTTGTTGACCTTATGTGAAACAAAAAGCAGCAATAGGTTTTCTAGGATCGAGGGCTTTGATTACCATAAATCCAGACACACAGAGTTCAGAAGGGAAAAACAATTAAAATACTTCATTTACATTAAAAAAAAAAAAAAAACCAAACCAACCCAAACTCCTGAATTTACAGGCTGTTGCTCATTTGGAGTATTCTGAAATCACAAGTGAGAGATATGGATCCAAGTGGCAATGACTCCTACACAATCTTTAAAAAGCTGTCATCACTGTGAGATTTTGAGATGAAAACCCTTTAACTCTCAACTCCTCAGTGCTTGTACAATTTTATGCCATATGATACAGAAAAAACATATTGAAGAATTAATATGAGGGAAAAGTGACAGCCCTTAAATCTTATGTGACCTGGTTTTTTTAGCATTTAAAGGGATGGTCAGTGTAATATTTAAGGTAATGGTACTGATGTTCATTGAACAGATGTGCAGGCAGAATGTGTATTCAGTATGGTCCAGTGATTAAGGCCCTGAACTGCAGGTTAGGAAAGCCAAGTTCTCACACTGGCTTTGTGACTGCCCTGCTGTGACACATCCCAGAGCTTGTTTCTCCTCTGTGGTAAACTTTTGGAGTTTTTAAACCTTTTGGCTTTTTATTATCTGTATATGCTGGGTCCACTGCAATTGTATAAAAAAGCAATTAGTCTCTTAATTTGAGACTGAAAATTGTTTTCATGTGAAAGGCTTATTCCTGCCATAAGAGATGATGCTCTAATCACTGAGACCTGTGGCTGTGCTTCCACTCAAATGTGAAGTGGCAACAAGGAAATGAATGCGGCAGAGATGCTGATCTTCAGAGTAACTACTCTGCAGTAAATACTGAAAATTTCTTTGGTAAAAGCAATTGCTGACACAGATGCACAGGATCAGGGAAGGTGGAGAAGTCTCAATGCTCACCATTTTCCATTTGAAGCGGGACAATGCATGTCCTTGTCCTTTGTGTGGATAAACCCAATAATGCTGGAGCCTGACTGGCACAAATCCCACCTGGGACTTTCCAGCTGTGTGTGCTGGCACACATACACAGCTTACACGATGCCAGCCTTTGAAGGGAAGGGCCCCTCCAGTGTTATTTGACCAGCACTCCTTATGTGTGAGGAACACTGCATTTCAGTGTGACCACAGCACCCAAGTGAACCTACCTGATGGTGCTCTAGCTCCATTTTGCTCTGCTTGATGATATTTTCTTTTTCCAGCAGCTCCTTCTGTTGCCTTTCAAACTCTTCTTTCCCCTGTTGTACATAACACAAGACACCGAGTTACATCAAAACTGCTCCTGAGCTAAATGACAACTCACAGGTCAAGTAACAGGCTGCTTTGCATTGGCTTTTTCACTGGTATTCCACCACTAAGAGCACAGAAAATAAAAGGATGGTGTGGAAGAGCAAAAGGCTATTGTTATTACATAAGCAAGAGGTGAAAATTACTCTTGAGTATGTATTACTGTGACAATCAATAGCTACTTCCATGCAAACAGCTTCTGCACAAACCAGAGACAACTCTTACACAGCCTTAGCAGAACGAGGTGCTGGGTTTACCTACCTGCAGGTGCACATAATCATAGTCATCCATCCAGCTCTTTTCTGAGCCCTCACTGGTGGTGGTGTAGGGGTGCTGCCCTTTACTCAGGAGCGGAGGGAGGGAACTGCAGTGGTTCTGCGCTTTCTCCCCGTGTCGCTGCATCTGAGGATTGTCATATACACAGTCAGGAGTGTTCATTATGTGCTCTGGTATGTTTTTGAAACGTGAGCTGCCCGACGCCTGTTTGAAGAGCAGCTCTGCGTTGACACTGATAGTGGTGGTCAGTTGCTTGGCATCGTCCGGGACCGTCCTTGCCACCATAACAAACCGATCCAGGTCGTCACACTTGTTCTGCAGCCTGTTGACAGCCAGGACGTTCAAAGACCAGTTGCACCTGTTCAGGTCGTGACTGGTTTGGGTAAGGATCTGGTGAGAGTCCTCCAGCCTGTGCACCTCCCTCCTCATTTTGTTAAGAAGGCTGAATTCAGGCAGGCAGGCAGCATTGGCTGCTGATCCTTTTGCAAACTGGAGGTATTCCAACAGCGACTGCTCTACCTTATCCACAGCAGTGTGAATTTCATTGATGTGTTTCTCCATATATCCATAGGACCGCCAGTCTGGTGTAATGAAGGCTGTGAGGTTACTGACAGCTGTCTCCACCAGCTGCTGGAGGCGATAAAGCCTCTCTATAGCAGTGTCTGGATCAAGGATTAGTCTTTTGTCCTGTGCAGTTGATGCTGAAAGAGAAGAGTCTTTTGATGTTGTTGAAGATGTGGACATATTACTCCTTGTGCTTCCTGTACTGGAGAAAGACAACCTATTCATCCCATCAGTCACATCCTGCAAGCCTCTGTTGTCTTGGAGGATTGGTGGTGGCACATCATATACACCTTCTCTTCCTTCTGCAATGAGGCTTTCACTGAGTCCTGCCTGTTGTCCTGGAAATGCAATTCCCCTCGGGGTATCATAAACGTCCCTTTCAGGTGCAATTTGCTGTCCAAGAAAATGGTTTTGATGGTTCATAGGGATGTCATAAACACTCTGTGTCTGTGGCATTCCACCCGGCAATAACAGGCTCTCAGGGGAAAATCTATTAAGTTCTTTTCCAGTTGCTTTGGTGATGGGAGGAGGAATATCATATGTCCCTTCTGGTCTTACGCTGTGGCCCACTGGAGATGAAAAATTCTGCAAATTTTCCCTCAGGCCTGTATCATCTTGGCATGCAGACGGAGGTGCAGCATAGATCTGTATCATAGAAAGCAAACCATGAAACCTTTGACTAGAAAAGCATATGGCTATGCATTCCATCTGGCCTATAAAATGATGGGTTGGAAGATCTGCTATTGACCTTCTGGGAGTCAGCTACTTACCTGAGTCTGACTCTGTTTTAATATCTTACTTTTTATCATTCACCTTGATATAAATTTTCATAAGGAGAAAAACCTAGAGAGAGACAGCATGCTGCCACAAAGAGAGTGTAGGTCTAATTATCAGTTCATAGTCCATAACCTTAATTTTGGGGCAGTGCTTCACTTTGCCAGTTTTAATAGTTTAAAAACCTAAGGAAATCCTTGAAGTGCTGAATCTCCTTTTCCTTCAGGATCATAGATGGACTCTTGTTTAAACATGTCTTTGGTCAGACAACAAAATACAGGATCTTGTGGAAACAGAGTAATACTTACCCCTTTGGCGGGTGGTACGTCATACACTCCTAAAGCTTTTGCTTCTCCCATGTGAACTGGAGGTGCAGGCCCCTTAACTGATGTAGGGGGAATGTCATATACCTGAAGGAAGAATAAATTGGTTAGAGAAACAAGTCACCTCAGGGAAAGCTCTGATCTCAGTTGAGTTTTCTTAGTTTCTGTGTTTCCTCTCGAACAGTCTGAACATGATCCGAGCTCTTCAAGTTTGTTTCATATGGGAGAACTGCTTGGATTTGCCTGGTATTTTGGACAGTTGGATGGAAATGCACTTTGCTAGGTCTCCTCTGGGCAACTGTGTGGACAGCAGCCTGGAGACACGAAGTCACAGCTGACTTCCACCCTCAGAGTTAAACTAAGGTCAGCATACTACAGATACCTCTAGGGGTGAACGGCACATGTGAGCAGAATGGATCATGCCCCTACTGACAGAGATTAGAGGGGTTGAGGAATAAAGCTCGTACATCCTGAACTCTCTGAAACTATGGCTGTCCCTGCTGGCATCACCCATGGGCTTTATTAGGTGCAGTGTGAGCTGTCTTTCTGGCAGACACTACAGCTGTCAGGTATTTCAACCGTCTGACTTGGTGGCTTGTCCTGCATTACAGTGGGTTCTGTGTGTGGTCCGAGACCACTGTATGAATGTATCTTAACCCAGACTTCCAATGATTCTGGCCAATCAGTGCCAGTCTGTGTTAGGGACAATTGGACTTTGAGGAGCTGCTCTCAGAGAGCTCTGGAGAGATGCAGGGTTGTTGAGTTACAGGTCCTGCAAGCATCCCCTCTACATTGCGGTCCTGGGGGTTGAATGCTAAAGGTGTTGCCCGGAACAAAGATGTGTTTCAAGTTCAGTGACATGGTGCAGTCGATGCGTGGTGAAAACAACTCCCCGCATAGCAGCTGTTCATCTAGGCGGTAATTTTACCCTTACTGAGTGAATTACTGTCAGCTATGCAACAACAAAGTACAGGGGGGGAAAAAAATTGTTCCCAGGCAGCAAGCTTATTCTCTTTAGATATACTCTTTGATCAAAACACAGAGAACAAATGGGACTTTTACGTTTGGTGTGCTGCCAAATCTTAGTCAACATCAAATACAACTTTGAAATACTTCTATGATCTGTGAATAAGCCACAGCATCTAATTAAAACATATTTTTCTCTCTGAAATGAGAGAACTTGCACTGCTTGTAAAGTTCTGGTAGAAATTCATCACCCTTTGTGCCTTGTCAGCCCTGCTGGCACTTTTATTGGTACCTACCCCTTGGAGAGGGCGAACAGGGGGGATATCGTAGGTATCCTTCTGGTATTTGGAAGGGAGTTCATAAACATAACCTTGTCCTGACCTCACTGGAGTTATTACCTGTGGATAAAAGAAAAAGAGGAAACATAAGTCTCTGATGATCTTGGCATGTTCTCTGTAACTGCACAGGGTATAAACAATCCAGTCCTATTAATGTTCATGCTTCATGTGGCAATGTTAGAACCACCAGTCTACACACACATCTGAGAGCTGAACACGGTAATATGACTGTTAGTAGCTACAAACACACCATCTTTTCTTTCCAGGCCGGTCCTGACATGCCTGCTTGCTAGTGCTCTACAATATCTTCTATTCGCCACATACAGATTCTCCAGCAGGTCTGAGAGCTCAGTCCCTTCTTCCCATTGACCTCCCACCAGCACAGACCACACGAGGTGATGGTTACACTGACTGAGATCAGTACATGCTCATACTAACAGGTGTGAGTGTCCCCACCTATTGTCAGAGGCTTAAAATACAATGTTCAGGCTCTGGGAGTCTACCCCTTTACCCGTAGAGGTATTCCCCACCTATTCTGGCAGGACTTCTTGTGTTAGTGTGCTCCACAGCAGAACATCCTGAAGAACTGAGTGTGCACTGTGGCTTTGAAAATTCTTTACACAGAAAAGCTGTGCTTAAACTTTCCAAAACAGGACGTTCAATTTTGCCGTCTCTGGTTTTAATATGTCAGTGGCTGAGATTGGAAATGTTAAGCCATTATTCAAGTATATAATGAAATAACAGCCACTGAAAAACAAAAAAAGGTTAGAATTTACATTTTTGTACATTTTGTAAACCATTAACTACCATAATGACTTCAAATAAAATCCTGTGAAAAATAAATGACTTATGTCTTGGACAGCATCTGCATGGCAGAATTTCAGTATAGTGTGGTATAAAAGAAATGTTACCTAACCCCAAAAAAGAGCTGAGTTTGTAGTAGAAAGGCCGACAACTTAACTTCTGCTGGTGCTATTCAGCTCTAAGAAAAAAAAAAATATATACTGTAACCCAAAGGCATAAAATGGCAAATTACATAGGCTCAATGTGGCTTTATACTCAGCTGGGGAAAATTTTGTACCAGAGCTACCTAACAGTTTTTAGAAGTGTATGCAAGACATGGAAGTGCCCAAATGCTCAGTCAAAACCCTCTAGCAGCTTTTGCTCTAAGTAATCCAAGCATTCAATGGCCAGATTTGCTTGACTGAGCTCTTCAGGCAAAGTCCCTCGTGTTAACCCACTACCTCCTCTCTGCTATGTCACCAACACAGGTTTTCCTTCTTTTCACCTGCTGGCCAGATATTTCTGTGTAACCTCTGTCCCTGTACCATGAAACAATCACTGAATCCTCACTCTGAGGTGGCTGCCCCAGGTCTGATTCAATGTGAGCAAGGCAGGGCTCCAGGCAGGATCAGCCACTGCACTGGCTGCCTGTGCCTTTGGGGAAGGAGGAACATTCATCCCTGGCAGGTGGGGGAGGACAGTAAGGGCTTGAAACTGCTTTTCCTTGAATTAGCACCCAAAGACAGGAACTGGAAGAGCCTCACAGTCTCCAGAGTGCTGGGTCAGTTCACCACATGTGAGAGAACTCCTGCTAAATTGGGTGTGTGGTTAATAGGGCTTACATATGTAAGAGGTTTTTTTTAAAAAAAAAAAGAATCTAAAAGTGTATTGAATTTATGAGAAATTGTTCCTCTCCCATGGAGTCACCTACTGCATTGTAAAAGGTATCTATAGGCAAAAATTTTGAAGATGTTCTTTCTGAAGTTACTGGAAGCTTCCCATATTGGGTCACTCCAGTCACTATCCCTCCCAGGCCACTCTCATGTAACACTGGAATTATTTTGTTTGCATGAGAAAATTCTAACTTGTACCAACATTGCTTCTTCATGCTTTTTCTGCCAGTGAGGGCTAGCGATCAGGCTAGCACAGTTTGCCATAGATATTTTGCATCCTATTTTCCCAGCTATATGTTGCCAGTCTTTCTACCCAAGCCAAGAACAGAAAGGTTTGGTTTTAACCAATGTTTACTCAGAGGTTCCTTCCAGAGTCTCCAAAATTACAATCACAAAGTTGCTTCACAATGATGAGTTCACTGGGTGTTTAAAAGTGTTCCTCGGGGAAAACAGACACCGTAAAGTAAAAACCAAAGGGCTGTTTCCTGAGTAGCCCATCTCCACGAGCCCTTCTGCTGCTGTGAACACTGTGGCATTAGGCTGCTTGCTAATACACTGGGAAACTGCTGGATCAGCCCAAAGAAAAGCAGCCTGAGTCCCCATGCAGCAGTGGAAACAGGGAGGATCAGTGCAACCCTGCAGTCCAGCTCTGCTTCACCTGCTGGCTGCTCCCTAGCCAGGCAAAGCAGGAGTCAGGATATGCCAGGCTCCAAAAGGACACATACTGCTCCCTCACTCTGAAATTTTTACAACCCCTTGCTGTGCTGTGTTCTACTCCAGAAGCTGAACTCTCTCCTAAATCCAGAGCAGGAATGAAATTTGACCTGATCTCCCCCAGTCCTCAGATGTGTGATGCTTCTGACAGTCCTGCCCGTGGAGGCAACAGATGGCACCTCTGCAGGAGCTTTAGGGCACCTCAGTTCTCACTTTCGAGAAGGGCCTTTAGGCAGGCTCAGCAATAACTGTCCTACCCATCTTATGACTGAACTCTTTCAGGATACAAGAGACCATCACTCTCTTCTTGCTCAGAGAATTAATGTCCATGAGCAAAGCCACAGGCCTCTAGTATAAAAAAGGGAGCTGATCTGAGCAGCACAGGTAACAAGCCACAGAATCACAGAAAGCTGGAAAAGACCTTTAAGATCATCAAATCCTACCACAAACCTAATGCTGCCAAGGCCACCACTAAGCCAGGTTCCTAAATACCCGCAGTAAAACCACTCGCCCTTGCTGTTAAACATGGTTGTTGTACATAAACGTTGCTTTTATAGAAAGCCCTGGTTGCAAAGCAGGTGATATTCTTGCCCTGTGGAGCCTGAACACACACGGGAGAGAAGCTGTGCTGCTGCCCAGCACTTGCAGAGAGATTCTCCCTTGCTGTGCACACAGGAGGCCCACGCAGCTGCAGTTACTCTTGTAGCTCATCTTCCCATTTTTCCAAAAATGCTGACATACCAGATGCTGTATGAAAGGTTTACAGCAACACAAGGCTGCTGGTTTTATTGACTGTGCTGTGATACAATTCTAAAAAACTACACTAAAGCTGGACAGGACAGATGAAGGAAACCAGTTTTACTCAGCACTGCACTTTTTGTATCATCTGTTTTGACACTTTTGCACTCTCCCAGAGCTGACCAGCTTGAAGTAGTGGTCAAGCAGGGTCACTCCTTAATTTGGTTGAAAGAAAGCCCTGCTTTGGGTACTTCCAGCTGTCATCAAAGGAAGGGAGGGGTTAGAACACAAAATGCCTGATTCTGGGTATTCATGAGTCCAGCCTGCCTACATGGGCAGCTGTGGACAGAAGACCTGAGCTTGTCTGCAGGGCTGCTCTACTTAAGGTGGCATTTATTTTCCAAACAGAAATGCATCAGAGGCTTTTAAGTCCGCTCCCCTTTTTCAGGCTTCTGCAAAAGCTGTAGGAAAGACGTAAAGTATGACTTTAAGAAACCCAGCAACAACCAAGTTTGTTGATGGCATGAAAGACAACCTTTTTCTCCCAGTGACTCAGGTGTATTTTCCTGTGTGGAGGATTATTGTCCAGTAACAACATGTGGGCGATTTCATAACAGAATTCCCTGCAGATGCTAAGCTGGTCTTTACCGAGTACAAAAATGTTTCCTGTTGCTCTTGCACTCCTCTTTCCTTCCAACACTTTTTGTTAAGCTAAACCTGCCTGTGGACTGCTTGTTCCCCCTCAGTTCAGAACAGAAGCCGCTCGCCACCAAAGCGTATCTTGAGTAATCATTCTGTAACGGTAATTAAAAGAATACCCACACTACTTGACAAAGTGAAAATGTGGAGTATTTGTTCTTAACTCTCATATCCCCAAGACAAGACCTCACATGGGGACGTCAGAACACAGGGCTGCACTGCTGCTTCTGTATGAGGAGGAGAGAGATAGCTGGGCAGATGAAGTAAGAAAGGTACCAAACACAGTCAGAAGTAACCTTTGATTGTGGATATTCACCCATAAATATATTAAATGAACTAGCTGCTTCTGAATGGGATGCTCAGCCCTTTCAATGCATTGTTAAACCATTTTTTATGGTTTTCCTTTTTGATGGCAATGTACTTTTGAAGATGGACTTCAAAAGGAAGGAGGTGACTGCAAAGGAAATATTCCCCTTTTCTCACTTCTAGAACAGGGGGTAGGGAGCCCTGTCTGGTACTCAGGAATTTATTTTCTAACAAATGTCATTCAACTTCATACCTCGTGAGGATTATTTTTCCTTTTACCTCCTCTCTTTTAAGAATGCCTGTGGTCATCCAAGTTTAAATAACCCTGCATTTCAAACCAGCAATTTTCCTTGTTTACGTGTTAAAGGAAACAGATGGTGTTCCCACAAACTATTTAGCCCAACATTCTCAAAACATTGTTAACCACTTAATCCATGCAGAGCAACTAACAGGGACCAGGTTTGGCTCTGGTGAAACATGTAATGAGCCTTTAAACTTTCAGTACTGCAAAACAAAGACAATTGAGCAGAAAGTTTGTTCTGTTCCTGCTGAAGACCGTGCTCTTCCAAAAGTAATTACTTGGGCCTTTTCCATGCCAATGGCATGTTCCTAACCAAGGAAAAGAGCTGAATGTGCATGTACTTTATAAAATATCCAGTCCTGTGTTTCATTACATTCCTCTTCCTTAACTATAGGGGAAAAGAAACCAACATTCTGTTTCTTCTAGTATTAAAATAGATGTTAGGCTGCAATAGAGAACATTCCTAACTAAGGCAATAACAAGACCATTCTCGTGCTTACAGCAGATACACAACACTGTAGTTTACATTGTTTAACAAGGACAAAGAGCAAATAAACTTACTGAAGCAAACAGAATGACTCTGAACTTATAGCAGTACCACGGAGGGCATAACTTGGCCTGTTCCCATGAACTGCAATGCCTGATATGCAGAATGATGGGAAACAAGTGAGTTTTACAGGTGAAGGAACTGAGGAAGAGGTTTGTTGCACCTCTATAACACTTTGCCCCACACAAACCACAGGCAGAGAGGGGAGCTGAAAAAAGCCACTTGCTATTTCCCAGTATGGTCTCTTAACCCCAAGAACCTACTGATGCCTGCTGACTGCTTTTAGAACAGATCAGTAGTTTTTGAAGGTGGAAAAGAAGAGGCACGTGAGACAAATCTTTTATTTGTATTTTAAATCTGGATGAACACTTGTATTAAAACATATTTCCTCCCATGATGCTCTCCTCTTCACCCCATGAGCTACTGCCATCCACTGCTTGCCCTGGCAAAAGCTGTGCCCCAGATGAGGCCAACTGGTGGTGCATGAAATGGGGGTGTTAAAAAGCCTGACTATGGGAAAAATAAATCAGAATGTAAGTAAATGGAAAAAAAAAATCATGTTTGTTTTCTACTGTAAAGTATTTCTGGAAATTTAATACGAAACCTCTAATTGTTGAAATTGTTTTCCTGAGCCCATTAAGTGGATGTGTAACAGCTACCTGGACTCTCTTAGGCTTGTAAAGAGCATGAAATAGACAAAGAGAATATGGGGAAATTATTATAAGAGAGAATTAAAGAGAAAAAACCCTAATCCCTATTTTCTGGAACTCCTAGCCTTTTGCAAGGCAGTGGCAGGAGCCATTCAGTGATGTAATATCAGGCAGTGAATCTTGGTCCTTCTTTCTGTTTTGCAGCACGTACTTAAGAAGCCAAGTGTGTCTCCTTAAGTGTTTTTGGTTGGGTTTTTTTTTTTTCCCCTTGGGAAAGGTTCTGTGGCTTAGTTGAACTGCAAGAAGGTTATGTTAAAAAACACTGGGTATCTGAAAGAATCTGGCTAGCTGGCTAAAATTCTGTCCTTTTTACAGAAAGCACACAGTGTTCCCACTCCTGTCTTTTGTACGCTGCATCAAGATTTCCAGTGAATGATAATGAATTTCCTGAGAGTAATACCTACTGTATCACTCCCTGCTGTCTGCTTTGAAAAAAAAGAGCAAACTTCTTTATTTGCTGTATACAATGACATACAGTCTTCCCCTGCTATCAGTGAGTGAAGAAGGTTGGAGTCTCACTCTGACATGTGTAAGATAAATGTTTGGGCTTGCAAGTTGCTATAGGTCTTAAATTGTGAACTCAGAATGCTTTATTTTAACCTAAATAATCTATGAACATTGGGCCACTATAAAATGTTCTAGAATAGTATTTCCTGCCAAGACTGTTCTGTTGGAGAGCTTTGATCAAGGTTCACAAGCTGAAACAGAGAGGAGGAAGCCTGTAGAGGGATTTCTTCTAATGCACTGGGCTTGTAGCTGCACCGATGAGTTGTTTCTAATGCTATGGATCCAAATATCTCTGCAAGGCAAGAGAAAATCGACAGAAATGACTACATTAGTTTCCTGGGCTGGGTGTGTTATCAGCTCTACTGTGAGGCAGAAAGAAAGGCGGCATCAACGTGCACAAGTGAGACCTCCGCTTCTCTTTGAGCCCGGGTGAGTTTTCTTAGAATATTCAGATGTGTGAAGATAAGAATACGTGACAAAGACTACCCTGGTACAGAACTGATTTATTTCTTGATGCTTCTTTCATCTTCAAAATACCCACTTATTTTCTCCTCTACTCTTTGTCCGTGTGTTTTCCCAAGACCTTTCGCCGTGAGGATTCTGCTCTAAGTGTACGTGCTCTCAGTGCTGAAGCATGTCCAGATGTCACTGATTCGCACGGCGCTGAATTAGAAATGCTTAACTGTGCAGGCTCAGGCATTTAAACAGAACCTTTTAAATGTGGCTATGAAGTGCTCACCAGTAGATGCCCAGTCTTAAAAAAATGCCCCCGTGGTATTTGTAATGTAAATAACAACAAGCAATGAAAATGTTTTACTTTTGAGGTTGTATTATTTCAAGCTTTGGGGTGTGAGTCTTGAAGATGTAGAGAAGTTGTTTTGCAACAAATTTAATAAAATGTGTGAAATCACAAGCTGGCCTTGAGTCAAACCCTCAAGTGCTGGTGAAAAGGGCATAGCCCACTGCTTTGCAACTAGCCTAATCCTGATTTTTTAACTTTTTGGTGTGACCCCCTTCCATTAACCAGCACACAAGAGCAGGGTCATTACACTATTTTTCAGTTTTGTATTTTTCCTAAAACTGAAGTGCAGGTTTATTGTCTTTCCGAACAATGTCTCTTTTAAAATCTCTGGAGTCACAGAAATGGCCTATGCTCCAATTAGTATAAAATGACAGGGCTGTATTAAGTGTGGTGGAATGGTACTGACTTGCATTACTGTAGTTTTGAGTGATAGTGTTGAATTTTTGCCTACTGGAGTTCATGTTTGCAACCTAAATACAGATAAAAAGGTCTGCCTCTCTCCAGACCTTACCTGAATGAGCAGTACAAAGCACAAAAAAGCTCATAATTTTGTCACTGGCAAGATTTTACTGGATTTTTTTTTTTATATATTTTATGATGTTTTTGTGACCTGATCCTGCTCTCTCTCACATCAGCTCTAGGGCTTTCTGCCAGTTGTGTTATGAACAACATTTCTGCTTGCTTCAGTGGAACAGGCTTGGTGCTGGCTGGCCTCGAATTGCAAGGGGTATTTCCCAGCTTCTGGCAAGAGCTATTCTTGCTTACAAAATGTGATTAAAGAGAGTCAAACCAACGCTTCTGAGAATGTCCCATTTTTGAGAGGAGAGGAAGAGAACAAAAGAGATAAGCAAAAGGTACCCAATACTATTAAATTATCAGCATTTTCAGGAGGAATGTGAAAGAGGATATTTGTCCAACACTCTTGCCAAGGGTTTTACCAGTGTCACCCTCATGACAATTACTCATTTTTAGACAGACAGTGATGTCATCATTTTTGCACGCATTGGCCAACAGGCCTAAAGAGTGATGTGTTACAGGACTGGTGATAAAACAGGCACACACTCTGAAATAATGTCTATGGATGGATCTTACAGAGAAAGAAACCCCTCAAATTACTGTGTGGTAAGTTTTAGTGGAGAAATACGTGTATCTGCTAAACCATTCTCTGGAAACCTGTGATCAAATTTGAGCTGCAGTTTTGATTAATGAAAAGCATGGGGCAAAACTCAGCACCTCTGCATTCGGGTGTCTTGCCCAGGATAAAAACCATCATTTTTCAGTCTGTCTAATCTTCCCATTTTAAAAAGGTTGTCACATTAAGAACAATTAGGCCAACATGCACGTGTTTTCTATGCTGGAAGTACTATGAGTGTCTTTTCTCAAAGACAGAACCCTAAATTTAGGGAGAGTGTGGAGGAGGACAGGAAAGAAAGAAAAAGGATGAGAATACGAGGTCCTGGGACAGGTAGAGCAAAGAGCATCTTGTGAATCACGTGAAATCATAAAGGCTCACAAGCAATAAACCAGTTTGGTTCAGTCCAAATTTTAATTCTTCTGAGGGGCTTCATCTTATTTCTGCTATTTCTTCCCTCCTATATTGAATGGAAAGCTGGGGGAGGGAAGCTTCATTTGGCAATTGTTGTAATAGGGTATTTCCATGACTTCTTGTTTCCCTTCCTTTAAGACATTTCTCAGAACAGATCCTTCCCTGTCAACGATTTCAGTTTTTGTGAATTGGCATTTCCCAGTGGGTAAAAAAACCATTTGAGATGAAGCACTGCCAAGGAGTTTCAATTCCACAAGTGTTCCCGGAGGTACACTTGGGCAGAACAATGGAAGTGTCCCTAAATCATCTAGGCTGGGAACCACGTTGCTCTGAGAGAGGCAGGCAAATCCAACCTTCCATGAGGAAGCAGCTCAATTTGATTTGATTTGTAGAGGTTTTCTGGCTCACAAGCTATGCTCTGGCTCCTTTTTAGTATGGGTTTTTCTGGGCACATGTTCAGACAGGTGCTCCTAGTAACTGGTGTTTAGGCTAGCACTGCTTGCTTTGGCAAGTTTATGGAAGGTACAGACACCTTCTAAGAGACATAAACAGATGTAAACTCCACCCTTAATTGTTTCTTGCATCTCTATAATAATTATACCAGACCTGAGTCGTGACTGATTGTGCCCATGAAGAAGTTGTGATGGTAAGACCCAACGGGAATATGTTATTGTCTTTTTATGGATTTAGGGATGGACTGTCTTATGGCTTATCAGTTTCTGTCTCCCTAGAACTTATCTACGTTAATTTCACTTTGTTTCCATTCTGACAAATCTGTCTGGGGAGAAAGATTAATTTAGATTCATGCTAAAAAAAAAAAAGAAAAAAAAAAGATGCAATATTACCATTGCTATTTAAAAAAGAAAAACTGAAACATTCCATGCCAGACATGTGGAGTGATGATATTCTGATGCTAATTAGTCTTTCTCCAAAGCAAAACATCTTAAAAAAGTCACAGAATGCCTGCCAAGCCTTTAGATTTCACTACAACTGTGTTCTCTTTTGGTCAGCAAACTGTCTTCATCTACTCATTTCCTATCTCCAGAAACCACACTTCCTCCCTGTGATGAGATTCACTTTCTGAATAATCAGTTTTCCACTTGTGTGTTTTTTTTTCTAAAATGCTCTTCTGCTGTGCTTAGGTTTTAGTAGTCAGAGGGAAATTTAGATTACCCAAGTTTAGTGTTTGTTTCAGACACAGCCAAAGGTCCAGTTAGATTTCCAACCACCAGGAGAAGAGTCCATAGGCTTGCATCTTTCTTTTTATTATTTATTTCATTATTATTATCTTAGCAAAAGCTTGATCCTGAGCTTGTGCCTGTGCAGGCAGATTTGTGACCCTGGAGACCTCAGTTATTGGAGGAGACTTCAGGACTGGCCTTTTTTTGTGATACTCCAGGGGAAAAACGCATGCCTCTGGTCTACAAATAGAACTGCTTAAAAAGAGCCCTGCACTCAGGGAGAAACAGGGAGTAATGCTGAGCTCGTACGTTTGCTCAGCCTAATAAAATGCAGTCTTTTTCTTACAATACTTCTCTACAAATCACATCAGTGACTAACTACTGCTTTGACTTGGGGATGAGGGTTTCTTCACTCAGTGGTTTTCATGGAGACTGCTGAGAACAGATTATCTGCACTGAATTTTATCAGTGAAATGGCTGTTCTATTAGTGTCACATGGAAAGCTACAAGTGAAACTCCTGAGTCTAAGGAAAAGGCTGCGTGCTGTTTTAACCACTGAGTTTGCATTTAATTCGAGAGATTTTCATCCTTTAGAGCACACTCTGTGCAACAGAGCCCTGAGTGTTGAGGTATGTGTTACCATTCCTGCTGCACTCAGCAAACTTCCTGTGTGTTCAGCACTTCTTACACTGAAAGCAGTATTTTGTTACGAGGGACACAAATCCCCAAAGCAGAAACTGTAATGTGAAAGCAGAAAAAAAAGAGGGACTATATGATCACTCTTTGGGCCATTTATGTAAACCCTATTACAGGAAGCTGTGGTATTTCAGACTTGAGGGTAAATGGGGACATTATTCTAACTTGGAACGTAAATACATTTTGCTGACAAACTGCAAAATACTAGATATGCTCCCGTTCTTTTTGATAACAAAATCTATCTGCCACACAACTCTTTACTGTGCTTAATGTATGTCTCTTCTCACCTCATAAATGTGAAAACAGGCAAGGAACAAAAAGATAATTTAAAGGCAGGATTGTTTCTGGAGCAAATGTTACATGCAGCCATTTGCTTCTTCCCAGCTAAGACAGTACTTATTTAATTGGAAGGAAAAATGTCATGAAGTGGCTAACTGGCTCCTGCTACTGAAGCCTGTGTCAGAACTGTCAGGGTGGTGCTGCTTGTGGGGTGGTGTTTTCAGTCAACCAACATGACTCTATAATACAATAATAAAAAATATAATAATAAAGACCATGGAACAAGGTCCGTTCCCTCAGTCATGGCCTACCCAAACCTCCTGCTAAAGGCAGTGACGTCTTGAAAAAGGCAGAGTTGGCAGGATGGCAGGGTGTGAAAGCCTTGATTTGTCAAGGACATGTTTATACTTGGAAATAGGCCAGGGATGAAGGTGATTTCCTTCCCTATTAAGTTCTATCCACTTTTAGAAGGTGGAGACATCTGAGTGTTTCCTGCACTGGAGAATTCCAGTTCAAACAGTCCAACAAACGGAAAACCCCGTGGGTTCCAAGGCATTAATTTCTATTTGCCTGAGGTTGCCTGTGCCCTGTGGGAGCTTCAGAGCTGGTAACTCCTCCAGTGCAGGCTCTTCCCTGGTCCAACAGCTGTGGCACGTCAGCCCCATTCTGTTTTGTGCGGAGTTCCCTCGATCAACACTTCTCCTGAGAGCCACTGGTTCTTACAGAAAGCTTTCGGAATTTGTCAAAACTGTTCTCCAACATGGAAATAATTCCCTTAAATTTTTTGGCCGCTGCTATTTTCAGGATGGCAGGGAGAGCACAACAGATCAGCTAGGGGAAATGCTGAACCAGACAAAGAGCGTTTAAGTGATGGTGGTGAATTTTTTTCCTGTGTAGCTTTCCCTAGAGTAAAGCTTAGGTGTGACCTAATGATTAACCACAGATGCAAGACTTTGTGCTTTGACAGCACCTTTCCCAAAGGATGTTGTTAAAGTAATCTCTACAGAATGAGTTCTCTCATAATTAAACCACGTATTTTGCAGATGAGGTGCATGAACACCACTCAAAACCATGCAGAATTCTGTGGCAAGGATAAAACCCAGGCTTCCTGAATGTCATTTTTCTGAACGTTCCTTCTCTTTGCTGGCTGCACCAAGAGAGAGCAAGTTTGAAGGCAGAGCACATAAAGAGGGAATAAATTCTAAGGTACATCTTTACGCTCCTCGGACCTCTCCATGCTTAGGGGTATAACCATTTTGTGACTAAACTGCAGCACAACTATGACAGTCTGAGGCTAACCAAGGCTAATTTTAAACTATACCCCATTATTTCTGTCTGTTTTAGAAGGTGCTATTTTATTTGATAGAGGGAGCCGACACATCCCTGTTGTCAACAACCAGCTTGGCCAGAATCAATTAATCATTGTAATTACCTGCCTGAGGACTCCCTTTCTGACTTGCTTTGACTTTCTGGCTAACAAGATGCGTTACCTCAGCACAGCTCAATAACATGCCCGCTGCTGATTTACTGCTGCTCCAGGCTAGACAATTCCTGCCTGACAGCAGCTCCTAAGCTTTGCCTGTAAAACCTGTATGGCAGCCAAGCCACACATCTGCACAAAGCAAACAGGCAGATGCATGCAGAGATGAACAGGCTAAAAACGGCCGCTGGTCCCACTTAAGAGTGGTGTCAGAAGAAGATCCTCTCTAGCTGCTCTGTGGGAAGGGAGAAGGTTTCCCTTTAGGAAGTGCTCATAGAAAAACCCTTCAACATCCCTAAAACTGCCAAAACACACAGCTTGCTGACCAGCTCATTCTGCTGATGGAAGGAGGCAGAGTGGCTCCTTTAAGCCTCTGGAGCAGGTGTCATAATTCTGAGAACAGAGATTAACTATTTTTGGAAGACAAAGGTAAGATTCGCCAAATCAAATCTTCAAGATGCCCATCTTTTCTTAATATTAAGGATTGCTTTTACTGATCCCTAGAGGAGGAGGATTTGGAGGACAGACTCTTTCCTCAGACAAAGGAGACAAGTGCTAAAGTGATTCTCTTTAATTAGGCTTTTCTTTCACAAAAGCATTAGCAGAGAGTTGCAGCTGTAGCATCAAACAGCAGGTTTTTTTAAGGTTAGGATGACAAAGAATGGAGTATGTTTTACCTCAGAATCCTCCCTGACTAATAACCCCACAGTTCTCTCCTCTACCCTGGTTTCAATCCCAATGGGCTCTTTTTAGTGTAGAACTAAGACATTCCAAAGCACTAGAGATATGTCTACCTCTGATCAAAGGGGAACGCTGCCGTGAGGTTTGCCTGCCACTAAGAAAGAGTTAACACTGAGACTAAGGGCTCTTAGGCTAAATAAATTTAAGTCAGGATTAAAGCAAGTAGCAAATATTGGCTAGTGCTAAGCAGGTTGATACCCGCTTTGATGAGGGCAAAATGCTTTATAAATGCGTGTGTTTAGTTGTTCTACAGTTAGAAGCGTAGCCATTTCTTTTTATGGAGCATAGCTGGCCTTTCATGGGTTGCAAGGAATTACATGAAAACAAGTTTTAAGCCTTAAGACAAAGAGATAATCTTAATTTTATAAAGAAGGTGAGTTGAACTCAGAAAAATGCATATTCAAGGTTGCTGAAAAAATTCTAGGCAGAGTCTTGGAGAAAACAGGTGCTTTACTGCTTTTGATTTTTGCACGCCAGCAAGAACTTTGCACTTAAAACAAAGATTTCAGTTTCTCAGTGTTTCAAGGGTTTTAACACAGTCCTAGTACCAACCAGGTATATGCAGAATGTCCTGTTAGTTTCAGTAGAGCTGGAGAGGGCAGGAGGAGGGAGAAGAGACTTCACAGAAAGAATTCTCCAACTGCATGTGAAGAGTACAAACACACGTGCACTATGCTAAGCAAACTATCCTAATAGCCATTTAGGCAGGTCAGGTCCTAACATTAAAGTACATAGCTCTTATTCCAAGCTTGGGCTTTTCAACAGACCTCAGTGCAGCTCCTTGTGGGCCAAGATGGATAGCTGAGGCACCTCTGCAGAGTGCTGTACAATGTTTCCTACAGACACACACTAAAATGTGACCCCTTCTGTGCTGTTCCACCAATACCAGGTGTTCACTGGCTACCTTGGAGGGTACTGTAGATAAGTAAACAATACTGACGCTGAAAAAGATTTCACTCTATCTAGGCTATAGGGAAAGGAGAAAAGGAGGAAAAAGATGTCAGAGTTACCAAGCAAATCCACATAATTGCTCCAACAAAGCTCCCATCTGTGCCTGTGCAGCAAGTGCAATTTTCTCATTTTATCTTCCTGCACAGCCTACAAAGCATAATTGTGGAAAAGCGGAGAAAGCAAAGCTCTTTATAAATTGACTTGGAATGCTTTCACAGATCTTTTTCTCCTGCTCAGGAGGGAAAAAGTGCATTTAGTCTTATCAAGGAAAATGCAATTATAACAAGGAAATAAAAGCATTAGAAGATGTCTTCCGAAGGCCTGACATGAAGAAAGCTGAGTTGGGGGTGAGGTGGGGGAAAAGCATGAAACAGACTGTCTTGCCAATCTAAATTAGGAGATCAAAGTTTAAACCAGACAAGAACTTCCTCACAGAGACATCATCTGCTCACATAACTTGGATATATGCCTTAAACTCCAAAGGCAGGATGGATGCTAATAGCTGAAACTGTTGAACTGGGAATGGTGGGACGGAGAGAACTTCTTTTTGGTTTTGTAATAAGGGGTCTGGATGGCCAGGAGGTTCTCCTTCCTTCCTTGGATATCTTCCTTAATCCTTTTCAGTCACCAGTGTGACTGTGAACTGTGTGTACCAGGGTACCTGAAAGGTATTCTGTGAAGGTAGAATGAGGGAGTGGCAGGGAATGGGGAGAGCCTAAAAGGGACAGCAGGAATAAGGGGGGAAACCACTTAATGCAGTGCCTCTCACTGGAGCCTTGGGAGCTCTCAACTGCTGCAGTAATGGCTGTGTCATGGAGCTATTGCAGCCCCCACATTCAATCAAAAAATGTAGCTGCAGATAAACATAAGCACACTCTTACAAGGTTTAGGTTCAGTATTAAAACATCCCTCGTTATCATCATCCTCTTGTTCCCTCACTCTTACAAAGTATGGCCCTTGTCTCGTCAATCATTGATTCCTCTTCGTAGTTCAGGCCCCCTGAGACTTCTCCAGCAACGCAGTATATATAATTTTTAATGAAACAAAAATTATTTGGGCAGATGGTATAAATGTTCTCTCACACATTAGTATGTGAGAGAGTTAACCTTACTGCAGCTGCAGCTCTTTTGAACATATAATGCAAAAGGCCAAACGTGCTTCAGCCTGGGAGGACATGGGATCACATACTGCCCCTCACCTTTCACAGCATCTCCAAAATACTCTACTGTGTATCTCCCTTGCAAATTAAGCCGATTAATTAATTTAATTACAAATAATTAAAGTTACTGCTGTAACTTTACATAGTTTACATATATGTATTTATCCTTCCTAAGTCCACAGGCTGACACCAGGCATTAAGCTTTTCACTGGTGGTCAGCTGAGTGAGCTGCTTTGGAGCTTTGAAACAAAAGCAAATGCACCCACCTTGTTAGTCAGAGCTGGACCATCAGCACATCTCTGCATGGAGGGTGGCACCTGGTAAATATCTTGTCCCATTAGACCATGACCAGTGGGTATTTGGTAAATTCCCTGATTCTGATGGGAAGCTGGCACTTGGTAGATAGGGTCCCTTGCTGCAGCATGGGAGTTTGGCACTTGGTAGATCTTTTGCTGGTTGAAAGATTGATTCATCAATCCTGAGCTGGGCATATCCTGGCCAGAAGGACTGTCCTGTACCACTGGACCTATGAGGAGCTTCACACGGTTGCCTGGGACGATGCCTTGCCGGCCATGTAAGGAGCAGAGCCACCATCCTTCGAGACCTTCGGTGTTCTGCTCTATCACCGTCAAAATGTCTCCTTTGCGGAAGGCCAACTCCTCTGCACATTCAGGGACGTTATCATACAGGGCTCTTGCCATAAGATTCTGTGGAGAAAGAAGGGCAAGATCAGCAAATGAACAAACAAGCCAGAATTTTTCCTGAATTTTCAAGCACATTCCAGGTGACGTGAAGTAAAGACTGATTTTGAAAAAGAAGGGTGCAGGAAATCAAAATAACAGGGAAAGTAACGCAGCACAGGATTCCCCTGCCCCAACAGTAATAGGAGGTCAGATAAAATATATCTTTATATAGCCTGAACGGACAGGAAGTCAGGAGAGTTCTGCTCTTGGAATTGAGGTGCTCTTCCCGTGAATGGGGGCTTGTACCTTCATCTCTTGACACTGATTTCCCTATAAGCATGATCTGTGTACTGCTACTACAGCTAGCTAGCTGCCCTTTAAAATAAAACTGGAATGAGATTCTCAGGGACATAATCCTGAGCACTTTTCCCCAAACATTTTTACGTTTGCAGGGTCCCAAAAGACTTTCCATGGAGGTGCAGATCTCATTAATGTAAAGATAGTGGGCTGGCTTTTCTTAGCTGACACCTGCAGGCTCCTTGACGTCAAGGATCTGTAGACCACCTGGTGAGAAAAACTGTCCCGAAATACAAATTGACACAATGTCACAGGTTTTGAACTATGATGCTCCTTGTTTGCATGTGGCTTTGTGCCTTCTCACTCTGTGAACTTCCTTGGTGGCACAGCACAGCACAGCACCATCTTAACAGGCAAAGAGCTTCCTCCCCCCACAAAACCACCACCACAAAAGAACCCTCCAAAACAATCTCAAAGGACACGGTTCCTCCGAGTCCCACTTTCTGTAGAAAGATCTTGAAGAGAACATTATTTAAACAAAATAATGCGCCCAGTGACCCCAAGTGTTGCAGCTACGCTACCAACAGGATCTCTGCTGAGAAGTTTTAAGCCAGCTCTGAGCTGATGTAGGATTGTGGTCTGTGATGTGTTACTAATAAGCACCACCTCCTATCACGGATGGAACCAGCTCCCTTTCCTCTTCCTCTGCAGGCCTGAATGGCACACTGGCCAAGGTATTCAATGGAAAGTAGGCAGGCTGTCTGTGCTAATATTCTTGGGCACCTCAAAAAGGCCATGAACATTTAATTTCTTGGCTCTGGTGATATTTCCAAACGTGTTGGAAACAACTGCTCCAAGACTGCCTGATTTTCAGTGAAGGCAGTCAGCAGAGACGGTTTTAAAATAATTGTAAGCAAATATACAGAGCCCTGGATCTGAAGTGTTCAAGCTGAAATATCTGGATGCAGTACACAAACTGGAATAGTGCTAATCCACCAAAAAGGATAGCTGTCTTAAAGATTTCTCTCTCCTCTATTAAAGGGATAGTGTTGAGTAGAGTTTAGTGTTTTTATCTGTCATATTTATCCTCTCCTGTGGACATACCAGGATTTTTTTTTTATCCCTCATTTGTTATATCTTTCCCCATTGACACACACCGATGTTTTCCCATTGTCTCTGTGCTTCTTCAAGACAGCAGTCTTCCATTTGACCTTGCTCAGGCGGTAGTTTGTATGCAGGGCTGACCGTGGATGGAGAAAGGGTAAGCTCAGATGTCACATAAAAGGTAAGCAGACATGCCTTTCCCAAAACATGTAGTGCATGAGATCAGTTTCCTCTTCGCTGAATGGAGGCTCGGCTTTCAGATGTATGAGAAACACTGGCTTTGCCTTTTCATCACAGCATCATTAGTGAGGTCAGTATAAATTAAGTTTTGGCTTGGAAAAGCAGGATTGCCATTTTGAGCTCCCCTGTGCACAGCAGCACTGGGGCCCACCATTCTCTCTGATGTACATCCACTCAGCTCATCAGTAACAAAACACTACGAAATGAGAATACCGATAAAGCAGGGAGCAATTTTTGTCCATGCCTTGGCAGGACTGCAAAACTATTATTTAAGCATGGTCAAAACCAGTGGTCTCTTCTCAAACACTACATCTATGCTCTTGCAGTGTTGAACCAGCTGCTTAGTTGAGTCCACAGAGCTCACAAAGGAAAAGTCCCTGCCCAGTCTGAATATTCAAGTTAATCTCTTATCTTTCTACATTTCTTTCTAGCACGTCTTTCACAGGGGAAATCTACTAACTTGACTTGCTGAGCCTGTGCAAATGACTATTTAAAAAAGGCTTTCATAGAGGAGTTGTTTAAAGGAGGAAGATTACAGCTGGGTAGCGGAGGCACAAACCAAGCAGGCTAAATCAATGATAAATGCATATTCTTCTGCACTTTGGTGATTAAAGGTATTTGAAAAGCTTGATTAGCTTCTACAGCAAAGCAATTCTTAGAACAAAGCTGGAATGGTGGTAGAATTAGAGCAGATAAAAGTTCCCATGTGAATTTTTCCCAGTTGCTCATTATCTCTGTCCCAGTGACCTTCTCACCACCTGGCACGCAGCATGTTAATACTTTCTGGATGTGCTTCAAGAACTTCTTTGCTGCAAAGAGCTTCAGATTCTCATTGTCAGTGTTAACTCAGGCACCAGTATGCGAATCATACTAATTGGTTGCCACTTCTTTCACAGCAATTTCCCCAAGGCCTTTTAAATAGCCCAGCACCAGCCACTGATGGAGCAGCGAAGCAGTCAAAACACTCCTCCAAATAAGCACTGGGACCAGAAAAACTAAGCCTGTTGCTCAGTGCCAGCAGCAGAGGCACTGATCCTTCCAAGAAAATCTGTGTTTTGAGCATTTCCCTGACTTCATTCTTCCTGCACAGGATTGCTTAATATGAGCTTCACAAACAGTGTCACAGTCACTTTCATTAGTCAGCAGAGTCAGCCTGGAGGAAAATGAAATTGTCACCACAGCTGGCCATCAGGAAAGCTTTTGAAAACCACAGAGGTATCTTTAACCTACTGTGGTGACCAAGACAGCAGTCTCTACTTTTCCACAAGTGGAAAGAAGTTCTGATCAAAGACACCCCTCAACATCTGTGGGCTTTATCTTGATTGATCTGACAAATCTGAAGAGCTGTTTGATTCTGCGGGCATCATAGCCTGTATCTCAATACTCCCTCTCATTGGTCTCATCAGCTCAGAGACTGGGGAAGGTTATACGGAATTAGCAGGACTTGTGCTGAAGGGGCATGGATCTGTCACTCACCTGTTTGTGAAACAGGTACCAAATAAAGCATTAAGATCTGATATGAGAAGACAAAGGCACAGCAGTGCTACAAAAACTTTGGCCATTTCCTAAACAAAATGCCAATAGAGGAAAGGGCAATGAGAAAAATTGTCTTGGAACTTGTTTTCACAACTGGCAAGTCGCACAGAAGTCCCTTTATATTTCTAACATTGAGAGGGAAAAGCAAGGCAACAGATTCAGAACTACAAATTGAAGTTCTGTAATGGCAGTGAGAAACAACGCGATGACAGGGAAAAAATTTTGGTTTGTCACAGAAATCAGCTGTCCTTCATAAAATGAACATAATGACAGATACCACCTTTTTAAATAAGATTAAGGAGGGAAGTCTCTGTTGCCCTCCTTTGCTCCAATTAAATTAACTGCATGATAGGTGCAGCAGTGTCCTCCTCAAAACCCAAAAGTGCCTGTGGGCCCTACGCAGCTCCACTCTCCTGAGCCTGCTGTTATAGCAGCCATGCTTCAATTAAGGAGTGCTTCTCTACCACTAATGGTTGACTGGAAAGATTCAGTTCAGCTTTTGCATCCTCAAGCCTTCCTTAGGAATACTTGGGATGTCAGGAAGTTGTAGCCAGGGTCTGGCCCCTACTGTGTTACAGTACAGGCAAAACAAAAATCCCCCACATTTGTCCTCAAGAAGCTTGAATTCCTCTTAACCTCGGACTTGTGAGAGCAGTAAAAAGCATCTTCTGTAAAATCACTGAAAAACGGAAGTTTTTCAGCCTTCTGTTAAACAAAGTGCTATCTCAGTTGTCAGCAGGTCAAAGTGAAAGGGAGCCTGACTCTAATGACTGCTGCCTTGGGATTTTAGCTGGAACATGCTGCAGGAAAAGGCTCAGCTGACTTTGCCGATGCCTTGTGTCAGAAACGCTGTCTAAAAGAACTGAAACAGAAATAGATACTCTCTAGATTAAATGCAGATTACAATGTCCATGGCCCCAACTTTCTACACTAGTTGAGACAAAAGTAAAGCTTTCAAGCTCTCTCCAGGTAAAGCGAACCTGGGATTTGAAACTTCAGAGTTTTCCTTTAGTGTCAGTTGCAAGTCCATTAGATAAACCCTGGAGCAGTGCAATTTGTATTCTCTGCACACCTTAGATTTTCCCTTCTTTTGCATCCAGGATGTATGCCCTAGTGAAACCTGACTGAGAGCAAAAGATGATGCTCTGAAAACTGTCAGCTGCTCTACTTGCAGAACCCAAATTAAAACAAGTAAGACTCTGTAAACTATTTTTTTTTCAGATGTTGAAGGAATTACAGGCTAAATTCAGATTCATAAATGAGGTCTATTATAGAAAGGTGTCTGCTCTCTCCTTAGCCTACTGCAACTCATGGTTAACGTGTCTGCAGCTGGATAAAGGCACATGAAAATACTTTGAAGAACATTATCTGTTTTGGTTGGCCTTCCCTGCGGTGAAGGGGACTGACAGAATTCTGTAACTTGTAGTTTGGAGGAAGGAGAGATTGTTTGCTGATGAGGCTGACTGGCAGAAGAGGGAAGAGGCAAGAGTTAAAGAGAGTGGCGGAAACATCCACTATTTCTGTTAGAGTAAACACATCCAGTGACGTGGGTAACAAGAGTGTGTGAGGGTGCCCACAGCCGTGGAAGCAAACACAGGAATAATAAATTACATGCTATGAGATTAAATACAAAGGAGTCTTTAAGGGCCGAGTGTTGCGGTGCCAAGCTCTTAGCGCTGGGCTGCCTACTTGACTCCTCAGCCAACTCCACAATGAATGAATGCTCGAGGAAAAGGTTCAACCAACCAACCGTAAGCTCCAAGAATTTCTGTCACATCCCTCAGAGGTGCAATCTGAGGATACCGATCCCTGCTCTGTGCTTGGCCGGCAAGCCGTGTTGTTTTGTTCCGCTCTGTCTTGTTTTTAAATATTGCTTCCCATAATGTAGAGTTTATGGGCAAACAGAACCAGGAAAATTGCCTCTGCTCTTCGCTGAAAAAGGGTGGGACCCCTTTTGTCTATTACTGGACAAACTGTTTCTTAAAATGACAAACAGCTTCTCTTCTAAGTTTAGCCAGTTTGGGAATAGGAAGGGAGGAACAAAGGAAGGAAAGGTGGAGGGAGACAACCCAAAGGAGTGTCTGTGAACAAACCAGTAGCTTGATTTTGGTTGGGCCACTTTTAATTATCCATCACATAATATTGTTGATACAGATTCCCATCTTTTAGGTTTCTTTAAAATGAACCACAGTCATCCCAAAGTAAGCTTAAACATTTATGCACACTTGCAGAAGGCCCAACAGTAATAATCTGCCTGAAACTACAGAACCAATCTGAAAACCCAGCTGAGTTTTATTCTGAGAGAAATGATCTGACTACAAGCACTACTGGTAGAAGAGAGGGAAATTTGTGCTTCTTTTGCCTTTTGACATAAGGGCTTCAGTGCCAAAAGTCATTGGACAGTTTAACTTGGGTGCTTTTCAGCTCTCATCTAGTTTTCTGTTTCTCACTGTCACTGCCCCTGAAATAAAGAGTTTATTGTGCTGTGTTGGCAAGGAAAGCAACTACTGAGTCACAATAGGTAACAGGTTTATCTATAACAAGTAACTTATCGTGAATGCTACTTAATAGAAGTTGACAGAAGTCACTGAACAAGACATTTAGCTCTGAAAAATGTCTTTTGCTGGTCTCCTGGAAGAAACAGTGTGAACAGCAAAGGCAGTATCTGGTACACACAAACCCGCGCTGGCATGTTCTTAAACATGTCCTTGTGGGCAGTGACACGGGGCATGGACTATGAAATGGCACGTACACAAGCAGACCTTGAACAGCTCACCACCAGCAACAAGCTGTGTGCAGATACTTGCTTTTTATGTTGACAGCTACTTAGAGGAGGCAGGAAGTGCTACCACAGCACCTCTGAAGGAGCCTGCTGCTCTAACAGGGTGTCGCAGTGGCTGCAGCTCCGGCAGGACCACTCTGAAAGCTCCTTAGCCTGAGTCTGGCTCTGGGGACCGAGAGCTTCCCTGCCTCACTGCCAATGGCAAAACACGGAGCCTGGGCGCAAATGCTCAGCACAGTAAAGTTTAGGTTCACTCCTCAGGCAAAGTTCCAGTTTCCAGATATTCTCTTGCTTTCGTCCAGCAAAAACCTCAAATTTTGGTTTAGTGAAGATGTTCTCTGGTCAAGCGTTGCTAGGGCAAATAATTACAATACTGGATGGAAATTAAAGCAGTTTTCCACATGCAGATTTGGAAGGCTGGCTTTGCAGCTAATAAGAAAGCTACAAACTAACAGCCTGAGCATAGCTCTTCATCCACCCTAAGTATCCTTCCAGCCTGTACCTCTCTGCAACAGATTATGCTAAAGTACACTACACTGCCCGGAGGTCATGATGTGGAAAACCTTGGGTCTGCAGAGCAGAAAGGCATCTTATTTCAGTGTTCCACTGAGCTATCCCAGCCCACCTGTCTGGCCTGAGATGCCTGAATTTCAGAGTTTGTTCTGGCTGGGGTTTCTTTGGTAGTGAGACAAGTTACACAGAAAGTGAAAGATGAAAAATGGGAACATCCCCTCCTTATTGGATCACACTTGGGTAAGCCAAAGCAGACACTATGGCTGTCATGCTCTGGAATATTCACTGCCAGTTTCTGCAGACACAGTACTCCACCAAGCAGAGGGGGCAGGCAGGCAGCAAGCACACCAGGCACGTCACACTCCTGCTCAAGATGCTGATGTGGTCCACTGATTCACCTCAAATCTGGGATGCAAATGTGACATAAAGATGTGAGAGACTGAAGGCTCTCTGGTCTGAAAGCATTTCTTGTTTCAGCATAGCCGCTCCATTTTAAGTAAACAGGAGATACCTGTGCATCTGGTTTTTTGTAGGCAGTTGGCAAAGTAGTTTGCAAAACTGAGGCACAGCAGCAAACCTGCAGCTTGGGAGGGAATTCAAATGCATGACTCTGAAAGAAGGAATTAGGAGGCTAGGAAAGGTGTAGGGCAGGAAGAAAAAAGGAAAAACGTGAAAATTAAGGCTAGAGCTAAAATCCTAACTGTGTCAATAAAATACTTTGTTATTCTGCACTGAGTGCATCAGCTTATTGCCACGGATGAAGTTTCAAAATGGACAAGTGAGTTGATAAGGAAGTTTTCTGGCTCTGTATCAATTAAGAACAACAAAATGACAATTCCATATTAGCTAGAAGTAAAATAAGCCAGGTTCTATTTGTTTGTTTGTTGGGATGATATTCTTTTGTCACTTGATTTGAATTTTGGCGCTTGGCTTGTCCGGTTTTATTTTATTTCAGTTCGAAGGGACGCGAGGTATTGCAAAGTTAATTGTAGAAATACAATATCACAGATGTTAAATCAGGAGTTGATTTACCCCTTCTGTTTCCGACGCTGGATGTGTGGTACCACAAAACCCTGGAGGTGCTCGGTAGGAGGAGTTTAAGAGCAGTGGCAGCTCCCTCTTCCTACATAGCAACCCTGTGTTTGGCGTCTGTGCAGTGAGAGCAGCGGGTCACAGCGATGCTGGAAAAAGGGCATATCTGAGGTAATGCTGCTCCACTCGGCCCCGGGGAACACCCCTGAGATTGATGCACGCCGCTTGTGTTGTCAGACCACCCACCCTGGTCTGGGGCTATCACCCCAGCCCCATACAGTACCCACTCACAGCGAAGCACAGCACTGATCCACTGATGGCATATCCTCATCTCGCTCCCCTGCGCTCAGAGTTCCCGGGGTTTTTACAGGAGTGCCAAAATACCATTTTCTTTGCTCATGCTGGCAATACAAACCACATCCCCTGACTTACCTTCAAGACCTATTAATATTTTGGGAAATTCCACCACACCTAACTCAGTAAGTTTTCTGCGTATGTTTCACCCCCGTAACCGGTTTCCTTTCCCCCCACCCAAGGAAGGGTGTGATCTAGTTCCATGACTTTAAAAGGCCTTTTCAAATCTCTCTGAGGGCTGTGTGCCTTTTGTGATATCAACAGGGAGGGGAAAAAAAAAAAAAATCAAGCATGCAAACAATAGCCTTAGAGTAAATATGATCTCACTGTGATTAAAACACAGTACATCAAAATCAAAAAGCAGATGGAAAACCTAACCTCTTTCCCTCAGGCAAGCAATTAAAAACTTAATGAAAGGAGATCGGATGTTAAATGCTTAAGAATTGAAGAAGCAGAGCAGAAGCGGGGGGGAAAAAAAGGACGGAAAGAAAGAATCCCAAAACGTGTGTTTCGAGTTCTCAGTTTTCCTTTTTCTGGCATTTGTAAGCCGTCTTCTCCCAGACAAAGTTTCCTTAAAAAAAAAAAAAAAAAAAACACAAAACGCACACCCTCCTTCCAAATTTAACCCTTCCTTGTGCGGCTCTGGGGAAGCAATTACAACTCGATTGTCAAGAAACCACTGCTGTGTCGATGAAGGACCTCTGTATTGCCATCAACTTATTCCTCTCACCTCTTCAGCTTTGAAAAGTATGACCTTTTTTTCATGACTTTTTAAAATCTAGAACTTAGATGAACCTGCACATGCTCTTCTTCTCCCGACTCTCTCAAAATAAACTCTGATACAAGGGAAAGCCACCCTTCTCTGTCAATTTAGTGCCACCATCTGAGATACTACACAGCAACTACAACTTGGGATGACCTGACAGTTCAGCTTACTGAAGAAAATTAAGCTTGGGAACTCATATTTCCAGGCTCCTACCAGCCTTCAGCAGGCTGGTGGGAAGATGTGCAGCATACTGCTTGTGAATGAGATTTCCAGGGGAGCCAAGCCTGGCTGGCAGATGATGCTTGCCAGGTCCGGCCAGAGTCATCTCCATTCAACAGGACAGCAGCCAAAAGTCAACAAGCCTCCCAGAACAGCTAAATTTTGGCAAGCTGACATTTTCTGGGTAAGCCTACCCCTGGAGAAGGGAGATGGTGAATGTGTAGGTGCATTTTAACCAGCTGTAGTTACTTTGCTTAGTCCCAGGCTGAAACACAACTTTAAGTGTATTCTTGATGGCGTGAGAGTGGTTTGTGCAGTTTCTGGGCTGCAAACAAGATAATGCAGCATAAGCAGAGAGAGAGAAAACAAAAGAAGATATATGCTTGTAAACTAGGCCATTCTATAGCAGTAAAAATTGGTTTATTACCCGAGGCATTTTAACAGGATGTAAAGTCCACGGGACCCTACCTACTGCAAGCTGTATGTTGAACAGTGAATGCTTGTACTTAACCCTTTGCATCAAAAATTGCCTTAGAAAAAGAATCACTGGATTTTCACGGTCTGTATCTTCCTCTCTCTGTCTGCAACCAAAACATTCACTGGAAGAACTGAAATTTACTCCTAGGATCTTTCAGCTTTTTCTAAGATTTGCTGTCACCAAATGATTCATGGCATTGCTATTGTTAAAATTTTCAACCTTGCTGTCGATGAGGCCTGCTTTAGAAAGGGCTTCTCATGTGCTGACTGCATTCCTGTAGAGTAAACCCATTCTTATAACTCTTCCTTTTCCAGGCAGGACAATCCACTCTGACTGTGAATAAAGTGTTTTTAAAACAAACACAAAAATCGAATGGCAAGAAGTTGCCTCATCCCTATTGATGAAAAAAAAAAACAAAACCAAACAACTTTTGTCAGGCTATGCACTTGTGTTTCTAGGACTGCAAACTGCAGCTTTAGCAGTCCTGTTTCATGTCAAAGGCAAGCTACGTCCAAATCTGCTGTGGAAAAATGAGCTCCTTAAAATTAAGACAGTTTCCACTACTGTAATGTCTAGACCAAAAGGCAAAAGAAAACTGTCACTTGCCAAGAGCAGCCTGTGATAATCTGGCAGTAATATGCAAAACTGCCCTCCGAGCTGCTATAAAGTGGCCCAGCTTCACTGATGCTGAGAGTTGCAGCCATTTACAGGCAGGAGAACCTCCATCAGCAGTAGCCTGACTTAATAAATGTTGCTGAATACATGCCATAAATATTGTTTTTGTAGTACAGTCCCAGGTGATTGTCTGACCAAGCCTACTGAAGTCTTGCATAAAGCATTTTTCAGGGGTCAGAGTACTGTTCTAACAGGTAAATGTCCACTGCTTTCATGGATGCTCGGAGAGCATGTATTACGTAAAGAAGCACCTTGGAAAGTGACCTGCGCATTTGCAATTCCAAGTGTCACTGAGTGAAGGCTCTTACAGAGGTGTGTGGACTTCAAAGTCCTAAGAAGTTCAGCTACTTGTCTCCATCAAGTGCAGGCAGAAATGGGAGCAGTAGAAGATAAGGTTTCTCCATAAGTGATGCAGCAAAGGTAGGGACTTGTGCATGCGTCCCTTAAGTGTTTATGTTGCTTTAAAAATGGAATTAAACTCTAGATCTTGGGAGACAGGTGGGTTCCTAATTGCTGATGGTATGAATAGGATTTAAGTACTTAAACGTCTGTGATAAGCTAATCTAAATAAAATAAGCAAAACAAAAGTGACTTTACTTAGGCCCTTAAGCGACCTAAGCCCATCTATTGTATGCAGAACAGCAATATGACAAGTAGGAAGCTCTGTGCTCCTGGTTTTCTACCTTTTTGTATGCACAGAGACACAAGGCTGTTTGGTATTTCCAGATACCGAGGGAACATCGTCCTCTCCTGCACTTGTGTGCAAGAGCAGGACCTCATGCTTGGCTGAGAACTACCATAAATGTAAGCTCTTTGCAGGAAGACAAAGAGCCTTCTTGTCCCCTGCTGTTTCTAAAGCTGACCAAAGCAGTCAGTAGGTACACCCATTCTAGTTTTGATGCATGGAAATATGATTTGGGAGAACTGCCCCAAACTTTTACCCCTGTCTCCCAAGAAACCATACATGGGAATTCAGTGTTCAGTGATCAGATACCAATGCAAGTACGATCTTTTCTAACCCCACATGTTGCTGTGCTTGAGACTGTAAGATTTCACAGGGGAGTTTGTATGTGGTCTTAGGAACTGTGCTCCAACAGTTAACAAGTTCACAATAATGCTTCATGAGACTTCTCCAAAGTCTACCCTATATTCTGCAAAATAGCGGTTGTTGGCTTGGAAAGGCTGCGGAACCCTCCTGAAACGTGCTCTCATTTTATCTTTGCAGAAGATATTTCCATCAAGTCTTACTACTAGGCACTTTTCCTGCTCTCTGGTTTGGTAGGTCCCCCTTCATGAGGTCTTTTCATAGTATGGCACTGTTTGGAATTAGTAGCGTTAAGTCAAGATACCTCAAGGCCAAGTAATAGTGTAACGTGCCTGCAACCTCTAACAGGACCTTAAAAGCACTCAGGTGAGTATCTAATGTCTCTTGTGCTATCTGGAGCCAAAGTGAATTGGGACTATCATAGAAATAAGGAAGACTTGTTCACCTGGTAGTTCTGCTTCCACATCGAATACTAGGAACTACTGGACAGAGACAGATGAGGCTGCCAGCTTCTCGATAAAATAAATTTACAGCTATATTACTCAAGAGCAGTTCCTTGCACAGAAATATAGAAGTTTAGAAATCATGCAAACAAATTGCATGCTGTTAGGTGTAATGCTCTGTGATCACTCTTCTTCCTCTGAAACAAGTCCTGTAACATCCCTAAGCCTCAGCACCAACATCTGTAAAACAGAATTAACAGCACTTTGCTATCCTGGCAAGACTTTGAGAGGGCAGATGAATATTGTTGGGGGAGTTTCTCAAATACCCTGAAGTACTGAGGCACTTACCTCTATTAACTATATGAACACATAAATCTACAGGGGGGTGTGGGAGGGGAGGGAGTGGCACAGAGAGGCCACAGTGGGGAAGAGTGGGAATCTGAAAATGACTGTGGCCCTTCAAGCCTGGTGAAGGGCACAGCCCTTCTGCTACATCTCACTAGTGCTGCTGCTGGTGGAGGCCTGAGCCTGCTAGACTCTGCTCACCTCACTCCATACATGCACAGATGAGAGAAAAATCACAAAGCTTTCACTGTAAGAGAGACAGCACAAACTTGGACAGTTTTTCCCCTTGTTGGTTTGTTCCTCTAGTACTACATTTTTAGAAGGTTTTACAGTTCCTATCTACATCTGACCGTCACCCTGTGATTGCTGAGATACTGAAAAAAATGAAAATGAAGAGGAGTGAGGAATAAACGAAGCAGAGAGGATTTGGTTAATAAAGTACAAGCAGTTCTTTTCCCTTTCCATGGTCCAACACTCAAAGCATTTCATTGCCAGGGTTACAAGCAGCTTTTCACAAGCATTTCTAGTTGGGAATATTGTATTTCTTCCCAGGGACACTATTTTGTTTGTCTTGGCATGCAGACATTGTAATCAAGTCTATATATTACAGGACTGTGCCTTAGCACAAATGGCAGGCATTTCAAACCCTATTTAGGTTTCTTCCTTGCCCAACAAATTATCTAAAAATAGATAATCAAGACCTCATACTTTACATCTACGTCATTCCTTTTGGCTCAAATGAGGTAAGGAATGTAGGGTTTTTTTCCTCTCCTCTTTCACTAACAGTTTGGATGTTCCAGTAAAGTCCCTCTTTCTTCCTCCCCCCTCTTCTTTTGTCTTGCCTGTGAACAGCCAACAAGCTACAAAAGCCCTGTTATGATAAAATCTTCCTTTTGCTTCTGTTGCACTTTTATGGCCTGAGATAAGAGCACTGGAATTGCTGGCCAGATATATCCTCTCCAATCCATGTTCTTCTCTGATCATGGCAACCAACTGGTATTTCTGTTCCTACACAGTACGTTAACAGCTGTAACTGCTTCATCCTTGGAATCATAGTCTGGGTTTGGTTTTGGAAAAGGCTGACCTTACCTTCTGGATTACAGAACACTGGAATGGCATCCTGTGGGAAGTTGATGGGATGCAGTTTTGTTGTACATGATGATTGAGCCCAAAAGAAAGCTGCTGTTATCAAAGAACTGAGGTGTTGCCCTAATACAACCACATCCCTACAGCAATTAGCTTCTGAAAGTAGCTTTTAGACAATTAGTACTAAGACATGCTAACAAACAACATAAATATTCGTTATGCTTAACCTTTCCTATCTTTCCACAGCTCAGTTGGAATAACTTTTGTGTTCTCCAATATTTAACCAGTACATGAATGGTAGACTAGACCTAACCTGGGGTCAAATTTGTCTTTGCTTTAAATGATCACATCACCACCGAATTTCACAGAGTGCACAAAAGATAGACAGTGCTGTAGAGAATTATATAAGGTACAATTCTGAATTTGCTTAAATTCACTGGGATTTTCCCATTACTTTCAGAGGAATCAGACATGAGTATTAAGTTGGAAGAATGTTTAAAGAGTGAGATGGACAACAGAAGAAGCTGAAATGAAGGAAGAGAAAGAAGGAACAAGATTTGAAAATGTCTGAATAAAAAATGGGTAGATTTAGTAGCAGAAAGGATTTCTAGACCAGAAATGACCTTGGCTTTAGTCACACTGAAAGCAACACCATGAGTGATGGAGAGACGTATTCAGGGTCTCACCCATGAGTCAGTTCCTGTTCTGTCCTACTGTTAATACTCTAAATTTAACTATAGTAAGCATTTCAATTATTTCATAAAATGAGGCCGTATGGATTACTACAATGAAAGTAAAGAATAAAAGGCCCCAGTGTAGCACCGTGAGCAGATAAATAAGAGCTGAATCTGCACCTGGATGCTAAGACTTCTCTGAAGTGATGGTATGTTCCCAGGAACCACGTGAGCCATGAGCATTCTCTGTTCCTTTATTTCAAGTATACAACAAAGAAATAAAATTTTTGTTTTCCTATAGGAAGACAAAAGAAAGAAAATACAGAAAGAACAAAGATTGAATGAGCAGGCACTTTCTTTATATGGTACTCCAGGGATAAGAAATACATCTAAGGATGTTTGTCCCAGTGATATAGTGTAAATAACCCCTTCACATTTCACAAGGGAAAGTAAACACTCTAGTCTAACAAGATGGGTTTTGAGGCCAAAACCCTCAGTTTTCTCTCTCTTTTTTTTTTTAATGGTTTGTTCTTTCTGTGTCTAGCTTTATCTGGAATTACACAATCACAAAACCAAACCACAACTCTCATTCCCACAAGACAGGGCAAAGGAAACATGAAAGAGCAAAGGAGACTCCCCCTTTGAACCACCTTATCGGTCCCTATTCTTGCAGTGTAACTGGACCACATATGATGCTTGATCTCCCTGCAGTTAAGGAAGGTCAGGTAGTGAGTGGCCTGACAAGAAATCAGGAAACAGTATAACCATGCAGGACCATTGTTTTGCTACTGTGATAGAAGAGTTTCTTACCCATGGGCAGTCTCAAAACCATCTGTGAGCTCTTGCACTAACAGCGACACTGCTCTTCCTACCCTCCAGTGCCTGGTGTAAATGTGCTCAGAGTAACAGCTTCCCTAAGCAGGTAAAAAGTCTACCTGAACTTATTAGAGGTAGAATAGGTATGAGAAATAACGTGAATTTCATCTCAGGCTTCAGATTAGTCAGTTGTTTGATACGATTTAGGAAAAAAAAAAAAAAGCCACCAGATCCAGATCAAATTTTCAAAGTAATGGATTATCTTTGTTGATCCACATCTTATACAATTCCTTTCTTCCTTATCATTCTTAACCACCATGAGATGGAGAAACCGTCACCAGCTTTGAAAACATAACTCTGACCTTTCCCCAAGTTTGGGTATGAGAGATCCAACAAGCTTGGTCTGAGCAAAGATACCCACTTAGAAAAGCAGGAAAATCTGTGCGTATTTACTGAGATATCACTTGTACTTTTCATTCTGCCCAGGTTTATAAGTTTTATATAATGCTATAGCATCAGCACTCTTTTACACTATGCTGCCTAAGTTCAGTAAAGGAGACGGACTTCACTTCCAAAGCAACTTAGTCTCCAAGTAAGTATATAGCGCGTGCCATTTCCAAAATCACCTTTTTATTGATGCTGAAGTTATTTTTGGCAGGAGAAAGAAAATTTTTCCTTCCCTCCCCCCTTTTTTTTCCCCCAATCACACAAGATTACGGTATGTCTGTACAGTAATCTAATGCCCCGTGGGCAATTCTGTACCTTGCCCAGACTTTTTTGAGTAATAATAGAATGAAAGCCTCCACATTTGTGCCTTTTTGGGAAAAAAAGAAAAAAAAAAAACCAAAAAACTGAGAAAGGTTGCATAGCAACCATGGCAAAAGGTTGCTAAAAGCGATTATTTAGTAAGTGGGGGTAATAGGATGTAACAAGGGGGGGGATTGGAGACAAATTTTTTAAAAAAAATAAATGTTTTTTTTTCTCTCGCTTGTGACCCATCAAACAGACCGCACCGTGATATGGAAACATCCACAAAGGGCTGGGAAGGGGGTGAATTATCTCACGGGGAGAAGCGGCGGTACCTGCCCCAAACCGCAGTGGCCACCGCGCACCATCCCCTGCCTTTCCCGGGGCCATCCCGGGCTCACCCCGGTATCCATCCCCTGCCTTTCCCGGGGCCATCCCGGGCTCACCCGGTTATCCAGCGACGGGGAGAGGGGTGGGAAGAAGCCCCTTTTGCCCCCACCGCCAACACCCCACAGCACTCGGGGGGATCCCAACCCGGAGGGGGGTGCCCACCCGAGGGGATGCCCCCGGCTTGTTTCCCAGCAGAACCTTCCCTGGGGCTCCGCGCCCGGAGGCAGCGCAGGGGGAAGGCAGACCCGGCTCGCCCCCGCGCCTTCCGCCCCCGCCCCCTCTCAGTGCTGCGCTCCCCGCCGAGCCCCCTGAGCCCCCCAGGGGCAGCGGCGGCTCACCTTGTACTTCATGGCTGCGGTGAATGCCCCCAATTCCCAGCGTTGCCTATTCCACCTCCCGCCGCATTCCCGCGGGCTCTGCCCGGCCCCGGCCCCGCCGCCCCGACAGGCTGCCCCGCTCATTTGCATAGCGCCCCCTCATTGGCCGAGGCCCGGCGCGAGCGGCCCCGCCCCCGGCCCCGGCCCCGCCCCGCCGGCGCGGAGGGCCGCGGGTTCGAGACCCGGCCCGGAGGGTTCTGCGGGCGAGAATGCCGGTGGCATCCTGGCTTGGACCAGCAATAGCCAAGCAGGACCAGGGCAGTGATGTTCCCCGTGCAGCGGGCACTGGTGAGGGCACACCTCAAATCCTGTGCCCAGCTCTGGGCCCCTCACCGCAAGAAGGATATCGAGGTGCTGGAGAGTGTCCAGAGAAGTGCAACGGAGCTGGGGAAGGGTCTGGAGCACGAGTCTGATGAGGAACAGCTGGGGTTGTTTAGCCTGGAGAGGAGGAGGCTCAGGGGTGACCTTATCACTCCCTACAACTCCCTGAAAGGAGATTGTAGCCAGCTGGGAGTCAGCCTCTTCCCCCACTCAAGAAGAGGAAACGGTCTCAAGTTGCCCCAAGGGAGATTTAGATATGGTATTAGGAAGAATTTCTTCATGGAGAAGGTGGGTGAGCATTGGAATGGGCTGCCCAGGGAGGTGGTGGAGTCACCAACCCTGGAGGTGTTCACGAAATGACTGGACATGGCACCGAGAGCCATGGTTTTTTTGACACGCTGGTGTTCAGTCAACGGTTGGACTCGATCTCAGAGGTCTTTTCCAACCTAAATGTTTCTGTGATCCTGTAAACCTTTTTCATCCACCCTTCCTTATCCACCTTTGTCATGTGCAGCTTTTTTTGGGGGGGGTCTGAACACTGCTCTGTTCCCATCTTTGCAATTATTTTTTGTTCTCGTTTGTCCCCTGATGATGGTATTTTTTAACTACTGCTGCTCAAATCAAAATGCCAAGTGCTCACTTTGCCTGGCTGCTATTTAAACACTGATTAGACACCAGAGGCCAAGAATGCTTTAATGGTCTAGAGATGTCCATTATTAAGAGTGACCATAGTAAATACGGATTATTTAGAAGAGGGTAATAATTAACTCTGGTATCTTGGGGGCAGGAAAGAGTGGGGAAAATAAATGTGTGGTGATCCTCCATGCTTTTTAAGTCAGATCCCTTAATCAGGCATGATTAATATGGTGCACATAATAGGAACCTTTGTGTATGGGACATACTCCAGCTTGTTTAGATGAACAGGAAGTAAATTCTCTCCTTTTTGCCCGAGCTGGATCTTGCCCAACATTTCTAGGTCACAGATGGACTCAAGGCTATTTCTAGTGGCCTAAGGAAAAACAGCAAGGAATAATCTTGTACTACCAGATTACAAACATAACTACATTCCGTAGTACACTGTTACCCTTAAATTCTCATGTGACTAATCCTCTAGAGAGGGATCCTATTGCTAAAATGGCTTCTCGACTGCTAAAGAATGTCAGACTTCTATCTGCAATCTCCTCTGCTCTCTAATTCCAGCATAAAATATGTGACTGTACCATATAAATTTACTAAATGAGTGCAAAAATAGTTTATGTCATCTTCTTGACTGCACATGCCCTAAGAGCTCATTGGTGTGAGTCCCTCTCAGTACAAAAGATGCCTCACTAATTAGTGAGAAGAGTGAGTTCCTGCTTTCTGCCTTGCAGAGCGTGCCACTGTGGCGGGGCTCCTGATGCAGTGCTGGCTCTAAGTCCTCCCAGAGGTTTTTCCCCAGCTCTTTCCTTTGGTTTTTGTTGTTGCTGTTGATTCTTCTGATTTCCCAAGAAGATATGTGAAATAGATAATATTTTATATGCACTGGGCTTAGGGCAGCGTTGTTTTAAGGGCAGCATCAAAATAAATTTGGGTAGATTCAAGAGAAATGAAACTGATTTTTGTGCCATGTCCTTAGAAACTTTAATTAAGAAAAGAATTCTACCAGTGGTTATGTATAACCACCTTACTCTTAGGAGACTGCAAATCAATTTGGAGCATTTCTTAACCGAAGAGTTAAGAATCAAAGAACCTTTGGCTTTCTTTTTGCATGTTTTTGCCCCTTATACTCCAAGGAGAAAATTTCTTCGAAGTACAGAGGATGCAATGGTTAAGGTGTTAGCATGGTATTGGATGAGCACCCAAATCCAATTCCTTGAATAATCTCTGGATAGTCTCTTCATCTGCTGCCATGAAGATAAATGCATTAAAGGTCATAAAACCACATCAGTAAGAACTGGATAAGTACTGGGGACAAAAATAAGAAAAGTAGCATCATATTTCTGACTTCACCTATATTTAAATGTAGAGCACATCTGGTTTCCAGTCATCTTACCAATAGTGATACTTTTCATGTAACTGGCATTTTTTCATAACGCTCTACAATCACAGTATGAAACCTAAGCACGTTTGAGCAGCTGTGCCTTCTGCTTTTGTTTTAGCTAGCATTGCTTTTAATGTGTGTAAAAAGTCCCTGGCTGATTTTAATACAAGGTAACAGATGTGTTAATATGAAATTCTAGTTGGATTGTTCCCTTGTGTATGTTGTTTTGCCTTTATCACTCTCCATAATTCATATTAAAAACTTTTACTTAGATGCCACTGGAATGACACTTCGGACACAAACCCACAAAGCCTGTCAGTGTTCATAGCTGTACTTTACAACCCTGAAGAAGCAGATGCAAGAGCCGGTGTTTTACAGGGAGGAAAAGAGATTGCCATCACACACCACCTCCGCAGTGAAGTCCCACTGCTCATTTTATTCTTGCACCCTCCTTCCCCCTCTCTCACCTACTCTGTTTACTTTGAGAGGGTTTTTAATTTCCCCAAGGTTTGCACTCCTGCTTAGTGCAGCACTGTCAGCAGAGCAAGCAGCACAGTGGAGCTCCACAGTCTATCACGAATACCGGGAATTAGATATACCTTGAAAGAGAGATTTGTAACTCTGATCTGCTAACCTAAGTCAGGATTGCGGCAGGCACACTTGTGGTTAGTGCAAGCACTCTGCTGCTTTTGGTGACCTTGTCAATGGCTGTGCCTTTACTACGTAATATTGTGTTTCAGGCGTAGTCTAGGAAAGATTTGAGTCAGTTGCCTTGGATAATCAGCTCAATTATGCAATGGAACTTGCTGATGAGAAGCTGAGACCTGGCATTACTGATGTCTGTGTTTCAGAGGCAGCTTGAATTATATTGCCAGGATTTATAACTAGAGGGTCCTATTGAAGTTCTCAGGAGGGTAATTCATGTAATGTGTCTTTTTGCTTCACAGCACAGCAATGACTTGATTCACTGCCTCATATTTTATTCTGCTGCAACTCTAGCAGAGTAGCAAATGGGTCCTGTGACTTGTGCCTCTAGCAATGGCTTTTGTTTGTTTCTTTGCTTTTGCTGAGGGCAATTAATATCACTCTCTGCTCATTTGGGCAACCTACTGCTTGTGGCCTTCTCCCATACACCATCCTGCTGAGCTTATCGCTTGCTTTATTTCTCACCACACTGCTGCTCTGTCTTCCTCGTGCCTTCCTGTTTTCCAGCTGGGGTTCTGGGGTGTTTGGGGAGGTGGCAGCAGGTGAAATGATAGGGCAGCCACAGGGACTGCTTGTCAGCTGGGCTCTGTGGCTGGCCCACTGCAGACCTCGGCATACGACATGAAACGGAGCTGTCAGCAGGCTGGGAAGGGAATACCCGTTGATGTAGATCAGCCAGCTATCACCTTGTGACAATTGATAGGAGAACACGAGACAGATATCCTGCTCTGAAAGGTTACTCAAACAAAAATCCCTTGTTCCTGTTTCCCCATTGACAAAATCTGAGGAAAGAGAGACACAGCACAGTGTCTCACTCACAGCTGAGAGAGTCTTTTCAGGAAGGGTCTGTGAGCTCTGTGTTTGGGAAACATTGAGCTGTCTTTTTTTTTCCCCCTTCACAAAGCCCTGACTATCTCTTGAATAACATTGTGTGGCATCTGCATCGCTTCTTGCTGTGATACTTAGCCAGGGGTTTGGAATTAAAATTAATTAATAGTGCCACTGTACTTTACTAGCAAAGGAGTCATCCTAAGTAGCCATATGTCCTGCCACCATTCTAACACTACCCAGGCTGGTTCAGCGGGTATGCATGGGATGGAATTTCTTCGGTACAGAATAGTTTTATACACATTCAGAGTGCTGGAATTTGCTTACTTGGACAAATCTGTTAAAAAAGATGAAACGCTGCTGTTTCCTGAGAAGAGCGTCAACAAAAGTTCACCACTGACATGGGCAGGATTCTGTGTTTGTCTGAACAGAGAGGCTCCCTTTCCCACCTTGCTAGGAGATAATGTGAAAAAGATTTCGTTCTCACCCAAAGAAGGGAATATTTTGCATTTCAGCAAACCAAACCAAAGTCTGCTCTGTTTTAATTTGACCAGCGTTGGAAATCTTTTCAAGCAAGTGGTCTATTCCATTTAACAGTAACAGTGTAACAGTGGGTAGAAATCTCTGTAGTGGCAAGGTTTAAATGCAAGGGTCAAACTGTAAGAATAAAAATTGTGAAGAGAATTTTTAAATGTGACTGTCCTTTGCCATTTTACCTAAGATCCCTTTTAACCACAGAGCTAGCTCATTTGCCTAGCTTTAGAATTCTACATTTCCTTTAGCATATATGAACTAATCTTACAGGCATCCCACCTTCTTTCACAATAAAGCACAAAAGCCATTCACATTCTTGAGAAGGGCATTTTGTGCAGTGTTTCATCAGGACTCGCTCATTTAACTTTGTAAGTCAACCATCAAGGCCCTGTTTAGTGACCCTCCTTCAGATAAAGAGAATAAATGCAGCTCCCTCTGTCCTCTCTGTTTTGCTTCAAATGCCAGCCAGAAAGAAACATACTGCTGTACTCCCACCCAAAAGGTTTTGAAAGTGAATCCAGCCTTTGTTAGCTTGCAAAATCATGGAAGGCAGTTGGAATTTAGATATTCTGGCACTGGCTGTCACTAAGCCACCAGCCTGACCCAGTGAATAAAACTTGAAAAGTTTATTCAGTTAGGGGGGAAAAAAAAAAAAAAAGAGGGGATGGGGGGGGGGGGGGGGGGAAGGAAAATAAATACCACGACCATTTTAATTTGTTATGAGATGCAAACAGTCACATTTTCAGGGGACAATGACCATGGGAAAGGGAAACAGTGGAATTGCTATTAAAACAGCACAAAGGACACACCTCACTCTGGAGAAAGGAGAGAATGTAAAACTGAAAAGAAGTAAATTTATCTCTGGTCCAGTGCCGAGCACTAACTGCAGATGAGGATGGAAAGGAATAGCTTTCCCAGGTCTGTGCAGCACAGCAGCTCTCCAGCCATCCAGCTGGTTGTAGACCACGTGGGCCAGGGGGGACTTCACGTTCTCAGCAGCCTTGGGAGGAATTTGTGGAAGGCAACAGCGATTGTAGCTGAGCTGTCACGTGCCCTTTGCAAAGCTGGGGCAAAGTAAGAGCTCTGCGGACCTTGGTACGTGCACTGGTGCAGATGACACTGGTGGGAGGAGAGATGGCAGAAGCCCATGGCTTCAAGATGGGTTGCACGGCTGTGGCAGACTGGACTCCAGTGCCTGCCTGCCCACAAACTGGTGGTGTTGGGAGGGGAAGAAGAATGTGGGGTATGCAGGGAAGATTGGAGAGGGAAAAGAATGTCAGCATGGAGCACGCACTGGCCTATTCCTTCCAGAGATACTGTCAAAGGCTTATTCATTTCCCAAACAAACAAACCAGTCTAACAGTCGTGCTTGCAGGCTACACTTCTTTATTTTGCCCTCCAGCACTGAATAATTTTAATACATGGTTTAAAAAATACAGGCTTGCTTCCAGACGTGTGGCGTGCATGCCACTCAACCTACTGATGCCAAAAGAGGTTTTTCTTAAGAAAAACAGAAATAGAACAACTATGGAGACTGCAAGAGGCTTCTGTTCTCTCTGGCTGACAATTGCGTGGATGAAATATGATAAATGTAATATAGGGAGGTTGCTCAAGAGGAAACGTATGTTTAGATATCACAGCTCATTTAAGATGAAAGGAATCCAAAATTGGAACCGGAATTGCCTCAGACGGGAAACTTGGGCACAAAGCTTAGACATGTTAAGCTTTTCATGCAGTTGTAAGAAATCATAGTGCTGGCATCCAAAGGCTCAGATCTTTACCTGAACTTTCTACTTGAACTTTCCCCAGTTTGGGTGAAACACTCGAGCTGAGATTTTATCCACATGGATCATCTTACATTATTCCACCTGGTATTAAAATTGTTAAAATAGAAATGAACGGAGCAAGGTTTTTCTTTTCTTTTGGTTGGTTGGTTTTGGTTTTGGGTTGGGTTGGGTTGTTTGGGCTGGTTTTGGTGAAGGTCAACCAGCACATCCCAGCACTATGATCCCAGCCTGGAAACACCCCAGGCTCTTTTGAATATATATGTGTGACATACTAGGTTTGTGGGAACAAAGTCCTGACTCAAAGAGCATGTAACCCACCTGCAAAGGAGTTTCTTCATGAAAGCAGGAGTGTGAGTGTGCACAATTAAGTAGGAAACAGTGGTCTGTCTGGAGTATAAAGTTTCACTTTCCTGCGACATGTTGATGTCTAGAAAAACAAGGTTTTTGTAGACTAGCATCAGTCAGTTTTTTCTCAGGAGATGCGATCCCTCTCACCTCTGCACATGCACACACAGAGCAACATGCAGCAATTCCCATCCCCTGAAGCTCTCTCTTGAAGGTGGTAGTGCACAGCTCTGCTCTTTCCAGTCTCTGTGTCCTGGTCCTGTCTACTTTTCCTGCCTGCCCCTCCTTCCTCTCCTCCTGTTTTCCCAGCCCTGCAGTTGGAAGGGTGAAGAGTCCCAGTTCAAAGCACATGTGTTAGCACTTCCCTTTGACTCAGGTGGAAGGAGGTTGCAGAGAAACATGAAGATACAAAATGGTGTATAAAGAGGGGTATGTGTTGAAGTCCTTACACATCTATTAGATTTTAAATACTGCATCAAAATCCTTGAAGTCCAATGAATCCTCTCTGCAGAGCATTTCTGTGTCTTAACTCCGTCTCACGGAGTCGGGACCAAAGAAAACTTTGTCTAAATACTCTCTTCTTCCCCCCAATTTGCCAAATGTGCACCACTTTAACTTGGAAAAAGTTGGAAAAATGACCCTAAAATGCAATCTCTCCTTGCTGTAACTTGTCCATCAGTTTTACACATCATCCAAGGAATTGTCCTGTGACTGGACTAGCCAACCGTGTCCATTTTGCTTGCAAAGCTTGTTATATTTGTTCTCTCTGTTTTTAGGAACGTTTTGTTGCCTATCTCCCACGCTTCTTTTAGGAAAAGTAATTTGCTGTTGTTGTGTTTTATATCTTCGTGTTTTCCTCTCCCCATCTTTCACCAGCAACATTTTCAAGCCAAAAGCATTTCTCTCTGGTAAGGCCATCAGCTCAGTAGTTGTTCACTAGCTAGCAGCCAGATTTTTTTCCAGTGGGAAGAGAAGCAAAAATAAAAATTTTATTAAATGCAAGTTTGGGATT
>JAWWEU010000081.1:63942881-64055559 GCA_035583155.1 Acropternis orthonyx | reverse complement strand
CCCCAGCGGGGTGTGTGTGTGTTTTGAAACTTGCGGAATTTCAAGGAAATGTCCTTCTTTTGGAGGTGTGTGCAGGGATTATATAAGGAAAGTGATCATCTTTTCTCTCTTTGCCTCAGCCAGATCTGTAGAGGTCAGTTGATCTCCATAACAACAGAGAACAGAATGCAAAAAGTCTTGCACTGTCTGACTTATTTTTCTCTTCTTTGGGTGTTGGTGTTTAAGCTCTCATCTCATACTCAGTGTAAATTTGCATCTCCACAAAACTGCCAAAAATGGTTATCTTTGCTGCCATCTAAGTCTGGTTTTGGTCTACTCCCCCCAAATCATTCTTTAAAGGAAAATGACTGATTTCCAAACCCCTCCTCCTCTTCTGTTATTTTTAACAAGCATTTCAGTCTGATGTCTTTTAAAGAAAAGATCATTGCATTACTGTGTGCTGCAGGACTCTCAGGAAACCATACTAGAAGAGAAGGAACGTGGGAACTCTGTCCCCTCTCTTTTCCATTGCTATCATTTGCAAACTCTGAATGCTTCCAGCAATGGGGTAGCCAGAGATGGGGTGAAAAGGACAGTGCATGTTCCCATTGGCAAAGCTTCCCTCAACTTCAGTGGGACCAGGATTTGGCCCACCCTGTGTAGCATCCCAAGCCTTGAATTAAGGACTTAACTGGATCCTCACAGTAGACTGTCTCTGCTGAGAGAGGCAGCCCTTGCAGATAACTTGACTCTCATGAGTATCTGTCACAGTAATTCTTCTGCTTGCTTCAGTCTGGACACTTACACTTGCACATCTCATAGAAGCCCCAGTCTTGGGATCATATGAAAGGAACGCCCCTCACAAGTCCATGCTGACCTCTCTTTCAACTTCTCAGTTCGCTTCTTTCTCTGCTCCTTCCTTCACATCCCAGCTGACTCACGGTGTTTGCTTCTGAAGTATGGTGAGGGCTTGAGTCATTAAGAGTTGACATGAGGATTTGACACCTCAGGTCCTCTGAGTTCGGCCCTGTCTGTGAGCTCTAAAGATCTGTCTCCACGTGTACTTACAGCTTTTGAGGAAGGGCTTAGCTCACTTGTTGTGTCATAAGGTTGTGGAGTACGGAAGCCATGAGTCAGGGTAGTGGAGAGGCTCTCCTATCTTCAAAGTTTTGAGATACCGTGTTTTGTCTCTGGGTCTCTAGACAGTAAGTAGGCACTGTCGGAGGACCTGAGCTGTGCTTTCCAAAGTAAGTCACTGCAGCACTGTAGTGAGCACAGCTGCCGTGGGATGGGTCCAGAGTAGCTATTCCAGAAGTTGTTGCTTCCAGTGAAAGACCATGGTATGGCTGAGTGTTTGTCCAAAGAGAAGACCATGGAGGATGGATGTATGCATGCAATCCCCTCTCTTCGGAACATAAGCAGTGCTCTGACATGACTGTCTAGTGCTGTCAACACTGGTTCAGGCACATGAAAGCCAAGGATGTGCTGGGAGAGCAAGTTTCAGGGATATACATGTAGATAGGGTCAAAATATTTCGACTAAAGCCAGCGGCATAGGCTCCTTAGACTGTTATTCTTTCATTTTCCTTGTTTCTCAGAGATGGATATTCTGGTGCAGAGATAAAAAGTGGGGGATAGCATAAGAAATGCAAGGTCCCAAAAGCTGACTCCCAGCCTAAGCACATGGGTGAGGGAAGCCTGTTGGACCAAGTTGCTTTTATAGGAGCTGTAACCACTGTCGGGAGGAATGGAAGGAGACTTTCCTTGAATTTGTGGGAAAAGGGAAGGAGGGCAAGAAAAGGAAGATGAATAGAGAAATAGACTATTATTAATCAAAATAATGCGAGTGAAATAGTCAGGAGCATCAGGGATACAAAGCACCCCACACCTTATATGGATCAGTACAGATCATGGCCTTTTCTGTCTTTTGAGAAATCTGTTCCACTCCTTACTTTGATATTTAAAACATTCTACCCTTGATAGATAACAAAAAATATGTTCCTTAAAAAGCAAACCACATTCTAGTAGCAGCCAAGGTAACTTTATGAAGACAGACAAACTTGTGTTAAATTAAATATATATATATATATCACACTAGAAAGTTATGTAAGATTCTATTTTAAAATCATCTGGTCCTAATTTACTAAATTTACTGCCTCAGAGCTAATGCCAAACTGCTACATTTGATTTATAGAAATACTTTAGCACATTTTTCCATCAGGCTATTGTAGAGTATGTTTACTGCCTTTTTATTATAGTTAAAAATGCAGACTTCTTTAAAGGAAAGGAACATTTTTGAAGAGCTTTTTGATAGTTTCTCACAGGATGCCAGGAGACATGCAGATAGTAAACAATGCTGTGTGCTTAGGAACATTCCACTCGATTTTCAACTCCTTCACCATCTTTTTTTTCTCTGTAATTGAACAAAGTGATCCATCTGGTAAATGGATGTTTGAAAACGTCCAGTTTGTGCCAAACCACTTTTCTTAAGCACGGACTACATTTTTTTTTCAGGCAAATATTTAAACAGCAGCCGTACTGTGATGCATTGCTAACCATTAAAAAAAAAACCCACACACAAAACCCAGACAGTGGACAGGGGGGAGTCAGGATGGAAGAAAGCTTAACAAATATTCCATTAAAAATCTATCTAAAAATATCATGCTAAACAAGCCTCCTTCTTCCCCTTTCTCTCCCTGATAGGAGTTTCCAAATGGGAAATGACTGCTGAGGGGTAGTACCTGTGCTCTGTGTTCAGCAGAGTGACTGAACATGTGCTTAACTTTACACACGTGCTCAACTTTACACACGTGCTCGAGTCCTTCCCTGTTCATTCGTGTGTCTGTGCTTCACTGAGCTGGGTCCTTCATAACTCCTTGCTGCTTGTGCAACAAAATTGTGTTCCAGAAGAGTTAGTTTTTCAATGTTTTTGAGAAGTCGTCGTGCTTTTTTTTCTCCTGCATCCATGTCCCATTGAACTGATCCACAAAGATTGACCCATGGTGCAATGAGTTCTCAAATTTATGGATACTGGATAGAGCTCTGCTTCTGGTCCTTCGCTAATTTTAATCATGTGTACTGATCTTTGGAACCCAGAAGTGCCAAAATGCCACAAACAGACAGAATTTTTCTAGTATTTCCAGCTTGAGCAGAAGCAGTTGGTATGAGACATCCCCTCCTCTTCTGTGGTAAACACCGACTAATTCAGATTTAATCTAGCAGTCATACTGATAACTCTTCTCAAAAAGTCCCCATGTAGTTACCCAAAACTGGCACTGTCTGCTTTCACTTTGATACCTCTGTTTGCTCATCCATCTCTACAACTGCTCTCTGTTGAGTCTGAAATTCAAATTCAGGGTCTCCTGAAGTCACACAAACAACTAATCAACTTCAAGAACTTTAACTTAAGCCCTGTTTTGAATCCATAAACTCTCTCCCATTTTAAAGCTCAAATTTCTGAGAAATTTTGCAACTCAAGGGAGTGACATTTTTTGTCTTGATGCAGCAAGACATCAGAATCTTAATGCCAGCTTCAAAAAAAGCATCAAGGCTTTTAAAGTGTCTGGTCTCAGGACTTCCAGATGAGTTGGGTTTGCACAGCTGCTACTCCATTGAAAGAATGAGAGGGTGTAACCCTGGTCCTTTCAAAGCTGACTTAAAGCATGGTTGTGACTTCACTGTATCATCAGTTCAGTGTCAAGACAGAGAAGACTTAGTCAGCTACCACACTTGTACAGTGCCATGACAAAAATCATGTCTGCTTTGTATCCATGAATGCCTTGCCAGTCTGTCTGTAACATCCCAGGGGTTTAGAGCATTTTAGTTTTGTGAAATGGGTTACTAAGCTGGTGTGGGCTTTGTAGTTGTTGCTATGGTTGTTGGAGAAGGACAGTCAGAAAAGGGGCCCTGTGTTTGTTGCCCAACATGAAAGGCTCCTGGCTGAGAAAATTTCCCTGCAGCTAATCAAGTGCAAACCCACCGAATCTTCCCAAATGCTTCTATGATACAGATGCATGAGAGCCTCTCATGAAGAAATGGACTGACATGAAAGGAAAGGAGGGTAAAAAGGTCACAGCTAGGAAAAGGAGTGATTCAGCACTAGTTGTCATAGGCTGGCATTTGTGTTTGCAGGTCAAAGTCAGTGTAAATTTGTAAATATTCTTCTGTGTTCTGCTCTGGAAAGGAGATAACAGTGCAAGGCAAGCAAAGAGCTTAAGTCTAAATTTAATTTGACACACCATGAAAATGAGACAATTGTGTGCTAGCTGGTTGAGGTCCAGAGATGTCACCTCACATTATTGTCATTTGTTGAGTGGTTGCCAACATTTGTCCACTTTCACAGCCCCATCAATATACAAGAATATTTCTGGGGCTCCTCGGCAGTCTGAGGAAGAGTGGAGCTTTGTTTTTTGGGAGCTAATCCCCTTAAACCACTTCCTTTTCCCCTTGGAGTGAGGTTTTCTTAATGCCTTTTTGTGTGTTTTGTTTTGTTTTAATGACCAGTGCTCTTGGGGCTGTTTCCAGGTCTCCCTGAAAGGTCAGGTCTGCTTTTTTCTTTGCTTGCCATTCATATGGTGAGTAGCAAGTGCTTCTCCTGCCCCCTTCCCTCAGGCTTTGAGGCTGCTCTGTTTGCTGACTTCAGCTCCCATCTTTGAGGATGACAGTAGATATTTCATAATTTCATTCTGAGGAAAAATGAAAGAGCTCCTTAAAAACTTGTGAATTTTTGTCACTTTTTGCTATTTATCATTACTTCACCCAAATATCTGGGCAAGCAAAAAGTGCTTCTGCATATTTCAGCCTTTTCATTGCACAGTGATACAAGAAACACGCACCAAGGGAGAAAGGAATGTTTCCACCTGCAGCTCTGAACAGCTTTCAGCTCTGCTCTAGCATGTCTTTGTTGTTTTCTCTTGCATGTCACAAACATGCATGTGACCTGTTTATATAGTCATGGTTCTAGATTTCAGATGTATTTTGTGGGAGCAGTGCCCCCAGATAATCTAAAATATATCAGGCATGCCAATTGAAAATATATAATTTTATAATATATAATATTATATACATATATTATATATATACACATATATAATATTATATACATATACAATATATAATCCCTTAATTAAACTAGCCATACATCCTAAAAACCGTGTTTGTTTTTGGTTCAAGATCTCGGTGGTGTTGAGAAACCACAAGCTACACTGAAGCTGCTTAGTTTTATGACACCAGTTGATAACACTTGTATTGAAGTAGCTGACAGTTGCATTCATATGTGCAGGGTAATAATTCTGACTTAGTACACATAGATGGGGTTGCTGTATCTTCAGTGAATCTCCCCCACTATATCCTTGCCTGTGTTGCAGTGCTACAAATAGCACCTAGTTGGATTTCCCTTGCTCTAGGGCCTTTGTCATCCTTCTCAAAAGTGAGTTTGGGTGTTTGGTTCACTTAGGCATGTGAATGTTGAGGGCTAGACTCTCAGAAGTAAGTGTGGGGACACCAGGGATGGGACTGGGTTGCCTGCACATGGAATCTTATGGACAGATCTGTGTTAGGGTACTCCAGCTGACATACAGCTGCAGCTCCAGGAAGACAGCAATATTCCATAGCTCCAACTGCATTATACTCACCCTTGCATGGATGGCTGAGAACTGGGGGCCTGAACTTTTTGAATCCAACCCCTGAATGTTTATTGGAATCATGGCCAAGATATCTGAACGTCCTGGCTCAGCAAAGCTGACCTGGAGTTTGAGACCTGCATCTCCCTGCTCTCAAATCATTTCTTCTGGCAGGAACCAAAAACGCAGAGGAGAAAACACATAAAATAATAATCATCACATCTTCAAACTATGTTTGAGCTGTTTCCAGGTAAAATCTTGGTCCAGGAATTCTAGGAGCAGGAAAGATTTGGTAGTCAGAGGAGTAGTAGGAATAGTAGTAGTACAAGTAGTAGTAGTAGTAGTAGTAGTAGTAGTGAAATCTGGATCAGTTTCTGGTTCATAAGGTTCAGCCAAGTGAAAATTCATCCACTGTGAAATTGTCACAGCCTGCTTGCTTAGGTGACCATGGCCTCTGCCATTTTTATGCTGTAAATACGAAGTGGCCTCTTCCCTGGTCCAGCAAGGAACAGAAAATGGTTCGTTGCATCTCAGTGCTCAAAGTAGCCTGTAAGTTTTTCCCAGGACTTCTGAAAAGCGTCTTCATTTAATGGAATGTACAGGCAAAAATACTGTAGAGGGAAACTGCTCTTTCCATTTTTCTGTTTCAACTAATCTGTGCCATACATAAAAGATCCTTAAATCCATTACTGAATCACTGACTTAAGCATCAATAACCTGCTCCATGCACCAGCAGTCTATCTACTGTCACTCATGCAACTAAATGGATCTTTCTGGGTTTTTAAAGTGAAATCACACCTCACACAGAGAGTTTCTGGGTCATGTGCTCGCATTCAGAAAGGATGTGGTTTTCCTGTTCTGTAGCTTGCAAATACTAACTGCGCCCAGAAAGTTTGCTGTGTAGTGCCAGCTGTGACCACTGCTTCTCCATTATTCTTCACAAAGAGATGAAACCCACTGCTTTAGTCCTCTGAACTGCAGCTGGCCTGCTAGGAAGGCTCAGGTTTCAGCTTGCACGCCGGGCACAGTAGGACAATAACTAGGAGAACAGGAGGACAAATGGAAATATGCAGCACAATGGTTCTTGCCTAAATGCTCAGAACAACTGGCCCTTACACTTTGCTTTGGCTTCTGCTCAAATTGAAGGTGCCACCACGATAAATCTCGACTCTCTCGTCCTCTGTGGCAGGTACCTAACCACACTTTGCATCCTGGCTTGACTCCATACCCATGCAAGGCTGCCCTATGCAAGGAATCCTTATATGTCACCTTTTTGGTTGCTAAGTCCTTGCCAGTGCTTAAGATTGAGCCCTCTGCCTTTGGAGTGTGCAAAGGGCATCACTGTGCTTGCAGGAGCTGCTTTCTGCAACCAGTTCTCATTCAGTTATGAGAGGCTTAGCAGAGTTCCCCGAAGCATGGAAGAAATGTAGGTGGGGACATCTGCTCCTTAAACCAAATGACAGGGGAAACCAAATGCAGTTCTCCTGAAGCTTCTTCCCAAAGGGAACACAAGGAACACAAGGCTAGCTCAGCAGGGACTAGCTGTGCTACTGGAGAAGCTTCGTTCATTTGGTCAACCCACTCCTGCTAAATGTTGTAACAAAGAAAAGAAGGCCATCTTTTGTTTTCGCCAGCTGGCAGTCACCATTCATTGTCAGTGCAGTTATATTTTCAGGGAGGGATACATTCTTTGCTGGGAGTTCAGCAGTCTCTGGGTCTTTATACACCAAGACCAAAGGTTCTCTGTCCTCCTTCCTGATAGATTTGCTAATAAATTTAGAACAAAAAAGGTTTGCCACATTAATGATGTTCCTCCACTTGCTGGCAAACAGCGGAGCCTCTTGTGCTAGGTGCTGAGGATAGCCCTGACGTGACCAGATGTGCACAGCTGTGCAACCAAAACATCCACCCACATCCTGCAGGCACTTGCCATACTTGCTGCTGGTGGCCAGAGGACCAGTGCCTGCTAATGCTCCTTGATAGATCTTGGGCAGCACCAAATTTGACTGAACTGGAACTGCTGAATGGACTCAGCACAGAGTAATCTACTGCTAGCACTGAAACCAAGTCTCCATCTTTCTTCTCCTTTAGAGAACAAAGGAGGAAAAAAGAAAAAAGCTTTATAATCTAAACTCACTCAAAATCATAGTTTGAAACCGCTACCAAAGATAAGTTTGAAGTAAATATTTGCCCACCAATTAGTAAACTGATCTTTAAGGCCAAACTCCTGAGATTATTGCATAATTCCTGGTCTCTGAACCCATAACGAAAAAAAAGCAACCCTTCTCTAAAACCACCACCTAGCTATAAATCACGATTTCATTTCAAGGAAGAGCTGATGTTAAAATAACAAGACCAATTATATGTATTACATTTTAATAATCTTTCAGACCACCTCCTTATACTGAAGCGGTTTTTCTTTTTCTCGATGGAAACATGTAGAACATAATCATCACACATATGTTGGGTTCTTTTTCACATAAATATGTTTTGAGTGCGAAACATGGGCTTCAAAACCATTTAGTTTTGGTCTTGATTAAATCTGGATTTTAACAAGTTGCACAATGATGTCAAAATGGCATCTGGTCTAAGCAGCTGATCTTCTCCTGATACAACTGGAGACCACACAGGGTGACTTTAGAGACAGTAGTTGCTGGTAGATCTCATACATAAGTTCTTCCTGCAAAATTTCAGCCCAAACTGGAAAAAAAACCAAGTTGAGTCAAGGTTGACAAGGCAGTGTGGGAACTGCGAAAGCAAAGGGCAAGCTCGGGGCATGTTTGCATTAACCCAAAGGAACTAGATACATTCTCGATCTTTTTTTGTTTGTTTGTTGGTTTGCTTGGTTGGTTTTTTTTTTTTTTTTGTTTGTTAAACATAGCCTCAGGTCTGCTGAATATTTCATAACATTGAAAACCAGAAAGTTTCTAAAACCTTGCATTAGTTAAACTTTCGCAGTGCATCTTCCCAATCTACCCATGGCAGCATGCAATATTTGTATCTGATCTGATATTTACAGCCCCGTTCTGCAACTGTGCAGCTTCTTCCTGGAACAGAGAAAGAGCTTCAAGGGGGCTCCCACTCATGGGTGGATCTTGTGGTTGTTGAGCCAGGCCCCCGAGTCTAGCAGCGAGGCTTTTGATGTGCTGACATGTGAGCGTGTCTTTTCTCTCTGATATAATTCTCTGAAGTTCAAAGAATACCAAAATACACATGAAAATGGCCCTGGCCTTTCTACCAAACTAGCAGCATTGCTCCATATTTGTGCTTTAGTAAGTAATAATCTGAAGCCTGCCTGGCTCTATGTACATTTAGCTACATTTTTTTCTGCTAATAGTGTAATTTATTTCACATGGAACAAAGGTTGCCAGGGTCTCTGGATGCTCTTTTCCTTGAAAAGCACTCTCAGGGTCTGCTCCCAGGTCATTCTTGTCTCTGAATATTTTCTGAACACTTACATTTCAAATTGTTCCTACCAGCCTGGCATGCAAATATCTCACTGGTGATGACTGCAGCAGCTCTTGTAGAAGTTGTACAGAAGTCCACAGGCCAGGTTATTAAAACTGTCTCTAGGGGAGGATTCCACTTCATTTGGGAAGCATCGTAGCTGATTTCAATTAAGCTCCTCATCGACCAAGTTGTTTTCAGTCAGAATAGCAAAATATTGGATTCTGTACCTTCTAAAAAGGGTATCTGCTTTCAGTAATTTACTTCCTAGTCGATAATGGATGTTAAAATGTCTTCATGTGTGCAAATTATGTCCACATATACTTATTTTACAACATAACCAGTGTACAACTAATATGGTAAGTTTTCTCTGGTTTCTAAGTGCCATAAATGCAGCTCAGCACAGTCAGTAAGCACTGACTGCATGCTTCATTCAAAGCACTGGTATTGCCTTTCTCTACTCACGTTGGGTAGTATTAATAATTAATATAATTGTCTATCTTCTTTCATAAGTGCAACTGAGAAGTAAATATTCTGGTTGAGAAAGTGTAACCAACTTTGGCTCATTATTATTATGATTAATTAATCATTAACTATGATTAGTGTAGTATTATTGTGGTAGGGTAGGCATGTGAAATCAACTTGACACAATTTTTTTTTCCTATATTATGCCACATTACATTGATTATTGAATGGTTGGGTACCCTCCTGAGTAAGGAAAAGGCATGGCTAATTTTTATTTTTATTTTTCTGGTCAAAGAGCAGTGCCTAGAACTCAATTTATTTGAAATATAAAGCAAGCCCCACTCAGGGTCAAGTGCAGACTGAAGAATGAATTGTAAAAATTTCAGGCTTGCCCCTTGGCTTAGCACAAGCCAGCCTAGTTTCACTGATTTGAATGAATTGACACACACCTGTGTCATTGAAATGGCTGTGACCTCTGCTTTCACAGTATATATCACTGGCTATCCATTGATTTGCACTGGGTTAAGGTCCAGTGTCTTTCTACCAAATTGCAAGAGATACCAGCTCTAGTGCATGCTGCTTCCCTCCTTTCAATGGCTTCTACTTAGAGAATAAAGAAAAAACGTCTTTTTTTTCCCTTCTACTTTCATTTATATGACTTCTGTAGTTGTTGCTAGTGCTCTGCAAAAGGCAAAAAATCAGATCAGTCAGAAACACAGATTGTTCTGGTTGGAAGCTGTCTCTGTTCCTGGATAGGATGGGCTTCTGGGTGGCTACTGAGGAAAAGATTGTCCCCCTAAACCCCTTTCCAAAAGCTGCATCTATGAATCTTTTCATCACTGTAGTTCAGCATTTAAAGAAACGGTAAGTGGTTGTTGAGAAATTTAACCTGGTCCCCTTCTGCGTGACTGAACAAAGGAAGATCTGGAAATGTCAGTATTGTCACCATTTTCCCTCTGTGTGTTTTCTTAAAAGCTGAGGATTTGCTTGCTGAAAGTTATTGTTCCCTACCTTCTTGGGCTTCTTCAAAATGTGATTGAGAATTGCAACTCACCTAGTAAAAAAAAAAAAAGTACTAAGGAACTTGGGAACTTGCTTCTGCAGGTGTTTTTAGAATAGGAAGCCCGCATTTGTCCTGTCATATGAACCCCTCACATCCAACTGTGCACAGTTTTGTGAGTCTATCTATATTGTGTGGTTCTTCTAGGCAGATTTCTAAATGGCTGCTGGTTTAGGACACAAAATTGTTTATTCTTAAGATATTTTTTTCTATGAACTAAATTAAATTTCCTACTTCGCTCTTGAAGGAAGCCTTTAAGACGATGGAGAAAGATATTTTCTTTTTTTCCTTCTGTACCTTGCTATATCTATGAATATTGTATTTCTTACTAATGTTGTCCTCTTACATTGAAAATGCAGGTGGATGAGTGCCTAGCTAGTGGTGTAGTGTATCAGATTTTTGGTATATAAAATCAAGTTAACATAGTATCCTGAGAATATGACACGATCTCAAATAAATTCTGTGTATTCAAAATAATCTCTATACTGCAGGTAAAAATACTGAGGCAGACTGAAAAAAACCTGCCATGCTTTTCTACCTGGAATTGTTACAGTTTTGCTCATAGAGATTTTAAAATAAAGCCAAATGACCTGTATTTCAATGTGATTATCTAGTTCCTGGGAAGAGAAACAACATACTTGTGTTTTGGGGTATTTCTACCTGATTTCTATCCTTGGAGTTTCTAGTCTGAGGAAGTGCCCCGTTTGCAGTGGCGAAAAGAGTACAGATGTGTGGGAGTGCTTTATTTCCTTTGTCTTCCAAGACTATAAAAATATTTTCCTGCATATTTAAATGACAGAGAATAAAACGTCTATAATAACTGGAGGGATCCTCTTTTTTTTTTTTTTTTTTTTTTCTTTTTTCTTTTTTAACACATAAAGAAATGTAAGTTCTTGATGTACTTCTCTCTCCTCCAATGAGCACTTGCATTGCTAGCAACTCTCATTCCTCTAGGCCAACATTCTTAAGAGTGTCCGTCATTGTAAACACCATCCATTAACAGACTAAGACTTCATGTTTATTACTCATCATACTTTTGCTTACAGATGAAGTAGTTTATTAATTAACATGAACAGAACAAGGTTAAAATTCTGTCTCATTACCTAGCAGAGCAATTCTTGCTCTCTCAGGTACTGCTGTTGTGAGTAAGACCTCATCTAAAATCCAGGCTGTCATGAAGGAGGTATCCAAGAGCACTTGCAGGACACCATAGTATCTGGAATTCATCCACAGAGATGCAATGAAGTATTTTTAAATATGTATGAATCTTCCAAATCTTTGGAAATTGGAGCAGCTTGCTTTGAGAATCTCCATAAATTAAATATCTACCAGACTTGCAAATCACATCTGTTGCCCGAGTTTAATCCTAACTACCAAAAATGCAGAAAGAAGCTGGCTCATAAAGTATGCAGAGGTACTCCAGATGCAGACAGATCATCTCCTTCTGCAAAGTCCCTGACAAATCCCCAACATTTTCAAGATACAAAATCAACTTGCAGCTGCACCACTGCTACAAAGGGGATTTCTACATTGCAGAGATATAGTTTTCTTGGTGGTATTGCTTTATCTGCATCAAGGGCTCCACAGGCAATTCAGAATTCACTGGGCGAGGTTCTGAATGAGCTACCTGGAAATTGGCTCCCTGGAAGCTGAGAGACTGGAGTTCCTCAAGTTCAGATAAAATGGTCACCCGCACACATGGTGAAGTTTCAAAGAAACACATCTATGTACATCCCTTAAGCTTTCATTTCCTTAGGAAACCAGGCACATGCACACCCTGCCCCCACAGGTGGACACACACACACACACACACAGAGAGATAGGCATTTTGTAGATTGATTTAAGAATCAGTTTGACAAGTTTGACAAACTGTGCCGGTCCCTCGAGTGCTGTTTTGTCCCGTGGCACACTCACTTACACAGGCTGCATGGAAAACTGAATTTTGGAACCAAACATGAGGCAACATGTGTGGTTCACGTAAGGCTTTCAACATGCATATTACTGGAAATCTCTACTCCTTTACATGGTAAGCAGGCTTGTGGGTTTGGGAGTGCTTTTGCATAACTTATATTCATGCAGCTGAAAATCTCTCCTCTTTCTGCACAGTCTAGTTCTGACCATTAAAATCAGGACCCAGTGAAAAAGGTTAGCTTTTAACAGCCATTCATTATATAAAACGTCCTTATGTTGATTCCTAGTCCCTCCCTAGATAACCATGATGATTCTTTTTTAGGTACTTTTTGGCTGTCAGTTAACACATGTTCATCATATAGTTTGTGTCTGTACTCAGGTATTCTGAAAGTTGACTTCTTGATTGCTTTTGTGTAATTTATTCTGTGTAAGGGAATGAGGGTCAGACTTTTCCACTGGTTTTTCAAGAACAAGCTTGTTCTTCTGTTGCTGCTGGTGTACATGACTATTTATCCTGTGCTGAGGTAGGACTGAGTTAGACTGTTCAACTAATGTTTAATTCCTCTGATCCTTCCAGCAAGTGAAATGTGCAATTCCTCAAGTATTCAGCAGGATAACATTATGAAATCATATATTATTTTTTTACCAGCCAGCAGATAAAATGACAGCTCTCCCTGTGCTCTGGAATGTCATTGTGGTGGCCTCTTTTACAAGTTTTGTCAGTTTAAGTAAAACAAATACCCTACTCATTTGCCTGAGGTCACAAAATAACAAGTAGGCATTTAGTGTTGTTATAGGGAACCATAATTATTATCAATTACCAAGTATGCAAACGTATTTTGTTTATTCAATGGATTTAGTCCTATTTTCATTCCAGTCTAATTAGAAAGCTACATGGTAATCTCCAGCCTCAGGCTTTTCCTACCCATCCTTGAGTGACTGCTTAATTTATCCCTTCAAAATAAACAAAGAGCTGCCACATCCACAGCACAGCTCTAGAAGGAGGCCCCATACACAGTAACACAGCATTAAGAGATGACTTTTTGTTTTAGCAATTCCCTTTTATTTTGCTTTTAAAAATTGTTTGCTAACTACTAGCTTCAATGAGAAGATTTAACTTTCAAGTTTAATTTCTTTATTTCTATACCAAGTTAGTATTTTCTTTCAAAGGTGGTGGGAGGAGAAGAAAATGAATTTGAAGCAAAGATTTGTTAGTTGGCTATACAACAAAAATGATAAATTCTGTGAGAATAAAATACTGAAGCAAATATCTGAATGAGGTTACGGGCTTTCCTTTCTCGTATGCCTTCCAGAGCATGTTAGATAAGCTTGTGCTGGGGTTAGCCCACGAATGTCAGACCCTGCCTCTGGGCAGAAAATGATATTAGATGATCTCATGAGGTCTCTTTCAGCCCCAGTTTTCTAAGATTAATTTCAAATTAGACAGGAGGCTGAGCTGTGTGAGTCACTGGGCTTAATCCACTACTGCTAGAAGTCGGGGTGCCCACCATGCCCCCTGAAAGGTAAGAACAGACCCTCCATTTGAGGACTGTGCTGCTGGAGGAGGAGGGAGACCTGGAGAGGAGAGGCCACTGGCAGTGCCTCCCCAGCGTTCAGGCTGTGAGCAGTGCTGTTCATGGTGGGTCACTCCCCTGGCCTCTGAATCTGGCAGGGTATTAGAGGAAGAATTCTAAGGGAGTCTACCCACTCTTCCTTAGGGAAAACAAAGAACTGGCTGGTCCTAAGGCTTGGGTTTCTTTCTCCCTACTGGGACTTGGTGGGTGTCCCTGATGTAATTGAATGTTGGAAGGCAGTCTGATGCTCAGCTTCCAGGTGGGCATCCAACTTCCTTGGTCTCAGACCTACCCTCTTACTCCCTTTGTTGTCTCTGTCCCAGTTTAGGTGAGGGAGCAGAGTGAAGTAAGTCCATCTAGTGAGACAGTGGGAGGACCATTCCTGATTAACACAAAGTGGCTAAGGCAGCCTCCCAGGAGTTTGAGAAACCGTTGTCAAGAACCAGTTTGTTTCGCATCAGGCAAAGAAAGATTTGGGCTCTCTCTTCTGGTGTCCCAGAAATAAGATTTAGCCATTGTCCCCTTTTCTGAAAGAACACTGTAGTCCTCATAGCCTCCTCCTGGGCATGGGGTTTGTGTGGTTGTTGTGAACAAGCCTGCTGTAGGACCAGTACTTAACATGTATTAGGCACAAGGCAGTTTGGGGCTGAGTGAAAGAGAAAACAAGGTTTAGAGCCTGCAGGCTGCAAACCACAGACTCTGTGCAGAACATGGCAATTAGGCACCAAAACCACCCACACAAATCTCATCCCATCAAACTGTGGTGTGTTTATGTTTATGATTATAGTTATATTTCTGTTTTCGATGTAAACACAAACAAACCTCTTTGACAAAAGAAAATATCTCATTGCACAAACAACATTTCTGTCATTTAAGAAGGGAGCCCGTGTGACAGAGATGGTCACACCACCTGATGAACATCCAGGAGGTGCTTGATACCACAGCAGTGATGCTTCTGTGAGATTTTGGGTAGTTTAGATGGTAAATTTCAAGCTTTAGCACATATATCCTCATGTTCACTGTTGTGTATGCAACAGCACATGTGTCTTAGTTGCAGGATGGGTGTGTTGCATGGGAGAAGCCAGAGTGTCTCATGTCTACTGAAAAGATTAGGTGACCAGACTCTGGCAAACTGTTGGGCTCTGTCTCTCTCTGTCATGTTAATATTTCCACTCAGGGATATACAGTGGCTTTAGGACCTCAGGACGAGATGTTTGTGCAAATTACCAAGGAATTCAATGGTATGTGCATTCCAAGGGCTCATAACTCAGGCAGAAAGGATAAAAAAAATCAACAAATTGCTCAAAGGAACTTGTTTAGGGTAGCAATTTCCTTGCCATATTTTAGCTCTCTGTCTACAGTTATTCAGACTGTCTAAAATAAATCAGTCTTTTTTCCTTCTTCTTTTTTTCCTGAACAATGGGGGAAGTGTGATCGGTTTGTTTGTGCTCTTTTTTCCCCCCCCTTTCTTTAATTAATTCTCCTTCTCCCTAAATCCAGACAAAACCTGTGATTGTTTCTGTTGACAGCTCTACTGTAAGACCTAAACATGCAAAAACTTTCAACGGGCTTAAAGTGGCATTTTAAGCAGAAGAGATCAAAATAGCTTTACCCACCACTGGAATGTAATGCAAGCCATGTAGACAAACCAGGCTTCACATATTAAAAACATCAATAAGAAGTAAAATCTATTCCCCCTTTAGAAGCTACAGATTTCATCCTATGCTGGAAGGATGTTGAGTCCAGACTTTTGTTAGGTGGCCTCATCCCAGACAGTGGCGAGTCCATAGAAAATCATAACCAGTTGTGGGTTGTGGGTTTTTTTGCCAAAGCTGTATATATTTCCCTTTGAAGTACTGTTGGTGAGGAGCATGTTTTATTATGCATGGTGTTAACTGCAGTTCAAAATTTTAACTCATTTTTCATATTAAAATAAGAAATGGTGTCCACGAGAGCTTCAGGCCAGCTTTTCAGCTTCAAGCTGCAACTCTTTTTTATCTCAAATGAAATAAAGGCACTGCTTGGGAGCAGGAGACCAAAAGGATGTTTCCAAGCTAAAAGGCAGGCAGAATAAGCTTGGCTTGTCACCAAGTTGCACTGAATTTGACAAATGAAATTTCATTAGAAGTGCAGGGGCGGTTGTGAAACTGCCAGTAAATAACTGTCTCCCCAGAGTCTCACACTTTTTCCAGAGGCTGTTTTCTCTTCAGACTCCATTCTGCCAGGGACAATATTTTAAAAGTAAAAAGCAGAGCTAAGCATCAGTGTTAGAAGATAATAAAGGTCATATGTATTTCTTCCAGGAGCTACTGGAATTTATGCCATTGTTTTATCTTTTCTTCCTCCCTTGTGCTCTCTCTTACAGTTGTTGCTACTAATGGGTCCAAGCCAAGGCCATGAATCTAGACAAACTCGGGAATGATGCCAGAGCTAAATTCTGTAGCTGACCACTTTCTCTCCAATGACCCAAAGCAAAACCCAAGCCCCATGCCTGTCACCCTGTACTCTGAAATGCTCGAAGCTGTTGCAGACCTGGATCTGAACTTCATGGCTGATGACCCTCTCTAGTCATTATCCTTCAGTAATTCAAAATACAAATTAAATGCACATCATCATTCATCCCACCAAACCACATCTGTGCATGAAGCTACTTTTGCACTCTCAGGGCATTACAAAACCATGAAGTATCTCTCTTGGTTGCTACTGAGCCAAGAAAAAGGGTTCTTTTTCTTATTTCGTGCTGCTTCTGTAAGGAAGGTTTGCTGCCTTCTGGGCTCAGGGCTGTAAAAGCACTTCAATTTCCAAAAAGGAGGCTCTATCATGACAGTGTGTGTTTTCTGTAAGGATTAGCTGTTGAATTTATTCCTCTGTACCACCCCTTCACTGCTCCTCAGCCAGAATGTTGGCTGGGATGGCCCTGACAACGCAGCTTCTTTTGCTCTGAAGAAGCCGAGGCAAGAGGTCCAGTGATGGTCCAAGGTGTGGGAACACAGCTTTCCTGCGTGGATGCTGTCACCTGTGATTGGCTGAGACTGGCTCGAGGGAGCACCTGAGCTGTTTTCACAGCAGGGTCCCCACTCAGTGGCACAATCTGCATCTCTGACAGATGGCACTACTTCTGAAACACATCTGTCTGCATCTGTCCCTCTTTGTTGTTAGATGCAATTTTGATCATGCTAGAGATGTTTTGGAAGTGAACTCTTTTCTTCCCTGTGTGTAAGGAAAGAGCAGGTAAAACCAGGTGTACAAATAACCTGTTTCTGGAGTGCACAGCACTGTCCTCAAATGGACAAGAGATGGAAAAAGGAGGTGCCCTCCAACTAATTTTCTTTTCAAAAACGTGACACTGTGTGTTTTGGGCGAAACTAATACTTGATGCTGTCAGAAGAGCAGAGCTGGAATTTCAGCTCCTTAGTTTGGTTGCTAGTTTAATTTGCTGGGAAGTAAGTCCTGTGCATCACATGCTTCAGCTGATAAAATCAGCAGAATTTTACTACCTTCCCTCCTCAGACCATGTCACTGATGTAAATGGAAGTCATTACCCTGACAATTTACGGGAAGAGGATTTAAAGTATTGAGATAATAGAACGCTAGTCTTTGCTTTTCCAAGTTTCCTAAAGCTATAAATGCTTGCAGAACTAATATGAAGAGCATATTTCCAGTGCAGTTAAGCTGGAGGACTCAATTTCTTGGTACAGCCTCTGTTTTCCAGAATCTTAATTAGAACTTTTAAAAATCACTGATAACCCAAATGTCTTGCCACTGCTTTTAGCAGAGGTAATCCTACGTGACTTTCTGCAAATCCCTTTTAATTAGCCTCTTTCCCAGGGTGTGCCATGCCAGCAGATGATTAATACATCAATCTTACTATATTTGCAGCTGATTCTTTATTCTTTCTCTACAGATGGAGTTTTATTTTGAAGCCCCATGAAGTTTTAGCTTGCAATCATCCACTGTACATTCTATTCTCACCCTTAAAGATTCTAGTCACGTTTTGGGGAGGACGGGGGGCACGATCTAAAATAAAATGTTGCAGGTGATCTTGCACAAAACACCACACACAACTGCACACAACATACCCAGTGCTGCCAGTAGTCCTGCTGCTTAAGAGCAAAAACTGTCTCTCATGAAATCTGAATTTACAAGCTGGGTGTAGTGAGATTGAATAAGCTAACAAATGCCATACCACTGCACGAGCTCGCACAGGAGGCAGTGCTAACACATCCTTTAACGATACCAAACTCTGTAGAGTGTGACATCAGATAGACTTTTTGCTCTTGAGAAATAAGAATTTATTTATGGTGTTTATTATTGAGAAATAATACAAAATTGGTCGCATGAGAAAAAAAAATGGCACTTGATATTTGCCATTGTACTGGATAGAAAATAGCTATGTGAAAGAAAACTTGGGAGTGTTTAGCCAACTACTTTTGCTAGAAAACATGCCCTGCATAATTTGTAGCTGCTGCAAATTTGAACCGAGCTTGGGTTATCAGTCAGATGTTAGATTGAAATCTAAAGTAACATTAGGGAGGGTCAGCAGAATATTGAGCTTTGTATCTAAAATATTACTATCCCTGTTCGGTGTTTACATCAGCTGCTACATATGGCACTATAGAAAGCCTTTTGCAACTGGTCTCAGCAACTCTGACAACATTTCCGCCGAAACTTTCTGTTGGAGCGGGAAAAGTCAAGATACAGGTAAGTACACTTTTGCTGTCTCTGGGCTTTATGAAAGTATGGCTTTGTGGATGGTCATGGGGAGTGAGGATGGCGAGGTTCTGGGTAGCAATTGGTCATATGGACCATGGAGAGCCTGGAAGGACAATCCATCAGTCTCTTTGAGTTTATCTCTCCCAGTGGTAATCTGGGTAATTGATGGCTTTATGGTAGGCATGGGTTAGAAGCCACTGGAAGCGCTATAAATTTTCAGACCCAAGGAACAGGCTCCCATGGGAAATGGTCATAACACCAAGCCTGACAGAGTTCCAGAAGCATTTGGACAATGCTCTCAGGCACATGGTGTGATTCTTGTGCAGGGCCAGGAGTTGGACTCTATGATCCTGATGGGTCCCCTTCCAACTTGGCATATTCTATCGTGCTATGATATTCTGTGTAATCAGTGGAGATTAGGGACAAGCTTCTCCTTGGGGAAAGCTGCTACATTATTTATATCTTAGCAAGGCAGCCGATTTTACATCAAAACCACCACATGGATTAGATGGACAGGTAGTTGTTTTAAATATGGTGGGACCCAACTGTCAGGCTGGGTAGGGAAGCTCCATCAGATGGTGAAAGCACACTGTGAAAGAGACGTGCCAGTGACTTCTTGCAATAGCTCCATAGATACTGTACAGTTAAATGCTGAGAGTCAGGTCCTACAAGACCCTATCAGTGCTGTCATTTGCCAAAGTCCCTGCAAGTGGAGGGTATGCCATACTTTGCAGAACTGGAATCTGGGACACCTGTCCTTCAAGTAGTGAAGGGGGAAAGTCAGGGAATGAGGAAACCTGATGCCAAAAAATCTGAGACGGGCTCCAGAGAAGATTTTCAGCAGTGGTATTTTGTACTGTTTCCCACTACGTTCTGGGGTATCTGAAGATATTTGCTTGATAGAACACCCATTGCTTGTTTTAATTAGCTTGGTCTCATTTTTAATAGGCACCAGCTGAAAATGTTGAGTGGGAGTTTGTATGCATTTCAGTGTTAATGCAGAAAGATGGGCCTGACAGAGTCCAAGCTTGCATCCCAGTTATTTCAGGTGTAGTTCCATGAATCTGGTCTGGTACAGCACAGGGAGAGAGGCAAGACCCAGCCAAATTAAACTCTGGGGGTTGGCGCTGTCTTTTGTGTTTCACTTGAAAGACTTAAAACATATAAAAGCCATTTAGGTTCCTTTTTGTTTATCTCTGTTCAAAGCTACTGAGGACTTCTGTTGAAAGCAAATATAGATTGCCTGCAGTGGATAGCTTTTCTATTAAGAAATGGTTAAAAACATGTCAGCAGTCTTCAACTGAAAACAAACAAATCAAGCTCTACTCATGTTTCCTCACACAGAGCCTTTAAGACTTATTGACATGCCTGAAGTTGAAAAAAGCCAAAAAATGAGCTGTGATAATGGCTTGTAAACACGGAGCTTGGCCACACCTTGTAGTGTCTGCAGCTTAAGAGAACAGATCTGCCAACCTAGATCTACCCCTAAATGCCAGGAAACAAATCATTGGTAATAAAACACAATGGCTGTTCTCCATCTGCAATCAATTTCTGCTTAACTAATGATGTTAAGTGGAAAATAGCCACAGTCATCTCTTATTAGGTTCTTGAATGAACAATGGCTGTAGCTCAAGTGCTTTATTAACAGGGAGGGAAGCAGCCAGCGGTTCCTTTTCCAGGTGAGCAGGCGTGGCATAGCCCGTGTTAGTGCCATCACCCTTTGTGGGATGGAGGGAAGTGCGTCTGTTTGCTGCTTGGCCTGGATCAGTACAGTGTGCTTGTAACAGCAAGGTAAGCTCTGCAAGCCAGGGAGGAGACTAAGGCCTTCTGCTGGTTGTAAATGGCTTTATGCTCAACCATGAAAGAAGTCAGAAGGGGTCTGGGAGAAGCTCTGGGAGGAAATCAGAGAGCTATGTTTAACTCTAAGCTCTCATAGGGAAAGCCTGACACAAGCCACTTTACGTGTTTCCTATCTGCCCTTGAGCAGGCTTGGGGTGCCGCTGCTGGTGGCATTGTGGTCCCCTCAAGCAGGGCAGCTGCACACAGCTGAGATGGTTGTTCAGGTTCAACAGCAGTGAGAGATTCAAGATGTAATTTTGGGATCAGGGCCAAGGGCAAAAGTTTTGTAAAGCTGAAGTTGACGATATGACTTTGATTTCTCTTGCCAAACGCCATACACAGATAACACTTCTCAACTTTTCGAAACTTAAGGTTATTTGCTCCTTGACTTAGTCTTTTCTGCCATCTATAAATTACAGAACCCAGCTCCCTTAAAGTGGAAATTCTGTGCTTTGTATGCACACAGGGCTTGGCTGTTCTCTTACATCAAAATGCCATGCCAAATAAATAATCATGAGCATATGGAAATGTCATGAATGAGAGAAGGGAGAGAAAGAATAAAATTAAATAAGGCTCCTTAAAAATATTCTGTGAAATGAACAGACAGGGAGAGCAAAGACAGTATAATTTGTAGGCCGATGAGTGAATCTGTTCTTTAATGGCATTCTAATGCTGCCTCTAAGGAATGCATATATTCATGGGACTTAAGTAGATGCTAGAGCCTCTTGCTTTAATATTAAAGCAGATAAAGCTTTAAGGTGCTTTCAGAGGGGCCCCTTTACTTCTAGACTGCTCTTTTGTTAGTTTAAAGGAAAAAAAAAAAACATACACAAAAAAACCAAAACAGAAGTATTCCTAGAGAAAAATATTTATATTCATTTGGGGCAACCCAAAGCCTTTCCTTTGTTTTTGTTGTGAAAGGCAAATGTTTGCCCTGGGTCTGAGCCCAGCCTGCAGGTGTGGTGGCTGGTCCTGTTTCCCTGCGTGCGCCGGCTCTCAGGGTGGCCCTCGCAATGCCCTGCTGAACTGTTTGCACTGCTGGGTGTGTTGTAGGTCTGTCTGTTTTGTGAAAATCAGAGTATTTCAGGCTTAGGTTACATTAAAGAAATGGTGAAAGGAAAGGGGTTTTTTTGTTCTGGTTTTCTCTTTGTGCACTTCAGCTTCATCCAGATTGAAATGGAGAAAAGCAAAAGGGATTTCTCCCTGGCTTCTTCCCTGTGTCTGGCTGCTTCTGACCATCAAAGCATTGATTTTGAGCGTTTAATGTTAGCCCTGATCTATTCCAGCCCTTTTGTATGTGTCTGTATTTAGTTAGCTACTTTGCATCCCATCTCCAATGGAATAGTGATGGTGATTGTGCCATTGGGGTTTGTGTAAAATAGCCATCCTAAAGGTGACTACATATTGGCACAAAGAGTGTTTACTTTGGTTGTTTCTTAGTGAATCCTGGTGATCCAAATACACCCCATGGTAACCTCACACAGCTAGAGGCTGTCTTTATTTGGTCAAGGTGATATTAAAAAATTGTATGAGGAGTCACTGGAAGAGCCCAACCCTTAATTACCAGGCTGCTCAACAGCTGATAAACATGCCATCTAGGTCCCTGGGCTCTTTCATCTGCACTCATCCTTGCTATCTCAGTGATAGTTTCTCCAGTTGGTCAAGGAGCCATTAATGCATTAATAATGTAAACTGCAGCTAAATCTCTGTATCTCTGTTTCTCGTTACTCTCCAGTTGGCTGGAGGCTGAGATGTGCCTCACTTGCACTTTGTCATACTTGGAAAGGAGGGAGGACTAAGCTGCCTTTAAACTTGTACCTGGCTGCAATCTAGGAGTTACTGGGTTGGATGGAAGCATAAAACAGAGCAGGCTTTCCACACTTTTCATTGTCTGCCAGCATCTCCTGAGGGCTGCTTTATTTTGCATGAGGATTATCAGGGGATGGACTCCCCGCTTATGAGTTGTCCCTGAGGCCTGACTGCTGCATTAAAGAACAGCAAATGCAGGAGCTGCTCCCAAGGCCAGGCTTTCTTTAGATAAACTGTGGCCAATGCATCTTGATGAATTAGCTACTTGCACAGTAGATGGGAAACAAATGGAAAGAATACAAAACCCTCTATCTACATTACAAGCTTGTATATTTTCTGCCTCCACTGCTGATTTAGTCTGAAGTTCTTTCTTTTCTTAATAAATAAATATAAAGTCTAAGCACTTAGTATTTTCTTCAAGATCTGTTATGAGACACTTTTTCTTGCTCTTTCATTGGACACTATACCCAAATTTCTCCGTGGTGATTTTTTAAAGACCTGTGCACAACATCTCTGTAATTGGGTGTATTTCAGGCAGTTGTTACTTCAGGCCTTTATCTTTCTGTACTTCAATGGAGATGAAAACAAACCATCTCTGTCAACTGGAGGTAGAGGTTGTAGATGGAAAAATGAATGAAGGTATTATTCATGGAGTGAGATGTAATCCCCAAAATCCAGGCTGGGAGAACTGCTGCTCAGCTGAGGCCGGTTTTAAAACCTTTAAGGCAACTTGCTTTCCTTGTAAACTAAGGAATTGGGTATAAATACGTTTTACTGCACCTTAAAGTAAAAAACAAAACAGATGGTTGAAAGGTACTGTGCTCTCTTTTTAACTCTCACGCTCTCTTTACAGGGAGTTCTTCTCACCCAAAGTCTGGGTCTTAATACGGGTATTAATTGCAGTTTCCCACCCCGCTTGGCAAGGGGCCTCTCCCCTTGCTACCCTTTGGTCAGGCAATACTCCTGAAGCCTGATTCAGAACTCGCTGCTGATGCCAAACCCGTGGTTAGGTATTGTTTGGGAACCCTAACAATTAGGCAGGGTATGTTCAGCCAGAAGCCGAGGATCTAGGGCAGAAAGTCAGGGGCTAGGGATGAGCTGCTGGACAAGTGTCACAGGGCAGCTCAGTTTACTGTAGGGCAGAGAAAATCCAAGACAGCGTGTTGGGAGAGGGACGTGCTCAGGAAGGGCATGTTGTGCCACCTGCACAAACCAGGTGGGTTGGCTTTTGTTGTCTGAACTGCAGAAGCAGATAAACCACTGAGGGCTGAGCCAAAAAATATACTTTTTTCTATTAAAAAAAAAAGAATTAAAAATAATTGAATGTTGGGATTCTTGCAAAATCTGGGAAGTGGAGGGGCACTGTAGAAACCAGCATGTATTCTCAGTCTTGCACTCCAGAAAGTGTATCACGAGCTGGCACTGCTGGACAGTGGAAGGCTCATAAGGATTCAAAAATTAGTGCTGTGTGCTTTAAGGTGCTGCATGTTAAGAGGGAGGTGCTTGATTTAAATATAACTTGCTTGGGGGTCATCTGAGCCTGCAGACTTGTTTCAGCTTGTTGCTCTCCTCTGTGTCCTGTTTCTGCCATCTGCCTCCAGATAAGCAGCTAAGAGGACAACTTAATTTAGTTATGCAGCTCTCCTGAATCCAAGTGTGGGCTGGATTGTGCACAGAGAGGGAAAATGTTGCCCTTGCCCCATTACCATGCAGGCACTAAGATGTGTGGGCAGAGCTTAGTCAGCTGTTTATTGAAAGATGCTACTGTCAGGTATGAGTTACATTTCTCTGGGCAGGAAGGCTGAACTGTATCCTGCCTAGCTGAGATGCTGAGAGCAAGGTGCCTCCAGGGATTATTTAGTCTAATTCCAGATTCTGTTGACTGTGCAGGGAACAACCTAGGCTAGTTGCCTTCCTTGGTGAGGTTAGAATGCTAATGCTCCAGATCCCTGGGTGCAGGGCTGGCTGGAGAAATAAAACCCTGTGGCACTTCCTTCTGTAAATCCCGAGTATGCAGTTGGGGGATATGGAAGGAGAGGATGTCTGCATGGGCAGACACCAAGACAAATGTGATTGCTCTGTTTCCATTGACTGAGGATGCAGTGGTCCTGTTCCTCTCTCTGGTGGGCTATGAGATGTGTGGGCAGCACTGTAAGGCAGAGACTTCCCTTCCATCACACTGACTTGGCATTTTAGGCAAGTGCAGGGAGGTCGTTTTGGTCAGTTTCTGAGAGTAAGAAAAAAAGCTGTATCTGAATTCTGCTGTCTCTTACCAGGCATGCTCTGGATGCAAGGTTCCTTATTTGACTTCAATTTATACCTTCCTAGAGAGAAATGAGGAGGCTCTGCAGCTGAGAGTCCTGACTGGAGGAATGCAAAGTTTGCCACAAGCATTTCTGTACCCATCGTAGTAAAAGGAGAGAAGAGAAAGTCTCTGCTTAGTGGAAGAAAGAGAGTGAGTGCAGCTAAAACCTTGCTAAACATAGAGACACACTTACTACCTTTCAGCTCCTGCTTACTCCCTGTGATTTGGCACCAATCCATTCTGCCCACACAATTTCTTCAGTGTGACTTGGCTTTACAAAAAGCTCCTTAATCCAACACAGAAAGGTTTAATGCAATTGCATCCAGCACAGTCCTGTTTCACTTGAGTTAAATGAGAAAGTTAAATCTCAGTCTAGACGCAGTGCTCTCTAGCTCCTGTGAATCTTGCACCCAGCAAGCTGTATCATCTATGAGTATGTTTCTCATTTTCCAGACAAGCCCAGGAGATCTGCACATCCCCCCCTCCATAAAATTCCTGTCTGTGCTAAATTGCCTCGTAGTCCTGATTTATACCTCAATAAAACACATCACCAGAAGGAGAAAATGTTTAATTGTGAAACTGACATACCTACGCAGGACATATTTTTGATGGTTATTTATGCACTTCTTTAAAAGGCATATGAAGAACCATGACTTTCATTTACATTGGGAACAGCAAAAGGTGAGGGAAATAAATGTGGTGAAGGGCAAGGATTAAACCCTAAACTAGCATGACTTCTGGAAAAGGATCTCTGTGAAAAGATTCATGGGAAAGTATGGATTTGGGATCTTAAGGGATTTCAAGGAAAACTTTGAGATTCTTTCTGTCCTTTATCAAATGAAGCCAGAAAGAAACCTTACGTTGGGGCTGCTTGATGTTGAAAGTTGGAAAGCATTTATTTTTTCAGAGCAGTAACAAGTGGAAAAAAAAAATCTTTTATGTTGCTTATGAAATCATCAATTCCAAGTTCTTATTTGATTTCTTTCACCCAGACCCCTTTTAAAATTGCACTGTGGTTTTCTTTTAGAATAGTTTTCTCAAAAATGAATACAGTGCTAGAGACTGGGACAAGCATGCAAGCCTGGCTTCAGGTTTCTGCTGCAAAGAATTGGCAACCGTGTCCTACTGACAAAGCAACCTGGCAGCACCTTAAACAAGTCTTCAAGCAGCACATGCAAGGCAAGATGACTCCAGGATAATTAAAATGGGTTCGTTACTGGAAGATCAGCATGATTTACTTAGTTACATCATGGATGTGCTTATCTTTTCTATCTCCTGTGTAAGGATGTAGCTTCTATGACTGTTCTTTGGGTGTGAAAGCTAAGGAGCAAAGTTAAGACTGTAGTTCAATTTGGTATCATTACTGATAAGATGTTTATTATGGCATGGAGTTTGTGCTTTGTTCTGCATGATGTGATTTTGCCTCGAGGGCCATCTAGACTTCAAATGCTGAAGAGTAGGTGTGTGGTATTGCACAGACTTGCCTGTATGCTTGTGTGTAGTTAGGCTGACAGAGAGAAGTTCTTCATTAAATATCTAGGTCAGCAGTGTTCTTAACCTCCTTGTCTTTCACTTTCTAAGCCCTGAGCCTACTTGCCTTATCTGTGGTGTTGCCCTCTGCAGGGAAACTTGGCTGCTATGGTGTTGCAGACCAGCAAACGGGAAGCGTGAAGTTGGGAACTTGTGAAGGTTTCAGAGTGGAGAGGTACAAGGCCTCCTAAAAGGTCTCATGCTGTAGGAGATGCCGACTTTTTCCTGTTGACATCTAGGAATTTCCCTTCAATATGAGAAATTACCAGCGCAATCTTCAAAAGTCCATCTCTAATGGCAAGATGGACAGAGTTGCTCATGTCTTCATACTTATGTGCTGCATCCCAATAGGCTGTACCCATCCCTGGAGACATTGCTTACTAGAGATAAGCCTTCCCCTTCTTTCCCTGAGAAAATCCTCCTGGCAATATGTTCGGTGAAAATGGATTTCCTACCAACACTTGCAGCATTATCCCTGCCCAGGATACCAGCTCTTGCTAGCTTTGATGCTATGACTTACTGCAAGCAAGCTTAACAAGGAGCACTCTGCCTGGCTTCTGAACAATGTGGGTGTTCAGTCAGCCTCTGAGAAAGAGACTCTTTTCTCGCTGAACTGAAAAGAAAGGCGGTTATGCTTCTATTAAAACAGCTTTTGACTTTTTAGAAAGTGAAACTTACCATTATCCAGTGTTTTTGGCTTCCACCTACAGTATGTTAATTGAAGGAACACAGGAGCTTTGTGCATCAATGATGGTTATCTCCATAGGAAATGCAGCATTGTGGTTACACTGGTTGGTCTTTTCTCTTTTGCAGTTGTAGGACTTCTTTTTGCTTGCACGATATCCGTGTTCCAGATATTTCTTCACAGACCCAAGTACTTTTTCCCCCTTCTCTGAAAGAAACCGTCAATGAAACAGATGAGCAAAGGATGAAAATGCCTTTCCATTTAACTTTTGTCCTGCCAATTCAAACAGTTCTGTTCCACACAGGGTTTCCCTGCACACCTCTCCTGATGGTACACAAGACTGTCCCCAGGAAAGAGCTCTCATTCTCTCCAAAATATGATTAAATAACTTTGCCACTGTCAGCAATACGTTTTTTAATCAGCTGCATGACTTTTTTTATATCCCTGTTAAGGTCTAAGGAATTTTGGCAGGTATCATAAACTGATACCTGCTGCATGGCCTTACTTCACTGCTCCCAATGCATTTATCAGGGAGGCTGTTACACTGACCTGCTCAATAGCTCTGGAACACTTATTTCAGCAGTTCCTTCATCTGCATATCTGCAGCCTATGTTGCAGCATTGTGCTGGGGAACCAAAAGGACAAGCAGACCTCACCTGGGGTAAAATCAGCTAGTTTTTAGGCTTCACTGAATAAGCTTTGAGACAAACGCAGCTAGTAAATCAAAGCACAACCGAATTACAGTTTTGGTTTGAAAACATAATACTTTCTGAGTTTGAAGAGCTCAGCCTTTTAAAAAATATTTTCGTTGCTCCTCATGGTAAGACAGTGTCTAGAGCCAGACCACCATACGGATTATGCAAATCTAAAACAAAGGGTTGATCTCTACACTGAAAATCATTAATCTAGCTTTAAAATGAGCAGTCATGCCTTCAAAGGTCATTCTGGTTTGTTTTTAAACCTGCTTGTTGTCTTGAGTAACATAAACAAAACATTGGTGAGGCCATGCCCTTATTCTGATAAGGGGCATGATGATCATACATGGAATTTGCCTCCTAAGCGTTAGGTGTGTGGGTGACTGTGCACCGATGGCCAGTTCCTTAGTATGATTTCTCTGAGGCACTTCATGTTTTAAAGGCTGATCTGAACTACATGGAAAAAACCCCACCAAAAAACCCATGGGAGTTGTCAGGAAATAGCTGAGCAAGCCTGTGAGAAAATCAGGAGTTTTAAAGGAATATGCAAAGAGTTTATGCCATGCATGAGGGTGTGAAGATTTAGATGGGCTTAGGGCACGGCTGCAGTAAGCCATAACGTAATCCTTCCAGCATGCGACGTGCAGGATGAGCTGGAGGTTGAGCAGAGTTACTTGGCTTTGGGATCTTTTCTGTTTGCCAGGAGAGTCAATCTGAAGGAAACCTTGGAAACAGAGCACACTGACTTTTTCTTCAAGAGCTTGGTAACTTTCTGGATTTGTAAGTACAAATAGTGAAAAATGGTTGTCACAAATGGCTCTGTTTCTCTTGGCTTGTCAGAGCCGGATTTCCAAGGCATGACAGTGGCTGCTGCACTTCAAAATGCTTTCACTATTCTCTTGGTAGCATATGGAGCATGACTTCCTTCCTTCCCTAAGTTCTTCTAGACTACATTAATGCTTTGTCCAAAACTATGGAAGACATGACTGCACAAAATGACTGTTGCCTTAAAGTATGCTCCCACCGTGGTGCTAACAGCTGCTGCCACTCCCAACAAAAATAGATGTATAACAAAGGCCCTGAGTGAGCTGTAGGGTCCTTCAGCTGACAGCAGGACTGCTGGTAAAGGCTGCAGTCTCCTTTCTCTGCTCCCACAAATGAGGAAAACTGATGTCCTGGCAAGGGCTTTTCCTGTCTGTCTGGGTCTTAAGCACAGAAACAGCACTTTCCAGGGAAGAAAAAGAAATTGTATTTTTGTATGCAAATAGCAACTGGCTGCTCATTGCGGTTTTATGTTGTTTATTCCCATTGCCCCCTGAGTTTTTAGAAGTTTTTAACATGCTAAACACAATTGATTACCCCTCATCCCCCCCCCCCCCGCCCACCCCGAGGATTTAAAGAACAGGCTCAAAAACTTCCCTTGTGCATCAAATATGTCAAGTGTCTTGAGGGATGAAGGGGACAGAGGTGATTTCTTGTCCCAAGCTCAGTGTATTTAGCTCAATATGCATCTGGAACTGTGATCAGACATGGGCCAAAGAGTTTCTCCAGGTGGGAGACAACTTCAGGGGGACTCTTCATGAAAGTAATATGTGCTGCCTTGCTGCAGGATCACTGGTTTTGGCATAACTTAGTCATCTCTCTCTGGAATCTGTTTTGTAGAAGCTTTTGTGATAACTCTTTCTCTCCTCTTCCTCCTCTCCAGACTCTGTGGTGTGGCCCAATGCACTCCCTGTGGCCCTTCCCCTTGGAGCAGAGGGCAGGAACATTATTTCCTTCTCTGTCTTCCCAGCTTTTCTTCTGCAAGGTGTGACCTTGAGGAAGGGCAGCATGTACCTGCATTGTCTCCCTTCAGAGGGGTGATGGTCAAACAGCTTGTGCAGGATTTCTTGTTCCTGCTGAATGTGCTTTTCTCCTGTGACTTGGGAAGTGTGCTGGCACTACTGGGGTTTGTCTAGGTGTGGGGAATCTTGAGCAAAGCTGTAGGATGCAGTTATGCCATTGCAGTAATGCCAATGTCAGGCCCTTTGCTTGTGGATCAAGAGTGTAGCTCAGGCTGTTTGAGCTATTTCTGAAGCACTAACTCTCATCTGTGGGAGAACAGGCAGTGTATTTGGTCCAAGCAATCCCTTGCTTTCCTGAGGTGTGTTACTGATCTGTTGGTGCATGCTCAGCCTAGGAAAAGGAATATACAGCTGGGAGAGTTGTTAGCTGAGGGATCCTTATGAGAGTAAAGCAGAATGGCCTTTTGCTAAGGGCTTTGAGTGAGGTCTGTTAACATGTTGTTTCATCTGTTGGTGTGGCATTTTTGCCCAAGAGTAAGGCATGAAATCTGCTTGTGAAATGCCTAGAGCATTCATTGCTCTTTCTGATTGCAGAGATTCTTGAAGGGAGTTGCATTACTTGCCATCATGTTAGGCAGCAGTAACCTCACGCTAAATCCCACAAACCAAAGGCTGCAGGATACTTGTGCTATCAGTCAGTGTTTGACTTCATAGCTTAGGCGACCACATAGCACTCTGGAGGTAGAACAGCGTCTCTCAAATAAGTTCTTTGGGATCATTATCCTTACGGTTCAATTAATACCTGCATTCACGCACAGTCTGAAGCATACAGAAAACATTTGTTTTGCCCAAATGGTACCAAGAGCAAAATTACCCTTCTATGATCTGTGTGGTTTGCCAGGGTAAATCATAGTACTAAAAATGATGGAAAGACAGTTCCAATTAAAATCCTTTTTTAAATAAAAGCACTACAGAAATCCTTGTCAAAGGCAAACATAAAATCCTAAGCTCCCCTCCTCTAAAGAAGGGCAACATTGTACTGAGAGGGCTGACTGCTGCTCTATATACTGGCGTGATTTTACTTTGTACCCTTTCACAGCAGTGAGCAAAGAAAGTAAGACACAACCCATGTGCCTTCCAGATCTACCATAAGGTATTTTTCTAATGAACAAATGCTTTGTGCCTTTTCTTCACAAACAGATTATTTATTCCTTGACACTGAATTCCCCTTTTATTTGGTATATATTTTATATATATAGTGTATTTCAAATGTTGCTCCTTCAGGTATGAATGAAGCTCTACGGGAAGTTATTGGTTTTTTAATAGGAGAGCAACCTGAGGAACTGGTTACAGAAGCAGTTCTTGTGACCTGAGTAGGTGACAGTGAGAGAGAGCGAACAATGGTATGAAGACCTGAAGTGACTTGTGATGGTGACTTTGGCAACAAAGTCCATGTTTTCTGCATCACAGGAGGGTCTCATCTTTGACAACTCTGGATATCAGGATTCCAGCTACAGTCACTTGTAGCTGGTAACAGCCATCTAATGTGCTCTGTTCACAGGAGAACTGATCAGAAGAATTCTTCTGGCTAGATGCAGAAATGTAGAAGAAAATGTTAGTAGGTAGGGGTGAAGAGAAGTGCAGCGGTAGATCATAGAATCAAAAAATGGTTTGGATTTGAAGGGACCTTAAAAATCATCTAGTTCCAGCTCCCCTACCATGGGCAGGGACACCTTCCACCAGATGGCTGAGGCATAAAATGTGACTAATGTGTGTTTGGTTTCACTGTGCAGAAGGTGCATGGGAGGTGAGAGATTGCAGAGGTGCATTTAACTTAAACTACAGAGAACACGCCCTGATTCCTGAGTAACCTGCAGTGAGAATTGCCTGATGCTTCTCCCTTGGAAGGTCCTGCCTGAAGGTGCTGACAGGTCTGCCAGGCTTTGACCAGGTGGTCTAACGGTTTTTGGATCAGACCACGGGCACAGATCCTCTAACCAGCCCCGGTTCCTGCAACAAGAGCCACTCCTGATGTGGCTGCATGGGACAGGTCTGAACTGCAACTTTAACCTCCACACTTAGACCATAAATAGCTCTCAATCTATTGAGCAATCTGGCGAGTAACTCACTGAAGAGCATTACCCCAGAGGTCACCCTGCTTCAGGGCTGCACTTCTTTTCTCAGCAACAGACTGCAAAACCTGCTGGAAGCCATCTGCCCTCACCTTTTGGGAGGAGGGCTATAAGGGGAATAATGATGGGTTATTGCACTAGCTCCAGCAGAGGGATGTAAATGTTGCCCAAAGAGCCAATTTCACAAGTGAAAAATCTGTTGCTTCAGTGTGTTTATTGTAAAATATTGAGAAAGCAATAGTAGAAGCATCCAGTAATGTTGTTTTGTGGGGTTTGATCATATTAATGGTACTTTCAAAAGCAAGTAAATGCCAAAGTCAAGATCATCTGTATGACCTTTACTTGAGTTTAAGTTCATAGAATCATGAAAGTCTTCTCCTTGTCACTCAGCATAGCCACTCCCCGTTTCCTTTTCACACAGCTGGCTCCATGCATTATCTGGTATGTACTGTATGTCCCCTTCAGACCTGAACCTACGTAGTTATTTTCATTTGGCTGTCAGGTAGTGCTGCTGTTGTAGATGTCCATGCAGTGTTTATCTACCTAGTGATGAGAGGTGATTTTTTGGAAGGAGCAGAGAAGCACTGAAAGTTAATTCATCATCATCCAGGGCAGGGATATGATGGACCTGCCATCAGGTGTCTTGTCTGGGCCACTTTGCAATGGGTAGTGAAAGATGTGTCTAAAACCTCTTTTCAGCTGAAGTTTGCTACTTTCATTTACCTTTTTTTTTGGGGGGGGAGGGATGTAAAAATACATTATCTAAAATATTGGGGTTTGTTTCCATGTAAAACATGCTTTTTATATCAAAATTTAGGTACCTGTGTTCTTAAACAGTTTTGTTTTGGGAAAGAGTAAAGCCAGATGTTTGAATTTTTGATAATACTTGCTGAGAATTATTTTCTGACTTTGACCCAATGTTGCTTGAAGGCTCACTTTACTGAAATCCAGATTTGTTTAAGGTCAAAACGAACTGTGAAATCAAGAGGAAAAAATCCCAAACCCTTCTTACTTGTACATAACATTTTTCTTATGCTACTTGATTAATTTAAGTATAGCCCTGTGCTTATGGTTGTTGTTGAATGTACTTACTGCTCTAACACAGTAAGCCAAAAATGTTTCAGTGTAATTAATTGGAAGTAGATGAAGTATCTATTTGCAAAGCCTGGGGTTAAACAAGGTAATGAGAATTTTGCAGGAACAGTGCAAATGTTATGGATACAATTTGAGACTATAGAAAGTTTTTTGGTACAAGAGACTGTGAATTTTCCTTCAACAAACTGTGTTCACTGCTTCAGCAGCACATTATGCCTTTTTACAAATAATAAAGCAGTGGTTTTCTAGACAGGATACTTACTAGGGCATAAGCCCTGACTAACGCTTAAAATATTGGCACTGAAGGAGATAGGGAATGTATAGAATAATAGTATGTGACAAAAGGCACATAGGTGAGGACTAAAGCTAAGAAATGCAGATATAAAGGCTATTTGTGCGGTCTGGATTCAGAGTGCCTGACTTTGTAGCTGTAGTGTTCTTTTAATTTGTATTAATTTTTGATGGTAGGAGTGCTGGACTGAGATGTGGCAGGGAGGATCAGTGTGTGTGTGCATCTATATATGCATACTTAAAGAATATATACTGGTTCAAAACCCATGTTGGGTTATTCTAACCTTTATTTAGTCTGGGTTGAGGCAATTGAGGGAGTGGGGACCTAGACCTTCTCAGTCTCCCTGAGAGGTACGAGCAAGCAGGCTGATGCAGGACCCTGCAGTACCAGCTGAATGTGGCACACGTGATGCTACTTGGGTCAGTAGGGGAGCTTCACTTGGACAAGGGAGAAGAGCAGTTTTGGTGGCTGCCTGTGCTATTTAGCCATATTAATCCACAAAAAAAAAAAAAAAAGTATGCTGCTGATGCCAGGTGTTTGTTCTGGTGTGACAGGTTGCAGCAGGATGGTAACTGCCTTGCCTGAGGTTAGCAAGAGGAAGAAAACAAGACCAAAGATTAATTTTTCCAGCCTTTTGCTCTTGGGGGTGGATGAAATTTGTTTGTGTTTCCATGTCAGATGAGCATGGATGTTGCAGATTCACTCTGTGTGGTACAGCAAGTGCAGCTGACACGCTGCTGACAGCGTGCTCTATATAACTCCTGGGTTGAGCTCTGTCAGCTCCCTGAGCAAGCAGTGCCAGGTCTGATTTTAAGTATTGTTAGTTCAGTGCTCAGGAAAAAAAAACAAGCTGGGCTAAGTCTTGAGAGTGTTTGGCAGCTTTTTTCCCATCTGTTGCAGAGTAGTAGGGAAATGCTGGAAAATTCTGCATGGGCAGTTACAACAGATGGGTGGAAGGTCTTAAATATACTTCTGTGCTTTGCAGTTTTATGAACTCTCAGGTATAGGCTGTTGCTTTGGGCCTCTCTCAACGTATTTGCAATTAGGGGAACAATGATAGAGAGATAGATAGGTGTCCTGACGTTGGCTGGGATAAAGATAATTTTTTTCCTAGTAGCTGGTAGAGTGCTGTATTTTTGGATTTAGTATGAGAATAATTTGATAACACGCTATAGTAGTGCTTACCCTAAGTCAGGAACTTTCCAGTTTCCCACGCTCTGCCAGCAAGGAGGTGCACAAGAAGCAGGGAGGGAGCATGGCCAGGACAGCTGACCCGAACTGGCCAAAGGGATATTCCATACAATAGAACATCCTGCTCTGTATATGAACTAGGGGAGTTGCCCAGGAGGGGCTGATCGCTGCTCAGGGACAGGATGGGTGTTGGTCAGCAGGTGGAGAGCAACTGTGTTTCTTGGGTTTTATTTTTCTTTAACTTTTGGCTGTCTCTTTTTCATTACAATTATTTTATTATTATTATTTTATTTCAAGTATTAAACTTAACTTGCAGGTTTTGGTTTTGTTTCCCGATTCCCCTCCCCATCCCAACTGCGGGGGTGGTGGGTTATGTGAGTGAGTGGCCGGTGGTACTTATTGGCTGGTTGGGATTAAAGCACCACAACAGGGATCATATACTGCACCAGTAAGCACTCTGTGCACCAGGCTGTGCCACTTTCACAGCACTCTTTGGGAGGTACAACCTGGTAGTGGAAAAGTTGGAGGCATACCCTGGCTGAATGAGCTGCCTAAGGAAAATTATTACACCTATACGTGTACTTGCTCCTGGGCAAATCTGCAGCCTCCCTGTGCCCCCTCCACAGCGCTTTGAGCACAGTGTTTGCCACCCACCGAGTCTTTTAAGTGTGCATGGGGATAGGAGGAGTTAAGTCTCATGAAACAGGAGGTAATAAGGAGACTAATGAACAGCAGGCAGAGCAGACATGAGTTAATGTAAAAATAGAGTAAGTGCTGTAGTTAAAAGCTAAGGAAAAATAAGCTTGGCTGTCCTGTTGGAAGTGCATGTATCAGCAGGAGGCTGCATGTTCTAATTTAGGCGAAGATTTAGTCACAGGCGGCAGAGCAGAGCCTCGAGGGGTGCAACAATCTGCCTTCCAGAGCCACACTCCTCCCATCAGCATGCCCGGAGTCCCCCTGGTGCCTGATGGGGAGCAGGTAGTCATCAGCCCATATCCTTCTCCAATCTCTGGCTCACAAGCTCAATTTATCAGGGGCCAGCTTGGTCCCAGGCAATAACCAAGTAACAAAGGTTGATGTGCCAGTGGAGAGGAGCTGCAGGTTCTTGTCAGGTTGTGCGTGGGCAGCTGTTAGGGGGGTGATGTTCCACCCTGTGCAAGCTCATGGGGGGTGGGAACACTGAGTGACACCCGTGGCATATGGCCAGGGTGCTTGAAGAACTCATTGTCAGGGACTGCTCCTGCCTATGTGAACATAGCCCAGAAGGGCAGCTGTGATCTTCCACCTGACAGCTCTAGCTCTACGTTTGCTGTGTGCCATGCCAGAGGCAGGAGAAAAGGTTACAGGTCAGTAGCTCAGTTTAGCTTCAAAGCTGATGCTATAAAAGAAGTGCCTTTCCCCACCCACTCACTCCTTCAATTAGCGGTTATGAATAAGCCATTCTGCAAGACAAACATCAAGCATTTAAATTTACACACACCCTCCTCCTGAGTCTGAGACAGGACGTGCGGTTCCTCTCAGGTCTGGTTGCAGCAGCAGATGATGATGTTGCCATGCTGGTGTGCCCAGCCCCACTGCCAGAAGCTACTGCCCCTGTGGCAGAGATGGCAAGAGGAGCAGCCTCCTGTCCTCTCTGCAAGGCAGTCTGCAGCCCTGCATGCTAACACCAGCTGAGGTCAATCCTGGTGTGAGGGGGGCTGCAGTGGTGCTGCTCAGAGACGTGCCTCAAATATTTCTGTTGTAGCAGTAGTAGCTGAAGTTTATCCAGCCCTTGGCAGGTCAAGAAGCAGCTTTCAGTCCGTAGGGATTGCAAATTGCTTCTGACCCTTGCCTGTTCTGCTTCAGCAGTTTTATGTTATGGGAGGTAAAGTAATTGCAACGCAGATGTCTTCCTTGGCTCTGAGGCACACGCTTTGTCATCCCTGCTCTGAAAACATCCATTAGGGGATAGCGGTGAGATCCAGGCCCTCACCTCGCCTTAAAAGCTTTATGTTCTTGAACTCCTGGGGTTCTCCTGGTTCATTTGCTTCCCATATTACAACTTCACTTCTTCCCAGTTCCTGTTTTTATTTGTCTCCTCTTGATTTCTTGGGATTTCTTGGCTCCCTAAGTTCATATTCTGAACAAAGCCTATAAGAAAAATGAGTAAGACCGCAGCAGAGCTTCCAAGTTGAAAATTTATCATGGCTTTCCATGAGTAATTAGCAACTGCATTGCTTCAAGAACTGTTTTTACAATTGGCATTTAAAGCTTACGATAACATGCATTTCTTCTTTGGCAATGATGCATCGCCAAATTAGTAGTTATAGAATGTCAACCAGGAGAAAGAAAATTAATACAGTTAAATAGTTTGGTTGTAAGATGCTGGGCTGTTAGTGCTTTAAAATATGAACTTTCTATAGGAAGGAGCATGAAATTAGAACTATAAAGTAAGTACCATAGTTGCTGGGACGATGATTAAATTCATCACGTGGCTAATTGGCACTTTTAAAATTTGATGCCTATGTCCCCTCCACCACATGAGGTGAACTGGGAACCTCAGCACAGTTCTGGTTTTACACTGTGCCCTGTGGCTCTGACCTGAGTGCTATGGCACAGGTGGACAGAGAGGCTGAACTTGCAGACACTTAATATGAAGAGTTGTAAGCAAATCAGATGAGTCGTCCTTTTTCCTCCTTTCCCCGCAAGACTTGACACCTAGGTGGTCTAAGTATATTCACAAGAGTTGAGGCATGGGTGATCAAGTGAGACAGAGGAACAGAATTAAACATTGGTTTCCTTGCATCGTAGCTGAGCTGTAGGACACAGAGAACCACAACCTCCCCCAGTTTTGTTTTATGCAAACTTGTGCATAATTACTCTAGGTCTGTGCGAAACTGGGCCTCTTGGACAAACTAGGCAAATGAAGTCTAAGTCTGTGGATTCCTTCTAAATCTGAACTTGAGTGAGACAGAAGGTCATTCAGCTGTAATTTTGTTGGCCAAGACGTTTCTCACCCCTGCTTAGAGCATGGTGCTAATAGCACCAAGATTGTGAGTTTGATTCCCACATAGGTCATACACTGGAGAGTTGGACTTAATGATCCTTGTGGGTCCCTTCCAACTCAAAATATTCTGAGAAACCTGCGAAATTAAATTAATATTCTGCGAAAAATGCCTGCCATGGTGACAGGGTATGTTATACAAAGTAGGCAAGGGGCTTGGCCAGCAAAGTCCATCTCACAAACACTTTGTGTTGCAGCAGAGCAGCTGCTTTTGACCAAATGCTCCTATACCTGTAGGCTGGCAGAGTGTTCTGGTTCCCTCCACTACTGTGAATGATTTTCCATGTGAGGTTGAGACTTGCTGGGCTACCTGAAAAACCGTAACGTTAATGGAAGGGACTTCCATCCAAGGTCAGAGAAGTTTATGAGTGATATGTGTCCTGAGATGAATGACTGCTAATGAAGACAATTACAGTTTGAGCTGTCAGGACAGTAACTGCAGACAAAAGGACTAGTTTGGACTCTCATGGGTTCAAAAAAAAAAAAAAAGAATCCCAAGTATACTCTTTTATTGAAACCAAATGTGTTTATGGGAAAGGCAGGAGTTACTTAAGAAAGATGCATATTTAAATGTGCATAGTTAAGTGTCAGTTGTCAACTACTCGTTTGAAGCCCTATAAATAGTACCTCATTCATTTTTATGTTATGACGTGTATATGACATTTGGAGGTTCACTTGGGTATGCTTTCCTTTAAGTGCCAATCCAGTTCTGCATCAGGAATATCAGTTCATTCCCTTTCATGCTTATTTTCCACTGGCTTACATGCAGCACTATCAAATAATCAGAATTTGAAAATTTGCCAAAGGGTAACTGTTTTCAGTGTTGGAATACACACAAAACCACCACTGGTGACATTTTTGTCATTCATTCTCCCTCTTTGTTTTTGTGGGATTTTTTTCTTCCCCCAATCACAGAAAGTTACATCCCTAGATAAACATCTCCTTAGCATACCAGTTAGATGGCCATCCAAGCCCAAATGTATGTGTTGGTTTTGCTGACAAAAAGAAGGGCAGCAAATGCTTCTCCCAGTTCAGCAAACCTCTGACATAAATGCGTGTGTGTATATATACATATACACATAAGGGGGTTTTGGTTGGGTTTTGGGTTTTTTTCCAAAGTTCTGGAAACTATTTTCCTTAAACTCCAACAATAATGAAAAACACTTGTTTGCAGCAAGGTCTGCGTTGCTGCACAGGATGCTCGCCTGGAATTCGCTGGTTTGGGGGTCGGATGAGCTCAGGGCACAGACGGGGAGGTGGCTGTGGGATGGCAGGCAGGGTGAATACCCACCAGCAGGAGAGTAGGGCTGCCAGCACCATAAGGAAACATGGTGCAGCCCATGCAAATAACTCTAATATTCAGTTTTCTCATGTACAAATGCAGTCATTGAGACTTTCATGCTCCAGCAGCTCTGTTGCAGAGTGTACCACCTCTAGGAGATGGTATGAGGAACTTATACCCAACCTTGACTTGGGGCTGCTCCAGGGCATTTCAGCTCATGAGAGCCCAGGCTACAGTTCAGAGTGGAGCTGAGACTGTTCTCACCCACAGCCATGCAAATCTGTCGTCATCCAGCAAGCTGGGTTATCAAACCTGAGTGTTTCCCTTGCCAGGTCAATAAGTCTGAAATGTAATGTTAATGGCTCAGTCCAGTGGTGGGCCACTCAACTCTGACCAGGAGCTGGATGTCCTCTGCTCCTCCAGTGAGAAGGACCATCTCTTGCCCCTGGGGTGTTCAAGACCACACACAACCACAGTATTTCTAATGGGAATAAGAGCTGTTTTACCTGGTGCTCTGATCTCTGGGCCATTTGGACAGTAAGCTGTCTGTGGAAGAGTTATTACATGTTTTGTGGCTACAGATAGATCTGATAATTGATGACTTTGGTTCATTGCAGTGTAGTTGTGCAGAACTAATCTGGGCAGAACCTCGAACACAGTGTCAGATCTTCCTTACAAGTAGTTCAGTATAGGAAAAAGTCACCTACTGGAGCACCATGAAAAGCTGTGGTTTCTCTCTTCCAGAGGTTTCCCTTGGGAAACTGTGTGTTCAGTTGCAGCTTAGACTGATTTCAAATGGGAAAAGTCAGTAGCAAATCAAAGGGATGGGTGGCATTGCATTTGCTTGGCTTAGCTGACCTGTTTTTATCCATAAAAATGTGTGGTTGCCCTTGCATGTAACAAATGGGAAGCAGGTCTAAAATACCACTTCTCAATTCTTCCCTAATGTGGTGCCCTGGTTCTGTGGGAATCACTTGCCTTAGGGGAGGGGTGAATCCCATGGCTTGTGCCAGCTCGGTCAAATCTGGCAGCGGAGTCAAAGCTTGGGAGAGAGGATGTGGATTTGCCCTTCATCAGGTGGCACATTTTTCAGATGTTCTAAGTGATTAACACCAGGCAAGACTGATATTTGTAACCTTCTGGTGGCCCTGGTTAGTGCTCAGATGCACGCAGGGGCAATCAAAACGCAGTTTCAGTCTATTTGCTTCAGCCTGCCAGCTGTCACAAACCCAGAGCTGCATATAAGCTTGCTGGTTTTAATTGTTGAACAGATGACAGAGGAGGAGACTGTGCATTCAAAGGAGTTTTACAATAGGTTGGTTTTTTTTCTGGTGGCACTGGAACGTGCTTTTCTAAGCGTGGAAGCTGTGGAGGTCAGAGGAGTCTCTTCCTGCTTTTGCAATAGCAGTAAGTTTCAGTTTACAAAACAGTTTCCCTGAGACACGAACACAAGGCGTTTGACAGCCTCGTTAGAGATAAGCTGTTTGGGAATAATTTTTTTCCCAGATCACTTTTATCACAAACCAAAATCCTACTTTGTCCAAAACCAGCCCTTTCTGTGAGAATTAATAGTTCTGAGAGAACTTAGCTGTAAAAAAATCAGATTTTTTTTTAATTCAAATGCCCTGATTTGATACTTTTGCATAGAAAAATCTAGCTCAAAACAAAAGCTCTATCTCAAAATTGCCTTCATATTAACACTTAGTTATAAGAACCTTGAAACAAGAAAAAAAAATCAATATATTTTGAAGTGTTCAAAGCTTAAAAAACCCTCTCAAAGTCAATGGGGGAAAGAAGGGCTAGGTCTGTTTTAGATTTTTGGGTTTTGTCCATCTAGATTTTGCTTTAAAATAGTTCTCTCAAAGCCTTAAATATTTTCTCCCACATAGAAGAATAATTTTTAATTCAGTTTATTATGGATTCAGTAGTAAAGCAGTGTTTTCTGTGACAGATAACTCTGCAAATGCTCTTTGAGAAAGGAAGGAAATCTGACCCAGTCAACTTCTTAGTGGAACTACTCAAGCCAGAGGTGTTTCCCACATGATGTTATGGGCACTTACTTTCTCTCTGATCCTTTCCAGACAGCACTCATAAAATAAAAGGGATGGTGTCTCTGAACAGAGGGGTGTGGGGAAGTTTGTGCTGTGCAGTGAAGTGCCACTGAATGTATGAGCTGCTACCCAGAGGCCGAACAAAATGAAAACTGAGTTTTGTTGAGCTCCATCCCGATCCTACCTCCACTGCTTTCTTCTAGTGACAGCTTTTTCTGAAATCCTCACCCCACAGGAAGGGAGAAGAGACCTGCCTGGGGGATGTGGGGGTCTATCCATGATAGCTGTGCCCAGACCCTCTTTTGCCACACTGAAGAATGGGAGGTGTTTCCCCCCCACACCAGTGAAGATGGGTATCAGTGAGGTGGAGCATCTTTGACATCTCCTGTGATGGACATAAGGCTTTTCAAGCAGGCTGCGAGTGCCTACAGGGTTTTCCAACAATACAGGGTCACCAAGTAGGACTGAAATAATTCACCTTCTTTATTCACTGCTTGTCACACAGCCACCAGTGATGCTGTGTGGTCTGTAGGGCTACTGGCACCATCAATAAATGGGCTTGCAAATAATCCAGACAAGATCCTGGGAGTGATGATTAGTCTTATGGGAAGTGGTACAGGTTGACCTATTCTTCTGTTCTCCCACCTCCTCTAGTACTTTATTTCAAGAACTCTCCTCTCTGTCCCTTTGCTTTGGTGCTTTATTCCACTCTGTTTTCCTCATTCAAAGTTTTATTATTACCATTTTTATCACCTCCTGTTTTCTGCTACTTTTGTGTTTTGAGAGCCAATGATGAGAACAGTCACAGCCTAGGACTTGTTATGAACAGAGCTGGAGCAAATCCATCCATTGCTGCCATCAAGGGCAGCTTTAGTATTAATTTGTTCCATACTGAAATTTTTGAATTTCCACCTTAAAGTTTTGGAGGATTATCTCAGAGATGGGAGCATGGCAATAGAGCTGCTGGGCAAGTCCAAGAGGACTTGCCCTGAGAAGATAGAATGGACTGAGTTGAAAGAGGCTTTATGTAATAATTCTTGCTCCACCTTCCCCTGACACTTCAGATGAGTGGTCCTTGCCCTTTCCTGAATTAAAAAGGGCTGACTGAAGAGGTCCCTTCCAGCAGGTCAGCGTGTCTGCTGCTTCATGATAAGCATGTTTTATGTCAAACAGCTTAGATCACTGTAAGTTTTCTCTGCCCTTGGGCTGCTCTCGTGTTGTGATAGCTGCTGCTGCTGCCCTTCCTGCTGAGGGGGGGGAGTATGCTCAGCAAGGGGAGAACGTCACGGCAGGTTGTGGGAGAGGAAGCATATCACTGATGAAGAGGAAGAAAAAGGTGGAGACCAAGGCTTTGGGCAAGACACCCTCCCAAATGCCTCTTAATCATCTTGTGTCACACCCCTGGTGCTTCCTATTTAATTCCAGGAAGTCCTTAACTCTTACCTAGTTTCCCAAGTGTTGCCATCAGCAAGAAAACGGTGCTTAAACCAAGTGCTGCTGAGGCCTCTGGAAACCTTGAGTTGGTCTTTGATGGCTTGACTCCGGAGCCAGCCAAGGCATAGTGGATCACCTCTTGAAGGCTGGCCATCCCCAGAGTAGCTCCATAAGCTAAACCTGCTGAGCACATTGGTGTGGAATTGCTCTGTGCTGCAAAAGCTGTTTCATGTTGTTTTTAATGCAAAAGCTGGAAAATTCAGTGCCAGCACTAAATATTTGTTCCACTTTCAAAGCTGACCATCAGGGAGCCATTCCTTAAATAGTGGATGTCTGTTCTCTGAGCCCAGATGTGCTTATAGCATGGGTCGTGCCAGCATTTTCCTTTTCTCCTGCTACCCACGTGAATGTGCGTGCAGCTTTCTAGCCATCCATCTTTACACTTTAAATCTGGTGTGAGGGGTAGCAGCTGTTTCTTCTTCAATACAGGTGGCAATAATATTGTACAAATTGTTTTCAGCCTTAATCAGTAGAGCTTGCCACACATGTGATCCTGTTTCTTGCCAGAAGCGATAAATTGGGCTCAGTTTGGAGTAGATGAAATGTTAGACAAAGTACATTAGTCAAAGACACTTCAGAGTATCAGTTACTTTCCTGTGGTATGTAAGTAATAATTCAATCCTTAAAACCTTCCACCTGTATTTGGAAGGTCACCTGAGCTCTTGTTCCAGGCATTTAGCAGTGAATTAGTGTGAGGTAGCAGTGAACTAATGGACTGCATCGTGTTACCATTTATGTAACTAGAAACAGCAGTAGGCTCCAGCCTGAAATTTGGGATATTGGGCTTTACTAATCCATTTAACTCCGTCCAGGATGGCATGTTCCTGTCACTCACTATTGTTTTACGCAAGCAGCCAATCTCAAATTATCACAGCCTTATCCTTTCTTTAAATAGCATAAGCTGGGCAGAGCTATGATAATGACAATGCACAGAGAAGCACCAAGCACAAATGGACATCTCCTGAAGGTCAGTCGTTCCTTCCTTCCAGCTTCAGTGGCTGCCTTTGCCCCAGTGTGTGCAGTGGAGTGGTCACCCTGAGTGAACCAGAGGAATCAAGAACTAAGATGCTTAGAGAGGCAAGCTTTTTCTTTTCATAACATGTCTGCCCCCTTTCCTTGCTCTGAATTAAACCTGTCTCAGGGAAAGCAGGTGCTGAAGGAGGGCAGTAAGGTTCTCCTTGTGTTACGTGATCTGCAGTGCTGGTGAAGGGATCTGTTGGGCTGGGCGTTGTTTGACTTAGATGCTGCACAAAGTTTAGCAAATGATGTGGCTTGGAGTGATGGAGTTACATCACCACGAGTAAACTCAGTAAGAGGTTGATGTGAGAAGGGATGGATTCCACCTGCAACTCTTGCAGCAAGTTACTTCCCCTGACCAAAAGAAGAGCAAAGGTGAAGGTTTTGAGAGTTGTAACAAGGTTTTCTACTCTTTTTCTTTATAACAATCATTCTTGTCCCCATTTGTAGAAATTTTCTTTCTAATCCACACATAGAGGAAGACAGAATGGCCAAGAAAAAAACCACAATTTTCTCTACTGAAGTCTGAGAAAAATCATGTTCTCATTTACTGCACCTGTACCTCCATCATATTTCAGCACCATGAGTCGGCAAATTATGAAATCAGTTGTCTGAATGTTTAAGCCAAAACCAGCCAGCTGGGTCAAATAAGGAAAAGATGGGAATTATGACTTAAATAGTTGAAGAGTGGGTGGCAATCTGATAAATTCTGGGTCAAATCACAGGAAAGCCTATACAGAGTTGAAGCTAGGAAGGGATTAGTAGAAGGTAATAAAATTCGTGGTAATCAATGTAAAATTGTCTTGTGAACTAATTGCAATGTAGTTGTGGTAAGATGCCATCTGTTTGGTTGGTAGAGGCAATGGTTTTGATATCTATGCAAACATACAGCTATTGAAATTTCTATTAAGACGTATGATTCTCTCCGACACAATGTTCTGAGTGAAAAACAAAACTCTGACAGTATAAGACTAATTAAAGGCATCAAATTAGTTGCAATCTGGCTAATAGTCACGCTTTCCAAAGTAATTGTAAATGAGGAAGCATTCAGAATTGACGTTCTGAGAGATACACCAAAGGGCTCGTTCTTTGAGGCTCAGAGTACTCAGTTGCTTGGGTTTTGACCTGAGAATACATCGTATTTCATTAGACAAAGACAATGATGATGTGCAACCAGTGGTGAAGTAATAAAGGACATTGTCAAGGACAGGAATTTTCTTTAGCATCTTCTGTATTGTCTGGTAAACTAATCTCACCCCCCAAAAATCTTCAAATTCGAGGTACTGACAGATCAAAGATGTGCATTTAAAGCCACGCTATTTGACTTGGAGATAATGCTTTGGAAACCAGAAACTCAGGCTTGTTTATAATGGATAAACATGTGCTCCCTGTGTGATACAGTATATCTGAAAGCAAATGCTACTGTCTCGGGTTAGAGTGGATTGCTGAGTAAAGGTCAAGGAGGTGGTATTTCCACGTGGGCAGCATTAATGAGACCATTTCTGAAATGTTTATGCTCTTAAAAGGATTTTGACAGATGGGCAGAGAACAGAGAATGGCTGAGCTGCATGAGCATAGGTTGAACTGTGAGGGCTAAAGAGAGGCAAGAGAATTTAAATCAATTTATTTTGTCAGAATGACATTTTGTATTTGCTCACTAACACCTGAAAGCAGAGAGAGAATTAATAATTGCAGATTATCTCTGGACATAGCAAGGTGGTTAGGTGCTGGAGGTGGACAAATTCAGATTAGAAAATGGGCATCCAAAAATGCCTTTTGCTTTCAGTGTTAGCAACAAACCACTTAACTCAGGACACAGGGCTTGCCTGTTACATGAGGTCTAAGTAAGCACTGAATCCTTTTCAAAGAGATAGGACTCTGGTAAACAAGAGCGTGTGGTAAAGGCACAAGTGTTGTGCTAAAATGCTGTGGCCATTATAGTTCAAGCAGGTCAGGCTAAGTGAATTTACTAGTTTCAGCAGCTCTAGTCAGAACTGATTTCTCCCAAAAATTTTAGCAATTTGGGGTAAAAACAGTGAATGCCTGGAAACGATCAAATGTTCAGTTGTTGTGGGTGGTGGTGTAGGGAAGCTCTGCTTGATCTGAGCATCCCAGGTGAAAAGGGCAGAGCAGGCAGCAAATGTTATCTTTCAGCCTGCCAGCCAAGCGTGAAGCTCCTTGGGGATGTTGCCACCAAGCAGCCATCCAGTACTCCGTGTTTAGCTCAGTTCCCCTGCTCACTCAGTGCCATCCCTGGTGTGCGTAAAGCAGGCAGTCTGCCTAACTTAGGGCTTTCCCTTGGTCTCTTGAGGAAGGGTGTCTCGTGCTCAGGAGCTGCAACATGTGAGAAGATCCAGCAGAAGAATCACTGGGGTGGTTCTATGGTAGCAACGTGGGGGCCTTAAGGGAGGAAAGGGTGGCCCTGTGGGGATGCTTTGCGCTATTCTAATGATTAAACTCTCTGGAGAGAGAGTAAGCCAGACTTTGGGTCAGTTTCTAGAGTATGTTCAATACACAAACAAGGATGAAATCAGCATTTACTAATCCCTTTCACCTTATACCTACCAATTACTTTTATGGTTCCACAGCCAGGATGTTACTACTGGGTTCGTTCCACTTCTGAATACTGCAAATACTGAGCAAAGCTGAAGCTTTTTCATAGCAGTTCTTGAGCAGCAGTCAGCCTTTCAAGAAGAACTTGGAAGGACAAAGTTCTTCATACACAAAGGAAAATATCAGGATGGCTCTTTGTGGGCTCATGGGGCATGGAATATTTATGTAAGCTTACAACTGTTTCTCAATTTTGTTATATCATCAGAATATATATCCTATAGAATGCAATATTAGACAAACTTACATCCATTTTTAGCTCAGTTTAATTACCTAAATGGAATAAACATTGCAGTCAGAAGAAGGACTTGTGATGTTAGTATGGTTGTGTCTATACTGGGGTCTTCCCTATGACCAGATTTGAGATGGGGTGATTTTTATAATGTATTCATTTTCACAGCTATGATAGAGCCAAAATATAGAGTAGGTTTAAGGACTGGGGTCCTACACATCTTCCTTTCATAGCAATGGCATTACCCATACGTTTGTTCTGCTTCATGGGACAGATTTAGAAAAGCCTGTTTTGATAAACTCTTTGCTTGCTTGGCTTGGCATTCGCAAACACTGTCAACTTTCCACAGAGCTGTCTCGGTTGGGTCAGTTGGGGTATTCAGCTCGGCAGCGCTCAGCCAGCAAGTGGCATGACTCAAGGAGAAGATAATTGGCTTTCTTCTCTTTCTTTCTTTTTTTTTCTCCTGAGTAATTACACAAGAATTGTGAAGCTCCTTTCCAAAAGCTAGAAGAGAGTGTCTGAAATGGATCTGAATTTTCTGTTGGGTGTTTGGGAGTTGAGATGTAATCTTAATTGTAATAATTGTGAAGATGATGGCAGTTCTTCGGATGGGAGGTGTTTCTAGATGTGTGGCTCATTGTATGTGTTTTTTCTGTGGCTACATCTGCAGCACAAGCCACAGTTTCTTGTTGCTTAGAAAGCAAGTGTTGGGGAGTCTGCTCTCATACCAGCAGGAGGAGAGGGGGCAAACATGAAGGGAGAAACCTAGAGATGAGACCTGAATACTCAGGGGACCAATCTGTACCAAAAGATTTCCAAAGTACAACAGAGAAGTGTCTTGGCTGTCTAGAGGACCTTTACACCTTGTTCCATCTCTCTTGGTCATCTGTCTCCTGTTTTTAACACTTTCTGTCCTGAGCTCCCTTCTGTAGATACACAGGTGGTGAGTACCCAGAGGTGGCTTAGTAAACATAGGAAGAAGGAAGTGGTTTGCCACTTTAAAACTAAGTAAAATAAATTGGAAACACTGACAATGGAAGCCAGGAACTAAACAACACAGAAAAGAGAGGGAAGGCTGATAGGAGTAGTTCACACTTTCTAGTAGATTGGCATATTTGCTAAGAGAAAACAAGTAAGATTTGGGCATGTGGCATTTCTTCAGACCTGTGTACTTGAAAATTTGTCTGTTGTTTTCTTCATTTCAGTTTGCCTGATGCGAGGTGTTGCTTCTCTGAGGACTGTTTGTCATTTGCATCCCTATGGTACCATGGCTCTGCCTGTCACCAGGATGCTGACAGAGAGGTTGCTTTGCAGGCATTTGCTAAGAGAGGGTGGGTGCCAAAGGGATTCTGGTTTGAGCATTGTTTTATTTGTGGAGGCAAAAATGCTGAAGACTGAAGAAAATAAGTGAAATTAAGAGGAAGTGAAACCTTATTCTAATTTCCAACCTAAACATATTACTGACCAAGATAAACACATTTTCAGTGTGTGGGAATGACACTTTCAGCTTTGGTCACTTGCTCTCTTCTGCTGTGTTTCCCCAGTGGGAGTGTTTTGGGGTAGCAGTCAGACCCTCCTCCACCTTTCTTCACTCAGGTTCAGCTCCTCAGCCAGATGGGTTTCCACTTCAAGAGGTCCCAGCCAGCATGAGCTGGTGGCTGCCTGGAGCAGCAGTCCCACCCTTCATCCTGTGCCACCTCCTGGACATTTGCCTGGCTGGAAGCAGAGCTGATCATTGCCCTCCTCAGCTCACCCTCCACCAGCTCTCTCCCCCTCCATGCTGTTATTTTTAACTGAGACTGGAGTCTTGATTCACTTCACCCTGTGGCCTCCTGATTCTGCCAACAGAAACAGACCGTGAAATTGCAGAATTAACCCCAGTTTCTTCAGGCTTCTCAGGCTAGGCAGCTCATCCCCATCTGCTGGAAGTATCTCCCCTGGTAATGTGGAAGGTGGTACCAGCCTTTTCCGCTGCTGTGTCACATGAGGATAGGGTCATATTGCCTTTGTTGTGAACCTGGGAAGAAGCCTGGCAAAAATATCTAGACTTCAGTAAAAAGTTACTGGATACATTCATAGCTTGTAAGATGTGCTGGTAGTCAGGTATTTTTCTCCTCAGCTTTTCTCATGTTTTTCACTATGACATTGCGCCCAGTCTTTTGGTATTGTCCTCAGGACTGTTCCATCCGTGATAGTCAAAAAGGGAAATATATTCCAAATAAATAACTGTTACAATCACAAAGTTGTGGGAATACAACTCTAAATTGGAAAATGCACATAAATGTATTTCTGCATGGACTTTCTATGTTTTATTTCAGAGTCTGACTGCACTGACCTCGATAGGCTTCAAGCATAATCCACCACCCGAAGCCCTGCTACAGTCAGGTGAGTTGGTTCCTAACCCTGGTAACTGTGCAGGTGAGCACTATATGCAGCTATATCTGGACTCCCTTTGTGATCAGGAAGAGAGGAAATGTGTTTTTGCACTAATCCAACCTATTTTAGCTTTCTGCCCAAGTATGTGAACTTTCATCTTTTCATGGAGCATAATTGAGTTGCCAATAACGAGTTTGGGTTTGGATATCTACGTCAGCTGATGCGTACCCTCAAACTTTCCAGTTACTTCATGTGGCTCTCAACCAGGTCTTGGCACATCAGTATTTAGTCATGACCACTCATGTAGTTATAAGGACAATCATCTTTGAGTTCGTGCCTCAGAGGGTCCTTAACTAAGTGGACATAGTGCTATTAGAGACAAGGCCCACAGGTTGTTATAGTTTACCCGTCCTATGTGTGGCAAAGAGCTATTCAGTGTTGACTGATACTGTTTCTGTACTTTTAATGGCAAACAACAGTTTACAGTACAAGAATCTCAGAATAATTCAGGTAGGAAAATAGACCTTTGGAGCTCACCTAGCCCAATCTCCTGCTCAAAGCAGGGCCAGCTGTGGGGTCAGCGCAGGTCACTCAGGGCTTTGTCCAGTTGATCTTAAAAACCCCCAACGATGGAGACATCACGGTCTCTCTGGGCAACCTGCTCTGCTGCTTTGACTGTCCTTGGGGGAAACTACTTTCCTCTTATCAGGTCAGAAACTTCCTTATTTTGATGTACAGCTTTTGTGTCTCATCCTCCTATCATGCACCTCTGAAGAGCCTTTCTCAGACTTCATAGCAACCTTCTCATAGGTACTGTAGGGCTGCTGAGAGATCACTTCTCCAGGTGGAATGATTCCTGGTCCCTCAGGTTCTCTGCACAAGTTGGGTGCTCTAGCTGTGACCATTGTAGTGGACCTCTGCTGAACTCACCTTAGGCTATTGGTGCCTTTCCTGTGCTGGTGGGGGAGCGGGACAGGTGTCTAGCTATGCCCTAATGAGCACAGAGCAAAGGGAAATAGACACTTCACCACATCTGCTGGTCGTGCTCCTGCCAGTGCAGGCCAGGACTGTGCCAGCTGCCACTGCTGCCAGTGTGTGCTGCTGGCACATGTGTAACCAACCCTCTGCCAGCGCTCCTGTATCCCTTCCAGCAGCCAGTTGCTCCCCAACCTGTACTATTCAATAAATAGGGTTTTGGCAGAAGCTTTCTATAACTGAGAGCTGTGGTAAGAAGTAGCAGTCACTCTTATTTATTATCATTAAAGCCATGCATTTGGTATGGCTTCAAAAAAAAAAAAAAATCAAAAGTCTGTTGGTATTTATTTGGAATCTTCTTTAAAGCAAAATTCTCATTGGGATTCATTATTTAGCTGAATTCTGATATAAAGTAGAAGCACAAATCTGATGTGTGAACTCTGAACAGCTCACATAAAATGAACAGTTAGTTCTATTTCTGGGAGATGCTGGTGCTGTTTGGAAGGAAAGCTGTGAAGTGCTGGGGTGTTCAGGCTGGTTGTGAACAGGCTTTGTATTTTCATTTTTAACACTTGGTGTGCACGATGTGCACCCACTGTTGAATTCTTGTGAAACAAGAGTGAGTTTCACTGACTGTTTAAAAAGGAGAAGCCTTGGTACAGAAACCCAGACACATCTGACCTAATTTTAATTGTCGGAAAGTTAGACATGCAGTCCCAGGCTAGGAATCCAGCCCTTCTAGAAAGAGAGAAATGGGTCCCTCCAGGGTTTCCTGGATTTCACCTCTTCCCTACTTGTTTTCAGGGTGAGAAATAGCCTGTCTGTTTTCACTGATGCTGGCAGCACCTGAACAGTCAGTCTAAACTATTAGTATTTAAGTGAGACTTGGGGCTAAATTCCTAGTTAAAGCTAAGCCTTGGCATCAAAATTTCAGTGGTTCTTCTCCAGACTAGTCACAGAAAACTGAGAGTGCTTTTAGGTTTTCCTCCAAATTAAACAAAGCCTGCAGACCAGCCCTTATGTTGCCTGAGGGATGCCATGGAGATAGGGGGGAGATGGCAAACTGACTGTTCTCTTCCTTCTCTTTCACTCCCACCTTTGGCAGGGCTTTTGCCCTCCATTGGTGTTGACGTGGATTTATTGCTGGTGGGGAGGTGAACAGTGGATTGAGCTTGGTGTTTCCATTCCCATCACCTTGAATCCGTGGATGATTCTGGCAAAGGGGACAGAAACTGCCCTCTACTCCTGTTCAAAAGGGACCTAAATTATTTTGCTGTGGAAAATGTTACCTTTCAGCTGCCAGAGTGCTTGGAGGTATTCCAAGTTATTGCAGTAGGCAATGAAATATCCCTACTTTTCTCTGCTGTATCAAGATCTAAGTGCTAATTTCAGTGTCACCATCATACAGCTAAACCACTTGTTTTCTTCAACACCTCTGCAGAGACCTGGGTGGAACCCAGCTGCTGGAGAGTTTTGGTGGGAGGTGGAAGGTTTTGGTTTTGTACAGTTCTTCAGGGAGAGAAGCTGAACTCTAATGTATATGCAGCCCAAGGCAAAAACAAAAAGCCCCTCACTGGGACACAAACCACCAGTCTGTGGGAATCTGGCTGGCTTACACTGTTCACAGGTTGGAGTAGAAGACCACTTCAAATGAAGGAGCTTTAATACTGAAAACAAACTCTGATTGCTTCTTGCTATGTATTGGAGAGCTCTCTTGCACACCCAGCTCACCCTAGTGAGAAGTGCTGAGGGTCCCTGTCTCAGGGACTGTTCCAGTCCTTCCTCAAATGTGCCCCAGTTATAAGAGTTGTACACTAACCTAAATGACAGCTAGTCTCAATTAAGATTCAGTTTGGAGGCTAAAAACTATCCAATGATTTAGTCTCAGGAATTAAAGAAAACAAAACCTTACCGACGGCTGGATAAAATTCACATTCCTTTCAATTGTGATCATCCTACATCAAGGAAATGTTTGAAATGTTGGCAGCCTCCTGCGATATGCCTGTGAAAGTTATTATATTTCTTATAGTGATTTAAGGAAAAAAAAGAACCAAGAGCTATAGCACAAATGTGTTATATAAATCTTCATTTTTACAAAAATGGTTTGATTGATGTCAGGTCCCAGTGGGTGACCTTTAAAAGAGACCACATCAAATGGAAGGGCAGAGCTGCAGCTCTCCACCCCCACACTGGCTCTTCTCCTCCTCGCTTCTCCTCACCAGAGTGCCTCTAGACAGCTATGTCATCTCTAGCCATAAAATAAATTAAAGAATGTCTGTCTTGCTAAAGGCAGAAAAGGAGCCCTCTTCTCATCTCTGCTGAAGTGGGCCACGTCCCTGTCAGAGCTGCAAACTGAACTGTGTACCTGCATGGGGGCTTAAGTGATTGTAAAGTCTTTTCATTCTCTTTCCTCACCTCATATCAAGGCATCCTTGTGTTAAGAAGGATGTTTTTTGTGATGCCTGGGCAAGGAATGACACGAGTTCTAGCTCTGTGCCACCTAATTTGCTGTTTAATTACTGTGGGAACAGCATAATCTGCTACTCCTGCCTTTCAACATCAAACTCTTAATTCTAGAGGAAGCAGAATGTTTGATTTTCAGAGGGGCTTTCTGAAGCACAGCTCTTCTGAGGAAACATATGTGGGGGTAGTTCATCATCAGTGATGCTTCTTACCCTGATGAGTATTTATGCTGAAGAGTTCAGCCCAGCATTGAGAGTGTGCAGCTCAGAAGATCTCTTGGCCGATATCAGAATCAGGTTTCTGGGGTAAAAACACACCGATTATTGTGGTAGAAAAGCCTGCATAGGCATTTTTTTTCTGTTTCTTCAACAACAGTGGTCTGTTCGGTTGTAGCTTAGAAGAAGAAAATATTTTCTGCTTTGAATCAGAAAGGGGAGTAGAAACAGTCAGTGTTATCATTACAGAAGGGTGTCTTATTTTTAGAAAGGCGTACAAGGCAAAATATTGTCCTGCTGAGGTGTCCTGCTGGAGATACCTAGAGATGCTGTTTTGGCAAACGAGTTCATCTCTTCAGATAGAAATGGCACTGGTGGAACAAACTAGCACTCAGAGGGAGGTGAAGTGTAGTGAAAGCGAAGTTGTTTACGTGTGGCTCGGAGCAAAGAAGGGGTTAGGGATGTGAGTGCTTCATGTCACATATTCCCTAATAGTTCCAGCACCAGACCATCATATGATTGCCTGTCTCAACACATCGTGTGAAGCTTGTGAAGAAAGGACATGCTGGCACCCAGTGAGCCAAGGCAGCATCTCTCAACCTATGAACCTGAGTGACAGAGGTAATTTCTTTCACTTCAGATGACTTTGTAAAGTAAGATTCCTTTTCCTTTCTTTAATTCTTTCCATAACCACATGAACAAATATCCTATTCTCAGGTGTTCAGTCCCTACTACTCCTTGTCACCATCTAGAAGAGCCTTTTGGTCCCTTCCTAGTGTCAGACAACCAGCAGGAGGCAGCCAACAGATTGACAACGTACCTTAGAGAGAAGTCTCACCAAACTTAGACCAGCTCTGGTTAAAGCATCCCTAAAGGCCAAAAAATCCTTTGGAGCTTTCCCTGCTCATGTTGAATGCATGGATATTGCAGTCATTTCTGTAAGAACAAGTAAGGTCCAGAAACCAAGATTAGGCTTTCTATGAAAGATAAGTAGAAGATCACAGAATGGTTTGGGTTTGAAGGGACCTTAAAGATCATCTATCTAATCCCCCTGCCCTGTGCAGGGAACCTGTGATGCAGCAAAGGGCACTTGTTTGGATGTCCTTTTGAGCAGGGAGCCCAGTGCAGTTCAGGCACAGGAGAGGAAGACAATCAGTAATTGGACAGAGGGAAGAGCACAAATATATGTATGAGTTTCATCCCTGTTTGCTCCTTACCACAGGGAATATATTGAGAGTCTTTCCAACAAGAATACAGTGTGGATCAATTACGGGGCATAATACCCCTTCCAGCTTTTTTTGTCCTGCCATAAAGACAAAACCACTGGGTTTTAAATCAGAGGGATCACAAAGATTAACCGAGGATCATTAATTTTTGGCCTGTTATATATTGGCCTGCCTAAAACTTCTGTGAATCTGTTTAGATCTCTTTTTCACTGCTGATTGAGGAGAACTGTTGATTTGGTCTTGGACTGAATGTCTGAGGGTCAGAGCACAGTCCACTGTGTGCTCCAAACCAAGTAATGGCATATATTGCACCCCTTGTTGTACCACTCACAGGCAGAGAGCAGTCCCTGCTTTTCAGGCTGTTAGTATTTTAAGCATTTGATATTCATGACATACTCTTTGGTCAGCATTTGGTTCATTCAAAGCATTTTCCCACTGAGTGGCAAGAAAAATAGCTTCCAGTTTCGATTCTTGAAAGTACAACTTTAAAACTTCTTTTAAATTCCAGTATTTGCTTAAAATATGCTACCTCTGATAAAATGTGTGCCACTAAGCTTGTATGGTAAAGCACTGGGAGAAAGCTTTTCTTTGAAGGAGAAAATCTTTGTGAGAGAAAGCTAATGAAAATGATCTTGTTTTTAAAAAAAGCAAGCTATAACCTAGAAAGATATTCTGAGTATATATGGAATCTTAACTTCCATCATAAATTAACCCATCTTGATTACTGGGGACAAACTCTCCAGGAGGAGAGAAGACTCCTAAGTTTGGATGTAAGAGGACAGGCTAGATACATAGTGCAGTGCTTTAGGGGATTTCTGGCAGCAGTTACATTTTTGTGTAATAGCCCCTTCGAGTTTGTACTCTCCGTGGGAAATCATGCAGATCAAAATGCATAGTGTAGTGGTAAGGGGAAAATTCACTTTTGGGGAAAGGGTAGGCAGGATGACTGGCAGAAAGAATTCCTGGGGACTGTTCAGAGGGTGATGGAGGATGCTGTACCTTTCCCAACCTGCTTCACCCTTCCTCATTTCCCTTCCTGCTTGAAAAACCAGATTCCTCCTTCCCCACTTGCACCCCTATCATTTGGTCTGTCACAGGCCTGAAGTTTGAATGCTCCTGCTGTGAGGTGTTGTGACTCGCCCGCTTTGAAAGTTCGGTCCCCACGTGTTCATTTATCCCTGCTATCCAGGTGCAGGCTAGCTCTCTCAGCCACAGTGGGCCCCTGGCTCTTCCTAGTGGGAGGGTCAAAGCTCTTTCCAAGAGGCAGTGTGGCTTGGCTGATGAAACACAAGTTACTATTAGCAGTCTTGTTTTATTCTCCTGAGAAGCAGACAAAGAATTTGATGTTCCAGACACTTAGTCTCAGCACAACCTTCCAGTGCCCATCCTTGGTTAAGCTTTGCCTACTGTTTATATGATGCTTTTACCTGTAAAGATAACCTTTTTTTAAGTGATCTTGTGAAGCAGCATTGCTTCAGAGGAAGAAGCCTGAGCATTGAGGTGGATTTTCTCTCTGCTATTTCCTGGCTTAGGGAATGCTGTTTTATCTGCAGCAGGTCGATATGGACTTTAGTGACCTACAGGGAGGTGGCTGAGGGTTGCTTTTAATAAGATTTGACTGCTACACAGGTGTCTCCAGCCTTTCCTTGCCCTCTTGGCTGAATATGGACAGGGGAGAACTGTTCAGTGCAGTAAAATTCACAGATTGTTGCAAATTGCTTAGCTGAACTTACTCTACAAGCGTTTTATCCAAGTGTATTACTCAGCCCAGGAAATGATCGCTACGTACAGTCCAAAAGAGGGCAGAACAATGCATTTTCTGCTTAGAGTACACAATATGACCCAAATCATATCCTTCTCTCATATCCTGTTGCACCCTGAATGGTGTAATTCAAAGAGGCTGGGCTGCCTGGGCCAGGTCACCGAACCATGAGTACTCATGAGTCTCTGTACAGTCACAGATCAGCTCTGAACAGCTGCAGAAAGTGAAAGAGAGGGGCAGGTATACAGCTGACACAGCTTTGCAGTCATTATTCAAATAATATGTGCAGATGCTTTCTTACTAAAACAGTTTGCCTCAGAAATCAAATGCCACTAAGCATTAGAAAACAGCTTGTCCAGCACCACAGACTAGCAAATAGAAATTATGTTATGTTCTCCCATCACTGTGAATGGCCTAAATAAAGAAAAAAAAGTTGTGATGTAAATTCGGCCACGTGAAAATACGTAGGCTAGAAAGCCTCAGAGAGAACAGGATTGACTGAGGCAGACCATGGTGAAATCTGTTCTTGCAAAGAATGATCTCTTTTGTCTTTAAAACTCTATTTTCATTATATTTGAACTTTCTCACCTATTAAACCTCTGTGTAGAGAACTGCTAGTATATCCTGATGCTTCCCAGATTGACTGAAGCAAATTTCACTGTAAATTCAATGCTAAAAAAATAAAATAATCAGAAATTCCTATCTGATAAATATAATCAGTGATATAATTAAGACCTAATGATATGTCTGGTAATGCATAACCTAGAATAAGGATCATTTTTCTCCAGAAGAGTTTACAATGTATTTCCTCTTGGCAAACAGCAGGTACATGGGTTTTGACCCCTTCTCAAACAGGAGTGGCAACTCTGCAAACAAATTCACTGCTATCAGCCAACTTCCTGATTTGCCTTTGGAAATGAGGCAGAACTTCTCTGATTACTCATAAAATGCATCTTCATTAAACAATTTAAGGTGATCCAAACAGTGCAGGGAGGTAAATTGATAGCTGTTGCACAGAAAAAATTATTTAAAAAAAAAAAAACCCCTAGAGAGTAAAACAGCAATTAATTTGGCCTTTTACAAGCACAGACCTCAAATCACTTGGGGTAGGGTTGTTCAAAAAAATCAAGGTCACTGCATATCTAAATGAAGAGGGACCAGACTGTTTATAGGCTTGCAGGTTCAGGCTCAGCTATTAGGCAGCAGCACCTCCAAAACACCAGCAATCACAAGAGAGGTTTTGCCAGGCAGCACTTACCTTGCCAGGGGTGTCGTTCCTGGTGCTCTCCACTGGCCCTTCTTGTGGGGCTTCTCATATCCTTGGTAAGGTTAGCGTAGTCCAAGGAAACCACATTTGCCCATTGGCTCGACAGGGAAGGCTTGGTTGTAAGAGTACATTTTTACTTTGTTTCCCCTCTTATTTTGCAAAAGAGAGAAACCACAAATGTTTTTCTTCCGGTTTTAGTTATTTCCTCTCTGCTCGGCATACCTTGTTTTTGACAGGACCTCTCAGATATTTGGGCTGAGTGCTCCTTGGATCAGAAAGTCCACAGGGAGAATTCAGTTGTCATCTGTGACTGTCTTGTAGTCACCAAATTTGGTGGAGCTATGATGGGTAATAATTTCATTTTATTATGATGATTTACTTGGCAGTCCCAATTCCTGAGGACTTTTCTAACCTTGCTACAGTGCTAAAGTCAGATTGAGGCACGGGAAAATCTAATCAACTCAGGAGAAAGGCACCAATGTCTATCAAGAAAATAATACTGAGTAACTCTCTGTATTGGTCTCTACTGAGGAGTCTCTAAACTCTCACTGCTTTTTGGAGCATGGTTGAAAGGGGAAGAGAGGGTTTTATGAAAAGTGATAGAGTGGTGGTGTGAGAAGTTTATACAAATTCATTTGTCAAGACAAGATCTAAAGAGCTCTGTCAGTGAGTGGGAAAAATTAACCAGACCTCTGAGGTCAAAAATTGCTGACAGGGAGAAATGGGACACAGCAAGGTCTGATGGGCTGCCTGCAGTAAAGCTGGAATTATCAAGAGCGGAAGAGGTGAGAAAGGCTCCTTCATTGCACCTCAGCTTCTCAGTGCACATGACTTCCGAGTGGGGTACTTGCTGAAGCAAGAGGAAGGTACTAGAAAAGATAAATTTATTAATTTCTGTGTGCCTCACAACTCCAAGGAAACCTCTCAATATGTCTCTGGGTCTTTTCTGTTCCAAAAGTAATCAAAGCTGATTGATCAGCCAACCTACGAAGAAAGCATTGTTTACATCTTTATCCAAAATTCTTCCTTGTTAATCAGAGCTTTTCCCACCCATAATACACTTTTAACATATTTGTGATCTCCAGACTAGGTAGCTGCTCACCTTTGCAAAAACAGTTGTTAAATTGCCCATGGAACATTTTGCTGAAGACCAATCTTTGTATCCGAGATAGGAGGACTTGCAGAACAAGCTCTGTGCTCACTGATAGCCAGCAGCTGGTCATGCGGCTCTCCTTCCTAAAACTGTGTTTTCCTTGTGCTTCATAATCCAAGCCGTATGCAGGTCCTACGTCTGTGGCTGCTCCATGGGTGCTGATTCATTTTGAGGTGGTGACATCAGGGCTTCAGGTTCAGGTCCACAAAAAGACGTTGCCTGCCTTGCCCTGGTCCAGAGGGCAGCAGTCTGGCTAAGGCATCTGCTCCCACATTTATGGGTACGACCATGGGTACCAAAGTGTCTTGTTTCAGCTTCAGCCTGTCCACAGAGCCCATTAGCTGAGCTTTCTGGTTTGTGATCTGCACTGGGCTGCTGTGGCTGAAGCAGGGGCAGCATCAAGCTCTAGCAACAAGGGCTCCTCCTGCTTTTGCACCTTTTCCTTGTTGGACAGTGACCCAGAGCCTGCAGGCACCTCAGTGCCACAGCGGGCGGTTTTTGGAAAGCCTGCTTCCCACAGAAATTTACCTTCCTTAAAGACAGGAGCTTGCAGCCATGGATTAGGGCTGCATGTGTGTGTTACCTCCAATAGAGTGGAGTAGGTTGAAGGCAGAAAGTGTCCTCAGGCATTTGGAAGCCTTAGAAAATCCAACTAGTTAGACTACATCAAGACTGAACAGGCTGGATTTGTTATTCCGATGAGGTACAAGTATTATTTTCTTAGCCTGAACAGTCCTTAGGGCAAATTGTGACATATTGACAAAAGAGGCCTTTTACTGGTGAAAACCACTCATTTCTTTGTAGGCATTTATAACCCTTTTCATATTGAATTCTGCTGCACTTGGAAGATTGCTGTTTTCTGTGTCAGTGGAGAGGTGGAGCATTTGCCTGATCCTCAGAAGTCTCATCATAGGTTTGTAAATTCTGTCCTCTAGTTTCAGACAGGAAATCCCAGCCAGGATATGGATAGGTGTGCCTGGTGAAGTCAAATAATAGATATCTTACAGTAAATGCAAGAAAACACACCCGAGGACCCTCCTTCATCCAGAAACAAAAGGTTAACTTCAGATGAAAAGGGATAACCAGATGCTTTTGCTGCAGTGTGTTGAGCACAAAAATATAATGACTTGGGTTTTTCCATCTCTTTCAAGTCAAGGTCCATCCTCAGCTTCTCATTTTCCTCAGGTGGATGAACTGGTGCTGTGTGTTCAGATTGATGCCAGCTGCGTGCCTTGTTATTTGAAATGGACTTGTAAGTCAGTTTGTCCTTCCATGTATGAAATCCATTATTCTCCAAATTTTTTTTTGGTTGAATAATAGTTCCAGGCTTACTTGACCCAAGAAGAAATTTAGCAATCCTTCCTGACGGCCTTCGAAGTGGGTGAAAACACAGCAAGGTGTTGCTCAAACACCAGAGGAAAACAGACTCTTCGTTTCAGGCAGCTTCAGCTGGTTTCAGATTGCATCCACATTACAAACATCAGTTGCTGCCACATTTTGGCTTGCAGAACTTTCCTCACAGAGGGATTCTTGGTATAAACACCAATGGCTTTACTGCTGAACCGTTTGCTGACTGTTAATTCTCATACTCTCTCACAGCCTACTTGTGTTGCTTGGCCACAGTTGTTTCCAAAGCTCTTCTACATTTAGAAGCAATCCCTTCCCTGTTCAGCGCTGGTCCAACAGGCCCATTTAGTCTCCCAAATAGTAGCTTTTAGCCCCTGCTATAGTCATCTGTAATAATTTTTCCCAAAGTTCGGTGGCCATCTCTATTTTTCTAGATACATCTCTTGCCAAATCATCTTCCCACAGCCCCATGAATCTGTATGTTTATAGCCCCCTTTGAGGTAGTTAGTGCCTCGTAATGCTTAGACTCACCAAGTTCTGTCTGGGCTTCAGCCCCCAGAGCTGCCTCTCTATCTGCACCTCAGTTCCTCAGGAAAAGGTGGTTTTATATAAATTGCTTTTACATGGCGTAGTTGTTGCATGAGACATGACATGAAACAGACATTGTACAAAATGACACAGCAGGCTCAAGGACTTATGTAATTGCTCCTTTGCTATTTCCACTGCCTCTGGATGGCAGGCAGTGCTGTTTACCCTGTGCCCCTCTAAGCCCAAGTCTGCAGATCCCGAGCTTAACAGAACAAGCCTCTGGTTGTGGCTTCTTTGCTTTGTTTGTTTGTTTTCCCCCCTCAAATGGGGTTGCTTTGGCATAAATTGACAGTGAAGTGATGAAGCTTGCAAGCAGGTTAAATACTGAGGGAGAGGTGGATGTGCCACCCCAGTGTAAGGTGGTAGGGGTTCACAGAAGTGGTGTAGAAATTTAAGGCAATGGACTGAAAGCCAAAGAGCTTGAGGATCTTTTCCCAGCTCTGCTGTGGAGTGTGGCCTCTGATAAGAAATTCTGGCACCTTTTTAGTACCTTCGTTCTCCTCTTCTCCTTGCCAGTATCAACTGCGGAGTCTCTTTGTGTTAGAATTGACTTTTGGCTTATATCTGTTTCGTCATCATTAAAAGCTTCTCCCTCTCCTCCTGGCCTTTACATTAGATGGATGCATTTAAAATGATCCTCAATACAAACCTTGAAAAATGACAGCAGTAAAAAAGAAGGAACTAGTGAGACTTGGTGCTAAAAAATAGGAATTACGCTTAGTGGGTGTCTGCATTTGCATCAGTGTTTGTCAGTGAGCTCTTGGGGACAGCTTCCTTTAGTTTTCCAGAAAAACTTTTCGTTCAGACAGATGTGTGCTTCAGGGATTTGGGTCTGACTCCACTAAACGCTCCAAAAAGCTTTTTCCTATTTCATTAAAGCAACAATCTGTGTTAAAAGTATCCCAAATGCAGAGATACTGAAACCAGGTACAACCTGTCTCCACCTCATTTCAATGCACTGAGTTAATTTCTGTGTTGAGAGTTTGAAGCTGACTTGAAGCATCAGCAGATACCAAAAAGTAAGCCCATCCATGGAGTTTCAGCTGGGCTCATGTCAAAATTATGTGAAATTATAAGTCTCCTTGGGCTTAAAAGTGAGGCTATAATTGCTCAAAACTGTGCTCAGGGCATTAGAGATTTGCTGGAAGATTCATGGCCAAGAAGAAGCCTTTTACAGTAAATCTGGTCCCACATCTGGTTTGACATTGCAGTCTGAAAATGGGTACAACTTAAAGAATTTTGTGTCTTGCCAGGAAGACTGTAGCACAAAGCAATTGATACGTTTTTCCCCCAGTGGAAACAGAACATCCCAGACTTTTTGTTGGTTAGGATGCTGAATAAAGCGGTGGCTCTAAGGGAAAAGACAACAGTGGCTTCTGGGTATGTTTTACAAAGCTGAAAATTCATGTCCAAGAGGTGGATTCTGGGCATGGTGGAAGTAGTCATGTTGCATGATATTGCAGCTGGATTATGAAAGGGTAGGTCAAATCCTTTCTGGTGCACCTCAATGCCAGCCAGAGTGAGTTAAACACAGGGGCAGTGACGATGGTACAGAACAATCTCCCCTGGACTGGGCAGCTGCTGCATCTCACAAATGAGAGCGGTCTGAGGTCAGTGGGAAGGGAGGGTATGGGAACAAGACAAGCCATTGCAACTGGCCTGATAGATCCAGTTCAGTTGTCCTCAGGGCCCGGATTCACATGCCACTTTTGGAATGCTTGCAGTCAAAAGAAATAATAGAAATAAGTTACTGTAAAATAAGAGACTGGGATCAGCTTCATAATTTATGGTCATTTGCACTTTGAATTCCCTTTTTTGACTGCTTTCTAACTGAAAGTTTCTGAGGCAGGACTTTGTCTCAGGACAGGTACATTTTTGTACTAAATTGTCTATGGGATACTTTGTTTATCTGTGCTAAGGTTAGATTGCTCAACAAGCACTTAAGTGAATAACATAAACCCCAAGGACTATCTTTAGCTACTGCAAATTGTTCTCCCTAAAATAATGAAGTACGTAACTAGTGTTGTTTGAGCGAGAGTTTATTATGTTGCTCCAGTATTTTTTAGAGTAGTAAGGCAAAGCACTTGTCCTTTTTCTGGGTACTAGGAAAAACAGCCAAGGCTGGCCCTGAGGCAGTAGCAAACTTGACTCTGTGGATGGCTGAGCAGTGCAGAGGATGATGTGGGTACATGGTTCTGACAGGGTGGTTGGGAGGCCTTTTTAGGGAGAAGCATCAGATAGTAGTGTACAGGACAGAGAAAATGGGAAAGATGTAGATGTGGCACACATTAAGGTCTGTGGGTTATTGACAGGTGGGAGTTGCTCAGAGGCAAAGATTTGTTTTGGGTGAAATATCCTTCATCTCTCCAAAGTTGCATTTCTGGGCCAAGGCTGCCATAGGGGGCAAGAGGAGCTTCAGAGGAAGGAATTGATGTGTCAGTCTGAATGTGACTTGTGCTGTCTGCATGATTGCTTTTTATACATGGGGGAAGGAAAGATGTGAGGGGACTAGCTGTGTATTAATTGATCACGTGTGAGGGGACTAGATGTGTACTGACTGATCACAAGCTCATCCGAAGTCACTAACACAACCTGCCATTAAAGAAAGGGAAATAAATTGCCAGGTGGGGCATAGAAATATCAATGCTATCTTGTAAAGCACTAACAAAATGTCATCTAGAAATCTAATCACCTACTTCCAAACAAAATCAGTTCCTACTGGGATAGATGCAAAGACAGGTCATTAGGGTCCTTATGTAGATGATTAGGGGTTGGATTTTTTTTGTAGGGGAAGGTATTAAAATGTCAGCTGGTTTGTTTAGCTTTGCAAAACAAAAGCTTCAAGGGGATATGATTGCTGTCTATAGATACTTCAGCAAATACACACCAGGAGAAGAAGAGACCTGTAAAAGGTAAAGGAGAGTTCTGACAGAAGAATAAATGAACCTCAAGTGCTTATGCCAGCACTGAAAGACCCAAGAGAGCAGGAAGTATTAATGTGATAAAAAGAAACTTCATTGGAAGGTGCAGATGCAAAGGTAGTATGACCTGGGGCTGGGAAATTCTTCCCATCTAGTATCCCTGTTTGCAGCAGGATTTACAATATCTGGTGGTGAGAACAAAAACTTCTTAGTTGGTGGGCAGTTTTACACAGGGAGCGTTTAAGATCTTCTCTCATGTTTCTAGTGCCTTGTGCTTGCACAGGTCTGTGCTCCTGTGCAAAGAGCTGCAGAGTGCCACTGCTCTGACTTACCTTTGCTTTGGGTTTATTTGGACAAGGGTAAAAGTCTGCATTGGGACTGAGCTGTTGCTTCATATGGAGACCAGCTGTGAAGAAATGGAGAACTTCTGTGAAAGGCTGAAATATGTGCAAGGGCACTCGGAGCAGTTTGTGGGTTGCATGTCTTGTTAGTCTTTGCTGTTTATTGCCCCGTTGTTTAAAATTAATAAGAGTTGCATGTATCTTGTAAATGAACATATAGGATCATTTCCAAAGTCTCTGTCTATTTATTTCTCTCGTAAGTAGAAACTAATGAGATCTGCAGAAATTTTTTCATTGTAAATAAACTCCTTGTCAAATATTTGAATGTTTTTGTTTTATAAGTTAGTTGTAAATATTTTTGTCATCATTCAATTGTTACCAGAAATAACTCAGTCCTGGAATTCACTCCCTAATAATATGTTACATCTTCCTGGAATAACTACATTCCAGAGGTCACATTCTGCAAATAGCTTTCCTAACTTAAATTACTAGCCAAATAGTCTGAAGGATCCTATATGACTGCTGTTGTGAAATCCAGCTTTCCTGGTAGCCATCTGCGTTTAATCACTTTCACGGATAAAAGTTATGTGCAGTGCTTTTGGTCCCATGCTTTTCTTTTGAGAGCACGTACCTGCAAGTGTCTTCATCATTCAAATTTTATGTTCGTGTGAAGGATGTTCATACCTCCCATTCCCCAAAAACACAGTGGGGTACTGCTAATAATGGCTGTTCTCTGCTGTAAAGTTCTACTTTGGCAATAGCTTCAGTATTACCACCGTGGTACTATAAAGAAATGAGGAAAGCGCGTTTGGGCTTTGTTTATGACAGAGCACTGCAGTTTTCATATGTGTTTTTTCTGTAATTTAAGAACCTCCAGGCTTAGTAAAAGTTAGAAATCAACTGAGAGTCTGGAAACTGCACAGATAACAAAAGGAACAGTTATTCTTTAACTTGTACTGAAGTTATTACTATCCTTAGGGCAGGACTCTGTTGGCAGGGAGAAGGATGAAGGGTAAAGAGATGGATGTGGAGAACAGATGGAGTGATATTCTTCAGAGGACATCATCTGAATTTAAGAGAACCATTTCACCTCTTCTCTTTAGCAGGAAAGACATTCAACTGGTTAAAAGAAAACTTTACAGACTAAGGCCTATACCCTCTTTCTCAGTTATGCCACCTCGTTCCTACAGTTCTGTGAAGTTAGTGAGGAAAGTGGAAGGCAGAAGGACATGGCTTTGGCACATGGGCAAATGTGGCCTCTGAGAGCATAATGCCACAGAAGCATCGAGCAGAGCAGGGCATTGCTAATTGAAAAATATGGGAAATTCTTCCTGCAGTCTCCAGGGGAAAAGACTTATTACAAGATCAGAAGAAAGCAGTTATCTCTATTTTCTTCCAGGTTAAAAAAATAAATAAATAAATCCACAATCCTCTTTCTTTTTCTTTGAAGTATAATTTATCATGAATGTACAAGCAGAAAAAATGCTGATTCTGATCAGCCTACATGACTTTTTTTGTTTCCCTGCTAACAGTAAAACAGCAGTATAATCCTGAGTATTTGATGAGGAAATAGGAAGGTGGAGGGTCCTTCAAAAACAGACATTACTTCTTTTTACATTTTGCATGGAAAGCACTGAGTCAGGCAGCTTATCAAAACCTGCAGTATTTGGGAGCATATGAGGCATTTTTTACCCAAATGGTAACATTTTACTCTCTATGAGATGTTCGCAATGGATATTTCATTTACCCAAACCCAAAGAGAAAGAGAGAAGACAGTTTGCCTCCTGGGGACTCAGGATGAAGTGTGACTCACAGGCAGCAGCAGTCCTAGGAGAGAGTTAACCCTGGAGCTCAGCCCTGGCTCTCCCTACAGGGCTCTCCTTTGCTTGCAGAGTAAACCCTGGATGGAACTGTGTCTTCTGCAAAGGATGAGGGAGAGCAGAGGGAGCTTTTATTTAAGGAACCTTTCCAGAAAAACCTGCCCATGAGGTTATTCTTTCGCTGTTCGATAACATACAATGCAAGAGAGAGGGAGTAAAATATTTTCCGGATTAGGGAGGAGGACTTTGTGTTTTGAGCTGATTCTGAGAGGCCCCTCACAAAGACTTCAGAACAAATCTAAAAATAGGTTACTCAGCTAATACCGAGGAAACACTTTTTTTTTTGGCCAAGAAATTGCAATCCTGTTTTTTATGCCCACTGATTTTAGAAGGCAGAATTGTATGTCCTTTTTTGTTGGGCCTCTTTCTGAGTAAAGCACATTAGGAAGATCAAGGTTTCTTTGTACTTTGTTTGAAGAGCTATCAAATAGCAGCAGTATCAGATAATGTGGATTATCATCTTATAGCTCTTTACAATTTTAATGTGTTTTAATTACTGGTACAGAAAGAGTTCCGTGGGACATCTGAGTCTTAGCAACAGACACTACTTAAAGAAGCAAAGTGTGCCGAGATCTCTATTTTCCTCAACTGTATCAATAACAAAATTCTCTCACAGGTCAGCACAAAATTCCTCCTTCCCCTCTCATCTGAGCTGTGGGTACTGAACAGTGTGGTATTTTCATAATCAACTGGTTTACGTAACAGCGGATATACTCAAAACACAGAAAGAAATTGGGCCAAGAAATCCACAGTGGCTGTTTCAGTAGCTTTCCAGAACCTCTGACAAACCTCACATCAAATCCCCAGATTCATCTTTACACAAAGAAAGCCTCTTTTTCCTTGTGGAAATCAGTCTTGTTATGAAAAAACCACTATTTAATCATATGTAGAGAAGGTAATCTGTTCAGGGCAGTGTAGAAATACATCCAAGCTAAGCGTGGTCCCACTTCATCTACCTTCCAGGGGGCAGGGACTGGGACTTGGAGACTCAAAGATTTGAAGATCATTGACTGCTTGCCTAAAGGAATCAGGAAGCCTAACAGTTGACCCTAGAAGAGTGAAAAAGGGAGCCTAAATCATGATCAAGAATAAACCCAGATTATGAAATGTGCCCATATACAGCAAATGGGTGAAGGGTTGGAAATTTTTTTCAACAACTTTGTTCGTCTGTCGAAATGGTATTTTAGCTCCCGTCTAGACAGCTGGCTCTGGACTGGTGAACAGGGTTGTTTTTTATGGGTCGTTTTCAGTTGAGTTGTTGGCTGCATACTGATTTTAGAAACCCAAGAGCTAAATACAGTTCTTGAACCTTCGTCATCCCTTGTCTTATTCATTCCCTTCCATAACAGAGCCGAGTCTTTGTGGTCTGTTGCACACTACAGTAATGGATGTTTAGCAATATTTGACATGACACAGAATACTGCAGTATTCCCAGGAAGAGAGCTCTCCAAGGCATGCAGTGTCTGTATTTGTGTCCATGCTTGCTGTACTGTTCTCCGAAGCAGGGAGATAAGAATGGGATTATCCCATATCTGCAAGCTACAGGCTTCTCAGACCTTTTTCTCAAGCATCCGGTGCTGGCTAGCATCAGGGACAGGATATTGACCCTTGTTTCTAAGCAAGTCTGGCAATTCCCATATTGCCAGGCACTGGACAGAAACAGACTGTTTTCTGGTAGAGGGTGGCTCATATTTCTTGCCAATGCTGACAGTGAAATGCTGCTTTCACATTCTCTCTTACTCCTCAGGCTGAAGGTCAAAGGGTGGATCCTGGATGTTCCCATGCAAGGAGAATCAATTTAGATTCACAAAAGACAGAGCAGTCAGTGCAGGAGGTCACCACCTGGTTTCAGTTGCTCTTCAGGTTTAGAAATTTAAACAGGGCGGAAAGAGGGGGATGAATGAATGTGATTTGAGGGAGCAGGACTGCTTGTGGACTGGCAGAGCCAGAGCCTGAGAAGAGACACAGGCAGAAGGGCCATCTGCAGTAGAGATTCACTTATCCCACTGTGCCAGGCCCTGGACTATCCATAAATCTCCTAAGTATTTGTAACTTGACCTCAGTTCATCCCATTGTGAAGCAAGATGTCCACCAAGTTTGCATTTCAGATCCAGCCTGAGGCTTACAACTTCATTTTATGGGGAAATTTGACACCAGATGCTTTGCTTTGAATCAAGCAAGGGACTTGGACAAACAGAGAAGGACCTGATTCCTTGCACCAGGATGAATGAAGATGCTTTTGAGCTTAAAACACTGGGGTAAAGCTGCAATTCTGCTCTCCTGGCTTAGCAGGGTGAATCTGCTTGACTTGTAACAGAAAATTTGACAGAAATTAGAGCCGAGAAACACTTTCCACGGTTTTTTGGGGTGATTCTTTGCCTCGCACAGATGCTCAAAGCAAGAGTCAAATAGCTTTTGGAGGGGCCAGCACAAAAGCTTTTGAGTGAAAAGCAATGGGAAAAGCAACTCTGAGGGCACTGCACGCAGTGTGTGGAGGAGGTGTTTGTCCTCTCCACCTCAGCCTCCTACTTGCCCCTGCTTTTGGGCTGGTGAATGCACTGGGCAGAGTTGCACTGCATTTGTCTGACCAGGACATGCTTATAGCTTGTGTTAGGGATGTTGGCAAACTCATGCTGCTCATTGTTGCACTGTGTTCAAGCTAAGTCTGACAAAGGGAGAGTCCAACATCATCATTGGGTAAAAAAGCACCCGGTGAGTGAAGCACCCTTTCCGACTCACTGCATTTTTGAGCACTGCTCGGTGATAACACCATGCACAGCTTCAAATACAAGCACCAACACATATAGACTATATTCCTACAGATATAGACTGTTTGCAGTTTATGTATATTAAAGCAGAACATGGCAGCTCCCTCGGGGCCACACCAGTGCTGCTCTTTTCATCTGGAAGCAGATTCTTCCTTGCAGAGTCCATTCCCCTTGGAATCGAGCAGGGTTACATCAGAAGTAGGATATGAATCAGGATCTTCGTTTGTGATCTGACATTTAGTTCATATTTGGCGTTGCTATAAATAGGTCATTTGGCTGCAATTCTTATTTCCAGATTTTATTTTTATTTTTTTAACCTCAGCTACGCATTTTTAGACCACGAGCGTGTGATAAGTCTAAAAATGTCAGGCTTGGAATGGGAAAGGGCAGATATCTGAGGCATGGCTCATTCCTGTCCCAGGCTGCTTGCTGCCTGCCTGCTGTGGGCAGAAAAGGGCCAAATGATCCATCTTGGCACAGGCACCAAGGGTTGTTTTGAGTTCCTAGGAATTTAACCCTATGACTTTGACCTTTGACAAGAACACTTAATTATTTCCAGCTCTCCAACCAGGTCATAAATTGGCCCTTTAGAAAAGTTTCCTGCTCTCCATAAAAGACAGCTCTCAGCTCCTGTCATAGCAGAGTTTACATTCTTTGAATGGAGGGGCTTCTTGAATCAGCGGGATGCTGTGCTTGGGTTAAAGAGTTCAGCATTTGGTTTTGTTTTTAACAGTAGAAGAATCCATGCTCCAAAATGCCATCCTGTGTTCAGATTTTTGTATCTCTCAAACTTTTCCTTTTGTTTATTGTTTCCCAAGATACTGGAATTTGAGATTGTTCCACTGTAAAACCAGAATTTGTCTACAGAATCAGAATAAAAACCATTCTACCCTTCTTTTATTTTCAGGACATATATGTGTTTGTGGATAAGAGTATATATTTTTTTTATCCAAATACTCAGCAGGGACTGCCCTGTGCCTTGTGAGCCTTTAAGTTTCAGTAACAATTTAGGAGTGTATCCCTTTCCTTGCATGACATATTGAGCCGTACAAGGTCAGAGAAACTTTCCACCTTCTTCTATAATGCTCTCCACGCATTCATTTATTCAGGGGGACACTTCTCCTTCAGTCCAAAAATAATAAATGCAAAATGTGAGTTATGCCAGACTATTCAACAAATTGGAAAGCAGGACCCCAGCTGCAGCCTTAATGAAGAAGTATTTCATCCCATCCTCTCTCTGGTTTAGGTAAACACACAGACCTGAACAACCACGATGCAGCAGGGAAAAGAGACTCTGCCTGGCAGCCTGGCAAGGCTCCTGCTTCTTAGCACCCCTCAGATGAGCAAGTGGGTTTTGTGCTGCTCTCCGTGTGCACGTCACTCCTGGTAAGGAGCTATTGAAACCATCGAAGCTTCACTTAATTGACAGTAAGGTTTAACAGAGAATGTAATTCTGCCTCCCCACGTAACAGCTTTACCAGTAAGTTGCTGCTTTTTCCTTACATGGGGATGTGGTTGGTGGGGACATTCTTTTAAAATGAAAAGGCGGCTCTTGGTACCAAAAACCACTTGCCCACATTTCTAGCGTGTAAAGCAGCAAAAACAGAGCTGGAAAACAAACTTTTACTGAAACACCTATTTTTAGATTGATTTCCCAGCTTTTGCAGCCCCAGGCTCTGCCTAGCAGATCTGAGGCAGAGCCCAGTGCTCTCTGGGGGCACTGGAGCTGCCCCAGAGCATTCAGCTCAGGTCCAAAGTTGCATTTGCATCAGCCCAGGTGTGAAGCCCAGGGTCAGACCAGAGTGAGAGATCGCTTGGAATGCCTGTATCCTGGGACGACCTAGCCAAGCCTGAGCTGCAACCAGAACCCCCTGGGACCTCTACACCTTCAGCTTTGGATTTGGGATCATTGAGGTGCCCAAACCAGCTTCAGGACCATCATGCTGGCCAAGTCTGTGAGATGTCAGTGAGGAATGAGCAGCACCCTTTCCTTGCCTCACTGCGAGGAGGGGGAAATAGAAATGCATGCACTGAAGATCACCCATGGTCGCAGTTGATTGCATTTCTTGATCTGCAGAGAATTAATTAATTTAGACAGCGACTTCATTGAACTTGTCTTAAAAAACAGAAAGCAGCATCCTTCCTGTTTGGAGAGAGTGCCCCATGCCTCAGAGAAGGCTGGAGTCCTGCTTGTGACCTGGGAAATTCCAGCCCTTTCCCTCCCTCTTGGAGACTGCCAGCTTCCAAGTTGGAAGCTTCCAGCTTAGTTAAATGTGGGAATGAAGCCATAGCTGGGCAAAGGTGGGGGGGAAAAAAAATAAAATAAAAAAAAAAGTGGAAAGCTTTACAGGCCACAAGCCTTCAGGAAAAGGGCAGCATTTTAAGATAAATCCATTTAGATCTGAACACAAACAGCGTGTTTGTAAAAAGGCACAGAATCTCAGTTGCTGGAAACAAAACAGTGATTAGTGGCAATGCTGAAGTCTGTGTCTTGAAGGGTTTGTCTTTTATTTTGTTCTTTGTCCCTTCACAGTCTCCTGGCTATACACAATGTCCTGAAAATACCTTCTGCTGCCTTACCCTCACCACCAGCATTTTGCAGAAGATGAATTGTGTGTTCTTTCCTACAAGTCTTTTCTTCAATTCAAGCCCGCAAATGATTGACTTTTTAAATTGTAATTCCCTGCTGCCTGAACCAGATTCTCACTCAGGGGCTGCTTTATACTGCTCCAGCAATGCCAAACTGCTGAACTGCCAGTGTGGTATAAAAGAGACCTGAACATTAAAAGGAACATCCTTTCATGTCTCTAGAATATTTTCCATATTCTACAGAAGTACCAAGTATTCTGTTTTCTCAAAGTAATTTTTTAAAAAAAGCAAACTCACCCATTTAATGTTCCTACCCTCCAAATATACCATATGGCATTTTAAATGTAATCTTTCAGGGCCCTTCTTTTTGAAAAGCTAAGAAGTTTTAAGGCATAAATATTTTTCCCGTGAGGTTACAAAACCAGTGTGTCAGACACTGTATTTTTTTAACAGTTATGGTATATTAGATCATGGTCTTTTGTGGTTAGGTATGACATCAGGCCACCCCAAAGCCATACCAAGCAAATCACACGGAAGAAAACATGTCAACTGCAGAGCTTTCAGCATCCAAGGGAATTCAGAAAAGCCAAAACCTGGCTATAGAAAATGATCTGTTGTTATTCTGACAAAGCTAACCTGAGGTGATTTGCAAGCATGCATACTTACAAGAAGTTGTAAAAAATAGATAAATAGAGAAAAGAATTACTAATTGGATATTTCAACTTCAGAAAAACATCAGCAAGGCAGGCCAGCCACTTCCTGCCCCCTCTTACCCTTCATTAAATACCTGATAATTCAGCTACTATCTGCAGTTCTTGGTACCTTCTTTGCTAAATGAAAAAGGCAGCCCAAATTAGTAATGGACACAACTTGGAATCTTGTTGCACCTGATCTGCTGCTTTTGTAATGTTCCTATTTATCCATTCCTTTAATCTGTTGGGTTTTTTTTTTCCTTAATGCAGCAATCCTTAGACTTTTCAGCCAACATCGTGAAGAAACACACAAGAAAAATAAGTTTTCCGGGAACACAGACCTGCAAGAGCAAGTGCCAAGACACTGATGGGCAGCTGGAGCACAGCCATGCCTCGGGCTGGCTGCAGGTGATTTAGGTGGGGAGGGAGGCCCAAACCTGGGTGGGTATAATCTGCCTTGTGGGGTTTCCTGTTTTTGAGCTGCTTGATGGAGCTGCCGTGGCTTGTCATGGGTGCAGAGGGATTAATTCCTGCCTTGTGCTCATGCCATAACTGTTCTTCCACTCAGAGCAGCTGGGGAGCCTCCTCTACCTCTGCAGACACGATCAGTGGTTGCTGTGGAGGAAGGGCCCCTCCAAGACAAGTATAGAATAGCTTGGGGGGAAAGCAGGTCTTGACCCCTGGGACAGGCAAGCAACCATCTACAGAGATTTGCATCATCTGCTGAGAAGCCATTGCCTCCGTGGAGTTCAGACGCAGGAGTTGAAGAGGGGTTATTTTTGGTTGTTTTGGGTTTTTGGGGTTTTTTTTCAGAGGAAACGCCTGCAGCTTTATTTGGGAATTTGTTATTTCTGTTTCTCACCCATAAAAGGACTTTTCTACCTGTAAGGCTTTCTCCTTTTTCTAACTATCCTAATCAGGCTAAAGAAAGGTATCTCATCTACCTGCAAGCTTTATCTTGGCTAGAACTTACTCCATCCCTTTCCCATTAGACAGCAAAGTGCGGTTCCCGCTGCTAGCCTTGTATGTTGAAGGACAGGGGAAACTAGTGAGATATCCTGTATCTCTGATAAGCCTTGGAGAACCAGAGCTACAAGCAGTCCCATCTGAGGTGTGTACGTGCCTGCATACATAAGGAGATGTCTCAGATTGCAAAGGCAGTCCTTCTACTGGCATTTCTTGACTTTTAAGTCCTCAGCTTTGTAAGCCAAATAATGTCCTATCAACACAGACTCGTGTGCGGGCATGCACTAAAATGCCCTTGAATGTACAGAATTGACACAGTGGGTGCAGTTTTTCCTCCCTGAAATGGAAAGGGTCAGAGGAACTTCAGATTCAAAAATATTTTATAGACCCTCTGTACTGCTGCTCCATGGCCTGCCGTCACCACTGAGCCTGCTCCTGCCAGAACAGAGAAACAACGTCGAGCTCTTTTACCCCCAGCAGCAGGAGATGGTGTTGGTACCAAGTTTCTCTAATTTCCCTTTTTGAGAAGAGACACACCTTCCACACCAACGTGTCTTAGGTACTGGAAAACACATTAGTTGCTGGGACTGGTCATACACACAGAACTCTGCTGGGAGATAGTCCATTGATACCGATTTCCATTATAGCATATTTGATGCCTATAATCATAAAGTCATCAGTATTCTTTTAACTGAAAAAGTGTTCTGCGACTATTTTATTATGGTTTTATCTTTGTAATTCTTATATAACTGTTATGACCTTCTATTCTTCATGGAGCTTTCCTTTGTGACGTGCAGCTGAGATGTTTTTTTCAGAAACCATTTCATGTGATTCACCAGGCCATTCAGACTTAACCAGTCTGCCTTGCACTTTAAATACTGACTATTCACAGTAATTTGATCACAAAGAATATGCAGCTCGAGAATTCCTGTGGCAAATTTTTAGGGAAATAATCCTGAATGAAAAGCTCACTCAGATTTATTGTTCTTTTCAGCTGTTTACAGGCAATCTACAAACTTGGTGAGAGAATGAGTTTGTAGACTTCATTATATGAAATTGTAGCAATTATTCAGTCAAATCTAAACAAAAGTGGACTGTGATTATTAAGTTGAATCTAAACAAATAGACTGGATTTTGATTTCCTCCTCCTGTTATTGTCCTTGCTAGAAGACTTGTATAAAAGCAGTGATAGCAAATGTCACACAGTATTTCTTATCAGCCCTTACATGGGGAGATGAAGAGATTTCTGATAACATTTAAACTTATTCTTTTTTTAGATTCAATATATTCATAACATAATGGAATAGGATATCAGTTCTTATGACTACAGATGGGACAAACCCCAAGAGCCAGTCCTGTTTTACTCACAGGGAGCTGCTGCTCTCCACTTTGGATTTCACAGCACCTTGATGCTAGCTTAGATATTATCCTTTTTAATTCGCTTTCGTGTGCTCAGGAATTATTTTGTTGTTGTTGTTTTTAGCTGGTTATGTTTTGGTTGAGGGCCTGGAGGACTTCTGTGGTCAAAAGCTCTGACACAGGTCTAACCCCCTGCATTGCTCCCTGTCCCCAAAGCCTGTGGGAGAGCGGCTGAACCCAGCCTGCCCTGCTGCCCTCCTGAGTGAGTAGTCACGGAGGGGCAATTCGGGCTGTAGGAGGTGTGAGGCTTGAAGAGAACAGAGGGATCCCATTTTCTTTGCAATATGACAGAGAAGTACAGCAGGCCAAGCTCCTAGGTGTGTCCTTGTGTGCCGCACCAAACAGTGACCTCCCCCCGTAGCTTGATTCTAGATTTTCAAAGCACTTTCCTGATTGGCACTGGGAAGGGTCTTCAGAAACACCTCAAAGCCACAGCTGCATGTTTGCCCACTCCAAAACAGCCCCCAGGTTGTGGAGAGGCAGGGGAAACCCTGTCAGAAATACATATATCTTTAGACCCTCCAACAAGGGCCAGATACTCAGCGTTTGCTTAGTGTGGCATTGGGCTGGGCATGCCTGTACTTCTAAGCCCTTGAGGACAGAGAATTGTTACTTCCTCTCCCTGGGTTGTTGCAAAACAATTATTAATGATTGTCAGATACTTATCAGACAATCAATAAGGAACTTTCTGACTTTTCAGGGAAACATTTAGTGCATCTTTTCTAAACCACCAGATGATGACTATGGCGGTGATTTTCAAAAAGAGAGGTGGTTTCCAGAGGCTGCCAGCACTGCACAGCTGCCCTTGCAGCTGCAGGGAACTAGTGCAGGGAGCAGCAATGCCAAGCAGCCAGCAGGAAGGGAAGGCAGCTTTGTGTGTTGTCTGCAGGTGGTATTGAGAACAACACTGCCCTGGCCTAAAGGAATAATTTGTCCCAATCACAGCAGAACCTGTGGAAATTGGTGGAGTGGTAAGGTCCCTTATTCTAGCAGCAAAATCCTCTCCTTTCTGTGTTCTGTGACAAAGAGAGAGGATAAATATTCTGGGCTGGGAATGATACAAAAGGGGCCCTTAAAACTTCTGCAGTCCCTGGTTGCAGGCCCTTAGCAAGGGATTGCTTCAAGCTGTAAAAAAGGAGTTTAAACATTTACTAGTTAACTGCTTTTCTTTGTCCAGAGTCTTCTCATGTCTCCAGCTGCTGTATTCATGTGCTTCCCCAGCTGGAAGGGAGCCAGGCACAGGGCAAGTGAGTCTGTAAGCTCAGAGATTCCCTCTTACAGCATTTGAAGAGCAGAGTGAAAGCACTACAGGAAAGCAGCAGTGGCTCTTCCCTGGGTTGTTTTGCCCTCTTTTGATATGGTCTTACCCCAAAAGCCGACAGTTGTTAGCACATGGCTTGCCATGCTGGTGATTTTCCATTCCTAGTGGAAGGTTAAAGTTTCTATTTCTGATTGGTCTGGTTCATCACAACTATCAAGAGATGAAAGTGAAGTCCTTGAACTCTGCATTGTCTAAGGTGTGACTCTTGCACCTCCTTATACTGGTGTGCTACAGTGCATTATAAACCTCTGATCGCAAACAGCTTTTAGATAAATACAGCCGAGACACCTGATAATGGCCAGGAGTGAAAACCCCCACAGTTGTTTTTTGGCTTTTAGATGAGGAAGTGTTATCTTTTTTTTCTAATGCTGACAACTTTCCCTGGCAGAACAGGCAGGTTTTCTAAGAGCATAGATATGACTGTCAGTGTATCAAACTTGTATCTCTTCTACTTTGTGTCTTAAACTGTGTGTGAAAGACCTCATTTGTATACTGCACAAATGTGCTAAACCTCTTGGAAGGTGGTGGAAGGAAGGATTTTACTTGTTATTTTTCAGGCAGTTCTTGGCTAGTTCTGGGTGCAGGGAACATGCAGAGGACACAAGACCTTTACATCCCTGTGTTGCTTGCAAGGAGGATGGACTTGATGTGTAGAAAAACATGTTTTCACACTGTAAGCAACCTGCTCACATGAGCATGGTTTGGAGGAGCAAGTATCTTCTTGATGGTTTTTTTTTTCAGAGACTCCCTCTAAATGGACTTTAATTTTCCATTAAAAAAAAAAAAAATTACTCCTTTTACAGTGGAAGGAATCTGGTCCTAGTGCTGGACTGGATGTTGTTCATACTGCTTCTCAGGAAGCTCAAAGTCAAACTATTCATAAAGCAGACGGTCAAGACAGAAGCTCTCCTGGAGGCTGGACAGTGAGATTTTTCCATTGTATTATCAGTGCTTGATGGGAAATTTGTCTAATGTGGTAAGAATCTGGACTGGAAGGGATGGAAACAGTAAGCTAAAATTTGGACATCATATGAAGTAACAGCAAAGTTCCTGGGAAAGACTTATTTAAAAGGAACATGGAGATGTGAAGCACCTTGCTTGTGTGCTGAAATCCTCCACCATCACTGTAATTAAACCTTGGTAATTAAGGACTCAGAGAAACCAAGCAGTCAGATTTAAACATTCTGCTGGCAGTTCTCATGGAGTTTCTTCAATTCTTTCTTTAATTCCTGCTTTCAGCAGCTGGGGAGGAAAAACGGAGTAGAGCCATCCTTTACCTCTTCACCTTTCAGGCATTTTGCCTGACAGCACGTTTTTCTCCATTATCCTTAGTGACAGTGGTCTTGGAGAAGTCTGCCCCAGAGAAGAGTTCTGGGTAGGAGAAGAGGAGTCAACTCTGATGCAGAGTATGGAGGAGTATCCTCTGAAGCCAAGGCTGTGATAATTTGCTCTGTCACAGCTCCTGCCCTCTCCCCCATAGCCCTATTGTATATGTTGTTGTGTTTCCATTGGCCCATAAGCTCCCAAACCAGCCTTTCACTGGGGAATGCAAACAGATGGTCTCTTCCAGTTTCTCCTCCGGCCTCCTCAAAGCCCCTGTGTCCTATGACAATTCCATTTTACTGTTCAGCAATAGGATCATATGAGTTTTATTCAGAGTTCTGGTAACAGAGAGGATGGGGGCCAGTTACATATAAAGTGTTGGCTCCCTGCCTGATGGACCTAAGGACTAATTGCAGCAGCAGTGATTCGTTCTGGTTTAAACAAAGAGATTCTCTTATAAAGTTGGGGTTTTTTAGTATGTATATGATAATGGAAAAATTAAAATTTGAATAATTAGATTTATTGAGTTCAGAGCATATTAAACAGATCTGAAGTTGAAGCAACCACCTTCCCTTCCCACCCCAACACAAGGGAGTATCTGGATTTTTAGACTGGAAGGTCACCGGTGGGCAACAAAAGAGACTTTTGTTCTGCCCTTGGCTGCACTTCTTGCTTACAGGCTGCCCCTCCTCAGGCCAGCCTGTGTCACCCTGCTTAAACAGGGAGTGTAATCATATTGACCTATTTGGCAAAGCATTTTGACATCTTATCTGTGAAAAAGATCTGGGGGTGAGTTGCCTTTGCAAACTTTGAATGTTTCGCTTTGGCATGCTACTTCAGCTTGGAAGATATTACGTGCTAAATTTGGGCAGGTTTTAGTGTTTGTGATTCATTCACAGGGAATTCCAGACTCCTTTAAGCTCTTCCCTTATTTGTAGGTATTTGCTGACTAGTTTACAAAATAGGCTGTTCTGAGGCTCTTTGCTACACTTGACACCACTTATCAGTTCACAGGACTGAGTCACTGCACCACGAATTCTTACACTAGTGTGTGGCAATTAAGATATGGTAAAAGGAAGCAAAAAGCCAGTCTTGGGCACAAGCTACAGCTTGGGATGGTGGGGCGAGAGCTCCACCTTCCCACTCTGGACTCTCTTGGCCAGTGAGTCAGGGCTGAGTGAGCAGACAGCGGTGCAACTTCTGGCTTGATAAAGAGTGGAGGACAAAGAGGAGTTGTTATCTGGTGAGCAGGCAGAAGGACTCGCAGTGCAGACAGGGTATTTGGCAAGTAAACTCATGAGCTAAGCACTTGCACAGGGTAATAGAAGTCTACTGAGAGCATTTTGTTTGCGGTTACCTCCTTGATAAAATAACCTGCAAACCGCGACAGCTCTTTCCTTTAGCAACTTTCCTTTCTGCTATAACTCTATTTTTAGTAATATTTCTGATCCATAGTCTGGGGGAAAAAAAAAAAAAAAAAGAAAGACATTTTCAGAGTGTATCTCATTAGTTTGAAACCTCCTGCAGGGAAGAGAGATGCAGTTACAACCTGCTCATGCTTTCTCTTAAATTGATTTCAAATCTTGTATGTAAACACACTGTGATCTCAACTGGTACCCAGAGTGGCATCTTCCATGCAAACACACAGCTGCCCCTTAATGGGAGATTAGTTATTTAATAAGATGTGTTTTTCTTAATCTTGTTGTTTTCTCACTAATGAAACAGGCTTGTGCTGTGTGCTATCATTTACATTTCAAATCATGCAATGTAATAACTTGGTACTATTTTTTTTTCCCAAGAAATCATAACTGTAAGCATTATTCAGTCTGGTTATTTCATGGCTTCAGAATCTGTGGTCCAAGTCCCTAGTTACTGCAGCTGTAGATAAAGACTTGAAAGTCTGAATCTCTTAAGGCTCAGGAACGTGACAGCCCCCAGAAAGTCACACACAGTTTAGTTCTGTGGGAGAGGAGAAGGCGAGGAGGAGGAGGAGGAGGAGCTACAAAAGCTGGCATGGGATATTTGCAGCTAACACTGCTGTCAGTGGGGCTGCTGGCACTGTGTGGCTCTTGGGGCTCTTTGGAAAGTTTTCACTGTTTAGCCTCAGAGCCTGAATTCTTCCAGCCTTGTTTAGTCTTTCTGGGCTCTCTGAAAGGTCAGCTGAGAGAAAACATGAATTGGCTCTTCCAGAGGGAGCTGCTGCTCCTCTCTCCCCGTTTGGCAATGCAGGGAAAGCATCTAAAGCATGGTGCTGTGAGACAAATTAGCTGCTTCTGTTTTCTTCCTTGCCATGTAGTAAATTTTGTTGCCTGAATGAATGAGACTGAGTTAGTAGCGATTTTATTCCCAACAGCCCTCGATATGCAACCTAGAAATGCCTCCAACCCTCCCCACATCCCTTGCAGCCCACAGCTTTTTCTGGAGCTGATGAAAAACAAAGCTGATGTCATGGGTTATTTTTATACAGTGATGTCCAAAATACTTGATTTTTTTTGTATTAGTGAATGAGTCCACTATGCTCCTGGGTAAATCATCTCAATTTTATTGTTTCCATTTATGTAAATTGAAAAATGGCTGAACTTAGATGAAGCAAGTTAGTTTGGGTTGTCTTTCAAATTGTTTTCAAGTTCTTAAGCCCCACTTCCACCTCTGTCTTCTTTCCCCAAGTCTCCTTCAAGAGCAAACACCAAGGTAACACCTGCCAAGGACAGGCCAAGCTCTGGAGACAGTCTGTTCCCTGTCAAGTCCCACTGTTACTTTTTTCCTTAAGTGTGGTATCAAAAGTGCTTATACGTTTTGTTTGGTTTTTTTTTTTTTTTAATATCAAGAGTAGCCCAGTTATTCCTGCTGTGTTTACATTTCTGCCAGCAAATCACTGCTTCTGTCATGCACTTGGCACCTTCTTGCTGCTCACTGGCAACTCAGGTGGGCACAGCACAGCCTCTGTCTAAGTTGTCCATGAGAGTACAATACATTTTTTGGCAATTAAAGCAGTTGCTAGTCTGCAAAATTGAAAAATAGAAGTTTGCTAAATGCAGCACAGAATGCTGCTGAATGCAGAGCTGTTTAAAAAACCCCCAAACTGTAATGAAAGCAGTACAAGTTTTCTCTGGTTTTGTTCTTTAAAAGTCAAATCAAGGAAATGAAAATGTTTCAGAATTTATTCAGATGCTACTTTAGCAGCATCTGCCTTGCCTTGGGGGAAACAGTTGTGACTAAGGTGGTAGGCAAAGGGGTCTTTCCATGAAGGATTCACCTACTTAATACTGGTTTGAGATGCTTCTGTCTGAAAACAGATCCCAAAACCTCCATGCTGTCCTGGGGGACCTGAAAACATAACTCTAGGCCTCTTGTAGTTACATCAGAGCTCTGCATGAAATGGTGGTGGCTGCTTTTCAGCTGCTCATTTTTGAAAGGGGATATAAAAACATTCCTATTCTTTACTGCTCAAGTACGTTTGAATTTGTGAATCTCACTTCCCTGGAGAACATCCTCAGCAGCTGACTGGAGTGTATCCCGAAGTGGTGTTCTCTTTATTATCAACTCTTCCAGGCTCAAAGTAATTACATGTCTAATTATGAGGGTACAGACACACATGAGAGACTGACTCTGCCTGTGTGGTGGTTAAACCATCATTGCATGCCACAGCTCTTACTCCAAGGGTCGTGAGGTTTATTTTTCCAAGTCCAGTATTCAATGAAATGTTCAGTTTAGAGAGGAACAAAGCTCACTGAACCTCCATAAAAGCTCTTATTAATTCAGATGCAACATTTGGGCCCTTTCTCCATACACAAACACACAGAGTTTAAAGGCCAAGGTCCATGCGGTTTAGCTGATCAAAATATTTTGAGACAGCCATGTTCCACTGCAAAGCCAGTGTTGGCAGTGAGCACCAGCCTGCATAATGGAAAGGAAACACTCTTGTTGGCTGCCCATAAGCAGGTGTTGCCTCAAACTGGGGTGTTTTCATAAACATAGTGTCATACTTGTTACATCTGCATCATTTAAGGGAAAATAAAAGGATAATCTTCTCATTGCCATCTTCTCTGCTTCCAGCTTTCTGAATTACTTTCACTGATTTCATAGCAGGAAATGCTGATCCTGTGTTGCAATATTTAGTCCAGCCTGGAACAGTAATTTCATTTTAAATACTCAAGGTGGAAAACGTTCCACTGATGTCTTTCCACCTAAAGGGTCACACTAATCAACTTTGAGCAGTTTCTCCTTCAAGTCTTGCTCAAATTGTTACTAATTAATATATGCTCTTCCACAAATTATTTCCCCAAACCTGCACCATTCTTGCCCACCTGTGGAAAAGCAGTCATGAAAACAACCACTGAAAGCCTTGGTGGCCACGAGGATGAGTGTGCTGTACTTGCTTCAGACAACACTGGGGAGGCTGCCTCCATTCCCCAGCTGTTGTGGCACAGGGAAGGGGGAATCTGGTCTGGGAGAGTTGGAAACAACCTGAAGGTTCTGTCCACTGAGGCTGAAGGAAGAAAGAGATGAATCAGTGACTGGCAAGAAGCAGACACATCTGCATCACCAGGGAGCAAGAGGGGTCTGCAGACAAGGTTTATGTGATTTACCCAATCTGTCACGTGCACGTAGCAAAACACTATTCAGGTGGAGCAGTCTGAAAGTTGATGCTCTTTTGATCTTGACCACATCTTGGCCCCTGGAAAGGTGGATTTGGCATTTCTAGCTTGACCTGCTAAGAAAATACAGTCCATCACATAGGTTGGTGTAACTAACCTGCAAAGCCTGGGCAGCTTGTGCAATTTCAGCCCAGTGCAATTTATTTATGGATTTAATAAGACTGTTACTTCCCTTTGGGGAGTTTATCCATTTGAATGCCCAAGCAGAAGCTCCATCCTTCATGGGCACCTTGTGACTGTGATCTGCCTCCTCTGTATCTGCTATTTTGATGGAGCTGAGCATAAAGCTGCATGATGTGGCTGCCCTTATTTCTCTCTCCCTTTGAAATTCAGCAGCTGTTTTTATAAAGAACCAACCTTGTTTTTTATAAGCCTAGTAATTCTGCCTTGGAAAAATGCTCTCTCCTCAGAGCTGTGCCACCTTTGTCAGTGTTTATGTCCTCTCTCCAGGAAAGGATTACCAGTTATGTCGGGAATGCATCTTTTAAAACATACAACCTCTTATTAGACAGTGTTTTTAAGTAAAACAACAGGTGAGCTTGTTAACTCTGTCTGCCACTCTTCTCACGGAGTACACGTTATTTAAACAAACTTTAATATCCTCTACTAAATAAAAGTTGTTTTCAGCAGGAATACCCTGAGTATAAGCATGATACACGTATGTGCCCTTTCTTTTTTAAAAAAGACCCCAATAACTACCATCTGCCACTCTCTTCGTAAACATTGTGATATTATGTCATGAACTCAATTACACAGATCACTGGGGTGTGGACAACCGGTTGCTGCCTTTTAAAAGTAAGTGTTGACACAAAACTTCGCTTTAGTTGCAGCAAATTCATTACTGAATGTTCATCAGAGAGAACGGGCTCATTTCAGCCAGCTGTGTGTGTTCCTTTACATCAGTGGAAAACTGCCTGGGCACAACTAGCTTGTTTCTTATTGACTAGTATAATTACAGGCAGGGGTAATAAATGGCACCAGTTATAAGAAAGGATACCCCAAATCCTTATTCTGCAAGTCTTTGGCCAAGCCTGCTGAGAATTGATGACAAGTTTCACCTGATCCACTTTTTGGCCAAGCGTTCTCTGTGACAGGGAAGGACACATGCCCTGCTGAGGGGATGTCTTGGGCTTGATTTTAGAAATAGGTTCATTTATTTAGAAAAAGTCCAGGCTGGAGGCACTGCCAGTATGGGGAGAGTGAGGAGACAAAAGAGAATTTTGGTCACAGAAGGAAAAAATTCGGTGATCCCCTTGAAATTTTAGGTTGGACATTGCTGGGAAAGATCAGAAATGGGACTTGGAATTGGTACAAAGGTGCTTAGATTCAGTGAGCAAAGCCATTGGACAGAGATAGAACATACGAAAAGAAAGGCAGAAAAATGGCAAAAAGGTTCAACAAGCATTTAACAAATTGGGTAGGGGTCCCTCCTCTCTCTCCCCCAACTCCTAAGTAATCATAGTTCATTAATTAAAAAAATGATGGAAGCTTGAAAGTAAAGAATCCTGAGGTTAAGCTTTGCTTGTTTTAAGTTGAGCCTTTTTAGATATGAACAGCTAGAAATAGTTCTTAATTGCACACTAGATGTGATCATGCAGTGAGCAACATCTGCTAGTTGAATGAGGAAAGCAACTTCTGGGAAGGGAAACAAGTTACAAGTGTAGAGGCAATCTATATGGCAAATCTAAGAGGTCAATCATGGTTATGATTCCTAATAATTGTTAATAATAATTCCTCATAATGATTCACGGGGCACTGAATCATCTTCTCTGGAAAACCTACAGAAATATGCCATCCTACACCAGATATAAGTCAGAAAAAAAATTTATCCTTTTTCAAGTTATTACTGGCATCAGTTTCAGCTGACACTAGGAATCTTTAAATATCTACGTACTTGGCCTATTTTGTGTTCACAGATCATATGAATCAGACTCCTATCTTCCTGCTTCAGTATTAGTTGTAAATTGATATTAGATTGGTGAAATCACTCCTGGGAAGATTTAATACCTTCTTTCTTTCTTTTCATTTGGGCATGTCTTCTTTCCCCTTTCTACTCAAACTGACCTGCTGTCTCTTACTGATATTTTGAGCAGCTGATGTGGGGGGCAGGAAACACATCTGGGAGAGCAGGGACCAAACTGCTTTGATACACACAGCAAAACTCCAACCGAGTTTATTGGAAGAAGGATCAGTCCAGAGCTTGTCTCTCTTCTTTTCTGTGTTTGTTGTTGTTTTAGTTGTTGTTGTTCTGTGGGTTGGTGGGGTTTTTTTGTTTGTTTAGGTTTTTATTTTGGTTTATGTTTCTTTTTGGCCAAAATGCAACAACATGCCGTGAATATATATCTCTTGCATTCAGTAAGACACAAAAAGAGAGCTTTATAAGGTTCCCATGACCTATTTATTATTCAGGAGTTGTCTGTGATGTGGTGGGCACATTGTGCCCAATTTGTTACACCTGTTTGGTTCCCAGCTGAAACCCTCTGGTGCAAAGCTGCAACCCATTGTAATAAAAGGGCTGGCCTTTGGCAGGTTCATGGTGAGTAAATGATATTTATCCCTCTGGCTGAGTAAGACCTTGATGAACTTGTATCAAAGGATTTTCTGAACTGGTTTTTAGGAGCATGATGTGAGTTATATGGAGCAGGTGTGAGTGCCAGGGGAAGGTGGAGGTCGGTGTCACACTTCACAGCAGAAAGCCACCCACCATCAAGGCTGCTTTTCATGTGCTCAGCCAGTATGAACCCTATGGAAACAGAAGGCCCTCTGAGGCTCTGTGTAAGCCTTAAGGAACAGAGCAGGCTTTTGAAGGAGGAAATCAAAAACATTGGAAAAATTCCTGCTTCAAATTAAGGTAATTTTTAATGACTTGTGAGTCAAGACTGCACTGAAGAAAATAAACATCATGTTTTACATAAATCCTCTCCCTTGCCTTCAAAGTAAGCGGGACACTTTCCAGATCAAATCACTTGCATCAGTCCCCCCTCAGCAGAACAGAAGATGACTTTGTAGAGGGAGATGGTTGCAATTCTGGCACCGAGGTGTTGCTTCTGTGAGGAGGGGCTGGTGGTCTCGTGTCAGATTGTGCCGTGTTATAGGGAGTGAGAGAGCGTTCTTTAGGGGGGCAAACAGTTGCCTCGACTGGGAAAGAGGACCATACTGTGTGGGTTTTTTTCCCACAGCAACGCTTGGATTTGACCCTTTTTGTGCTATTGGTGTTGGGTTAGAGCTACCCAACACCTGGAGTCTTTCCTCCTGGAGATATAATGTTTGATGATGCCCTAAGGCTACAGGTAGAGTGCCTTAAAAGGGACAGCCTCTGGCTTTGCTTCCAACAGAATTCAGGAGCTACTAAAACTGACAGAGCTTTTTTTAAGTATGGGGAAAAGGTGTGTAATGATTGATGAATCTTTGTTTTAGCAAAGCAGTTTTGGATGGCTCCCAGTGGTTAGGGAATACTTACATTGTACACATTCAATAATATCAGCTGGGAAATTATTCTATTCACTGTGTTTCCTGAGACACTGATTTCTTCATTGTTGTTCTTCTGATAGCGCTCCTGTGTGTATCCAGTGTGAGATGCTGCAGAAGACACCTGAGCCTACAGTATGAATTCCTGGGGGTTTCATGGAGACTGTATCTCTGGTCCGGTGTGGGATCAGCCTGGATCATGGAGAAACAGAGCTTTGGGTATCCATGCTCTGTGAGCTGCTCTGGTAAAGTGTTTGGATTTTCTACTTTTATTTTTTTTTTTTTTTAAGCTGAATTGGCTCTTTCCTCTCTTTAGGAAAGAAAGCCTCAGGAAAATCCTGTCGTGGAAGGTTTCTCCACTGTAGTCCCACTAAGTCAAAATGGAGACCCTTCACCGCGATAAAGTTGTGCCTTCAGGAAGAAGTTTCACTTATTTAATCTGACTGGTTCCAGAACATTTTGGTGTGCAAGGTCTTTCCATTCTGCCTTGAAGAGGGATGCCTGCAGTGGTTCTGACATAATGTTTTGATTTCAGTAATTGGAATTGGGAGTGGAGGAAACAAACAGAAAAGTAGCAGTAGTAGGAATATTGTAAGTTACTAAGAGTGTCAGGAGTCTGAAAGAGTGCCCTATAAAGCAGACTTCCTTAAAAACTGGGTAATTTCTTCACTATGTTGGCACATACCTGACAAATTTGGTAAGCTTTCTTATGCGTTAGTGATTACTTTAAAACATTAGGGGAAGATGGGTTACAGCGTTACCCAATATCAGCACACATTATGTAATTCTCAGGCAGTAAAGTTACAAAATCCAGAGACAGTTTGGTGGAGTTTTCTTTTAGAAGATGTTAAATGGTACAATGTGTAATAAGAGTTGCTGCCTATAAAGCAGGAAGAGCATTTTCTGCCAGTTCTTAAATCAAGGGTTACATTTGCAGAAGTGGCCTTGGTTGAGGCTTTGCATGTCAAATCTTCAGAAGTCACACTCCTAGTAGAGCTGGGTTCTGTTGGTGCAACCTGTTACACCTACATGCACAGCCTCACATGCAACAAGTAATGTTTGGAAGCTTTCTGGCTGGATTGAAACCTCTCGCAATTAGCAGGTAATTAAAAAAAAAAAAAGTAATTTTTTTCCAGTTTCTCAAAGGCAGCATAAACCTCCACACACCTTATTGCTTAAAGAATGCAAGAGAAGTTCTTGGGTTAATGCACTGACATCTGCAGAGCAGAGTTAATTAATTTACAACACACTTTTCAGAAATAGTCTCCTCTATCACTTCTTGGTGAGACAGGTTAGAATCAGCTCCCAGTGGGAAGAGCGGGGACAGACCAAAATCAAGTACGACACTGCAGCAAAACAGGGCAAGAGAAAGAGCTGGGTTAACCAAAACTAATCTTTCACTTCCCTGTAGTCTTCTCTTGGCATCTTGCTCTAACCTTTGATGAGTGTCCATTGTGCCATGCATCATTCTCTTATTTACTCTTTGCAGCCTGTAAATATAATGAAGAATATGCTTACTTCTCTGATCAGAATCCTCCCATAAGAACTAATTTGAAAGGACATAATGTAACAATGGAGTCCATACAATGAACTAGCGAAAAAGAAAGTAATAGAATAGTAAACTGATAGCCATGAATTAGGGGTTACTTGACATCAGTAACAGTCTTGGAACGGTAAGAATGATGACTAATTCTCCTGGTGTAAGGAGTTAAGGATAAGGCAGCAGAAAGGACTTCAGGCTGCTATAAGAGAGGTGAGAGCTAATGCTTTCCCAGGCCAGCATTTGTCAGTCAAACAATCTGCACAGGATTTGTAAGTGCAAAGGACACTTTGAAAGCGAATGCCTGAGGGAGGGTTAGGGTCTTCATTTTTCCCTATCCTGAGAAGAGTATGTGTGACATGCCACCTCCACCATCAAATGTGCCCTGTATTTATTTGCACTGTTTTCTACTATCCCCATCTCTTCCAATAATCTCCTCTATGTGAATGCCTTTGGATGCACATTTGTACTTTGATGCAGGAGTAAGGACAGAGGAGAAGACTTTTCTTGGCCAGCCTGCTGCATTCTGAAGTTCTTCATATTTCATGGTGGCCTGGTTACCTCCCTGCTTTCTTTGCCCTGTAAGTGTTGAATGATGTTGTCCATGATGGAAATCACAGATGTAGGCTGGTTTAACACTCCCTCCCTCTCACCTCCATTTAACAGCCCCTCCCTCTCACCTCCACCCATGGGTTATGGTTGGCTTAGTTAGGTTCTTTTGCATCTTTTCATATAAAAAGTGGCAGGTGCTGATGGCCTAGACTACGGAAGTGTGATGTAGCTTTAAATATGACTTATGTCTTCTGGCTATTCCTTAGGTTAGCAAAGGGCATTCCCTCTTGCATCAACCTAAAACACAGTTAAAAACTGCAGCTAGAAATATCCATCTATGAGAAGCAAAGATTAGGGAAAGTAAAACCAGTAATTTGATGCTTTTTTCTTTATTCTCAAATAAGCTTATTTTTTGGCTGGATACTTTAGGTGTACTTCCTTAGGTTCCTCTGGACCATATACCATGAGTTGCACCACTCACCTTAAATCCTGTTTTCAACGTAGCTCCAGTGCAGTTCAGGCATTAGTTGACAATGGGAACACAGCAAGGCAGTGCTTGGAACAAAGATATAGATATGACAGAAGCGAGGTCTCCTGTGTCTGGTGTGTGTCAACATGCAACTTGTTCGTATTTTAAGTGACTTAGTCAAAGCTGGGTGTGTGAATAAAAGCCAGTAAACTTAAAAGCCTTCTTCTCAGGAACATGTAATGAAGTCCTCTTCACTCTTTCAACCTCCTTTGAATTCAGCTGGATTAAAGTGGTAAGCAAACAATTCAAATTGTTTGCCAGGAGCAGGATGATCCATGACAATTATAGTATAGAAGAAACATGCTGAAATGCCCAATAACCTCCTCAACACCCAGCAATTGTGCTGGTACAGCACAGAGCACGAAATGCTGGTTAATAAAAGAGTTAGTGAAGTAATTCTATAAGTTTTCTCCTATTTTTCTGCTGGGCAGCATATGAGAGGTTCCTTATCATCAGTGGCATGGAGAGCAGTTTACAGGAACAGGAGAAGGAAGAGGAAGTCTAAAGAAAATAGTCTAGACATCTGAGCATGGAGTTTTCCTTGAGCCTAAACAAAGATTTTGGTTTTGTTTTCATTTTCTTTCCAAGAAATATGAAAGTTTTAGGATGCAGTTACCTGAAGCATTTTCTGTATTAGCAAGTCTCACCTAAGGACACTGTTGACCTCTTGTTCCTATGACTGTGCTGCCACATGCCGGCCTCTCACCCCATCAGTGCAACCATCTGTGGTGCTGCATGCTGAACATTTTCCCATGCCAGAGCACATGGAAGGCCACTGACCACCCCCATGTACAGCAGCAGATGCTTTATTGAAGAACTTGACAAGTTTTTCTGGATACAGACACACAAAACCAGTAGCTGATATTGCAATGATAGGCCATTCAAAGAAACCAAACTTGGAGTAGAAACCCTTAGGAGGGCATGGACCTCTGATTTCTGGTTACAGGTGGGTTATAAATTTTTGCAAGATCACTTTACTTCTGAGAACACTATTCTGGTCCTCCATACCACATTTTCAGAAGTGAAAAATAGCAGATTGGGATATCTAACCTCTCTGCTTCCTGCCTTCCCTATAAGATCTCTATGAATCATGTTTGTCAGTTCTCTTTCCCATTTTCAAGAGACAGAAGCTGCAGATGTGAAAGAAAGTTTAGACATGTAATATTCAGCAAAATCTGATTGCCCTGCAGGAAGAAAACCTGCCTGCCTGTCCTCAATTCCTATCTTTTGTGCACAGACTAGTCTTTTGCAGCTTCAATGCCCTTGTTCCACTTACTCTGTTGATTAACCAACACCTGTTTGCTAATAAATATTCTAATTGTTCTGAAGTGTAAATTGGGAGTGGGGGAGGATTGTAGATCATATCTTACATAACTGTCAAAGGACATAGGAAGTCTTTGATGGCCTCTTGGATAAAGTAAGGTATACTTGCATTTTCATTATAGCAACCATCTCCTCCTGAGCAAGGCAGAAAGCGATTTGTGCCCTAAGGAAAGGTACGTGACAGAAGCCTGTGTTCTTAGAAGGCAGCAGTAAGCAGTGCCAGCAATATCCGGCAGATCAAATGTTTCTAGGCTCTCATGTTACTCCCCTGTGAAATCAGATTCAACTGCTGGCTCCCAAGGAACTTACAACGTGAGTAACATTCCCAGCTAAAACACTGCTTTGAAAACCAAACAGCACTAAATGCATATTACATCTCCTTCATCACTACTGCTAGGCACCCCAGCATGCAGTTGTTAATTCCAGCTGCATTTCTAAGTGTGCTCTTGGGCAATAAAACATTAATTCTTCGATGTCATTTGCTATGCTGGCCACAAAGTCAATGCTGAATTACTCACATTTCTATCAGTGTTCGGTTACTCTACCCAAAGAGATTCTCATGAGCTCAATACCCTTGTTGTCTTTATTAACTAAATCAAAAAACAAAATAAAATTGTCTTTCAGCCAAATGACATATGGAGGATCTCATCCTTCTGACTAGTAATAAAGGATGCACAAAGAAAAGCATGCATGTTTTTGGACTGACTTTACACCACCAGCTCAAAGATGTATATATATATTATATATATATATGTGTGTGTGTGTGTGTGTGTGTATGTATATAGTGTGCCTTGAAATTTGACTTTTGCTTGCAGTTGAGTCTGTGGTTGAGTCAGCAGAGGAGTCAAAATGAGTTGCAGCTGAATGCTGTGGAGGTCAGGAGTAAAGGGAGCAAATGGTTGTGCCCAGTGATAGACTGTAAGAAACAGAAGGGAAATTAGAGTAAATTCAGGAGACTGGCATTAAAACCTTGAAAACAGCAGGTTGTAGTCACTAACAGGCTTTTGTTAGGCTTCTAGTATTATTATGTAAGTCACATGAAGACTCATTTTGGACTACAGACAATGTGTCAGTGTTAATAATTGTGATGGTAACTATGCAAAGAGCTCACTATTTAGGCTTGATGCACAGCTGGTGTTATCTCGAAGGTAACTTTTTAACTTGCCACCGAGATCTCCATGATCCCGGGCTTATTGAAACCAAGCTTTTCGATGTAAAACTCAGTAGGCTCTGCAACAGGAAGGAGTATGATAAATGGAGTGATTTCAGAAATTTACTTTTTTTGTTCTTTTTGTTTTCATGAGTGGTGATATTTCAACCTTATGTGGATAACCTGACTAAAGCCTAGGCAATACTTAACAGACCATCTAAGCTTTGACTTATTTGGAACACTACCAGAGCAGTGTGTTTTTGGACTACTCACTCTGGTGTGAAATTTCACCCTTTGGGTCTATATTATGCCTCATTGCAGAACCTGGTAAAAGCTGAGTCTGAATATGACTACACTCTCCAAATATGCCTCCCTCAAGCTGACCTCTTTGCATTTCTTACCTGGCTACATTTAAAGCTGCTGGCACTTTTATGTACAATTTTGTGCCATCTACCTGACAGAAAAGGCCAAATCTAGCTGTGTTCTGCATAAAACAAGCACAGCTACTGTGATTTACTTCCTCAGGTGGTCATACAACAGCCCATGACATTATTTTAGGTTTTCTTATTGTTGGGATTTTCCAATTAGCATCCTAGAATTAAAAGTTTTGTATTGGAACACATGTTTAAGCACTGAGGATCATGTGTCTGCTGTTTAATGCCTTCACAGGGGAAGCTCTCTTGCACAATTTTGTGTTTTATAATTGACATCACTGTCAATGCCAGAGCCTGTAAAAGAGTAAATAATTTGGGTGTCGGTCTGGCCTTCCACTACACACATTCAACATTTCTTTTGGAATCTTATTTATATTTAAGGTTCAGCCCATGAAGATCAGAGTGATCAGAGGAAACAATGACATTGCAAACCATTGGATCCACCTTCACTACAACCTCCTGCTTTAGCAAAAAGACCCCCATGGAGGGGTAGAACCGAAAGAATTATTTGCTCTCTAAATCCCAACCCTGCAACCACCTGACCAAAGCAAGTTCATCTCACCCACTGGAGGCTACAAAACATCTCCCAGTATCTTGTAGCAACTGTAAGGTCTGCGGTGAAAGATGAACCATAACGCACACCAGCTGAGAGTCTGCCTGTTTACTTTTGCCTGCCTCTCTTTTCTAGGTCTTTTAAGATCTATCTAACATTTTGTTCCTACTGAATCTGAATATGATTAGCTTTAGCCACGTAGTGGCATGTTACCAAAGGGCATTAGATGCAATTCATTGCTGTGAGGCATCTGGTCCTGCCTGTTCACCATTTGCCAATGACATCTCAGCTCAGTCTGGAAATCTGAGTCATGTTCTAATTTTCACAGAATCACAGAATTTGCTGAGTTGGAAGTGACTCACAAGGATCATCAAGTCCAACCCTTAAGCTTGCACAGGACCATCACCAAAAGTTACATGATGTGCGTGAGGGTATGATCCGAATGCTTCTTGAACTCTGTCAGGCTTGGTGTTGTGACCATTCTCCTGGTGAGCCTGTTCCAGTGTCCAAACACCCTCCGGGTGAAGAACCTTTATCTAATATCCAACCTAAACATTCCCTGACACAACTTCAGGCCATTCTCTGTCCTGAAGTCACCACTGAGAAGAGGTCAGTGCCTGTCCCTCCTTTTCCCCTCATGAAGAAGTTGTAGCCTGTGATGAGTAACCCCTCAGTCTCTTCTTCTCCAGGCTGAACAGACCAAGTGACCTCAGTGATCTCCTCATTTCACAGTGATTTTTCTTCTTAGAAATCCTTTCAAAACTGCAAAATCAAAATTTAATCCAATCAGCAAGCCCCTGGCATAAAAAACAAATTGTGCTTGCATTGGTAAAAATTAGAATAATACAGCCAAAAAGATACAGTGACCAAAGCACCTTCCACTATAAGGCTTTAGGAAAAGACGAGGAATTTTCAACTGAAAGATGCTTTTACTTTGCTTTAAACCAAGAATAGTTACTCTAGGCTCTAAGATCCTCTGCATGTTTTTAGATGCAGCTGGACAGAGTGGGATGTCTCCGAACATGTGAAGCAGAAGAGCTGATGGTGAGAGAGGAACTGCAGGGAGGGTTCCATCCAAAAGGAAGGCAAGCAGCAACCTTAAGCTACACCTTCAGTGCACACCTTACCCTGAGCAAGCCTTGCAGTTACCAAGTTTCCAGTCCAGTGCCATGTGGACTGGCAAGGAGGGTGAGTGAAGGGAAGGCAGCTGTAAGTCCTGGACAGCCCTCCAGAAGATCTCTGGCAGAAGCAGCAGCTGGTGGACAGTGTTGACTCATTGCACCCTGGTGCCACAGCTCTCCTCAGCTAGCACCATCCGGATTCTGAGCAGCGCCGGTCTCCTTTGGTAGCTCTGGCTGCAAGAAGGTTGCAGCCACTCACTCCAACTTCCTCCCCAGACAGACAGTCTGTCTGGAAGGCTACATGCCAGGGTTCATGCTGTCTCAGGGGTTCAGCCCCTAGTTAGGAGGATTTAGTTACTAACACGTTTGTAATACTGATGCTGTTAGTACTTACTGTTTTTTACAGAAGCTATATTTGTTTGCTCCTGCATTAATGAGTAGAAACAGAAAGACTTTTGTGGGTTTTTTTGGGGTTTTTTTGTGTTTTGTTTTTTGTTTTTTGTAGTGAGAAGTGGACACCAGTGCTTAAAACCTTTTCCCTCACATCCTCACCCACTGTGCTGCTTTACCCACAGAGGCTGACAGAAACAGAGAACTTGGACCAACATGCATTTCTCCTCATTTTGCAAACTGACCAAGTTCCTCTTTCAAATGTGAAGTACTATGTGTGTACACACTGTCAGACCAAACTGTTAGCTAATCCTCTGCTCTGGAATCTGTCTGACAAAGGGGTAGAGCAGAGAGGCATTTTTCTTTTTTTAAGCTGTTTAAGTAAACAAAATTCAATCTCTTCTTGGCCAGTCTTAAAGATCAAGTCATAAAAGCCTGGAATAGTTCTGTTGTATACATTTCCCTTGGAAAGTATCTGCTTCAGTTTTTCTCTTTGTTAATCAGGTCTGGGACCTCCATTACAGAATAGTTTATTCCCAGCTTTAGTTAATATTTTTCAAGGGTGGTGTATTTGTATACATTTCCTGCTCTCTCAGCTCTCAAAGATTATCTAAGGACAGGACAGCTAATGTCTACCTGAAACCAGTCAATTTTTTTTTCCTGATGTCAGAGTAGGGACTGTAAAAATATCTGTAGAAAACAACTTAAATTAGCTGTGGCCCTTTCCCTGTTGTAAAACTCTCTGGTTTTGCAGGTTGTTTTCCTTGAGTCATTGATTGTTTAAAGCTGGGTTCATTATTTAGTGCAAGAAAACTTGTTTAAATTCTGATGTCTTTGGGAAGTTTGTTCACCTTATGCATTCATCTTGTGCTACCATTTCTATGATGACTGCTACCTGCATGCACACCTGCACTAATTCTACTGTACTCCTTCTGATCCTTACCAAGCGAGCATAAGGTGAGGAAAATGTTTGTGAGAAAATATTAATGTTTTTATTAGGACTTGAATTTTAGAGCAGGGTCATAGCAGCTGGTGCAGCCAAAAGCTAACCTTGTGTAAATCAGGAGTATTACCATTGCATTCATTGCCACTTTGGGTCAGATCCTGCCTTTCCTAGCAGCAGGAACTTTGGTTCACCTTCTTTTTCTTTCACTATTGCCACACAAAGCAAGGACTTAGGACATACTCGTGTACAGTTCCATCTACAAGTGTTTTAAGAATGCTGCCACCTTAACTACTCATTTGCTTACTTTCCTACAGCTGTATTTGTTTTCAGACCGCTCAGTTTGTTATTCTAGTCTCAGAATAACCTCTGCATAGCTTTGTCTGTGCTGTCTTGGGGGAGGACCTGAGGATGGGAGGATGATCATTTTCAGGGTCAGTGCAGCCTTAGGCATCCTTACACCAGTTGTGATCTACACCTCTAATTAGGGCTTTGGACAGGGAGCCTGGCCTGTATTGAGTACATTTGTTTGCAAAACCCACCTGACCTAAGGCATTTCCATGCAAGCAGGTGCACATTACTTTCCTGCAGTCAAGCCTGAACTAATCCTTGAACTGTCAGTGCAGGAAAATGAAATGGAGAAGGCAGAGCTCCTCCTGTTGGGCACAGCCCCGTGCAGTGCTGCTTCCAGGGTGGCAAGAGGGTGTTGCACTGTGTGACCCTCTCAATTCATGTCCTATCAGCTAAGTGCTCTGCACAACCAAAAGGCAAAATTTTCCCCTCCTGAAAGGATATTTCTTATAGGATATCAAAGAAGGTAATGGAACCCAGACACAGTGACTGAGTTCATCCTTTTAGTGAGAAAGCACCAACTCTTTTAGCCCACTGAGTATTATGCCAGCCCACTTGAAAGGGACCAGAAGAGTACTTCTGGACAGGGTGTTAAATCCTGGCTCAGTCAAGTATTTCACAATTATTTTTATTTTTTTCCCCCTTAGGTTTTTTTAATCAGATAGAGCTTACAAATCTATTAAATCAGATATTTCTCCTACCAGTGGTATTAAATTGCATGCAAAGCACTGTGGGCAGGTAGCCAGAACAGTAACAAAGCCACCTTGAAAGTATTTATCTCTGGCAATACTTTATACTTCTGATTGCTGTCTGTCTGAATCTTTCAGTGCATTCTGAACTGTCCATGAACTAAACCTCACAAGTAAGGTTATCTCACTTTTCCAGTTGGAGAAACCAAAAACCAAAGGGGTTGCAGATAGAATTAGGAGACCTCTTTGTGTTTTGAGTACTACCCAAACCCTGGGACCCACTGGCAACAAGAGGGCTATTCACAGAGCGTGATACTGCCTGATGGGAATCTGACCGTGTGATTCACCTGTCAGCATGAGGTTAGTCGAGAAAGAGATGCCATGTCTCCTGATTCTTGGCTGTGCACCTCGGTGTTGCTGACTCCTTTTCTTTAGAAGCAGCATTACTGAAGAGTCAGGCAGTACTGAAGGCGATACAAACAAGCACACAGAATAAAATCTATGGTGTCATGTTGTATCATACATACAGAATTTTACGAAATATCAAGGCCTGATCCAAAACTGTTAAAACTGCCTGCAGTTCCATATGGCTTTAGCTTTCTTTTGCTCACACCAGTGGAATCCCCTTGCTGCAGGGATGAACTGATTTTTTTTTTCTCTTTATGTCCACCTCAAGTCCTTTTGCTTGGCATTGCAGAAGTAGATACTTTTGGAAAGCATAGTTCTGTGACATATTTATATGATCAGCTTGAACTATGAGGAGGAAAATATAAAAAAGGGGATAACAGGAATTCAAAGACTTGTTAAAATAGTTTGAAAAATCCAGGAGTTCAAATGGGATTCTCACAATGGCCTGAACTGGTGTATGCTTGTTGTGGTGCAAAAAATTTCAAATTAACCAACAAATTAAAATCAAGAGTCAGATTTTGAATTTCATGGAATTGTCCATAAAATAGTAGGGCTGAAGAAACCAGCAGACATAAACAAATGATGACAACACAGGTATACGTTTTTTAAAAAGGAGAAGGAGATGTCCTCAAAGGTATTATCTGAAGTAAACTCTATTGATAAAATGGATAATTAGGTTACATAAATCAGTGCTGCAAACACATTGGGTTAATCACAAAATGGGTAAGACCAGACAAAACTGGCCCATACTATAGAAGAACAATAACATGTACTAGTGGCCCTTACTAGCAGAACGGAACTGTTTCTTCCCTAAGGCAACTGAATCTCTAGAAACACCTGTAACAGTTCTACTAAACATAATTATAGTTGTCAGATGAAAAGAAGATACGATAAGATCAGGTAATTCCACCATTCAGAACTGAAGTCCACTGAAATCAATCAGGTATTTCCAGGTTGCTTTAACAGATGCTGGGTCAGCAGGGGAAGGGCCCCGCTTAGGAGCCAAACTATTTGTGGTTTTGCAGGCTTGTGGTGTTGCAAAGCACATTGTGTAGCACAGCTGTACAAGGGAAAACCAGGGGGAAACTAGAATTTCTGAGGAAATGTCCTGCTTTGTAATGCTGATGTGTCACCTCCTGTCTGCTCAAGAATGCATTGATGGAGAGGGAAATGAGAGGTGGAGCTCAGTGTAAGGGTGTGACGGACCATAGATACACATGTGCAGATATTGCTTTAACTGTGAAGGCTGAAGTTACAGATATTTCAACAAAACTCAGATATTTTGAGGCTGTTTTCTTGAATTCTGAATCAGAGAAGAAATGCAAATGTATTGCAAATCAGGTATCTCCAGTGCTTCAGGTTGTACGTAGAAGCTATGTATAAATGCCTGTATACTGTCTGGACTGTGACATGCATATGTGAGGGTTAAATAAAAATTAAGAAAGGAACAAATTTCTCTAGCAAACTTCCAGCAACTCTAAAACAACCCAAAAATAGGATACTTCAAAACTAATAGCCTGACAATGTCCTTGCTAGCTAATGACCTAAGCATATGAGAAACCTGATGTGGCTATCATGCATCAAGTTGTTGACATGGATTGTGAGGGTCTGGTATGTTATTCAAAAAATAATTGGGGGAGGGAGGACTAGGCTGAAAGAAATATGCCTTGCAGGAAGCAAATTTTTTGCATTTTAGCCAAACAATCTTTTTGAACATGACACTGAAGACAACAAGGAACAAAGGTTTTTCCCCACTTTATACTTTAACTCCTGAGGGAACAGTGAAACTAGTTTAATCCATGTTTTGAAAGATGGTTGTCCCTGCTAGACTATTCCAAATGTTTCCTAATGACAGTTTTAACAGGTAATTGCCTGCTTTCAATCAACTTAAAAGGGGAAACACAAATGATAATTTAGACTTCACATGAACCCTAACAATGTTCGTATGCGTGAGAAAAGATTCCTTTAAAGGAGTTCACAAAGAAGAAAAAAATCCTTTTATAAGTAACAGCATAACTGATATTAGCAGCAGTCCTTACTTAAAACTGCTGCACATATATGAATGTGCACGTGTGTGTGTGTGCATGCATGCATTTGTGTGTCAAAGAGAGTAGGAGAAAGCTTTAATTTTATGAATTATGGGTCCAATATTTCAGGCCTTTTAATACATGCAAACTGTTGGCTGAAAATCAATGTTTTTTACAGACAGATATAATCTAAGCACACTAAACAGACCCCCCCCCCCCCCCCCCCAACTCCAAAAGGTTAATTAAAAAAAAAAGAAAAAAAGAAAAAAAGAAAAAAAGAAAAAAAATTCTAACTGCGGCTTTTAAGTATCCACAGGTATTTTGTTGAAATAACATTGCCAGTAAAGCCCTGGCAGCGTTCCGGAGGTAGTACCCGTGGTGCACAAGTCCTGCTGGCAGGAGATCTTCGGTACCACCGCGCTCCATCTACCGGTGCGTGGGAAAAGTCTCCCGTGCACCTCTGCCTCCCTCTGCCGCCCTGGAAGCCGGCTCCAAATGATTTTTGGTGGCTTAGATCAACCTGTGAGACTGCTTTCATGCTGGGCACAGTTGGGATGTTCAGCCCGTAGTATCACCTTACTTCCTTCCTTCCTCTCCTACATCGCTGTAAAGGCATCTCCATCCATCATCGAGGTCAGGAGCTGAGATCGCATTTCAGCCTTTTAAGAGCTGAGATTACGAGGCAAAGGATCTCTGAATGACCCACTTCTCAAACCACAACTAGCTGTGACTGCCAGTTCTTCTGTTCGAGCAGTAACTTCTCTGTGGGACTTTGGTGGTCTGGAAGAGGGGCAAGTACGCAGAAATCTCTTGCTAAGGTCTGAGGTATTCATTTACTGTCTACATTTCTAATGTCTTGTCAGTGGCTTGAATCAAAGGCCATAAAACCCGCTTTGAAAAAGGGGGGGAAAAAAACGTCTGCATATGTGAGCAGTGCTGGGGTTATCCATTCAGTTAAAACAGACCTTTAATTGCACTGCCAGTCAATCGACATGGCCAGTTCTGGTTAGAAAAACTTGAGAGGGAAATCTTTTTCTTTGACGTGACCAAAATAGGTTGCTGTTTGGATTTTGATGTTTTATTATGACAAACAGCTGGATTCAGTATGCAAAAATTAGATATTTGGTTCAGAACATGACAATGGAACGTACTCAGTGTTGTCTATTTCTCTAAAAAGACGTGACTTAAGAAATAGTTCATTTTGAAAAACATTACCTTTCCAAGTGGAAAATAATTCAGCCAAGGGCTCTCCAATGAAATTTATCATTATTTCTTCAGCTTCTGAAAGCAATACCAGAAGGTAATAGCAGCTTATATAGACATATTCTAATCTTCTGCAGGGCAAAGAAACTAAACTGACCCTACTTTTCCATCTGTAAAACTAATTTCCTTTGACTGAAGTTGGCGTTTACAGCTGGCTCCTTGCAGTGCTTTGCAGCTGCTGTGAGGGAAATGGGGGTGGGGGGAGGGAGTTAGGCTGGAAGGAAAGTGAGCTCATCTGGAATAAAGCTCAGTCTGTGTGTAAGTTTCCACGTGTTCCTCGTGGGCCCTTTCACCAGCAGGTTCATACATGTAAAGGCCGCCTGGAGCCTCTAAGGTGTTAGCGATGGCTCAGGGCCAGCTGTCAGGCAGCCCACGTGAATTGTGTCCCAGCCCCTGAAATACCACACAGGAGTGAAAATGCGGGATTTGTCCGTACACAAATGCTGAAGGTTTGTTTGTGGGGTTGTTTCCCCTCTCCTTCATTTTCCCTTACAGGTCTTCTCCTAATCTCTGCTCTGCAGAGTGATATCAGAGCTGGTCATACCCCTGGTGTGCCAGCCCTCCCTCTGTGTCACCCTATCAGCAAGCTCTCCAAGACCTCTCTGGCACAGCCACATTCCCTGATCTGTCCCCACATTCTCTGCTGTGCCTGTCCTCCTCCACTTCAAGGTACCACAGGGGTATGAAGTGGTCTCACCAGACCCTTACAAAAGGGCTGCTTCTCTTTTTTTTTACCTTTAATATTGGAAGAGCTACCTCAGCTGATGAAATGATGAAATACTAGGATCATATTCTTTTTTTTTTTTTCCCTTTTTTTTCTTTCTTTCTTTTTTCCCTTGCTTTAATTACCAGGGCAGTGCTGCCTCTTGTGATTTCTCCTCCCTGAGATCTTTCCAGTGCTCACCATCTTTGCTTGCCTTGCTCAAGCATCCTTAGTTTATTCTCCCTGTGGTTCACAGTTTCAGCAGAAACCTAAGCCCTAACAGGGACACCTTGACATCATTGCTATTGCTCCATACATTGCTGCCTGCAGAGCTCATAATAATCCCTGTGGAGAGCTAATAAGCTCAGGACTTCTGTGGCAACACCTCCCAGGTGAGAGGTCTTTGCTGAGGACAAAGAGTTGGCTGCAATTCCCTACTCATGTGAAGGTACTGTTTGGAGGAGTGAATTCTGGTTGTTTCTGCTGCTTCATTCAAGGCACTCTGTTCCTCCAGCATTATCTCCTCCCAGTGTTGTGCTACTGACAAATGTCACTGCCATGTATCACCTTTTGGGGTTTTTCTGTGCTTTAAAGTCAATACTTTAACAGTGTTTTCCTCAATGATCCAGTTGTTTTCACATGAGAAATGTGTATTCAGATTTGTATCAGCTCACCCACCACATGATGGACTGAGGGCTAAGTTAAATAAATGAAATTAATTATGGCCCCTTTTAAGATGAGTCCCTGCCCCTTTATCACTTGTACACTCTCAGCAGAGCTTCTCCAAGTGTGTTGGTGGTGTTGGATGAGAAAATGTTCAATTAATTTAAATGTTGCGTGCCTGAGGTTTGACAAGCCTTTTTGGCCTCTTAGATGGTATTTCAGTGGAAGCTGCCCTGTGGTTTTGGTAGATCTCTCTTTGGAAGGAAGCTGGTTTGTTCTCCTAGGACTTAGAGAGGCAGCTCTGAGCTCCCACAGTCCCTGCACTGCTGCAGAATGATCAGCCCTCCCTGAGGGGAGGTTCAGTTGTTTCCCAGAGTCTCTGTCTGTAGGGAGAGAGCATCTGCACAGCCTTTAAGGACGCTCCCCAGCAAATACTGCAAGAGTCTGCTGGCTACAGCAATACTCACTCGACCTCTATGTGAATGAGTTTTCTGTAGCTCTATTATAAAACCTTGTGGAAGGTGTTTTAGCAAGTTCTGGACACAAGTAGTTCAAAGCCAGTGTTCCCAATTAATTCTTTCTTGTATGGAACAGAAAAAAATCATCAATATGCAGGTTGAAAACTCACTCTGCAACATTACATACAAATATATACATTTCCATATGTGCCTCTGGATTATCAGATGGTCTTGCTGACATCTGTCAGCAGGTTACCATAGGATTTATAACCTAAAATGGTCACCAGAAGTTAGTTTTCCTTTTATCTCTGAGTTTGATTACACCACAGTGTCCTGCAGAGTACACTTGTTTTGGGGGCATTGGTCTACAATCCAAACAAATTTAGAGTTGGGGATTTTTAAAGGACATTAAAAAAATGGGTTTTTTTTCTCAAAGTTCAGCATGCCAAAGTTAGAAAGAATAAACCAGAATGTTTCTAAACGCTTTATGTTTCACATTCAAACAGAAATTACACGTTATTTTCTTACTACTTAAAAGTATGGAATAATTCTGCCATAAAAAATGAATCACTACTATGTAAAGAAAAGAACCGTTTTCTGTAAGGCCTGATTATACAATTGTAAAGTGGTGGGGTTACAAAGAAGAGAGAGAGAGAGAGAGAGAGAGGACTTTCACTCAATCATCAAACAGGGACCTGGCCCAGCAGCTGAGTTATCTCCATCACAGTGATCCTAATCAGTCAATCCCAGAGCCCTCCAGGGAGCTGTTCCCTGGGAGTTTCTCATTGCCTGGCTTGATACTTACTTGCAGAAATGCCAAGCATTGTCAGCTGCAAACAAAGGGCTTTGGGAGCACTCTGCAGAACCACATATCCTGCAATAGTCTATCTCAAAAACCCCCAACCCGTCGGGTTATAGACAGCAAGCAGGACATTAGTTGTTTTATCTTCTGTGGCTCTTCATCTATAAATTGCATCTATGCAATATATATAAATTGTATCTATATATAATCTATAAATTATGAATTACTTTACCTCTCCAACCCCTTCCATCAAAGGATGCTGACATAAAATTATGTTTATGAAGTACTATAGCATGCAGTGTTGAAGAAAGGCCAGCAAGTACACACTAAATATGGGCTAGGGACCCATATTTAAGAATGGATGGGAGGGAAGATTGCTGGCTTTTACACCGGTAAACACCGTGCATCCTGTGCTCTGAAAGAAGCCGCGTCCAGTTTAACGACTGTGTTCCCTTATTATATAAAGCATAGGAACAGACGAAGTCATGGTTACAGGATCAAGATTGCTCACTATTTCCCACGTTTTCTAACTTTTAATGGCTTTAATCTGCAGCCACGCTGACTGTGGCGCTCCGAGGTTCAAAGGGACAGCAGGAACGCTGCGCGGCGTTGCCTGGATGTTGCCCCGGGATGACAGGGGCTTGCTCCTCCGCTGCAACCCGTGCTGTCACCTGAGCTGCGGCAGCTCCGGCCTTCCCAAGCGACATCCCCCTCTCCGTGCACCGCTTCTTTGTCCTGTCCCGCTGGGGCTGTATCCTCAAACCCCGGAGGAGCTCCCGCCCGCGCCCTCCGGAGCGCTGCGTGCCGATGCTGTGTGCGGCGGGGTGAAGGCACTTCTGTTTTCAGGGCTCACATTCCGCACCGTACTCTTCTCCGATCTTTAAACACACAGCGGCATAAACTTAAATGCCACTACCGTGCAGTGTTATTACTCCCCACCCCCCCTTCAATCTATATATAGGTCTATCTGTATGTATCTATCGGTATATGGATTTTATTCAATACGCTCCTTGCCAACGGAAGTTTCTTCGACCATCCGCGACACCTCCCGGCTTTCCCGCCCTCCTTGAGTCAAACTACGACTCCGAATTCTGGATGCTCATTTGGTGGGAGGAGCGCTCATCCCTCCGGGCTCCTCCCGCCGCGCTTGCGCGGGGCCGCCCTGCCGCTCCCCCCGATCCCAGTCTTCAACTCCGGCTCCCTCCTCTCCTTCCCCCTCCCCTCCGGCCACCGCTGGCGCCGGGATCCTCCCCGCTCCCACTGTCGCACGGAGCCGCCCGCCCCGCCCCGTCCCGTCTCCAGGTGATGCTGGTGACCGGGGCGACGATGCTGCCGGAGAGGCGGTGGCTGCCGCTGCTGATGGAGGAGGAGGAGGAGGAGGAGGAGGCGGCGATGATGATGATGATGATGGGCTCCGCCGCCCGGCCCTGCCCCTGAGCGGCCAGCTCCCCGCATCCCCGCATCCCCCGAGACCTCTCGGCTCCCTCCGGCCGCCGCCTCCATCCCTCCCTCCTCGATGTCTTCCCCGCGGAGCGGAGACCCCTTCGCCGCCTCCCCGCCCTCTCGCTCCTCGCCGCCGCATCCCTCTCGCCCTGCGGTCCGGCGCCGGCACCATGAAGGTGGAAACCGGGGACAACTCCATGATCAACCTGTCGGTGCAGCAGGTGCTGAGCCTGTGGGCTCACGGCACCGTCCTCCGCAACCTCACCGGTACCGGGGCGGTGCGGGGCTAAAGGGTGCGCTCCGCGGGGCGGGCGGGCGGGCGAGCGGCGCCCCCGGCGTGGTGGCCACCCCGGGGCTGCTGCACAATGGAGGGCGCGGGGGTGGCGGTGGTCGCCCTGCGTGTAGGGAGGGCTGGTGTTTGTGTTCCCGAGTGTCTTGTGAGCAGGGACACAGCGCGTGTGTGTGTGTGCGTGCGTGTCTGCTTGGGCGTGAGCTCGGTGCGCGTCCAGGGCAGCGGGAGGGATCTGCATCTCTGAAGTGCTGGGAACGCCGGTGTGGGTGTCCGCTATGTGGTTTGCCTGCGTGTGTAAAGGAGACGAGCAGGTGGATGTGTTCGCTCACTTCTGTATGTCCGGATGTAATAAAGGAAGGCTAAATGGTATAGGGTGTGTGTACGAGAGTGAATTGATGGGTACCTGTGCGTGAGTGAAGGCTTGTGGAAAGTGTGCGAGTCTATAAATATGTATGAAAACCTGGAGTTTGTTTGTGGGGGTGGTTGGTTGGTTGGTGGTTTTTTGTTTGTTTTCCTTGTGGATATATGCTCACTGGCATTTGACAGAGAGCTATAAAAAACAATCAAAAAAACCGCATAAAAATGAATGTGAAGAATCAGAGACTACCGCCCCACCACCACCCCCCGAATATACCCGTGGACAATGAGAGCTATGGGAGTGATATTTTCTGACAAATAGCCATAATCTTAAGCATCAAGGATTCTTAAAGACTAAGCTGTTACCAAAAAATTCTGTGAACGACCATAGAGTCAGGTCCTCCTCTGGTAGGAGAGGGGAGCTTTAGCTGGCTTTGTCAAGAACTGGCTCTTTTTCTGCTCAATCTCATGCTGAAAAATGGGTGTGCGCTGATGTGAGAGCCAAGGCATACAGTGGAGAGTAGTATCTTCTGATTTCTTATTCTGTCTAGGTGTAAAGAAGAGCATAAGCTTCCAGCTCTGAATAAGCAGGGATTTGGTATCAATAGCAGAGATGTAACTGACTACATTCTTTCTGCTTGATATAGGAGTATGTTAAGTGGTGACAGATTAGTGGAAAATGTTGAGTGAACGGTATATGTTTTAAATATTTATGAAAATATTCTAATATTTATGAAAGAATGTTATGTCATCTTTTTTTGCACTCCATAGTAATGATTGATAGATTTCCTTTTCTAAAAAGATTATTAAAGGTGGAAGAAGTATGTTGAAAGTAGAAGTGTAGCTGAAGTTGAAGCTGTAGTGAACAGAAAGTGATCATCTTAGGGTTTATTATCTTTCTAGTTCTTTTAACTTTCAAGATATATTTTTTATTTATTGGCTGTCTCAACTTTTTAATGTGTGTCTGATGATTAAAGTTTCCAGGTATTAGTGTGGCAGCACACTATTGCAGCTCACTTTCTGAGTAGTTTTGCTTGCATATCTGCTCTAAAAATACATCTTGTACTCTTAAAAGGAAAAATTTCACAATGGATTTAACTTTTCTTTGTGCCAGACATCCTTGATGAAATTTTTCCTATTAGCCCATTATGCAACACATGGGCGTTTCTATGAAATTCAGTGCTGAGAGTTAAATAAGCAAAAAGGCTTGTTTCTCAGTGCTTTTGCAATATAATGAGGGGTTGCATAAGATATTTTTAATGTGGTTTTTCTGTTTAAAGAATATGAAAAATAGTTTTTTATCTATCATAGTGTTGTTGGAGATTATGTCACTGTCAGCTGAAATTGCACCACAAATTCTGAATTGGTGCTTAAATGCAGATTTTTCATGTAGCCATAACCTGTTGAGCTGAATGTTCTTATGAACTGTCAACAGCCCATGACTTTCACTGGACTTAAAATCTTCTACATAACATAAAATATATATTGATATAATAATTTGTATTAACATTGTGTGAATGAGTTTATCTGGTTTGACTGCTTAATCCATTCCCTTTTGCGTCTCTGTAAAGTACAAGTAGAATCTTCTCCAGAGTACTGAGAAAAGAAATTATTATACATGTTCCAGGAGTATTCAAGACTGGCTTGTGTTTACTTTTGGACTTAAAGTTGTGGTCTGGACGGGGCTTTTTAAAGTTGCACAAGTTAAAATTTATCTTCTTTAGATAAAGCACGTTGTTCGTGTTTGCGCAAACAAGTTGCAAAATTTTATCAGCATCCTTCTTAAAATCATACTAATTTATGGAACTTCCAACAGGGACCTGATATGAAGTCCAGCCTAAACCAGGAATGCTTCAAACCCTAACAGTTTAATTTTGGTGGGTTCTTTTCCCCCTTAATGAGAAGCTGAAGAATTTTTTTTATACAGCGTACTTGATTCAGGTTGAACATTAAAAAAAAAGAGAAGTCCTGTCTTTCATAAAAGGCATGAAATACCCAGGAGACCACAGGCAATTTCATTCCTGCCACATACACATCACACCCTGTGGCAGCTCAAGCTGCAAGCATTGTTCCTTGCAGCTGAATCTAGGCCCTTCATCACAAGGTACTTGCTTCCAGCCTTCCTGAGGTGGAGGTGAGGCTCTAGTAACCATGGGAGAGGTGGCTTTTACCTCGGTCTGTGTTACCTCCTCCAGTAAATCCCAAGAACATGTCCTTTATATGAACTGGTTGTGTTTTACAGTCAGTGGTAGATCAGGGTTTACTGCATCAAGTCAGATAGTAGTTGAATTTGAGCAGAAAAAAAGATCCCACTTTGAGTATCCAGTAAAATGAATTTTTTAAAGGCTACTTCCATCACATATTTCTGCTAATAGAAGCTCCTGAGCTCCATCCTGTGCTCATTTGTCCCCAGTTCTCTGCATTGTCTTTGTCCCATATCCTGTTACTTGAGAGGACTAGTCTGTAATTTAAGATTTAAATGCTTTTCAGCAAAGTGCTTCTCTTGCACTTAAAGCTGCAAAAGCATTAGCATCTCCAAACAACAACTGACTGTATAGTTCTGTTAACTTTGAAAGGACCAGTTAATACAGTAATTTCGGAAAGAACCTGGTGCTGAAGAAAAAAATGTAGCATGTAAAGAGCTGAGTTATGGTTACTGGTATAACATACTATCACTTTCATCTGAGTGCTTTTAATTTGTAAGTCTACAGGAATATAACGTTATTGGCTTTTTTAATTCAAAATTTAATGTGTGCTACCTTGTTGACTTAAATTTGTATTTTTTTTTTTATTCATAGCACAGATACTTATTGCTTTACTTAACCCTTTAACTAATAGAGTGGTAGACTGGGTAGGTGGCTTACAATTGAGAGATACTTTGTTTTGGAATAATCTCTTTTGATTTATGAAGTGTTATAGGCAATCATTATTCATCTGGCAAAACAAGCTGACAACCAGAGGGAAAGTGCTGAAGATGAAGGACTAAGGAGGTACTCTGTGTTTACTGAAGCTGAGTGGCAGTAGGACAGCATGTTCATATATATAGATAATATTTGACAATATTTATCTACTTTGAGTTGGCTTTGCATTTTTATTTGCATAAGAGGAAGCTTTTGAAGGAGTGCAACTTCAAGTGTTGATAAATTGAAAGTGATATGAATGTTAGCCTAAACAGTAACATGCTTTAAAAACTTTTTCTAATGTTTAAGGTGGTATATGCCTACACTGCTATATGTATACTGTGTATCTATAGAAAATAAGCATAATGTATGTATGATATGTACCTGATATGTAGAAATATCTAAATTAACAAAGAAATACTCTAAAACTGGCATGATTGTGCATTAATTACAAGTTATTTGAGCCTTGCAGCTTTCCTGGTAGAAAAAAAATCCCCACCTAAGGCAAACCAGTGGAAAGGAACGCAAACACTCTCTTAAATCCTGTTTTCAGTTTAAGTGCTAAGAATTTTAAGCAAACCTGAAAAAAGGATCTCGGTGTTCTCGTTAGAAAAGCTGTGATATCTATGGATAGATTGAATGTCACTGTGCTTGTGAGCTGGTAAGTACGTGGCCTTCCCTGCTTACCTGTATTTCTTTAGGGACTGTGGAGTTTTGATACACATATGTTTTGGGCACTTAATTTGGATACACTGAAAGCAAGCTCTGAAACTTTTTTAGGGTCAAGAAAAGGAAGTTGCAAGGTGTTTTAAAAATTTTATACTATTCATGTTTCTTTAGGGAAGCTCTATGAGGGCACAACTAAATAAACTGAGGCTTGGTGAGCGTTTGAGGCTCTCTGCCAGATACAGCTAAATCATTGCCACCATAGCAGCAAAGTACTCTGTATGTGCAGCTCATATTGTCAAAAGAGCATCCAATTAGTAGCTTCACAAAGACTGAAATTTGTCTGTACTTTTTAATCAAGGTAACAAAGATGATTACGTACATACGTTTATGCCCCTTAAAGTATCAGTCATTATATAGGACATAAATAGTTGCACCAGAATGTTCTTAAGACACTTCAGCCTCACTTCCTCTTCCTTATACATATTGCAAGTCAATTCAACAATTAAACTACTCAGTTATTTTTGAACAAGTGAACTCTTGACCATTTGTGTACAGAGGTCCACATTCCCCTTCTCTGTTGTATAGCGGCATCTCTCAGTGTTACCCCCAACCCATTCTTTTTGTCTTTCAGTGTTACTCTAACACACTTCTTTTGGGAGTCATCTCTCATCTTGATTCAGGGGTTACATGGTACTGCATTTTATAGAACATGAAATGTATAATTCTCTGCCCTCAACATGTCAGGATAAGAATGTCTACATAGCCCTCTAGATTTATGGAGCTTGAAGTCTCCTCTAGTTTGCTTAAAACATTGGCTCTTCCCTTAACTTATTCATCCATGTTAAACAGCTTCCTCAGCTGGCTTCATCACTAGCCCAATTATTCAGCAAAAGTAAAAAAGTGAGTGTGCTGAAGTAGCAGGCAAATGGAGTAAATAAAGGAGGATGAGAAAGGATAACTCTTCCTGCCTTTCTAGGGAAGGTGCTCAAAAGCAATTTGTCCTGTTTCAGCTCCTAACACCTAGGTGATGTTTTAATTGTGGAGGTCATAGTTTAACAAAGCTCCAGCAGCATGTTTGTTGAACAAGGAATATTTCTGGATGTTCTCTAATTTCCTTTTCAGTGCATTCAATATGTGTGTTGCTTTTAAGGAGTAGGACAAGAAAGTGTGTACCAAAGGACTCAAGTTTATATTTCTTTAGCCAACAGGACATTTGGTGCTGGTTCTATTCTCATGCCTCCTGCCCTAAATATAAAGTGAGGGGTGATGCTAATTTTCCTTGAGCCTTATTTGGAATGTAAATAAGACCAAAGATAGTTGCTCACTATGGAGCTATTTTGTTGTGTAAGGGTTTGTAAATATTTTTGGTTTCTTAGTTACAGGATAGTAGTTAGCCTTCCCATAAGCTTTCATTTTCTTCTAAAAATACAGTGATCCTACTCAGAAAGGAAATTAATTAGTTTTTCTACCTGGTAAGGCTTGACAATGACCACAAACACCAATTTCCTAAAAGTGCCCAACAAACCCTGTGGAAATTACAGGGTATGGCTGTTTGCAATAGAGAATCAGATTCCAATAGACTTTCTTGGTCCAGTTTGGTTTGGTCCTAAGGTTTATTTCACTCCTGTCAAACTGTAGGTCTGGCAGGGCTACTGGGTTCTATATTGGTAAGATCCTTTGGCTAATCTTGCTTTCCATTAGAATCAAACAATGGGAACACCCAAGCTATGCTAGCAGTGGACACATGGCCAGTTAGGGCTGCAGGAGAGGTTCCCCTCCCAAACTATCCACCACCACAGCAGATGAGATCAGCAGTCAGTCTTTCTTAATGCTAGTGAGGGAGTTTGTCAGCTATCTGTGGAATGGCTACTTGACATTCTTGTCTCTGTTGTGTCACAGTAGCTTCTGAGAATAATGAGACATTTGTGACAGCACCATGGTCATTATCCTTTTGCAAAGATTTTTGAGACCCAGCTTGGGGCCAGGGGTGAAGGGGTGGAGGATCTGAGGAAAGCTGCTTCCAGCCGCCCTCAGTATATGTGTGCATGTATCCATTCAGTCAGAAACAAAAGTTACACCCTGAACTACAGCCGAAGTATTAATTGAATGTGGATTCACCACCCACTTTCTTTGCTGCTCTTTTAAAAGAGCCTTTCGGTTACCACGATTTGGAGGAGTTGTAGGTCCTTGGGCATAGTTTTGCCTTTCATGCCTGTGTGAAATGAGAAGGGCTCTCAAAGTACTGCTAAATGAAAAGCTTAAACTCTGTATTTGTTCTATGGATATACATACACTGTTGGCATTGGCCTCAGGACTGTGGTTATTGTGTAGCAACAATCGTTTCTCAGCATCTTTTCGCACTGTGTTTTGTGCCGCCCAGTATTTTTAAGTTAGCTAATTGGTTCGTATTTTTACTTGAATAGCTGATGTGAGTCAAGCTGCATTATTACAGACTCACCTCATAAACAATAAGTATCCTGCTGTTGGAAGGAAGCTGGTCTTTGTTCTTTTTTTTTTGAGGGGGAATTGCAGCAAAAACTCTGAATTAATGACAGTGTCACAGAATTATGTCCATCAGGAGTATGTACCCCAATTTGCTGAATTCTACCTACTGTAGTCGACTTAAAGGGATTTTTTTCTCACACTTACCCCCCCTTTTGATTTATAGTGAACATTTTTAGAAAATGAGAAAGGCTCTTTAATTATTGTGTAGCTTCATTGATGGTTCCAGCTCTTTTCTTTGAAGGTGACCATCATGTCTGCCATTCCTCAAAGAAGTGTTTGTACTCCACACATTCTCATGAGCTCTTGTCCTTGTTTAGTAATTTAATTAATAGTGCCTACCTCTATCTGAAGTTCTGTGCTAAGCAACTGGAAGCAAGGATCTAGATGTGTTAAAATTTCTTAAAATTGTAGTGTTTTTATTTGTGCCTTTGAAGCTAATTTGTTGGAAGATTGTTTTACAGCCCCATGGCAGATAAACTGAAGTATTTAATCTCAGTTTTCCCATTTGATGTTACCTGATGCTGTCTCTTACTGGTGGGGAGGGCAGGGAGAGAGGGCACAACACCAAAAAAACCCCAGACCCACCCCAAAATAAAAACTCACCACCAAAACAAACTCAAGCCCCTGGAACAATTCTTGACTTTTTCCTCATTCAGTTTTTGCATCAGAGAATATTTCATTCTGCAGCAGTACTTACAATACCTACTAAGAAATTGCAATTACTACTGTTTAAATTATAGTTTCTTGTGAAAATACATCTAAATTAAGATTTTTCCCAGAATACTTTTTTATAATTTGTACCGTAATAGTTGTTTCTTCGTGATAGACTGCTGACAGTAGAAAAGCATCTTGAGCATATGCTGATGATGTCACATGTTACTGCTTTTAAGATGGAAATCAGTATTGCTTTTCTCTTACTGTTGATTGTATGCAATGCTTTAAGGTTCTTGTCTAAAAAAAATATTAACCCTTTCTTTGACTGCTTTCTTTCAGAGATGTGGTACTGGGTTTTCCTCTGGGCTCTCTTCTCCTCTCTCTTTGTCCATGGCGCAGTGGGAGTATTAATGTTTGTGATGCTGCAGAGGCATAGGCAGGGGAGGCTGATCTCTGTCATTGTGGTCAGCATTGGATTTCTGGGTTCTGTAACTGGAGCAATGATAACCAGTAAGTCTGCCTTTTGTTTTGTTTGGGGTTTTTTTGTTGGGTTCTTTTGTCTTTCTTATTTGACATTTAACTTTGTTACAGAGTTTCTTAGGGTGTTAGACTGATGCCTACCACTCAAGATACATGTATTTCTTGACACTGTATCCCCGGATAAGATGCAAGCATTTTTCTCTTAAAGCTGCCTGCTGAAAGATTCACAGAGCTGTAGTTAAACCCTGTGTTCGTTATTAGAATATTGAAGAAAGTAGGAGTATTTTATGTAATAAAGTACAGAAGTGTTACTCCTGACCGAATATGACACATGACTGATGTTGCCAAGAATGTTTTCAGGAAATACTGTTTTCACCCAGAGTTATTGGTACCAGATACTGCTTTTCCATCTTTCCTAAGAAATTCTGTTATCTGTGTCAGTACTGAAATATATGCCACAAACCCCTTAGGACACTTTATTCAGTCTTTGGCTTTATCTAGCTGTGTTTATCTAATTTATAAATAGACTACAGTAGCTTTCCCAAGTAAGTAGGAGCATGGGGAGTTTTCTGTTCCAGGGGAAATAGTAAATATTATTTTTTGATCTGCATTACCCAGATCATCAGAATAGTGCTATTCACTTCAGCTTTGGACATATTCAAGGATGATTTGTGACAGATTATTGCTACTGAAAGTCTGTCTTTCCTGTTTTTTTTCCAAAGTTAAATAAAAATGCAAATTTCATGAGAAGTTTCATTAAGACTTTCCTCAAAAGGTTGTTTTAACTGCTATATATTTCTCAGCCTAGAATTTTCATCATTTAACGTAGTATAGTTCAGCATAACTCTAAATTTTGGGAGGTTTTTTTGCTAAAGTGAGGTGGAACCAGTTGAGTGTCTCACATTGTATGTTATGCTGATTTATGATTGGAGTGGCAGTGGCCTGGCACAAGGTCAGCCATGCATGGGCATGTCTGAAGGACTGAAATTAGGAAATATGATGTTGGAATATCCAAGCAGAGACTTTCATGGCTTTCGGTGCTGGGTAAGGTTCAGGATCAGTGTTTCTCAAATGAAAGCACTTTGTGTCTTTTATCTCTGCATAAAAATGGAGCAAGCACAGTTGAATTTTTGGCATCCATTTTTTCAGGTCAAAATATTTAGCAAGTAAGCAGTCCTGTTGACATGCAAATTCGTCTGAGAATTTCTCTAAGCTTAGACTGTAGACTTGTTATGCTGTTCCCAAAGGTTTTGCACAGAGCATTGCAACTTGGTTAGCCAAATGCTTTTAGTTTCAGGTATTTCTTGTTTCAGGCCAAAACAGAATTGTTTCATCCTGGAAGAAATTCTGTGGGGAGCCTCTGCAGGCAAATTATGGTGATCAGATATTAAAGAGGATTTTAAATAGTTATTGTGTTGCAAACTCTGAGATGCAAGTTGAGGTATTATTAGTTGTTTGGATATGGCTGGTTCAGGGCTTAAGAAATTGAAATAGCAAACTTGGCTTCAACTCCCACTTTCTACTTCCAGTCTTCTGCGTTCTTCGTGTAGGTGAATGAAGGCAGTATAGATCATTAAATAATGTAAGTTTCATTTTGCTAAGGTAGATCTTTCCAATTTTCTGGCCTTCTGGGATATCCTTACCAGCATATAGAAAAGCAGGAAACTGCTAATTTTCTAAGCCTTGAAAAATCACGGAATTTAATGGTTATTAAAAAAGGTATTAAAAAATTTGCTAAATAGCAGGGGATAAAGTGAAAAACAACTCCCAAGCAAACAAAACTCAACAATTCCAAAACCAGCAAACAAAACCACAGCAGTCAAACCTCCCCCCACCAAGCCAGCCATGAACAGATAAATATCAGGCAGCTTAAGGCAAGGGTTTTAGCTGTATGTCATCCCGAAGTGTTTGTTGTTCCTCCTCTTCCCCCAGCACAGGCCTTTTGGGTGACATATTCCCGTTTCCCTTGTTGCCAGCCTATTTTAGCATACCTTGGCGTTCTACCAGCTGTGCTGGGTTATGCATTACAGGTTGTATTGCACACTGTTATTTGAGTAATAATACGTAATTAGCAGGCTACCAATTTTTTTTTTATTGATTTATTATGGACCTTTTCCAGAATATCTCAGTGTTTTCTCAAGAAGCCCAACATTCCTGTTATTGCTTAACTAAGAGCGCCAAATTCTGGCAGGCACATTTGGCCAGTTTGAATTCACTTTTGAGACTTCAACCACAAAAAGAGTTTTAATGTCAGTAGTGGGCTCTGTCTAAAGGATCTCTTTTGGTTTTTGACAGCAGCTAGCCAAGGAACAAATGGAAAAGCTTATGCAGGGTACTGAGTGAAATGCCGTAAGGCTAGCCTTCTGGTGAGATATTCCTGACAAAATACACTTTACAGAATATGTTTGGGGTTTTTTTAAAGACAACAATAAAAAATAAATTAACCCAAAACTTACCTAAAAGTCTCACCAATACTATTTTTAAGTGCTGTTATGGCTGCAATTATCACTGAATTCTAATCTTCTTTAAAATGCTCTAAAAATGAGGTGTTACTTTTTGAAGGTGCCAGATGATTCAGATACAGCTTGTACTTTCAGCAAATCTGTTGGGACTCGATGTGTTTCTGTGTTACTACTGGGTTTTTGATAACTTCAGCAGACTAGTCCTGTTAGTGACTGTGCAAAACAGAACAAACAAAAAAAATCATATTTTTTTCTCTCTTATCTATTATTTCAGAAAACTGTGTTGGCTTTTAAGTTTTCTTTGAGCCTTAAAAAGCCTCTGTGGTCTCTGAAAGCATGGCTAGGTAGCATCTTAGACCACACATACTGAAGGTCTACAATTAAGTTTTGGATTTGATTTTCAGGAAAGAAATTATTAATTCTAAAATAAAGGACAGTAATGTTTGTTCTTTAGGGAAGGACAATTGTACGGACAATGCTAGTTCAGAAAGTATTAAATAAAAGTTTAATTCTCGGTGAAGTTCTGAGGTTTGGATTGGGTCCTTTATTTTACCTATGGACACAGCTGTATACGAGCCAATATTTCTGGTTTTGAATAAACATTTTACCATCCTTGAAAGACTCAGAAATTTGAGCAGAAAGCATTACACATCCTTATCATTTTTTTGGGGGGGGTTTTCTGATTGATACAAAGACTCATCTTCCTCAGGTATTTGCTACATGACATCGCAGGTGTACATTTGCTCTGTGACTTTTGTTCTTCAAATGCATGTGATAATTTCAGGCTGTGAAAGAGAGTTAATAGCACCTGGCTTTGTTTCTGGTTGATCCTGGCCATTTGATATTGTACTTTAAATGTGAATTTGCACACAACTGTACAAGAAAAATGGTCTGTTGATGTTTAGTGTGTCATAGCTCAAAATCTGTTTGTATGGGTTAGAAATTTCCTCTGGTACACTTCGTGGGTAACACTGCAATACTTTGGTCTTTTTCATGTTTTGCTTGTTTTGCTGAACAATTGCTAACAATTGAGTCCTTTAAGTCAAAACTGAACTGACATAATATGACCGGGTTATTCAGCCGAAATATTAAATGAAGCTGATAAATGTGCGTTTACAATTCTTTTGTAAACAGTAGCAGCTTTATTGTTGTTGTCTTTCCCCTGCTTATACAAGCAGTATTAAATCACACTTTGGATTTAGTCAATTTTTAGAGGCTTGTTTTGGTACCTTTTCAAACTGGCACAAGGCAAAAATGTAAAAAGAAATATGTGAAGATGTCTACAGGGAAAAAACAAATTCAGTTTTCTTAAATCACACTGATGATGGAAAATTTATTCTGGTTCAGATGGGAAAATCATTCCTGAAGGACGTACATAACTAGAAAAATACAAGCAAGGCTGATAATTGCGTAATGCCATGAAGTAATAAAGTGTTTGGTAATG
>JAWWEU010000081.1:63906910-63942871 GCA_035583155.1 Acropternis orthonyx | reverse complement strand
ATAGCTGATGCATAGAGACAGTAAATAATTTGTCATATTTCAGCCTTGGCTTTTTCTGTGATTTGATCATTGTTTTTTTTCTTGTGATTCTCAGGTGCTGCAGTAGCTGGAATTTACAGAGTAGCAGGGAAGAATATGGCTCCCCTAGAAGCTCTTGTCTTTGGTGTTGGACAGACAGTACTGACATTAATTATCTCATTTTCAAGAATTCTTGCAACGCTTTGAGACTTATGCAGAAAGGGGGAAAAAAAAAAACCCAAATTAACCAGTCTAAGGAAATCTTTTATAATATGAGGAGAAGCTTCCTGGAAGTGGATTCATCAGCTTGTGGACTTGAATTCTCTTGCAAGAGAAAGGAAGCGATGTGGAAAGCTCACTACAAGTGTAGAGGCTCAGTCAAATGAACAGACTGTCCTCTGGTGTCGGAACTGCTGTTCCTCTGCCCTGCACCTCGCGTGCCTCGCTCCAAGGCAAGGTGCAAATCCTGCCGTGCCAAGGGGAGATGAAGCACCTCGAGCAGCTGCCGGTCAGGTCGATGTTTGCTGATGGGGTCGTTGTTCTTAACGTGTAATAAAACCGCTGTACGTGCCAAAACTTGGAGTTTAGTTCTGAACAGGGGGCTGCGTAGGTTTTGGGATATTGGGAGGATGCTGCGAACATACGCAATTCTCCTTGAGTTCAGGTGAAATACCAATGCTTTTGTACGAGCGGAATCTCTTTGAATGCTGAATATTCGTACCCTGCATTCAAAAGAACTGTTAGGTCTGTTTCTAGATGTAGATGTAAATGAAAATGCAGCTGAATCTTGATGGGGTTTGAGAGCCGCAGCTTTAACAACGCTGATATAATTAGCACTGTGTGAAGAATGGCTCGTGGCAGTTTTCTGAAGCTTAGCACATTTCTTCGTGATTTTAGCCTGTCAGAAATCAGGAGTTTAAGGAGGCTGAATGAAGGTTACTAAGTACAATCTGTTGTGTATGCACAAACAAATCTTAAATTGATGTTTTCCATGAAATTATTTTGTCTTAGACATACAGATGGTTACCAGCCATTCTGCCAACCTCAGAAAGGATATTTGTCGCAAATAAGCTGCCTATATTTATTTAAGCACTGGGAGAACCCCCTAACCCTACACATATTCTGTAAAGAGCACACAAATATAACAGACTCTCCAACAATACCCCTGTGAGGAAAATGGAGAGGGTAAAACTGGTTGGTTTTTTTTTTCACTGAACAAAAATATTTAGTTTAATGAAATAGTTACTATACTCCAAAAATGTGGAAGTGGGGCAGCACTAATGTATTTACTACCTTGTTTCTGAACACTTTGTGTCTTTGGAAAGATTAAGATACCTGAAACTTTCAACTGCTTTGCCTTCAGTAGGTTGTGCTTTTCTAGTTCAAAAGGGACAGTAGTGTTGTGCATGTGGAATGTCTTAAATGTGAGTGTTTTGGAGTAAATAGAAGTTTTAAGTCTAATGACTATGTATGAAATACAAAATTTAAGGGCATAAAGTTCTGTGAGGACTAGGGAATCTCTTACATCTTTCCTCAGCTGAATGCTTTTCAGCAGCTGGCTCTTAGTGCTGACAGGAAGAGTAAATTGCCCAAAGGTTTTGCTGTTATGATGTCAAAAAGACTTTCAGGACTGTTGAAAACAGTGGCACCTACTGCACAGCTAAAATAATACAGTTAAAATATAACTTACAATCCAGTCACTGCCTAATGCTTCAAAAAGTAATGAATTAACCTGTCTGCCTTTATCTTACATACTTTTTTTTTTTTTAACATACTGGGAAAGCTCATGTTATTTGTTTTCTTTAAAAGTGTTTAAGTCTTGTTTGGAAAATGTACAAAGTTACGGACTCTGCAGGGGACAAGTTAAAATATAGGCTTATGAACATTTTCAGTGTTATATTTTGGACTTTGAATTGCTTTAAAAATGTGGCTGAATACATATGCTCTCGTTTTGAATGTCTTCAAAAACTTTTTTTGTGGTTTGTGTTTTTTGTCTTGTGGCTTTTACTTTCTGCTTATACTTTCTGGCACACAACCATTGCACTTTAGCAGACAATGAAATTATTACACCTGTAAAAAGCAATTGAAACTTCTTCCCATTGTCTTAAATTGTGAGAAAACCGCTTTCAGGTATTTAAGACAAATTGAATAATAAAATAATTGAAGTTATTTCTCCTAATGTGCCTTGTTACATATGTATTATGGGGAGAGGATATAAAAAAAAATTGTCACATCTTCATTCTTGTTCTATTTTGGTTATTTCTATTTAGCTTGGTTACTTGATACAATGTCACTCAAGAGACATCAAACATTCTGTTTGACAACCTGGAAATGCTTGTCTGGTTCAAAACCAACCATACCATGAAGTGCTGAGTTCAGTAGTCTGGATTGTCTCATGACTTTAACCCACACTGGAAATTCTCTCCAGGTTCCAAATTTCCTTGAACACCTCAATTCTTATTTTTTCTAGGAGGATGTTGTGCTGCCAGGGATCAGTGGCCTGCTGTCTTTCACTAAGTTAAGCTACAACAGAGTGCTACTAACTAATAAGACACGTATACTTTATTGATGAACTTCATCCTTCATTCTAAGGACAGTGCCAGTGAAACCGTTGCCATTGTAATTTTCCTTCTTTAACAAGGAGGCATCTTTGCAGGTTTTAAGTTACCTTTCTGCAAATCATTTTTATTGCATAGGTCATTGTAATCACTTTTAAAACGTTGTGTGCTTAAGTTGTGTCTGCATTGGATGGTGTTATTGCCTGGCAACAAGCCGATAATGTAATGCTTAAGTGGCTTAACAGAGATAAAGCTTTATTTGATAGAAGTCTGTTTTCAACTATTTCTTTTGAGGAATTTATGAGGACAAATAGTTTCTGAAGTATTTTTTGATCACAGCATGAACATACTACATAACAGCTCCAGCAGTGAAAGGACGTAAGTGGCCTTATGTCTGCAAGACTTCAAAGTTTCATTCCACATCCCTAGAAATAGCATTGTTAAGCATAAGGTACTTTAGTCGGTGCAGTTTGTGCCTATATGTGTATGTATATGTATGTATATGAGTGGTGGCTTTGCAGTGTGTTTCATACCTGACACTAACAATTGAAATAACTTTTCCAAGAAAAATAAAATTACTTTAGATAGCCTTCTCCTCCCCACCCCCCACCCTTAATTAGCTCACAAAGATATCCTGTGTGTGAGTGGCACTGATGGTACTCTGGTTCCCTTTGGACAATGGAGTGTTGTGCAGATTTCCAGACAGGATATTTTAGCACTATCTTCAAATAGCTCTGCCTGTCTCTGCTTTGTATCACTAGGCAGAGCAAATAATGCACCAACACAATTTAGTCTTTGGAAGAGGAGGGAGTACTGAATATAATATTTTACCTGAGAAAGCTTCTACTGCTTTGTTAGAAGCTACTGTTGTTAAAGATTTAAACATTCCACATACTTCCAATATATCAGTATGATCATGGAATCGTAGAATATCAGGTTGGGAGGGACCTCAAAGATAATCTGGTCCAATCTTTCTTATCAATAGCATGGTCTAGACAAGATAGCCCAGCACCCTGTCCAGCCAAAACTTAAAAATGATCAATCAGTGTTGGAGAATCCAACTCTTCCTTGGGGAGATTATTCCAATGGCATTAGTCCAGTGTCCAATTGGAATCTCACAGAGTAACTTTTACCTGTGACCCCTCATCTTTTCCATGTGACTCCTTGTAAAAAGGGAGTCTCTTCTTTGTAACCACCCTTTAAAAATCGGAATATGGTGGTAAGTTCTTCCCTAAACCTTTTTTTCTCAAGGCCGAACCAACCCAGTTCTCTGTCTTTTCTCATACCACAGGCTTCCCAGGCTTTTTGATTATCTTCTCTGTCCATGTAGTTCTTTTGCTTAGCAGAGACCAAAACTGAAAACAGTATTCCAGGTGTGGCCTGAAGAGCACTAAATAGAGTGGGATAATGATGATTTTATCTCTGTTGGTGATGCCCTTGTTGATTCAGTCCATCATCCCATGGCTCATATTGAGCTGCTTGTCCACCAGGTCCCTTTCCATAGAGCTGCTCCTCAGCCAGATTAATCCCAGCCTGTGCTGCACTCCTGGATTATGTTTTCCCAGCTGCAGGACCTTACACTTGTCTTAGTTGAACTTTATAAGGTTCTTGTTTTCCCACCCATCCAGCCTTTCTCCAGCTCTTCCTGCAGGGTGACTCTTGCTTCTACAATGTCCACGTCCCTGCTCAGTTTGGTATCATCAGCCAGCTCTATCAGGATACACTTGATCCCATGATCCAGATCACTTATGATGAAGGCATTAAAGTGTTGATACCCGTTTGTGGCAGGTTGCCAGTTTGAAGAGGAGCTCTTTGCCACCACCATCAGGATGTGGCCTCTTGGACAGTTCCCCATCCACTGCACAGGCCAGTTGTCTGGACCGTGGCACATCAGCTTCTCTAGGAGGAGGTTGTGGGAAACCACATCAAAAGCCTTGGAGAAATCCAGGTAGGCAACATCCATCCCTGGTACTGCACCCACCAAGGAGGTTTCTTGGTCGCAGAAGGCAGTCAGGTTTGTCAAGCATGATTTGCCCTTGGTGAATCCCTGCTGGCTCTTCCCAATCATGTGCTTCATCTGAGCTGTGGTGTCCCCACAGGGGACTCATTCCATAACTTTTCCAGGGACTTGAGTAAGACTGATGGGCCTGTAATTTCCTTGAGAAAATCTCTGTCTTTTCAGTGTTGTTGGTGCCTGTTCAATCCTCCTGTTTTAACAGGTTGCCAATATTTTCTTTCTGTTTATGGGTTTTGTTTTTTTTTTTTTTTTGCACACCTGAAGAACCCTTTCTGGGAGTTTTGGCCAATTTCAGTTCAAGATGAGCTGCTGCTTTTCTAACTGCATTTCTGCACACCCTGTCAGTGTCCTCATAGTTGTCAATGGGTATTTGCCTGCTTTACCACCTCTGGTATGCTTCTCTTCTGGCTCTGAACAGATTCAGAGGTTCACAGTTAAGCCAAGGTGGTCTCTTGCTCTGCCTCCTTTCCTGACATCAAAACGAATGAACTGGCTTTGTGTTTCCAGGAGACTGTTGTTGAAAAACTCCCAGCACTCACTAGGCCCTTCATCCTTCATGCTGCCCATGGCATCCTTCCCAACTGAGCTCTGAGCATGCTGAAGTTTGCTCTTCTAAATCTAAAATGTGTGTCTTAGTATAATACTGACCTTCAGCGTGCTCTGCAGGATCCCAAACTCCACAATGCTGTGATTGTGGCAGCCAAGTCTGTTGTATCTAATTGAAATATTACAAAGCAAGTTTTCTTGTCTTGTGAGTAGCAAGTCCAGCAGTGCCTCGTTCTTGGTTGGCACATCTAACATTTGTATTTCAAATATGTCCTCTGCGTATCCCAGGAACTTGATGGGTACCATGTGAGCTGTTGTATTGTTCTTCCAACAAGTGTCTGGGCATCATCCATAAGAACCAGGTTCTGGTGACCCAAAGCTTGCCTAAGTGTCTCAAATATTGCTTCCTTGGCCTTACTGTCTTGATTTGGAGGTCAGTAGCCAACGCCTTCTGTAAGATTCCCCTTGGAGACAACCCCTCTGATCCTGACTCAGAGGCATTCAGTCACTGCTCTTGGTTGGCCTGACTTATTGCCCAGATCAAAAAATTTTATTTTGACTCAAAAACTGCAGCTATATTGCAGGGGAAAAAAATCTTCCAAGTAATTACTGTCTTTCATTTTGTGGGTAATTTTGATTTTATGAGACTAATCTTTGTACTTGACTAGTCATGATTTGAAGTTTGCTGTTGGCATTTCTTTGAGGAAATCAATAATTTAAAACAGTTTTGAACATTTGATGTGGACCAAAGAGAGTAGTCCTGATTTTTATCTGAAGTAGCTTTCTATTTTTGAAGTACACTGTTTTTATAATGCTAAGGGAAATAGTAATCCCCTCTCAACATATTGAATATTGATATTGATTTTGCTTACAATTTGTATTTGAATTCTATTGTGGGGGGCATATATAATGGCATTTGAGCAGGAACAGTAATGGAGTCTAAGCTCTAATAACTATAAGAACTGATGTAACCGTTATTTTTTGTTTTAATTTATTTCGTGCGCTAGGCATATTCTAATAATTCCTTTCCTGCATTAAATCTAAATATTTTATCATGAGCATATTAAACTGCATGGTTTTGTACATAGCCATTCAACATCACACATGCATAATTCCAGATAAGCAGACACAATAGTATTCCTGGGTGTAATGAAGTGTGGATGAATCAGTTAGGGACACCCCTCTCCCCCGGAAAAAAAAAAAAGTATGTGGCTCTAATAAGGCTTAGAAATGCAATTGTGAACATGAGAATTTTTTTCAGTTGCTCTTCTGTTTCTGGAAACAGGCTTTTTCATCATGTGTGTATTTCAGTTAAGGGGGAAAATGTGGATATTGTTTCTTAGATGACAACTGCAACTTAATCTAATTCCAAGCAATTTGAGATAAAATGGAATCCTGAATTTTTTCATAAATTATAGTGGAGTTCTGCATGCATATAAATGCTAGAGCATAACTTTATTTCAGAGTTACCAGAATTTAACGTACAGCTGCATCAGCATATTGATGGGATGCCTTTTGAATTACCACTTTTCTTTTAGCCTCTAGACTGGGAGCAGCCTAAGGTGGAAAGGCTGTTTAAATGCTCAGCTGCTTGTTCAGAAGGAGTAAGCGTTATTTTTGTACCGGGGAATTTTAACAGAGCTGAAAAAGGTCGGTGGGAAAAGTATTTTGTACTGTGTTAACAGCAGTGAAATCTTTAGCTGGGCTGCTTTAGTTTGTGTATTTAAGTGCACGTCCTTTGTGGGAAATGAAGCTATTGTAGAAGGTAGGATTCAGCTTGAGTATATACATTTGATACCTTATAAATATGAAAGATTATGTCCTGACAGCGCGATGTTTCCCACAACTGGGCCTGAAGTTGCACTTGAAATCAGTTTGTGCATTAATTTGAAATGGAATCACAAAGATATCTCGAAGCCGCCAAAGCTGTTATCTCTGCTTAGGGTAATTCTCCCAGTGTAGCAGGTGTGAAAACAATTATACTCTAAAACAGTCATCTAAAGAAGTATTTTCTCTCAGGAGCACATGTTTTTTTGCACTCCTAATTGTTCATCTTGTAGTTACTGAAGACTTTGGGAAGTTACTGCCTGAATTTGACAGGACTCGTCAGTTGTTAAAGAGAATGGAAAGTATGCCCTTTTGTGCTTCTTCTGTGAACTATAAAAACCCAAAAAGTATAAAGCAAAATAAAGAGTGAAGAGGTATTTTCAATAAAATAAACAATACTTGGGTGATACAAATGGCACTGCCTTTCAATTTGAGATCTAACTTTTTAAGTTTACTTGATCTATTATCACCATTGTAAAATCTGTTTCTGGATTATCCATCAATATAAAGTACACTGATGAAGCCATGGGAGCTAAAAATCTAAAAGCTTTTAAAATTACTTGGCTGGAGGTTTTACTTGTTTGAAATGTGCCTAATTTTTATACAGATAATGAAGTTCTGAAGGTCCTTAATATTTTTGGGGTTTTAAAGCATAACCAGGTGTCTATATAACTAAACTTTTGACTGTGACAATATATAGAACAGCACATAATTCTTCAGAAATGCTTGCAGAAACCACTAAGAATAGATACCTGTTTTACAGTTAGAAAAAGACTGCACTATTTAACATCTGTATTGATAAATTTAACAGTTGTACTGTAAGCTTTACAAATCCAATCAGTATTATAACCATTTGGCTGAGCAAATCAGGAGGAGAGGGAAACAGGAGTTTGAAAATATTTCAAAATGAGAAAGGTAAAAATATCTTCAGTACAGTTTTTCATCAAGCTTGACTTAAACAACAGATTACACAATGCAGCATGGCATCTCCTCATACAGTGTCTTGTGGATAGAATACATTCTTCATATTTGTATTAGAAATAAATGTTCGTATCTTCACTTTATGAAGTTGCCTAAGCTAAAGGGTTGCGACCTATGCATTGTTCTGAAGCTCAGAGGTAGCAGGAGCAGTGATGGAGAAGAGGGATTTAACACATAGTTGATCTATGCTGTGTACAGGACTATTTTACACTGTACAAAAGATAATAGTTTTGAGTTGTGGATGTACTGCATGCTCATGTAATAGTTTAGCTCCAATTAAAAAAAAGGGTGACATTTAAAGCTGTAAGTACGGTATACTATTATTTTTCTTTTTTCAAGCAACTTTTTTATTTCCCTGTTTGTGTACAATTCTCTATGTACATATAAGAAAAACAAACAAACCACAGCACTTTGAGAAACTTTTGTAGCTAACTTTTACATTTTAATTCCATAATGATGTAATTATGTCCATTGAGCTGTCTGTTTAGTTCTGGGTTTTTGTATGCTTTCAGGTTCTTTGAAAAACAGCAATAACAGTTGGGCAATTATTTAAAGTAAAACATTTTCCTGCACAATTTCCACTTTCATGCTTTAGAATGGACTTAGAGTGGAACACTTCTCCAGTTGTAAGACTTAAAGCACCTTTAATTAGTTTTTTATATTGTTCTTTTGTTTTTTTCCTTTTCTGTGATAGGAAATGTTTCATAGTAGGTTATATACAGAATTTAGAAGTCAAACACAATTTCTCATGCTAATGTATTTGATTAAAAGTTTCTATTAAAATATCTTCATTAACTTTCTGCACATTATTGCATGTTCTTCTAAGTAACCATGAAGCTCTGTCATCCTCTGTGTAAAATACTCTGATAACACAAGTTTTACATTTTGTGAACCTGATTGAAATGTACAAATGTACACATAAAATAAAGCTAAAATTGCTAATCAAGTGATGTACTTTCTTCTAGACTATAGTGTTATGCTCCTGCAATCATCTTAATCCTGATTTACAGACAGAAAAAAGCCTTCAGTGGGACCTGTGTTAGCACCAGACCAAAGTGTGTTCTGGGCAAGACTTTGATTTCTCCATTGTTTTCACATACTATTTTATAACCTATGGCCTCTGATTCTGATAGTTAAACTTTAGCATGTGGGGGGGAAAAATTGCCTGAGCAAATGAAACATCTCTAAATGGCTGGTTACAACAGAAACTGAAGCAGCTGCTCTTGTGGTTATAGTAAGGGGTTGTTTATGCAACTGGATATGTGTAGTTTAGAAAACAAATTGGTTGCAGAAACGAGAAACAGACTGATATAGTTCATCAGGTTAAGCCAACTCACAATGGAATGCTTAGTCACCAAAATATAAAGGTGTTTAGGTTTTCTGTGGTTGTTTACCTGTTGAGGTATAGGGATGCTATTTATTCCTGCTTTTGTCACGTGTACTTCATTTTTAAGGAAGTCTAATTCACCATGGCTGTCTTAGCCATTCCCTCCTGGAGATGCCATTTTGGTAAAGTTTTATTTGCTTTATATTCCCTTAAAGCAGCCTGAGAGCATTCACCAGTAAATCTGTGTCTCTTTCAAGCAGACTGAAAGTACTGCTTTTAGAGATGGCATCACAGGAGCTGACTTATGAAGAGCTTAAGGGCCTTTAGAGAGCATAAAACCAGTTTGCTGTGTCTCAAACTAGTGGTGGATTGGGGGGTTTTTTGTGTCTGTTTCTTGGATTTTTGTTGTGTGCATTTGGGGTTTGGGCACTTTTGTTTGTTTGTTGATTTGTAAATTGAAGTTGATTTCAAGATGCGCTTTTTGTGTGAGTGATGGAGGCGCAAGGAGGGAAATGGATCCAGAGGAAAGAATTCAAAATCCTTGAATCTTCCTGTTATAAACTCTGGAGGAACTTGCGTAAGGCACAAGCAATTCTGTGCGAAAGTATAAGCTTTCGGATTACTGCCAGAAGCAAGCAGCTGCGTGAGTTTTGTGCCCCGTGTGGGGTTCTTGCCTCTGCAGAACATCTGGGTACCTTTGGGCTCTGCCTCTCACTGCAGCAGGGATGCCTCACCAGCTCCTTGGCTGCCTGCCCTGCATCACTGCAGGAGCATCTGTGGAAACCGAGCTGTGCCCTCAGCGGGAAGCAGGGTTGGCAGCAGCACCTGAAGGCACTGGAGCTGCTCCAAGGTCAGTTATCTCTGCACCCAAACTGGAACCTTCTCTCTGGGAAGAACAATGTCCAAATGGCATTTCCAGTATGTGCTGCAACAGCTCGTTCGGAGCTCACCTAGTAATGTTGGGTTTTTTTCCTTCTTGAAAAATAAGATGTGCTTAGTTTTAAGTCATATTTTTCTCCTGAAGACTTTCTTGCTTTCTGAGAAGATTAGTTTCAGGGAATGGTGTTAAGCCATTGCATCTTATGTTGCTTCACAGAAAGGCTTTTAAATCAGTTTCACTCTTCCTGATGCACAAGAGAAAGTGTCATCTTTAAAATACCAAAAGTAATTAGCCTGGTGAGGTGGATGTTGCCAGAATAAAGCTCTATTTTAATAATTCTACTTCTTGCATACATGTAAATATAGAGATGTATAACACAGGGTTTTATATGTATGTCCATATTTACTTGAGCTTCTCATACTGGCTATACTTGTGTAAATAATGGTGGGGTCTACCCTTTCTTTAAGAAGTAATATCTGCTATTTTTCTTTTTTAAGTATTCCTAGTAAGCTTGGGCACAGAAGTGTAGTGTAGGTGGAGCTTGTTAAACTGTAAAATAGGATACACATTTAAATTATTCAGAGAGCACGAAGACATGATTTTTATTTCAAGTATGTTCCTTTTGTCCAAATAAATTATGACATGTGTCAAACTAACTGTGTTGATAGTTAATAGAAGAACACTGATTACTGGCATTCCAGGAATGATAGATATTGGCACTATCAGGGGTTTTAAAATTGTTAAAAGCTGACTGAAAATATTATTGTAGAATAGCAGCTTGAAATTTTATCAGTAGAAGGGGAGCCAGAGTAATCAGTTGTCTGAGCATATAGCTTCCTATTTTTAATGTGGAGTGTATTTCAGCACAACTGTCTCAAAAACAGACAAAATGCTTGACTATCAGCCGAGCACCACCTTTGTACAGTGGTTGCATTTTACTTTAGAGCTGCCTAGGGTCATCCCTGGTGCTATTTAAAAAGAAAAATAATTAAACAGTGGTGCCTTAAAAAAGAATGTTTCTAATGCCTGCACGCTTTGTTCTTTGTTTAGTGTTGCAGCAGTTACAGCTAAGGCATGCCTTTCTACTTCAAAAGGTTATTGGGTGTAGCTTCTGCTTTTAGTACAATCCCAAATGCCCTTCCCCAGTGCAGGATTTAGATGTCATTTGTTGTTCCCTAACCATCCTGGGAGAGGTGTGCAGCCCTGCTTCTAGAACCCTCACTGTTCCCCTCCTGTGGCAGCATGCATGCACATGACCCACCCTAAATAGGCTATGACTGAGTGTAAGAGTATAGAAAACAGTCAGCTAAAGAAAGGATGGGAAGTATGAGACAATAGCGTAGGCCACTGTGCTAAAAATTATAGGGTTTAAGTAATTATTTCTTTAAAAAGTAATAATTAAGCCTGTTATCACACAGCTAAACAACTTGAGTGATTAGGGATAAAGCATAACAGTGCTTGAGAAGTAAATCACAGCTGGATAGTGACATGACAGGCCCACTGGATGTGGGTGAAAATGCCCTGCTAGTGCATAAGATGGCTTGAGTGACACAAACTGTGGAATACCTTGAAACAAAAGAACTTAAATAGGATGGAGGAGCAGAGCAAGAGATGGGGTGGCCAAGATCAGAACGCACTGGGTTATGGTAAGTATCTTTGTAGTGTGAGAAAAGGAGCAAGGAGAGGTGTATTTCTCAAAACTGGGGGGAAAGACGCTGCAATAACAAGAAGGTGGACAGCATGAGCTTCATCTGGAAGGCTGGGAGAGATTAATTATTCTGAATATAAACATGTAGGTGTCCATTTCAAAGATCATACCTCAAGTTTGCCATTTACGTAATTATGGCACTGCTGTACGCCCAGGGAAAGACAGTGAGATACGAAAGAAAAGAATAATGTATTCTGCTGGAAGAATTAAAGGCAGATTCCAGACAACCTTCCTACTTCACCCAGCACTACTACAGAGTCGGGTGCTGCACAAAGGCACACATTCAGGGCTGTCACCTTCGTGTAGGAGGAATACTTCCTCTTTCATATCCTTCTTATTCTGTGTTTTTCGGAGTTCCCACCAGTTTGGAAAATTCCTGCCTCTATTGACTAATGCCAAAATAATTTAAAAACTGTTTAGGTTCAAATAAGCTTTAACTTATTGTTATCTAAACTGTTAGTTTGGGAAATATTAGAACAGGTGCTTTGCCAAATTAACCTTCTGCAAATACAAGAAAATATTTTTCTTGGTAGTTTTTAAAACAAGCAAACAAAAGAACCAACAAAGTACTAAGTGCTTCACTGCACCAGCTTGTATGTTTTGAATTTTTTTGTTATCCTGAAGCAATACATAGTTCTTACTTTAGAGGATTGTTATTGTAAAAGGATTGGATGGTTTGTTTCTCTGGCACAGTAGTTTGTGTAGTATTTAAGTGCACCATCTGCAAAGCAGAAGCTCTGTCACTAGGTGGTGATCTTGGCCTATCCATGCTTTTTCTTCCTCAATCCTCTCCCCTTTCCTCGCACTCTGCACTTCCAGATAATGACCGAAGCAACAAGCCTGTTTTAATGATGCTTCAGAATATTATGTCTACAAAGGTAAAGAGTCTTAGCATTTAAAGGCTTAGGTCAGACTGAAACTATTAATTCTCATATTTTCCCTCTCAACTTTATCGTGTTTTCTTATGATATCCTGTACTCAAGGCATTATTTATTATTTATAGCCGGTAGCGTACTTAACCTTGTGCTGTATTACATGAGTACTTCTAAAAGTCAAAGTAAACACAAGAGGAGTGGATGAGAAAATCCAGAGCTGGAACACTTAAATGTTAAATTGCTGTTTACCTGACTAGAAAAATAAGTGGATGTTTGGTTTTTGGTGTATTTACAAATAAAGGAACAGAGCAGTAGTGTGTTGGTTTGGGAACTCAGGCACAAGGTTTTGCCTGGTGACAGGTAGTAAGGAAACAGTAAAAGTGGGAAGGGACAACAAAATGGGACAGAAAGGAGTCTCTCCTTGAGTCTGTACTTCTGACTTGCTACAGCAGGTGCTTTCTTTGATGCACCTCCTTTATTTCCATGCAATGCAGCTCTAACTCCACACCTTTTACAGGCTGACAAAGTGGGCCTGTAAAACTGGGAATTTTTCAGGAATTGAATGTGATGGTTTTGTCATCTGTATTTGCTGATGCCAACCTTAGGCTCACCTCTGTCAGTGCATGTCTATTGCATTAAATGCTCTCATTCCACTGTGTAGTTTGGAAAGTGAAGTCCCCTTCGGCTTTCTAATTGATCAGATTCCTCCACTCCTACGTACGAAACATGTCTGCAAAGCCAAGATCTCAGAGGTATTAAAATGTGAACAAACCTCAAATAGTTGTTCAGTTTTATGTGGACACCGTTGGCCATTTTGCTACAAAAGAAAACGTTGTGGGGGGAAAAAAGACAAGAAGTCTAGAAACTAAAAGGAAATTTTCAAGCTCTGTTGACCTTTTTCTCCTCCTGTCCTTTGAACTTCTTTTGTTTTAATTGTTTCCCTTCTTGAGTCTTAGGTACCCACATTTACAATGTTGGCAACCTTGTCTAGATGTTTCTACCAGAATAACTGATGGACAAAGATTTTCTTGCAGTTTTCTTCTCCCTGACTCTCAGATGGGGAAATAGAATAGACTTAATCATCCTTCATTTTGTTATTTCATCCTATTATAGTAAAGAAAACACTTTTTTATGTTATCCTACTTTTCTGCCATTCTGTAGGTAGCAATAGTGATTGCTTCTGTTTAACAGATTGCACATTTGGTTGAAGGGGAAAAAACACAACATCACCACCACCCCCCCAAAAAAAAATCACAAAACCAAACTCAAAAGTACAGTGTGTAATGGGGGTGGTGGTGTGGAGATTTGGGGGGGGTTTTATGTGAGTTATAGACTTGTACATCCTCCCACCTCCAGAACGTTAAGATTTCTGTTTCAGATATGAGATACATGAGAAGAAGGGCTTCAGTGCCAAGTCAGGGTCTTGCATGTAAATCTGGGCAAAGGACTACCCGTGTGTTTGGCAGTCCGGGAGGATTTGGTCAGCTAATGTCTGGCATGTCTAAGGAAGATCAGCCTGAAAAGAGCCGTATTAGTCAAAGTTACATTAAACTCTCAGTCAACTGCAAGAGAAACTTACCAGTTCCCACTGGAAGTAAAGCTGTTTGGGAGGACTTCATGTCCCGTGGGAAAGATTTCAAAGAGTTCCGTAGTGAGCTTCAACTCCACTAGTGGTTACAGCGGAGAGGGAAAGTGCCTGAAATTCCTCACATAAGCATTAAAACCCACACACTTTCACTTACCTGCCTAAACAGTCACATAATCACAGTGATTGCATATGCCCAGAGCTGAGCCACTCATTTTCATACTGAAGATTTACGACTTCAAGGTCCCAGAAGATCTCTTAAAAATAGATACTGGCATCGTTCAGTTAGTGTGACTTGGAGTTTGTGACCATCAGTTTTCTGCTCAGTATTTTCCAGACTGGATGATGCATTTGGCCAATTGTTTTCAGACAAACACGGTGATTTGAGGATGCATTACTTTTTGGGGTTTTGGGGTTTTTGTGGGTTTTTTTGTTTGGTTGGTTTTTTTAGATTGTAGAATATATTTTCTTTACATATACATAGGAAACCCAAACAAACAAAACCAAACCAGCCCTCAAGCCTACTTGGGAGCAGAAAGATGAATGCTGGGTGACTGAATGCAGAAGGAGCTTTTCTTCAAACAACTTTTTAAAATGTGGAATCCCAGTATTAATTGAAATCTTTAGTTACTATCACAACAGGAATAGCAGCACTTACATTGCCTTCTGTGTCTGACAGTTTATGTCTTGATTGAGAAGGATGCTATGGTATGGAATTAACACAGCAGACAAGTTTGTTCATGCTATTTTTATTTATTTTATAATAGTGTAACTTCCTGTAATCAATCATGGGGAAAGAAAGGACTTCATCCTTTGGCAATCCTTTTCATTTAAAACTAACTCCTTTTTGGATTAGTAAGATAGTCACCTCTTTATGTTTAACTTTGTCAGCTTCTGAGTACAAATGTCAAAACACTTCAAATTTCTGAATCTAAAAGCAGTGGGGGTTCGAATTTTGGGGGTTTTCCCATTTGTTTTTTTTTATTTTTTTTTTAACTGAGTTAAACAGTCTTGGGAATACTTCTGCCAGCTGAAGTCATCCAACTAATTCTTTCAACAGGGTGAAATCTGTTAAATTTATGCTATAAACTTCTTTTAGATATCCTGTGGAAACTTCCAGTTGAAAAAATAAATGGTGAGTCCCTGTTGTAAACTTTCAACAATGCCAATAATAGCACTATTCTGCTTTTTACCATAGTTCTGACAAGTGTGTTTTCTGCTAAGTTTACAGTGCAATAGTTCAATGTTCTTGCTTTTACTGAGGGGCCTCTAAACACAAACAATACAGTGCGTGGACCACGTGCTTGAAAGGTACTTTAAATAAACTGTGAGGGAGAGATTTATTACTCCAGTAATTAAACAGAAAGAGTAAAGCAAGTAGTTATTAAATGCCATGGATTGCATGACGGACACTTAGAAGTGATAGAAGATTCATTGAGTAAGTTCAAACAGTTCCAGTTTTGAGCCTGAAACTTGCAGAGCTGTGAGTTTTAAAGACATAATTTCTTCATTTCAAAACAAACCAAAACAAGAAAAGTCTAAGTAGTCTGGCCTATTGCAAAACAACCCTGTGCTTAAATGTCAGGCTGAGATCTGGATGCATAGGAGGAATGAGTACTGATAACCATCTTCTGAGACCCAGGAGTCCAGCAGAAGCCTCTGAACACCCAGCACCCATCAGCATTGCAGTCACTATGAACATATGCAGCTATGGCTGACGTAAGAGAGAGTTGCTCCCCACTTTAGTTGTCCACATGAGAGAAGGGGACAATCTCTTTAAGTGAAGTCTCAATGCTAGCTAAACAATGAACCCTATGCAACTCTGAAAATGTGCATTTGAGGTTTTGGAAACTGTATTTGCTGTTGGATAAAATGGCTTTTATAAATCTTAAACCAAAGGTCTGTGAGGGACAGCCTAGGCTTAGTCTTCTCCAGCCTCCTCTTCTGCTGATCTTCCTCCAAGCCTTTGACACTGGTCTCCCTTGGTTCATAAAGGTTCAACCCACTAGTTTCACCCTATACCAAAATCACGGAGTTAGGACTGAACATCTAATAGCCCCATGCCAAACAGAGCAGAAGCAGATGGTGCTGCACCTGTGTGAAACTACCAGTGATTGTAACATTATCTGCCCAATTACTTCCTCTGAATAATAGATGGGTCATGACCAGGTTACATCAATTGATCTTTCCAGCTCCTCTTCTACAGTTGCCAGGAAATTTCCCTTCCCAGGTTCAGTTTCACAAACATGTAATTTAATAGGGGCATGGTTGAACTCCTTGGTTCATATGGTTGTATGAAAATACAGACTGAGAGCTCAAGAATACAAGAGCCTGCACAGTTTGGGGGAATGGGGTGGAGGGTCATAACATTTATTGCTATTTCGTAGTGGTCTGCAGCGGAAAACTGATCATCTTTGGGTGCTCCCTTCTGTGGCAGTGACTATTCAGTGAAATCTTCCCAGAAACAGACTTCATTTTTATATATATAGCACAGGGAGTGACGGTGAGGCATAGAAGGCTGACCTCAGCTTCTTTCTCAATACTTCCAATTCACTAATAGGTGCTACTGTATTCCCTTCTCATTCACAGGTTCTTGACGTGGTTTTTGGAGGAGGTCTCTTCTAGAAGGCTGTTGTTACCTGCCTGCCTTGGTTCCTGCTCCCTTCTGGATCCCCTGGCCTCCTGTAGCTCACTCCTTACAGTGAGTATGAGATTAAGTAAAAATATGAGTTTTATTCTTTTCATTGTTGTAGTCCACTGAGATACTTTGATACAGAGCAAAACTCCTCTAGGTATGTCCTGTCTCATGCATATATATATATTTATTAGAATAACACAAGCTGGAGTGAAGGAGTAATTCCCAGTGTTTAACAGTCCTGCAATGCTATTTAGTTGCTCCTCTCAGAGCAGTTAAGGGTTTCTAAGTTCAGTAGTCTGCTGGGTCAAATTCTATGTTTGCTGGCACCTATGCTGACTATATGCCTCTTTTTCAGTGAGAGTAATTTTCTTTCAAATAGCTTTTAATTCCTTGTGGGGGTTTCTCTCAGACTTCCCATTCATTATTTAAGATGACTTTTTTTTTTTAACATTTTCATTTATGTTCTGATATGAAATTACAGCTGCTTTTGCATCCTTCTGCCCTTCTTCCCCAGTTCCAATAGAGCTTGCCTCCAGATATCCAAAATTATTTGTCCTGAACTGCCTGAGACAGTTGATATTACAAATATGCTGCTATGCATTAGTGTCAAGTATTCCTTTCTCTGAGATTTGCTTTTGGCTGGATTCCTTAAATGGACTGTGGAAAAGAGAAATTTTCCTTCATCCAGCTTGAGACAGAAATTATGTAGCCTACAAATAGCTTTAAAAATCTATGAAGACTATGAATTAAAAGAAACAACACTATCACACTATGGGCAAACAAAATTACTGTTTGCTCCCTACCCATGGGAATGTTTTTCCAAGTGCTTTAAGGACATGCAGCATATGTTTTGATGTATTTATGACTCCTTTTAACTATATAAAAGTGATTTACACCACACAAAAGGGTATCAGTACAGAGACTTTTAGGAGCGAGGGGAATCATACGAGTGTACAATACCAAAATCTCCTCTCCTCCTTGTTCCTTGGTATTCTAAGAAAGGCAATCTGCTAGGGAGCAGCAGGGAAATTCAAGCTGAAGATGCACAAGATTTCTGCAAAGGTGTCTACTTTACAGGATATTGTTATTTATTTGCATTTCTGCCATGAGGCCTTTGTGTTGCAACTAGAGCGGAGAAAGGGGGAAAGATGTGTTGGAGCAGTCTCATCTTTTACTCTGAGACCTGGGGTTATTGTAGAAAACAGTTTTAGAATAATAGCTTAACAAAATTCCTTAGCTAGGTGAGCATTCCCACAGCTTTGATTATCAAATATACAGGGTTTAAAATTTACTTTTGATGAAATGCGTGTCCTAAGTTCTCTAGTGCATTTTTCCTAAGCCAAAAGACACTTAAAAAGAAGAAAAATAACCAAACCAAACAAAAACAAACAAACCCCAAAACCCAAGCACTCATACCATTTCAAAACTTCTCAAGCCATCTCAAAACTTTTCAATGATCCAGGATATATCTTGAAGAATATTGATGACTCCATCCTTTGCAGATGACTGTTCATATTGCAAATACCACCAGAACAAGCTATCAGTACTGTCTGAAAGATTACATGTATTGAACAGCCTTGGCAGTAGAACAGTCTTCTTCCTGTAAGTGTTCATCATTTTCCTGGGGCAATGGTATCATGAGAAAAGGGATGAAGGGGCAGGTAAGGAGTCCTAATATTATTTTCTGCAGCATCTTGATTTATGGGTAGAAAGATTGTTCCCTGTCTCAGTACCAAATAGTATTTGTAAGCCCTTCAGGAGAATTACTGTTATTTTAAGAATGCTCTGATTTATTTTCCTAGGAAAATTTTGGAGAGGTGTCTCATGCTGCTGACCTTTGTAAGTCAGCACTCCGTGTTTCGCTGAAGCAGCAGTAAAAGCAAACCATACATTAGTAAATGCATTTCACATGTAATTCATTGTTGCTGCACGCTCCGTGGGGGCATTGATCCAATGTCAAAGGAAGGGGCCAATTTAGTTTTAAATCCTTACTCTTGTGGTAACAGTTCAGGATCTGAAGAAGGATAAGACATGCCAGGTGCCGTGGCTACAGAAACAAATTGCAGACAGGCAGTCACCATCTCAAACACTTCAAAAACCATAGAGACTTGGAAGGTAAAATATGTGGGGCCTGGCTTCCATAATACAAAGTTAAGGTGAGAAAGTAGTTAATTATGAATTAAGAGGGTCCACATACACAGTTAGATGGGAGTGGTTAAACTAGATTTAGTGTAGGTAAATGTTGCTAAAATGAGCCTCTAAAATTGATATGTCTGCATATGGAAGACTTAATTGATGGGTCCTATATGGTGCTGACAGAGATATCCATGTGATTTACAAAAAGAGATCACACTACCTGCTGTCTTATGCAGCAATGAAAAAGTCCTAAAACTTCTCACTTTTTTCATTTTTCCCCACAATCACAATATTTAAAGAGCACAGTGAAAACCAAGCAGTAGTTTTTCAGCATCCTACCTACGTTTGCCTGCAGAGTGGTGGCATGTTCCACACCCCTTCTCCCCTTCTCCTACATGAAGCAGCACCTTCTGTTCCTGCAGAAGTGACTTCTGCTGTCAACAACAGTATGCTGTGTCCATATCTGCAGAGAAAATGCCCAGTGTCCCCATTAGGATATGTTTTCTTATGGGCAAACAAACAACTGGTGAGAGGAAAAGTCCTGTGGAAAAAGTTGCTGAGTGGTGCAGGATGGTGAAAAGAATCAAACGAGCAGCTGGTGATTTAGACAGAGAGCAAGAAAGATGTTACAGGTCAATTCTGGAAGTAACAAACAAGGTATTTTGAGCTAATTAGCTGAAAGAGTATTGGCATGTTTTAATTTCCTGAACAATTAGGACAAATAGAAATGTCTTCTGCTTTCTCTGGAAAACATGGTTTAAAGTGCATCATGTTACAAAAAGAATTAAGGATCTTCAATAACAGAAATGGGAAGTGTAATAATCAGCTAATTAAACCTGGACAATAGATCCAGTCCTCATAAATAAGATCATTGTCTTGTTTTCTCGTTGGCACTGAACAAAATCAAGTGCAAAACATGTTCTGAATGAAGGCTAATTCACTTCTGTATAGTGTCCAGTTATTTTCTTACAAAAAAAAAAAAGAGAATATAATAAAACAAAGCACCGGGCACTGATCTTGTAAACTGGAGAGGGAAATTTCAACAGTGAAGTTTTTACAGAGTGCCAACAATCCTTGGGGGAGCAGGTCCAAATAATCAGAACTTCATTATTCAGCTTCATTTTGTAGGTGGCTTTCCCAAAGCTGTAGGTTGCCCCCAGATAGCCCAGATGCTTAGTCAAATTGTTTCACAAAATGGTATAAATGGATAACGTGATTGGCTGTGTTGAGGCTCTGCGGGAGGGAAGCGTTTCTGCTGTTCAAGATTGAATGGCTCAGCCCCCCATTTTCTTCTCCAACCCCACACCATCCTCGTGGCAGCCTCGTTATTACCTGCCTGGAAGTTAATCTGAAGTGTAACTTTTAACTCCCTTGACTGTGATCAGCTTTCTGTCCTTGCAGGACTGTCAACTCTGTGACTGTAAATCAAGTGGAAAGAGGAGCAATGCCCGTGGCTCTCTTTGCTGTATCCGAGCTACCAGCCCTGCATGGAGGCCCCTGTGCTGGACCATTTCTCTTCCTAAATGAATCATTTTAGGTTAAGCTGGGCCAGAGTGAGTTCCTGGGATAGATTTTGTTTTTCACCTTTGAACAATACCAAAACTGGCACACTACCAGGAAGGGCAGTGGCTAGGGTGGGTAGGAAGGAAAGAATCATATAGGAAATAATAGTGCAGGATGTTTTGAAGTATGAGGAAGTAGAATATAAGAGCCAGGACTATATAGATTTGTGATGAATACATATGTTCAGCTATAAGTGATATCTGCAGAGAAAATTGACCTATTTTTTGTTTGCAGGCTTTGCATCACTGTTCTAATTTCCTATTCTTGATTTTTCCCAAGTGAATTAGTTATCAATCCCTGCAGGTGAGTCTAAACTGGAAGATTAAACGTAAGCAGTTCAGAATGACAGGGAAAATTCAGGGTGTGTATTCCAACCAGGATTCATACTCGTCTCTGGTGTGTGTGTGAGACTCTGAGAGATACAACCCTCTGTAGATTTGAACTTCAGTGGAAAACCAGATGTGACTGCTCAGGAATTGTGGAGTAGGCATGGGCTGGAGGAAAGGAGACCTGTGATTCTTACACAGCTCAGGTAGTCACAAGGACTGCGTTTTCTCTGGTTGTGGAAACTACAGGATGTCCTGACTTCCCAAACCATGAAATGCTCTTAAGTGCTCAGCTAATGGATAGCTTTTCCTGTCTCTCCAGAGTGGGTACCCTACTGCCAACAGACATTGTTGTGGAGGAAAAGATAGTCTATGGAAGTGAATGAGTGAATTACAACTTTTCTTTATTTCTGTGGCTCTGTGTTTCCTCAGAAGAACAGATGGGGGCAGAGGAGAAGGGGAAAGCCTTGACAGTATATGTATTAGCAATGAAGAAAGGAGCTGATTGTCTTACATGCACTTCTGAAAACAGAACGTAAAATTAACGGCAACCTTTGGGTTTTTCTTCAGGAGACAGTTAGGCAGGCAAATCACACTTGCTAAATAGCTTATTAGCACTTTCTCTGACCCAACCGACACTTTCTCTGTTCTTAATTAGAAGCTGCTGGGGTGCTTGAGGATGATTTTTGTTCCTTGCAAAAGGAACTTGTTAACATTTATTTAATTTTTTAAAAGATGGTGGTCCAAACAGGTGGCAGCCTGAAGGCTGTGAGAGGTTGTCATGTAACTGTAGTTAGAAATAGAGCACATAAACAGGAATAGAGGCAAAAATATGCTTTAAGAAACAGTGGCAGAAGTTGAAGTTATTGTACAGGGCATCTGCCTGTATTTGACCCTTGCTGGTTTTCTGGTTGTATGGTGTTACACCCTTGCATAGCACATCCTGTTCTAGAGGCTCTCTTTGTAGCTGTTTTCTGCTGTGGATGTGTGTTTTGTACTCACCTATGCATAAATTCTGGCTGCCTTTGAGAAATAAGGAGGCAGTGCCTGTCTTAGCCTGACTTGGCAGCTTTTGGGAGTCCCTGTGAAAGACATGGCGTTGATACAGACTTGATACAGCTCAGCTGTGGCCTTGGCAAGCTTTCCAGCACTTCAATTTTGGTATTTTTGGTATTTTTTTCCTTTTTTCCTACCTTTTTTTCCCCCCCTTGGTTGTTTGTTGCAATTCAGCTAATCATCTTGGCTCTAAATCTTGGCACAAAGGCCTTTAGCCTGCTGTTGAAGTGGTGTGTTGTGAGGTGCAGCGTGATACTCTGATAGAGAGAAGGGATCTTTGATGACATCAAAGAATTTTTATAAAGCAACAGCACAAAGATCTGTGTTGTTTGTACTGCTGTTGGCAGGAATATCTGGAACAAAGAAGCAGGTGAGCTCTTGGGTGCATCAGATCTGAAAGAGGAGTAGCAAACCTCAGTGTTGAAAGCAGGGTGAGGTAGTAAGCTTGATCTGATTCACAAAAGTACAGCGTAGTTACTTTCTGAATTCTGAGGCACGCTTGATCTTTCCTTCCTTGATTCTCAGGACGTCAGGAGTGGAATCTACTGCTGCATCACATGCTTCATATACACATGCAGAATTCTGTCTGTCACGTTAGCAAGGATGCTTTGTTTGGCCTCCTATTCCTTGTACCCCTTTCCTGCAGACTGTGAGACTTGGCCAGTCAGCCAACATCAGTAATTAAGTGTGAATAACAGGTACCCACTGCAGTTATTTCATGGTCTGTTTGCCCAGACTAGTCACTGAACAATGGCAAATAGAAGAAGTAAATACCTTGAGCTGCTCATGCTCAATTTATGAGCAGCAATGAAGTGACTATGCCTTTATGCAAATGGTACCATGCACAAATGAAGAATTTACGAAAGCAATTAAAAACATGGATTTCATATAGCTGGTGGCTAACACTATGTACAAATAGGTAGCTATTGTAATGTACTGTGGAAATATCTGTTTACCACCTCCTTTTTATGGCATTTACTTTGTTTTCAGTGTGTTCTGAGTGCATATGCAGATTTAATTTTTTTTACTCTTGAAGGTTAAAGATTCTTACAACTATTTGCTGCTTTCACTTACATGGAGGTTTCAAGACAGACTAACACTAACCCCAAACGGCTCTGTGTTGTTTTCAGAAAATAACCAGAAGTGACAACACTTGCCAATTCTTTCCTTTTCCTTGAAAGTGCAGTTGTCTGAGGGAGTGCTGCTTTACAAGGACTTTTGCAACCTTTGTTTTTGACTGCCCTGGAATGTGACACATTGTTATCGCACTTGCCTAAGAAGGCTTTGGTTGCAGGTTTATCATATACTCCAGGCTCATGAACTATTTCCCTGGGGACCACACTGCATTCTTGATTTGCATGGCGTCTAGTGGCCAGCCAGCACCATTCAATTCCTGTCCTCTTGGCATCCTGTCTTAGAAAATGACCTTCTATTCTCCCTCAGTATCTCCAAGTTGCTATTGAAAAAACGCCTGCTGTTCAGGAAGACCCACAAGGGTGTCTGGCAAGAGAAAACAGCATTTGAGTCTAGGAAGTTTCAGTGATGCATACACACACACACACACACACACACAGAGACAGACAGTCATTTCAGGAAAAGCTGAGCTGTTTATGTTCCTGCCTTTGAAATGATAAAGAATACAGAAAAATTCCAAATATGTACAGTATGAAGCAGGTGCAGAGGAGCCCAGCAACAAACAAAAGGCAACTCAGAAATCCCCAAATTCCAAAACAGTGAATTTGTGCTCTGCAAAGTGTAAATTCATAATTTATTTCCAACATACAGTTGGGCAGATGCCAGGTTTCTTTTGTTTCTGCCTTTTTATTCTGTTTTTTTTTTTTAATTCAGTTTTGAGAGAGAAAAAATAAATAATCCCTTTTTAGGAATAGATGGCTAAACGATCTTGCAGCTCTCAAATTGTTATACTGTAGACATTAAAGCATTTGTAGGATTGGCAGTATCCCCCCAGAACAACATTTTTAATCCAATATGCACTTAATTATCTTAGTTGAGGACACAAGCAAAGCTGTTAACAGTTTTGGAAGCAAGAGCCCATTATCTCCTCTACACTGAGGAATGACCCTGTAAAACCACATTTTTGCCAATAGGAAGAACTCTTCTTTCTTAACAACCTCAGAAAAAAATGTCAATTGTAATTTTTTTTTTTTTAATCAATGAGAATTTTCACGATAAGACAGAAAAACATTTCTTTCATCTTACATTCAGCAAAGTGTTCATTCCAAACTTTAACAATGCGTTCTCATTTGAGAAAATGGAGCGATAAGTTCCTGATTTATTTTGTAGCAGTTCCTTGTAAATCTTACCACTGCCAATTGAGCGAGATGGGTAAATGCATATTCAGCTGCACGCGTGTTGTTTTCCATGATTTATAGGTGGGGTGCACACTTCAGTTCCTTGCTGATATGCACCTGTCTTGTGCAGTCCACTCAGTTTGGTATTTTTAAGAAACACAGCCTAGCTACATTTTAGCAGAACAAAGCCAGTCTGTAGGGAGGAAAGGAGCAATTTATTCCACCAGTTGGCAGTCCTAGCGGGGCTGCGTATCTGGGGTTGGGGGCCCTGCTAGGTAGTTGGTGACCCTGAAAGAGCGTGGTTGGATAGTCTCTGATCGCTGCCCTTTGGCTCTCCTGGAGGACAAGGGGTGACACGGTGCCCGTGGCATGGCTGCGTCTCCTCCGAGGGTGCCAAATCTGTGCAGCTCCCGATGCCGGAGCTGGGGGTGCTCTGCCTGCCTTCAGCTGCAGATGTGCCTCTCCTTCCAGGTGTGGTTCAGCCCTACCAAGGGGGATTGTACTGCAACTAATGGTAAATGTTACTTAAAAAAAAAAAAAAACAAAAAAAACTCAAAACCAATTAATTTTTTGAAGTGTTTTCTACGGTGTTTAAAAACACAGCTAAGGAGCAGTACCCTGGATTACCTTGGCTCACTACCCAAGTGTTTTTCACCAATGTTTCAGTTTCAAAAATAACTCTTGTTTTTAAGGCTAATCTCAAGACAATAACAAAGTAATGATGATGGTGTTAAGAACTCCACCTCCCTCAGAGATTAGGTAGAAGTTCATACCCTGATCTTTCTTTTAAATACAGCCTTTCCCCATCATAGGCTTTAAGACAATTTGAGTGCTACTGGTGACGAAACAAGGGTCACATCACTCTGGAGCACCAAGAAGGACCTTTTCTCCTTATCATCTTAACACCAGAAAAAAAAATCAAAAATTCTATAATTTTCTCTTCAAATATTTGTCTTCAGCACTGACAAAGCTGATACCAAGAGTCAGAGACTTATGCCCCAGGTATGTGCTCTTCCAGTCCTCTCAGTCTCGCCAAGTTTTAGAGCTAATGCCATCCGGATTGTGGTGGGCAGGTTTTGGAGTGGGAAAGACCTTGAAACTACAACATCTTTCCCCGATTTCAGGCTTAGAGGGTACCCTGTTGCTGCTCCATGTCAAGGTGAGGCCAGGGAGGCCTCCTCAACTTTCTCAATAGCTCCACTCTCTATACTATTCCCAGGTCTTTGCCTCAGACATTAAAAGCCAGTGATGAAGCCTGGCTAGGTCTGACATGGTTATAAGCTCCTGTGCTGATTTTTATGTTAATCCTTTGATCTGGTTTAACCATGTAGGTTTACGTTGATAATGCAATAAGCTATAAGCTCTTCTTCTGGGAATGCTGAGTCTCACTGCAGTCAACTGTCACCACTTTATTACTTGGTGATATGTGTTCTGACAAGTTCTCAGAACGCGCTATCAAAACAAACCGGTTGTGCTTTCTTCTTATTAAAACAATAAAAATGTCAGTAACTCCTTTTCCCTCTCAGGAAATCAGATGGATGGGATTGAAGTTTGTTGGGATTTTTTTAAAATCTCTTATGACATCTTAATGTATGTGTTGAATAGGTACATTAAAAACTTGCATGCGAAGTTGCTGAAAAACTTTGTAACAATTTTATATTTAAAAAAAAAAAAAAAAAGTTTTTGTTATATGAAAACTGAACAAAACCAGAAATAGCTTTTCCAAAAGCTGAGGGGTTTTTTTCAGCTATAAATTTTCCAGCAGACAGCATGGAAATATCTATAAAGCTTCTTGAAAAATTCTTTTTAATTTAAGTAGTATTAACAGCATGAGTTCAATCTTCCCTAATTATTACTACAGTCATTGGTTTTTGGAGGGCAGGCATACTCAGTGCAGAGAATATCTGAAACATGTTGCAATTTCTTCCTAAAATCTATGTATCTAATAATGATAGGTGTTTGTTTTTTTTTTTTTAAATTACAAAGTACTGATGAATTAAACTGTTCATCTAAAATTGAAAAATATTCGAAATCTGGGAGTTCCATTGTTAACTGGGATAGATAACCTATTTGAAATAGATTACATTAGGAGACTGCTGATGATAATTAAAAAAAAAAAAAAAAAGGCAAGAAATTGCCTAACTGGAATAACACTGGCCCAGTATACAGTAATTTTTTCATTCCTGACTAGTTAGATGATGTTTCTTTGCTGGAGCAATTATGCATTTGTCTCCCCAGGGGCCCATGTCCTCATGGAAGTGTTAGCACACATTCCTCTATGGAAATTTTTGGGCATGTCCAGCTGAGGTCATGGTAATTAGAGATAGAAAAGACCCCTTGGATCACCGTGTCTTTCTCCTTGCCAATGCAATTCTGTTTCTTTAGGAGGTGTGTTTACAATTGATTTGACAAAGCTTAGGAAAAGTGACTCAGGATGAGGCAAATGTTCTTCTCCATGGAGATTGTTACACGTGTGATAGACCAGAAGAATGGACTTTCTCCTTTTTTTTTTTTTTTTTTTTTAATGTTTTCTTGTATTTTCCTTGCTGCAATTATTTTTTCATCTGATAGGCACCTGGGAATCCTCAGAAACAATCCAGTTTGGAGCTTGTCTGTCATTAGCAGCTTCCTACTTCATCATGTTGTGCATTAGCTCACTCCCTGAGTAGGCATTTGGTTCAGAGCTCAGCACATGATGTGGACTTCCTTAGCATTTTATTACTCTGTTGTTGGGCCACTTTGTTTCCTGAGAACTCTTAAGCTGTCCTGGGCTTAAAGTCAAGTTTCTACATGTGAACAAACGGTCAAACAAAGTCAGACCTGAAAGTAAAAATATTGGTTTGAGAGAGGTTTGGGGCAGGGCAACAGTGTTTTTTTCTGAGTTCTTCTGATACTTCTTGTTCCTAATACTGTGTGAGTTATGCTATAATTACCTGTTAACGTTACCTCTCCCCAACACCTCTTTTGACTAGATCGAAAAGCTTGATTAGGAGCTAACTTAGTCTGGGCTTACACAGAAAAGCCTGACTATGAGCTACCTTAGTCTGGGCTTACATCACTGTAATTCCACATGACAAAGCCATAGCTGTGTTGAAAGCAATAGTGGTTTTCACCTGTTTTCCCTGGAATTAACTGGTACAAGTCAGGTGTCCACATTTCCATTGTTCCCACATATCCTTACTTGTACGTGCTGATGTATTTATTTACCAAGACAGCTTTTTCTTTCCCTGCCTTGTTCACTGAATTATGGAAAATCTTCATGTTTCCATCAACTTCAAACACATACCCTCGTATTTAAAGAAGAAAAATAACCTCCTACGTAATTGTTTTCAAAAGCTTGACGAGCAGAAGGCTGCTTTCTAATTCTAAGCAATGGTTAATATATAGACAAAAATAACTGGGAGATTTGTTTTTTAAAATACCCATGTGCACAGCTGCCTCTGCTTTATCAGGAGGCTGGACTGGATGACCTCCTTAGGTTGCTTCCAGCCTGGGTTAGCCCATGGTCCTGTGAACCACTTTGAGGTGACAGTGGATAATCCAGATACAGCACCTGAGGAAATGTCAGTAAAAAATGATTTGGTAGAAGTTCATTGTCTGCTTCTCTCTGGCACAGCTGAGTTTTTCAAGAAGAGCCACAGGATTTTAGAATTAGGTATTTTTAAAATAATTCTCAGAATTTATCTCCATGTTTCACTTTCTGTTTTCTGATATCAGACACTGTGTGAGACCACAGTTTTGTCACTTGAAAGATAAATTGCCTGCCAAACTCTGCTTTAATGTCAAACTGTTGCTTTTGCAGAGAAGATAAAAGCTCAAAACAAACAAAAATAAAAAAAAAATCACACAAAACCACAGCAACTTTAAAATAACATGCAGATGCCAGGGTGTCTTACAGACATCCATGCTTACAAAGTCACCTTTTGAAATACCAGAAATTACACTGCAAGAGGCACTGTTGCTACTGATGTGCCAGTTGTCACTTTAAAAAAAGATGACTATTAGTTATATTTCCTCCCTGTGAGGCACTGTGAAGTTACTCAGCATTTTGAGGAAGAAAGCATGTTTTCTAAAACACATACCCTTAAAAAAAACCACACACACAACCAAACAATTTGGCATTTGTAAATGGCATAGGCATAAAAAGCTCATTTCTGTTGCAGGTGAGGGCTGCTGTCTGCACTCAGACTGAAAGCTCACCACTGGAAGAGTACCAGCAATATTTATGACACGTAGAAGACCACAAAGGAAGAAAGCAAAGGCAAGTTGTGGAATAAAAAGTGTGTCTATGACACCAACTCCAGTGTTAATATGTTTTTTTATCCATTGCACAGAGTTCAACTCCTGTTCTTTTTTTAAGCACTTCTTAACATTTCTGAGAGAGAATGCCCTTTAGGTTCATTGAACTCTTTTGCACAAAAAGAAGGAAGACAATTGAAATGCTCACCTAAAGGCTGTGGAGTAACATGGGGCTTTTAGATGCCTTTTCAATCTCATGTTGGTCTCAACATGTACTCACAGAAATTGGGAATGTGGAGACAGACTTACCAAAAAGGTTTGTTTTGTAGGAACTTCCAGATCTCTCTCTGTTATACTCCTTTTTTACTCTGTGTCTGACATTAAAGATGCCATTAGAGATGGAGAAATGGCAAAGAAAGAAATAGAGGTGCTATTCTTGGGGTGAGGGAGAGGGAACAAACCCAGCCAAAGACCTTTCCAAAATGCCAGCCAAGGCTTTACATTGCTGTTCCTTTCTTCTGCTTTCGAAGTGTGTAACAGCAAGTTAGCTGAACAGGAAAAGAACAGGACCTGGAGTCATTGCCAGCAGGGGCAGAAGGTGGGCATGACCTTCTCTAACCTGGATTTCGGTGGTAAGTAGCTGGTACAGCAAGAGCATCCTGCCTCCTGTATCACCTGCTCCCTGTGCTGCACAGCCTTCCAATGGCCTCACGTGAGGGTAGAACCAGAGTCTGGAATCATTAAACAAATGCTGCTTGTGCAATGATGTGCTTTTGCCACCGTTCCTTGAGAAGAAAAAGAAGCCTGGAAGGGGAGTATCTGCAGGTCAGGCGTTTCTCAGGAGCGCTGCGTTGTGCGAGTCTGATGTTGAGTAATTTCTTGTGCCTGCCAGATTTAATTGCAGGCGTTTTCAGAGCATGGGAATGAAATAGCTAGCAAAAAGGCTCCAGTGCAAAACTAATCTCTGTCACTCGTTTTTTATTGCCATGTGAATTTGATGCAGGGATGGATGAATTGTATTAGAAATCAAGCTTGGTGAGTAGCTCTGATTTCTTTCCATTAGTGGCACTAGTTCTAACAAAATGCAAACTGTTCTGTGTTCCTAAAGAACCACAAAAAGTTGCTTTGGGAAGGCAAACTAAGCGTTCCTCTTACACAGAATCAAATGAAATATGACTGATCTTTACCCCCGTAACTTGGTTCTGAAGGTAATTTTGTCTTCATTAGCTTCCCAGACTTTATTATAGCTACAGCCTTTATTAGTGTGAAAGCCAGGGAGGGAATTAAAAACAAGTGTAATAAAGGGAGCATTTAAATTTGGATTTATTAAGAATGAACAATATTTTTTTCTTTTAATTTCTGAACTGTACAAGTCACCATATGGTTTGATACCTACTGCTCTAAAATGTTATTGCTTCTTATTTGCATTTAGGGAGGAAATATCTTCAATGTTATGGGTGAGTAGTCACAAGAGAACTTGCATTAAATCAAAGCTAATCAATACTGTGCTTAAAAATGCATTACCTGGGAAAGCAAAACAGGTGCTTGAGAAGAGAGATCCTAATTACCACTCTGTTTTCAAAGTAAGTTAGTTCTTGCACAGTTGTTTTGAGGAATCCTGACCAGATTGTCACCCTTATTTTTTTTCAAAAGGAACAAAAATTGTCAGTTTGCTCTATCAGATCTGACCTCTAATCAAGGGATTGCCTGCATTTTTATCCTTGATGTTCTTTTGGGGGGGATTCCAAGAACAGTTGTCTGCAAGGACTTGACTGCATTTGCTCTGAGGTCTAGAAAAGTCTATTTTCACCATCATATTTGAAACACCTTTAATTCCTCAGAAAAGGATAAATCCTGCCATTTAATTAATTCTATGGTTGCATTTATGAAAAAGAAGGCAACCACTCCACCAAAGGCACAAAGTACTTGACTAACAATAGACCTGTGTGACCCATGAATAAACAGTGTTTTAAACAGGTTTTGCTGGAGGGATCACTGCTAGATTTGAGGATAGCTGATACCCTTTTCTGTCAAGCTAAAGAGAGCTCAAGGGGAGTTATTTAAGGCTCCTCTATATGGAGAAGCTGTTTAGGAATAAATCAGTGGGGGAAGTTAAAGAACCAAAGCTGGTGTCTCAGAGGAGGTTGTTCTTCCAGGAAGACACCAGTTCTCTCTGTATAACACTTTGGGGTCCCGTGGTTTGACTGCCTTTCAGAGATGCTCAAGGACTTTAACAACTGGCCTGTGTCATCTGAGTCCCTCACCAGGTGTGAAGTCTTAGCCTGCCACCAAACTGAGGTCAGATGGGGGCTTACTCATCCTTGACAGTGCAAGTGTGAGAGCTGAGAGCAGGCTGTGTGCCAGACTGTTTGTATGGAGCACAATAGCCACGTTGCAAGCCCCTAATTTTCTTTCTGTGAATGGGGATGACATCTCGATTTAGACTCCACTGCTCCAGTGTCACTTAATTATGAGAAAATCTGATTTTTCATAAACAGAGTACAAAAGGCAGGAAAAAAGAGTTCTAGACTTCATTTTGCTACTCAGGAAAGCAGAGGGCTTAACGGGTTGCTGTGCAGAATACAAACAAAAACAACCCCAGCTGAAAGTACTTGTAATGTCACAGTTTTTCAACATGGCATTTAAAGATAGTGAAAAGCAGAGTGAGGTGGCAAAGCAGGCTTATCAGCAACCTGAGTCTCTAAGAGTCGTAACTAAACTAAACCAAGGACGGCTTAAAAAGATAATACTACCCATGTAATAGTTTTCAGGTATTGAAATAATTCAATTAATAAGACATTTTAAGCTAACCTATGGCAAATTTTGAGTATCAGCATTCATTGCTGTGGTCAAAGCATAACTACTTCATGGTAGCTCCTAAAACCAAAAAAATGACAGGCTGACTATAAAACTAAAATGGTCTCAGCCAGTGACACAGTCCAAGATGGGTGAAATGTAAACAAGAAAACAGCCATATAGAGAGATGTATCAGATAATAATTGCTTTTTGTAAATTATCAGACATAAACTTTTTGTTCAGTAGAAGATGAAAGCTCTACTAAATTGCAGAGGCCAAAATTTTGATGTTGTTTACACAACTACTGCCAGTGATGCTAAGAACAGAATTTGTTCCACAATTTCAATCTTCTTTGTGCACTTCTGTTTCAAAATACCTGATTGTGTGCATGTGTGATGCTTGTTTCTCCAGACTCTGGATGACAGTGAAAGGGGAACAATGTCCAAATCCCTTTATATCTCTCATTATTGTTTTGGCACAGGAAGAATTCTCAATCAATTACACTATTTGGATCCACTGGTTACAGGCAGCCTGGCTTGAGCTTTAACTCAGTGTGCTTTAACTCAGTGTGCTTTGCCCTTTCAAATGGTTTGTGTTTGCTGCAACATCATTTACTGCCATGTCGTTGCCAAGGCACACCCGTGTCACTCCTGTCAGAATGTCAGTTTAGATCAGTGCAGTGATAGGACTTAATTCAGCTGTCTGCATGATGCAGGGTCACTGCTCACAGCAAAGCAGCAACGCTGCTCCGGGCTGGTGTGATGGCAACAGGGCTTGGAAGAAGGGAAGGCAGGAGGAGAAGGTTAATGTGTGTGAATAAAATAAATAATGGGCTGTAATTGCAACAAACGTGCTTAGCTTGATTACTTGATTACCTCCGTTTTCAGCTGAGTGTGACCACGTGAACTTTGTGGCCAAAGCTTTGCTGAAACAATAGATATAGCTGTGTGACCTTTACTAATTAGAATCATAATAATAGCACATGACTGTACAGGAATGCATAGCTGAGTGGATGGCCAAAGTTAAAGCCCAGTGGAAACATTTTTTGCATGCATTGATCCAAAGGCCACTAAAAACAAAGGGAATTAAATGAGGCTCTTGTGCCAGGAGCCAGAATTCCCAGGGCCTCTTCTGATAAGTCTGGAGCTTTCTGTCCAGACATTTTAGTTTCAGGTGTTTAAAAAGTAGTTTTTGGTTCATGTGCTCTTCTATTTAAGGGCAGTACAACTTGGCTTATAGAAACACTTTCATGTATGTGCAAAGGGATATGTTGAGTGATAAAGAGTTGAAGTAGGAACAGTGAGTGGCCTGTCCTTGGACATCAGCCTTGTCATGGAAGAAATCCTGAAGTTTCTCTAGTAGGAAGGTTGGGGGAATAGAATGGGCAAGAACAAAGTGGGCCAGCTGGAAGAAGATTGTAATACTAATTGGTGATTACTCTGTGCTATATGTAATTTTGAGGCCTAGTAAAGTAAAGGGAATTTAACAGGGCACAGTCTCATAAAAAATGAGAGGGAAAATGGGAGAGGTTTCAGAATAAGACAAGGTTTTTGAGAGTATGATACTCAGAAAACAAGAAAAATAGCAGTCATCCTTGGGGTGCCTGCACACATCAAATTGCAGGGCGAAGACCACTCAGATGTATTCTTGAGGTACAGAACCGGAGCATTGTCTGAGATGTCAGCCTTAGTGGCAGTGAACTGTTATAAAAATCACTCTATTGATAGAAAATATTAAAAAAAAGTATAATCTGCTCTCCTGTAAAGGGAGAGTTTCTTCCAGGCAGAAACCAAGACCAATTCTTGCACAGGGGGAATGCTGCGCAAAATCAGTATAAAACATGTGCAGAAATAAAACCTATTTGCAAGCATGGTGAGGCATTAGGGCAGACTGGTAGCTGCACTGTAGCAAAGTACAATGTGTTTCAGACTTGAAAATTTGCAATAAAAGCAGGCTTTTCATAAAGCTCAGGTCATAAGTGGCACCAACAAACTTCCGTCCACAAACAAATGCAAGGTGGGTGAAAAGAACTGCATCCTGTGTGTTATTGTCTCTCCCCTTTAGCAGTGGCTGCTTGTGGGGCACACCCGAGGTGCACAGACCTGCTCCCCATCCGATAATGGGGCAAGCTGCTTTTCCTGCAAAGCCACGTGCCCATCCAGGAGTCCAGCACACAGTAGGACACTCCTGGAGCTTGGGCAGGGCTTGACAAAGCTGCTCTCATTCCATCTCCAACACTCCGCTCCCTCCTTTCCTCGAACAGGAATACCCTAATCAGGGAAGTATGCACAGGCTGTTTAGCAAGGGATCATATCGATCTGGATGGAATTCCAGGGCTGCAGGGATAACAATGGCAGGAAGAGAGGTCTTTAAGCTGGCCCATGCTGCCTGCCCATAGCAGCACCTTGTTGACAGATGTGGCCTGCTGCCTCCTGCTGCCTGCCCTTGGAAAGCCCTGGATGCTCCGGACACCAAGGAGAGCCGAAAGCTCATCGCAGCTGGAGTCAAATGAAGGGACCCCTCCATTAATTACGAAATTATTCTGCGACCATACTACTCGCCCAAACCTGAATCTTCTCTTCGACTCTTTGGGGTTTGTAGCTGTTTCATGGGATGATGCGTTTGCAAGCAGGTAATCGTCCTTTGCCTCTTGCTTCTTTCCCATAGGAAAACCCTCCCACACAACCCCCAGAGTAAACATGGTTTGCATTACAAGCCCAGGTCTCAGATATTTTCAGTCTATATGAGGGAAATCATGCTTTACTGATTGCATCTCAAAGCATATGAGGCAAAGCAGAAGTAAAGATACAGCGTGTGGGGTTTGTGTGCTTGTTGCCAGTGTGGGATACAATGGCTGTTTTTTAATTCCTTCATCTACTGTTTTTCCGGCTTCCTTGAAACTCCCCATCAGTTAAGGCAGGTGGGCAAAAGGACCAAACCCAGGGCACATGGCCGTATCTGGCATTTGCCACAGCAATGCCAGTGCTGCAGCCAGGGAGATGTTTTTCTGTCTGGCTCTGACCTTGAGATGTGGAAAGAGGAGGCACTGGAGGGCTAGTCCAAGTCAGTCAGAGCACATTTTTTCATTTCTAACATGCTATGCAGTGCTCTGATTCCCTGATGGTGACTGTATGGGAAAATTCCATCTTATCAATTTGTTAAAAATGCCTTTCTCACTGGGGAATGGGAGACAGCACAGACAGAGAGCGTAGGAGTGCTTTCTGAGTGCTCTCATAATCAGGAAACTCCAAACCCTGGTAATTCAGCGAAACAAACCAGAAGCTCGTAAAAGGCACCACCACCACTAAAAGGAAAGGCATTTTTTTCTGTCAGTGTAATGACCAGATCGCTATAACTTCTGTCATGACTGTTTTGCTTGTTGGTTTTTTTTTTCTTTCCCAGCTGACCACAACAGTGCGCTCATGGAATGATGTCCTGCATTGTTTCCTCCAGGTTATTTCCCTTTCCTCAGCTCTGGAAGCATCTTGCAGCATGTGGAGGTCAGAGGGGCAGACCTGGAGCCACGTGCTGGTTTCTCTGGACCTATAGATGGCATTTCCCCTGAGGAGGAAGTCGCTGCAGCTGTACATTCAGTGGAAGATGCTTTTACTATGAGTATATGGGCACGTCACTCGGGGCACACACTGAAGGATACATCTGAACGGCACAGGCTTTGCCTACAGGCTGTGCTTTACGTTAGTAACGATTTTCTTCCTTATCAGGGATGGTCATATTAAAAAGAGAGCATATCTGAGTCTCTCCCACAGTCTGGTCTTGCAGGACACTTGGGGTTTGGGGGTGTTTTTCCTCTTTTTTCCCCCCAGTGTTTCTCTAATATTCTTCTGTGACCTTCTAACACCGCAGTTCATTTATCAAATAGCCAGTAATGGCTAAACAGAGGTCCATTGTAGTAGGACTTGCAGCACTTTGTTAGCAATAAATGCGATGTGATTAGTAAATGTGTTGTAATTGGGTTGCATTACATGGAAGTATCAGCTTCAGTATTTGCCAGAAATTCCTTTTCCTTTTTTTTTTTTTTTCAATTAGCTTTCATCTGAAATATTTGAAGTGACTTTTCTTTGCCTGCTTAGTTTTTTTGTGCCCTCTGATTCAGGACTTAGGTCAAAGTTCAGCTCTGAATTTGTGTCAGAGTCTAGAACTGAGACTTAGGATGACTAAGTAGATCAATGACTAGAAGTGGAAATGTGAAGGAAATCTTAAAAGGCAATTTTCACATTATGCACAGCATGTATGTGGATTTGTCCTGTCTTTCAGGACTTTCTTTATCAGTAAATGTATTGCTGATGGAAGATGAATGATCTTTCTATCAGGAGATGTATAACACAGAAAACAGCAATTTGAAATTCCATTGGTTGACCAAAATGCCTCAACTGTGGCCTGGAATACTGACAGCAGAAAAGCTAACTTGATCTTTCACTGGTATTTTATAAACTCCACATAAGAAATAAATTGAGTTATTAAGGTGGCAGTCTGAAATAACCCAATTTTTTTCCGGGGGGGGGGGGGGGGGGGGGGGGGGGGGGGGGGGGGGGGGGGGGGGGGGGGGGGGGGG
>JAWWEU010000081.1:63861761-63906810 GCA_035583155.1 Acropternis orthonyx | reverse complement strand
CCCCCCCCCCCCTTTGTGCTTTTCTGCACATTTGAATTCAATAGACTGCCCATAAGATACAGGCTATAGGTATAAATGGTGAGTTTGTGATCCCTATGATTTCCAGATATTTCTTCTTCAGATAACGTTTCCCACACTGGGAGGCGTAACGATTTTATAGTCCCTCACAAATCGTCATTCAATCTGACTCTTTCTAAAATCAGAGCTACGTAAAAGCATCATTTAAGGTGCAATTGTGCAGCCACTGTGCTCATGACTTATATATAAGTTTTAGAGATATGCGTACTCAAATATTTGTTTTCTTTTTACTTATACAACAATGTGAAAACAGCTGCTTAATGAAATGCTTCACTGTCTTTTACTATAAATTCTTCCTCATAATGTTTTTCTCTCTTCCATCCCCTACAACTTTCATATTCCTTCTCCACCCACTTCCAATGTTCCTACAAGCTTTTCAAATTATTCTGCTGCTTTTGGGTTTATTTGTGCTGTACACCATCCATAAAGGCATCTCTGGAACTTACAAGTGGTTTTGCAAAGACAACAGTGGGAAGAGTTACACATCATATTATTTTTGGCCAGATCCTACAGGAACAATGGCTATTGCTTGGCAAGCGAGCAACAAGGAGGCTGCATTAGTGATGTAAGGATTTAGAGCCTGGGGGTTGTTTCTCAGATGGTTGTGAGCCATTTTAAGGTATGTGTGATACAACATTTGGAAACATCTGGTTTTAAAAAAAAGGAAAAGTGGGGGGGAGGGGGGAGAAGGAGAAAACTGGCAAAACATTCACAAATGTGAAACTATGGATAAAAATAATGTGCTCTATTAACTCTTATCTTTTTCCTCTTGCACAGAATTGTTACACATGTTGATCAAAATGTCGGACTTTCCATTTTTATTCCCCCTCCCTGTGACTTTGACTGGATAAGATGGTGTTGGTTGTGAGATGCTGCCTGTGGGACAGTGTCGGGGATGGGGGGGTGGGTGTTGCTTTTGAGCTGGGGCTGCTTTGGGCTCACAGATGTGCGAGTGAAATAACACCTGCCCCAAAAGCCTTCCCCCCGGTGCTTGAGGAGCAAACGCTGGAGCGTCTGTGGGTACAGAAATATTAATTAACCCTGTTTATAATGTCGAAGCCGCCCCCAATTGCTGCATCCCGCAACGCCAGCCGTAGCGCTGAAATCGCCCGCAACTGCGCGTAGCGCTGCGATGTCCCGCTGTGGGAAGGAGGGGGGCAAGTTTTCGGGATGGGATTCGGCCCTTACTGGGGCTTGGGGAGCGGCAGAGCATCCCTGGGCATTCCCATTCCCGCTCCCGGCGGGGTGCGGGCGGGCGGTGGCGCTGTGGCGCTGTGTGAGCCGATTCCCCCCGTCCCTGCATCCCGGGAATTGCGGCGAGCGGAGCGGCCGCGGCGTCCCGAGCCTTCGGTGGAAGGCAGGGGATGGGGCTCTGCTTCGCTCTCCCGGCATGGCAGCAATGCTCCCACTTTAACCCTGGAATACTCGGCGCTGGTGAGGGCACACCTCGAGTCCTGTGTTCTGGTTTGGGTCCCTCAGTGCAAGAAAGGCGTTGAGATGCTGGAGCGTGTCCAGAGAAGGGAAACAGAGCTGGGGAAGGCTCTGGAGAACAAGAATGATGAGGAGCAGCAGAGGGAGCTGGGGCTGTTTAAGCCTGGAGAAAAGGAGGGTCAGGGGAGACCTTATTACTCTCTACAACTCCCTGTAAGGAGGATGTAGCCAGGTTGGGGGTTGCTATCTTCTCCCAAGAGGAAACAGCCTTGAGTTCAAAGAATCATAGAGTATGCTGAGTTGGAAGAGACCCACAAGGACCTTCAAGTCTGATGCTTGGACCTGCACAGGACCATCCGCAAGGATCGCACCACGTGGCCCGAAGGTATTGACCAAATGCTCCTTGAGCTCTGTAAGCCTTGGTGCTGTGACCACTGCCCTGGGGAGCCTGTTCCAGTGCTCAACCACCCCCTGGGGGAAGAATCTTATTTCTAATATCCAAACTAGCCAAGCTAAACTTCCCCTGCCACAATCTCAGGCCATTTCCTTGAGTCCTGTCACTGATGACCACACAGGAGAGATGATGCCAGGGGAGGTTTAGACGGGATATTCGGAAACATTACTCACTGTCAGGATTGTCAGGCACTGGAAGAGGCTGCCTATTGAAGAGCTGGAGTCACTGTCCCTGGAAGTGTTCAAAAGATGTGTAGATGCAGCACTTCAAGACATGGTTTAGCGGTGGACTTGGCAGTGCTGGGTTAATGTTTGAATTCAATGATCTTAGAGGTCTTTTCCAACCTTAATGATTTTAGGACTCAAAGTGTGGTTCTACCCTTTTTTAGGCACATTTCCACAATTGTCCTTCTCTCTGTCCATATCTAGAAAAGCCTGATGGAAAAAAAATGCCTAGTGATGGAGCTCCTCTTCTTATGTACACATGTCCTCATTTCCCACTTGGGCACTGATGCCTGGGCACACTGAGCCCTGCTGTGGTCATGCCAAGGGTGCACATGGCTGTCATAACCACACCCTGGGTGAGCTCTGACTCAGCACTGACCCTGCTCCCTCCTTATGGGGAATTCCCACTGCTTGCCAAGGCAGGGAAAGGTGGATCGTGGGCCAGGAACAAGAACAGCCTCCTGTAAGCCTCTGGGTGAGAGCTCCACCAGCAAGGCAGGATGGTGTTTTGCCTGCTCAATGCCCTCTGCCGTGGGAATGGTGACCTCCAAGCCTGGGGACAGCCACCTCTGCAGCATAGAGTTTGTAAACTGGAGGCCTGCACTCCTCACAGATGTGTGCACATACTGTGTGCCTGCATCCTCTGCCAGATCCAGGGGGTGCTGCTAGCAGAGCTTTTCGTCCTGATGTGGAAGAACAGCAGCAGAAGGAAAACCTGGTGTTTCCAAACACAGGCAGAAGTGATGGTGTATTATAACACATGATCTTTTAGCAGACTAAGTGATGGATCTGTCGTTCACCTGCCAGCTGGTGATGGCATCATCACTGGGTGGTTCCACATCACAAACTTGAATTAACATCTCAAAATGAGAAGTGGGTTTTTGTTGGGGTACATTAGTTTCCATCTCCTCTCCTTAAGGAATGTAGTCCATACCGACAGTGAAACCATATTGTTTTGCATACTTGGAGGAGGTAATTTTGTTTGTCTTGGGTGTAGAATAAAGCACTACTCTCTTATGTATGTGCTGTTCTCCAGGCAGTGAGGGAAATTACCCTTTCAAGCTTAAAGGAACTTGAAGATTTGCTTAAATGTTTTGAGAACGGTTGATAGAAGGTGACAGTTGGAACACTAAGTATTATTATTAGATTTTATATCTCAGAATTATTATTGGGCCATATCCTAGAGGTTTAACTCAAACCCTTGCTTTTAGACACCAGTGTTTGGAAGTTAAACTGAAGTGTATTGACACCAAACACCTTAGGTATTTGGACTCCTGGCAGGGTATGACCTCTGGAGACTTAAAAAAGGCAAAAAATCTGCTTTGGAGTTTCTGACCACTTGTTATGAGATCTGGCCTATTATAATTGTATTTGGGTTTTACCTGATTTTTTTTTCCCTAAATGTTTAATTCAAGGACAAACATTTCTCAGCTGTAAGAAGGAACTTTAGTTCAAGAGCAGATCTTGATATTGGTGTTCTTCATCTGTGTCCACACAGCCAATAACCTCTTCCTCTGAGGTAAGAGGTTTTTACAGATAATGAGTAAGACTAAATACTAACAAAAAATATTATGAACCCATACATGAATGGAAAGATTTTTTCCAATATTTACTGAATGACTTGCCTGGGAAGTGGGTCTTAGTTTGGCTCTCATCGTTGATTCTAAGCCTTCTCTTACCCATACCCCTGAGACTCCGGTTAATTTTGTGGCACTAAATATTTAATTATGTGTTCTGCCAAGTGAATACAAGGTCTCAAATTGAATTTCAGTGTCCCTGGGCAACTATTTGAGACACTTTGGTAGAATGTAAATACATATTTTCTGCATGCCAGATCCTAGCTACATATCCATCAAACTAAATCCTCAGTAGTTCCACTGAAGGCTTGGAACAATCCTAAATTATGTTATTGAGGTCAGATTGTGACCCTGAAGCTCTGGCAGAGACCCAAACAAGAAATTTGTGTGGGAAACGGGGAAGGGAATAAATTAGCACTTGCCTATGCTTTTTGTGGAAATAAACTGTTACAAAGGTGTGAGTTAAGATGAAAGCTCCTAATGGTGGTGGATATTGCTTTCCAGCTGTTTCTGATGGAAACAGCTGTGTGTGTGTGTGTATGGGATGAGTCCCTGTTTTCTGATGGTGCGCTATCTCAAATAACAACCAGTTTTGCTTTTACCTCCCCTGACTGTCCCAGTCCCCCTCATTCCCTCCAAAGAAAAACCACTCAATCTTATAAAACAAAAGTCCAGGTGTAGGTTCTAGTTTGGGTGATTTTTTTTTTTTTTTTCCCCTGTGGTGAATTTAATCCTTCATTTTCTCCCTCTGCCAAATGCAAGTGTCAGGTCTAAATAGCATTAGGTAATTGTGGTTATCATACTGCAGATTGCATGGTGGAAAAGATTAATTACTGGTTTTTTGGCCCAGGGGTTTAAGCAGCGGTCCCTCCGTCTGACTGGGAGAATGTCGTTTCCCTCCCCATTGAGACTCTGCACCGTCAAGCAGCATGAAGGGACTTCTGTGCAGCTGCACTGGGTGAGTGGGCAGGCATCTCATTCAGTAATAACATCTAATTTATACAGCCATGAAAACCTACAGCTATAAATAAATAGCTCTGACTGACTTTGCATACTTACTCAAAATAAAACGATAGAGGGTAATGGACTGGAAAGAGAAACCTGGTGTAAATGTCATAAAGAGCAGATCCCTACCCAGAGCACCTCAGTAAAGCCTTTTGGAAATCACAGGGAGAATGTTGGTTTGTGAGCAATGAGACATCCTTTCCTCCTTTCAGGGCTTCAAGGGCATCAGAGAACGGGGCAAAGCAACCCCAAGATCCCAGCAATTGTTTTGAGGACAGAAATTCCTGATGGCTTTCTCAAAGTGCATGACTGAAATCCAGCTTCTCTCCTTACAGGATGTAGCAGAGAGCAGTGCCTCTCGTGAGCCCTTTTCCAAGGAAAGAAACAACCTCCTCCGTGATTCTCCTCAAGGCCCTCTAGTCCAGCAGCACAGGCAGCACATCAGATTCCAAAAGTGTTGCAGGAGGTGAGGGTGAGATCTGCCATTCAGCTCAGGACCAGACTGTTTTTGGAGTTTCTGACATTTGAACTGTTTTTACTGGGCTATCAGTGAAAAAAAAAAAATAAATACCCAACAAACCTATACAGTCTCCTTAACTTTCTCTTCTTCCCTAATTCCCATCATGTTTTTTTCTTCTGTCTCTCCAATATATTTGCTTTGACGAGCATCTTTCAGCTGAAATCTTTCCATGTTCCCCTTTAGCTTCAACAGAAAAGGAGGGAGGGATGTGTTTGTGTGGGAGGATGTGTAACTGTTTAAATTCCCCTTGCAAAGTTAGCTAGAGCCAGTTATCCAGATAAACTGTGAATTACTGAATGCATGCAGGTCTTTCATTGAGTTAACTTAGTTTACAGTCTAGGCCTAGTATGTTAACTTCCCAGATTAGAATTTTTATCAGGTGCTTAGCATATGAGAAGAACAATTTTATGTATATACATTATCCTTTTATTGCTCACAGGCAGCTTACAATGTGTTTCGTTTTTACTAAGCTCCAGCAGCGTTTGAAAGATGAAAATAACACCCCAGTGAACTGCAAGCACAGTAGCTCCAAGTGAGGGCTTTGGCAATGAGAATGGAGTTAGACATTTAAGTAATGCAACTAGTTTCAAATCCTCTTTAAATGCAGGAATAATAACAGAGATTTTTCTTTTTCATGTTGACCATTAAGGAACACTTATGCTACTGTCGGTTTTGCCTGTTTATTGGAGTTTGCAAAGCACATCTCCAGTGTTTTAGATGTTAACAAAATGTTGAGGCTAATAACAGAAATCAACTATATTGAGGAAGATGAGTAAACATGTGAATGGAGTGTAATTATATGGCAGGCAGCTTTATGTTAAACAGTGCTTTAAATTAACATGCTTTCCGTCAAAGCAATCATACAGTCAGTATAATTAGGTTACTTTTGCTGCGAGATTAACTGAAACCAAGAAAAAGGAAGAAAGTGTTGCCTTCAGATTTCTTGTTAAAATGGAGGGGAGATATTAAGCATATTAATATTACAGAAAGTTTCTCGTTAGAAGAACTTGGCTTCATGGTGAACTTTCTGAGCAGACATTTCTAATTACAGTCCTTGTTAGCCCAATTTGTTATCTAGCTAGCTTGGAAGTCACAGCACTGTTAAAATTATCTCTCCTCTTAATTTTTTCCAGACTTGATGAAGGGCAATCCAAACAAGAGTTGGCTTGCATTCACAGGTCTTTCACAGAGTGGTGCCAAGCTCATGAGGGAGTGCATTTACCAGTGACGAGTTTTAACCATGGACACATCCTCACGTAGGTTGTGCAAGAGATGAGAAATCTGTGTAAACAGATGAACACAATTTTCTTATTCATAGCAGTTTTGGAGTTATCATTTCATATTTTCCACCAGTTTTCCATATGTCTGATGTCATAATGGTTTCACCAGAAGCTGCAATGCATTGGAGAAAGGATTTATTGCAGCTGCATTGATTTTCCTCTACTTCATGGCTTCAGCATTCATAGAGAGATTGTTTGGCTTCAAGAGGAGGATTCACTTGCCTTTCCACTTGTGGTCCAGTATTACTATTGAATCTCCTGTTTGGACACAGAGAAGATATTATTGGGGGAGGGAGGAACACAGGGGGGAGAAATTCTGTTAGGTGGAGGTTGTGAATCTGGCCCCAGCCTCCCAAAATCCCTGGGGAACTCTACCCATCTGGGAGTGGGAGTAAACCATGAGTGCATGACTTGGACCGGCTGCTAATACTAAAGAAGTCAAATGAGCCCAGAATGTCCCCAGCAAGTAACAGATTACTCAGCTACTAAGGAATGATTTGAAATCTACCACGGGCCACATCCATTGAGAATAATTGTGCTATGCCTGTGGGAGAAAGTATCTGCCACCAAACAAACCTAGCTTGGGCTAAGAGTATGTGAAAAAAATAAAAGCTTTATATTTAAAAATAAAGCTTGTCTGGAAAGGCAACAGGTGATTAATCCCTGCACCAAAGATATCTGGAGAATCCCTCACCTGGCTGGTCAGGACAGCACAGGACCTACTGAAATCCACAGCTTTGTGAAGCACCAGTTGGGGACCAGCTGTGCTGTTGTGGGGCATCCAATGTGGCAATTATCAAATGTATTTGAGTACCTTATCTAACCTCATCTCAGCCTCTCTTTTGCCCTGATAATGATTGTTCACTCACAAGAAACTCTATTTGAAATGTTCTTTCCTTGTCCATAGACCTCTGAGGCTCTGAAACACTAATTGCTGTACTCTATTTTTCCATTTGGCAACTGACCTGGTATGAAACAGAATCTTGGCATTTATTCCTTTCCAAATGATCCTGTATTTTGTACTGACCAAATAGGTAATTCAAATATGGAGGAGGTAAAAAAAACCCAAACCACAAAGAATCAAAAATAGCCTATTAGGCCAGGGCTAGCATGTTAGCCAGGACCTGTTAGTGTCTGGCCTCCACTGATAAAATCATAAGCCCTGGGTTGCCAGAGCTTCCAATCTGATCTGCCTCCAGTGGATCATCAGATAAACTTATCACCAAGAGTAGGGCATGTAACAGAGAGTGCAGATTTCCTCTAAACAGTCAGTTGTCTCTGCCAGAGGGGTAAACTGCAGCTTGGGGGAGTGACAAATATGAAGGACATAAATATGCCATCACAAGTTTGTGGCACAACTAGGATGAGTGGATGAGACAAAAGTAAATACTCGTATTTGCAAACTCTGGGATTTAAATCCTCTTAAATCTGAGTTCCATTCATCATGAGCAATATAGTGAAATTACAGACATAAACATTATTTGTTCACTGAAAGGAATAACTACCCCCTGGACTTTTTTTTTTTTTTTTTTTTAAGGGATGACTCAACAAATTAAGATATCTTGTGGAAAGGGGTCTCAGTTTAAGAACCTCTCCTGGGTACTGCAATAACTAAGGGTATAGCCTGTGTCTGGAGTGATAACTACCTGCAGAACATCAGCATTTTAACATGCATACAAGAACTGCCATTCAAAAGCTTGTACCAATGCACTGGTAGCACAGCTTCATACCCCACACACTTGCCCTTTGCATCCCTGTATTTGCTGTTTGGGTTTCTGCCATCTCAGGAGCTGCTCAGAAGAACGAGAGCATCAGGAATTCAATCTTATTATAATATTGCTTTGCATTGCATTGCCACATAGGCTGGATTTCCAAAGAGCTGGCTACAGGGTATTAAGGGAGCTTGGTTTCAAAAGCACGTAAATACAAAAATAAAACTCAGAGAAAATAATCAGTTCCTAAAACACGTTATATGTTTCTGGAAAATATATTTAATGCTCCAAAAGTACTCCAAAAAAGAAGAGGAAAAACAGGCTAAAGAGAAGATTGCTGTCTAACTTTAGTTCAGCCTTAGATAAATATGTTTCAGCAGTGTCTTCCCAAGATATTCAAGAGCTCATAGAAGATCTGGAGGAGCACATCCACCTGTGCACTGAGCACAAGAAAGTTACTCCACCATAAGTTTCCTCTTTTTCCTGAGTGCAATGGCTTATTCTTGCTCTGTGGCCTTATCCCTTGCTTTGTAATATCTTTAATTTTGGTTTTGCCCTTGCTGATGTTCCTCAGCCAGCTTTCCCTTCTGGAACACAGCAAACACCCAGGTGGGTCTGTTGGAGCTGCTGCCAGCTCTGAGAGTCAGCCTCTCCTCCTCCCTTTCCTGCCCTGTTTCTCTCCCAAAGGACAGTTCCACCACCTGGGGGTGAGCATTTCTCTGGACTTGGTGGAGGCCTTGTGGCCATAAAAGCTTGCAGGGGTTTGCCTGGTGTCCCTCAGGAGGCCTTTCACTCACTGGTGGAGCAGGTAGCTGTTGCTAGCTATGGCTGGTAACTACAGCTCCTCTCCACCTGCATTTCAAGGTATTTAAATGAAGAAGCTAATGAATGGTATTTTGGAGTGGGTTTTTTTTTTTTCCAGATGTGTTGGAAGACAAATGAATCTGCTTAACCTTCAACTGCTGGTTCCAGAGAAGAGACCTCAGTTGAAATGTTGCTCTGTCTGATGTGGAGAACTTTGATCCAAATTTCTCCCAAGGATCTGATTGTCTCAACAAGAGAAAAACCCAAGGGAATGGTGCTTTGCTTTAATTTTGAGGATTCTAGCTTGACTGGTCAAAGGAACATGAGATCAGTTGCCTGTGTGATGTTTTCCACCCCTTGGGAATGGGAGAAGCTATCACATGGTTCATCTTTGGTACTCAGACTCTGCAGCCACATTCTTGGCTGAGGTAAATTTATGGCAGTAAAAGAATCAGCTCATTGTTTCAAATTATCCTCTTTGGAGTTCTGTATTGCTCAACATTGTCTTGTACTCTAGAAACTCTGGGATTTAAAACAAAAAGAAGTCATTAGTGGTACTATTTTCTGTGCCTCTCAGGCTGTGCAGCTGGGTTGCCTTAGTTACCACCAATCCAACTGTGCAAGGGGAGGGAGAGGCACATGAGAGATAATACATTTTTAAAACCTCCAATACTGTATGAAGCAGTTTGTCTGTAAATAATAAAATTAATTTAGGGTCTGGCATCTTTTGGTTGTTCTGAAAAGGAAAAACAAGGTTATATTATTCTACAGCCTGGATTTTCCAGCTTTCAGAAGTGATACTGCATCTTTTTGGTCAAGCACAGGCCAGAGCTTTAACAATTACTTGCTGCAAGCTGAAAGCTGCCATCTGTAGTCTTTGGAATAAGCTGGAACTAACTAAGTGTGAAAAAGTAAGTATTTACATAGCTGGTTTTAGGAAAAGTAATAGTGGCCTGGAGTTATAATGGAATGGGGAAGAGTCCATATGAAACATGGTATGCCCTGGGACAAGCTTAATTTGCAGCCTACAGCCTGCCACAGGATGCAAGTGCACAAGGAAACCAGGCTTGCCACTCTGGTGGAGCTATTTGTTAATTATTTCTTCCCCCTTCGAATAAACACATCTGGGCACAAACTCAGCAACCATTCTTCCATCAAGTGGGAAAGAAAGAGAAAGTAGCAACAACCCTGGAGTTTTTTCCTTTGGGGAGAATCCTGGTGCCAGCAGCCCAGGCAGGGTGCTCTGCCTCGTCAGATCCCACCAGCATCAGGTCTAATTGCTTGGTGGTTCCAGGTGTTATTGGAGAAGGAGTTTTCAGATGTGGCTATAGGAACCTAGTGGATAATTGCATTACTCTGTGACTCAAACTGTGCCTTTGGGGGACTGAGCGGGAAGCAAAAGGGAGATCAAAAGTGCCCTTCCGTGTATTTTTTCTTTCGCAGGAGGAGGTGGGAAGAGTGGAGATTATGGAAAGATGAAGAGGTCTGTCATCTACCACCACAGATAGTTTTACTTTTTACCTATGGGTTGTTTTTTGTTTTGTTTTGTTTTGTTTTCTGCAGAGTCATTTTACCTGCATCGTCTGCCTTATTGTGATGGGAAGCTGAGACAGGAAAGAGTAGGACAAAAAAAAGTACATGGAGCCATTTTTGCTGGAGGGGAAAAAGGTATGTTGAAATTGCATCTTCATTCAGTTTGCAGCTCTTTTTACTCTGGCAATGCTGAGCCAAAGATTTGTCTCAGTCAGGAATATATTAAGAATCTGTAACTTGGAATAGCTTCCCTGTGGCTGTGTTTCAGTGCTTATTGGGGCCTTGTTATCGATACCAGCTTAAGGAAGTCCTGCTCTTCTCCTGGGTGCACACAGCTGGGAAATGGATTAGGAAAAAGACTTTGCACTGACACGGGGAACTGTAACTCAAGGGGAGTGTCTTGCACATGGATGAAAACACCATGTAATTGTTAAGGCCAGGATTCTGTGGCTCCTTTGAAAGATATCGACTATGCATGGACAAGGCAGACCCACCACGCACAAGAGGCCTCCAGGCATCACAAGAGCACACCAGATATTGATGGAGAATATCATGTATGCCATGTTTATAGATATACTCTGGGTTTATATTCATGCTACCACAACTGGGGGCACTTTTCAGCCGATCTGTGTGCACAGAAGAGTTGAGTTCTTGCCTCAGTTTCTTTAGTCAGCAGTTCAAGATGTGTTTTTGCCGTCAGTTTGATCTCTGCTTGGCATGACTTTCTGCCCAATCAATTAACACTTCAGAAATCTAATTATTTTAATTCTGATTTTCTCCAATGGATGCAACAGGCATACTGCAAGCTTGAAATTACTCATATGTACTCTGAGATGAAAAGAAAAATCTGATATCTAGACATGTGAGATATCTCATATACTGACTTACACTGTCTTGTAGTGATGATGTGGTCTTTGATTAGTAATAGTTACTATTTTTGTGATACCTCTTAAAGCAGAGCTAGTTCAGAAAGGCTGCAGATCTATTTTCATTTACCAGCAATCCTCATCTCGTGTCACGTTTATGCAGAAGAGGATGCTGCCAGAATTTCCAAAAGTGGACATGCAGAGCAAGCATCTTATTTGCAAAGGTATCAAGTGGTGAAGTTGGTTATTCAGCACATTTGAAAGTCAATCTGCTGCTTTTAGGTAGCTGAGTACGGATGGTGAGAGACTAACTACAGACACTCTACTTTGGCTTGACAGGCATGTGAGACTTCGCAAAACGGATCAGGCATCAAATGTTCCCAGAGAACAGAGGGAGGTTGTCTTATTTATTTTCAGAGGTGTTTTTACAGTGGTTTTTTTTTTTTCTTTCATCAGAGAGCTAGTTTAAGAAATTGCAAATGTTCACACATTTGTCCTAAATAAAATACACACATTTTCCTGACAAAAACACTTTCATCCTCAAAAACTTAATCTTGAATGAGAAAGAAAATAAGAAACCAGAGGAATAATGATGACAATAACAACAGTAACAATGATAATAATGAAAATATCCCATGCCAAACCCCCAAAGGTGCCTCCTCTGTTCCTTCTTTCCTCCAAATGTTGAATGTGTCCTCCTAAACCGATTTTTTTTTTCCATTTGCCCATTTGTCCAAGGAAGCTGCCTTTCATTTCCTTTAAATTACTACTGGTTATACCACTACCAAAGCAAGAAGGGAGAAATTCTCAAGAGTTTGTAAAACTTTCTGAAGCTCTCTTTTACTCATGGAGCTGGTGCCACAATGCTTGCCTATAAATTGTCAGTAAACAGAGCTATTCCCTGGTCTGACAAACACCACGTGGTGCAGCTGTAAGAGTTTTAGCCTGCGAGACATGACTTCTCTGGACCCTTCTTTGAGCAGGAATTCAAAACCAGTGATTATGCTGGTAAGAGATGCTTCTTGAGCCACGTTACAGAAAGCTGGCATGGCCTTTTGTCTGGTAGGGTTGGGATCCTTGCTGCAATTTGTTGTCCCTTTGCTAGTAAGTGGGTAGGACCTGGCAATTGCTGTCACACACCCAAATGCCATCACCACCACCACCCCCCCCCTCCCACAGTGTACTAGTGCCCCCTTCCTCTTCCTGACTGCCCAGGCAATCACAGCAATTCACTGTAGATTTTTTTGTTGTTGTTCATGTGGACAGAAGTAATAAAAAAAAACCCTCAGACTGACCCCATATCATACGGTTGAGGAACTCTCCGAAGTTGTAGAAAGAGATGATGATGGCAAGGCTACCGGCAAAGAAGGCTGCGAGCCCAGATGGGCTGAACAAAGCAAAGAGAGGATATACCCACTCTCCTGTTACAGAATAAATCCACAGGACCCTGGGCAAGGAAGGAGAGAAATTACCTTTGGTTAGGACCATTCAGTTAGAAGAACCTCTTCACAATTTCTATCTCCTGAAAGGCCAAGTTATCAAAACCATCTTGATATGGGGAAAATCAGCTCAGCTGTCGATACATCTCCTCGGCACTTGGGCTATTTGCTGTGAAGGACTCTTGAGCTGCTGATAAATTAGATGGGTTTCAGCACGGGTCGAAATGCACACAATGTTCTGCTATCACCCTGGTGGCATTGGCTATTAACAGCAGTAAAATGACACTAAAAGAGCAAAATGCTCAAGAACAGGGACATGCACTTGGGTATGCTAAGTGAAGCTTATTCAAATAAGCTGTCACATATGTTTCGTCTCTAGTTACAAGCAGCTTTTCAGCCCCTATCCAGATCTCGATGGTCTGTGCAGACTCAGTTCTGTTTCTCCCTGTGTCAATCCTGCTGCTGTTGACCAGTGTTTTGAGGAGTGGAAAGAAGTTTTCAGGAGGCAACAGGGCAAGGGGAATTCTCCAGCATCTTTTCTCTTTAGGCTCAGAGGAGGAAGAGAGGAGGACTGGGTAGGTAGGAAACAGATGTAGCTGCTTCACTCTTTTCTGCCAGAACTGTTTGCAAAGCATCGTTTGGAAAAGAAGGAAAAGGAACAGGATGAATATGCCTGCTTTATAGGGCTTCTTTTCTTCTACTTAGGCCCTCTCTTTCTGTCTTTTTCTTCCCTCAGAAAACATGTTGTAGTGCCTGTCACTTCACTGATGCTATTTTCATTGTTTATGGCTCATAAGAGTGGTTGGTAGATAATGCCTGAATTTAAGAATATAAAAGTGGTCTTTTTATATTAAATATAGGAAAAATACATTTCTTGTGAATAAAATTATATATATTTGTATTGAATATGCAAAGAACATAAGACATAGGGCACATCTCCAGTGCCAGTGATTGTTGTGAGGCTGTGCCATTCTAACAATGGGCAGCACTTTCCTAAAGCAAACCTCTCAGTCCAAAAAGTCCTAAGAGGTTTAATTATTGATTAGAAAAACAAACAGAAAAACCAACAAAAACCAAAACAAAACTAAAACCAAACAAACAACCACGAAAAAAACCCAAACCAAACCAACCACAACCAAAAACAAAACCAAAAAAACACTTTTAAGGAAAATGCCATAATTTCCACCATCAGTGCTAACATGGGAATGCAATCCCAATCTTTCTGATGGCAACCAGCGTGCTGTCTTACACTGAGCATCATGCCTCAGAGAGAAGTGACAAACGGGCTGCCCCACTCTCCTGAAACTGTGCCATGACACTGGGCAATGGGAGAATGCTAAGGACAAAAAAAAAGTCTGAAAAGATGCTTCTTTCTTTCTCCAGTTAGAGAAGGAAAGAGTGGGGCATAAAAAAGTGGACTTTTACCTTGCATGTAAATTTATATTTACTAATCCAAAAGAAAGCAGGCAGGAGGTCCCTTCCTGACTCAGGAACAGTACCGAAATCCTAATATTTTTATCCAGTCATCAGGACCCTGGGACACAGGGGCCAGTCACTCTAGGGGAACACCTTCCACTCAGGACCCTGGCAGCACCAACTCACAGAAGATACTGATAGGACTCCAATGTGTTGATGCTCATCCTTTGGTGTGGATTCAGATCCTGGGTTGTCTCGTGAGGGGTGAAATTGCACTGCTGGCAGGGACTTTGGGGGAAAGCATAGCACACACGGCTGCCCTAGTTGCTGGAAGTCTGATCTCAAAGACAGTAAAACCCAAATGTTGTGAGAAGACAACCAAAACAAAGCCGGTGTTAAGCAACTGGGTAAATCACAACATAGAAAAGGAATTTAGGAAGCCGTGGTCATAATCCTATTAGGCTCTGGGCTGGATTAGGATAAATGGCTCCTAATTTGCTTATGTAATGTAGCAGTGGAGTCCTCTGCTTCCACAGCCACTCTGATGGGCTTCAAGTCACACAAATGTTTCATCTGTGCGGTTCATTCTGTATTCCAAATTTTCATTCAGTGGGCTGAAGGTAGTGTCTAGGTGATAGTGAGAACTGGTGGGTAGGAATGAGAAGGATGGGTTCCCTCATAGTCCCAATGACTTCTCAGAAACCTTTGCATGAGGACAAGTCACTTCCCTGCTGACCTGTATCCTCTTGTTGTTGCACAGTTGTTCTGTATTCTCCACCCTGGGGTAGCCTGAGTGTTTCCTCAGTTCTGGAAAGTGGTATCACAGCATATCCTGAAATTATATGGTCCCCTTCCTGAGCTGAGTCTCAACACAAGGCATGCTCAGGGTGTTTTAAAGCATCTGCAGCTGCCCATGGTTATATGGAGGGTCAGTGGCTCCAGACCCTGGTGCTGCAGGCAGGATGCAACCAGCAGGAGCAGATGCAAACCCAGCTCCAGGGGTGCATGGCACACACACACGGGAGGTAGGCAGATGTCTGTGGGCTCAGGGAGGGGGTTGTGCTGATGGATATAGTTTATTCTCTCAAGACCATTCTCCATCGGGTTGGGGACCAACTATGGTAACACTGCTGGAAATGCAGGTGGTGCCCAGCGGTGGAGTGGGAGGTGCTTGTGGGGCAGATGCCTCCTGGCTCGGAGTGTCATTTTCTGTCTCAAGTTTCTAAACCCATCTGTGTGTTCCTGCCAAATACCACACTGATTTTCACTCCTCTCCTGCTCCCCTGACCCCCAGACCTTTGGAGATTGGGTGTTCTTGCAGTGAACAGGACAGTGAGTGGAGGTAAATTTGATGGTACTGGTAGCAACAAAAACTCCTGTCCAGCAGAAATAATTCAAAGTACTTTGGAGTTTATGGCAATTTAGTTGCTTTTCTAGAAGAGGCCTTAGAAGAGCAGGAGATGCTATGTAAGGTCTCAGGACGTGTATTGTGTTTGAAGAAACCTGCCCTGCCTATATCTGAAAATAGTTTCCATGGGTCTCAGCTGAAGTTTAAATGATTCCTCCACAGAACAGACTGCAGTCTTCCATATGCCTAGGCAGGAACTTAGAACTGAGCACAGTGTTTGGCCTTGTTTGAAAAAGCAGATCACTCAAAGAAAATGTTTTAAAAGGCGTAATTCTTACCAACTGATATACAGAAAAGCGACAAATCCCAACAGAATCAACCCCTTCTTCTTTGCTGGGTAACGGTGTGGCAAGGCAAGGATTTCCAGGAGAGCAAATGGTAATACAGCCGTGTGCTGAGGGAAAAAGAGAGTCTGTCACTGGCCAATTGCAGTGCCTTGCCTTCAGTCATTGCTGATCACAAAGCTTGAGCACCTGCCCATAAGCAACGGATTACTTAACAATACTGAGTGTAATTGTACACAAATGTGCCTACTTAGTTTTTTCATAGTGAAGAAGTACCCCTGCAGTAACGAGCACAAACATTTTCATGTTAGTATGATGTAAAAAGTACTGTAATGAGATTTGCCTGATGATCTGTGTTACTTTATAATAGGTGAGCTTTCCTCTGGCATTTTGTAATGCAATAATTTTTTTATATAATTCCCATTAGAGTACAAAAGATACTGAAGTCTATTGTAATGTGCACTTGAGGATGTCAAAAGTCTTCTCCTTGAACTCATTAAGCCTTCATGCTCTCTTCAAGTCATTATTGTATTTTATATACTGTCATTTATTACTTACTCCAGTGCAATTGCAGTGTGTCTGCTTCTCTTTGTAAACTGAAAAATGGGGTGGTAAACGTACAGAGGACTTCAGCTAGCTGTGATTGAAGATGATGAAGGAACTTCAAACAAGCTTATTCAAGAGTTAGAAAGGAATTAGCTTGCTGGAGAAGAGTGTTTTTCTTTTCACTTTTTTCTTTTTTTTTTTTTTCTTTTTTTTTTCTTTTTTTTGTGTGTTGCCAGACAGTTTGAATTGTATTAAATACCTTCAGTTTTAAGGACTCTTACAATAACTGTCTGAGCAAGGAGGATTTTCAGCACTGTGCAGACGGTTGGGTAACACTGCCTGTTTTGTGCTGAGGAGCTGCCTCCAAGAGGGATGCTTCTCACTGTGGGGATGTTGGGAGCGCAGCAGAAGGCCTTCTGGGGTCAGATGTTAAATGGACAATGCAGGGGCTTTTGGGATGCTAATGCCTCAACTCGTTGACTGGTTTGTACCAATTTGAGAAAATAATTTGTTTGGGTGGAATTTCCCCACTGAAAGGTCTGTAATTCCCTGTGCAAGCAAACAACTTTAAGTTGCAATACCTAGGAGAGATGGCTGGAACAATGTTGAGGAACAATACAACAAAAACAGTCAATGAGATGGAACAGGAGAAAACTATAGCGATAACTGTAGCTGACTAGTTGGATAAATTCCTATTCATTAAGGAAATAGTTTCATGGGTAGATGGAGGGAGGGCAACAGAGAAAGATAGACTGGATAGACTTTTATACAGAAAAAACGTAAAACTAAGGATTTTTTTGTGTGTTTTTCCCTAAAGGCACGACATGCTGGGTCTATGGTATGAAGTTTCCTCCTGTACCAAGGAAATGGTTCTAACATTTTCAATATATGTTTCTGTCAGAAATTGTGCTGAGTATCTGATATGGTAATATGGTGTCAAAGTTTTGTTGCTGTATATTTATGGTATAAGTTGTCACAAATACACATTAAATTCCTTAAATGCACATTGAGCTACATACAGAATGCATGAAAACAGCCTTTACCTATTTGTTTGAGAGGCAGACATCCATTTTTGTCTGCTGGTGCCAAGTGTCAACTCCCTGGAAGCTGCATGTCCTCCCTCAGCCCTCCCAGCACCCCCCACAGCTGCCATTCATACCTGGCTGTCCTGCTATCAAAATAACCCTTTCACCTCAGTTATCATTTTTCAGAGAAAAGAGATAAAAAAGATTTATTTGATGCTCCAGTTCCTCTCACTCATTGGCATTGAGGTTGCCTTCTGTTCTTTTTCACAAGGATATTGTTCAGCTCTACAACTCGCTTGGTTGATCGCAGAGGTTTCATATGAGTACAAGTGATTCCTGAATTAACCAGAAAAATGTCTTCGGTGCATGCAGTTTTCATATACAACCCCTGTAACTATCTCTGAGTCAGAAATCCGTGTGTTAAGCAGCTTTTAGAATGATTAAAGTAAGAGTTTATTTTCCATAAGTGGTCATTAGTTTGTCCTTGAAAAAACCCAAAATGCCCATGCAAGGCAGCAATGATGGAAAACCTGCACTTTGCCCTCACTTTTAGGCATTAGCCTAAGGTTTTGGCTGGCACTCTGATTTAGAACACCCCATTTTGACAGGTGCAGATAATTTGGAGCATGCCCAGAAAACATGAACAGGAAAACAGGTCAAGGACAGGCACAGAAATCACGACTGCACTGAATGTGCAGTTGCATCTAGAGAGAAAAGGAAAATGAGAAGTCTCAAAGGCTTAACAGGTTGATACAGTGATGGCTGAGATGGGAGAGTTTTCCATGTCCATCGTGTGTAGGACCAAGGGTCAGTGGCTCAGTTTTCCTCGAGAGAGATGCAACTTTATGCTGGGAAGTGTGTACCCTTGAGCGGCACACACACAACGTGTGGACAGCGTGACAAAGGGAACAACAAGCTGGGGGTGGCGAGGGGCAGCCCTCTGCTCTAACACACAGTGTGTTGGCACTGCAAACTGGTAGTGGTTTGAAGATCTTTCTATTCTGTGTTGATGGAGAAGATGCTGATTTGCTTAATTAGTTATTTTTTGTCGGGCTCTTCCACTTATGTAGGACTTAGAGAAAACACTCAGCGGCCTATGAATCAATAAAAGTTTGAAAGGTGCTGGCAAAGCTGGAAAAATTGGCTGCTTTTGGAAACAGCCAAGAGTTTAGTGGAAAGGGTAGATTGAAATTTCTGCTATCCCTGATTTGCTGAGCTTCCTGCTGCTTGGAAGACTGTTTCCAGGTCCAAGAGCAGCAAAAGCATTGAGGAGTGAAGCTGTCTGCCTCTTGTTTTGGGAAGAGTTTGCTAAAGGTCTTGGATCTATCCTGATTTGGAGAAAGAAGTACACAAAAAAAGAAAGAAATTTGTTGTGGCATGGGAAAGCTGCTCTATATTCCCAAGTCCAATGATGTCACCAGCACATGACTGTGTGCTGTGTCTTCCCTTCAAATACTTCTATCCTTTAAAAAATATTTTGCCATCTATAATAACTAGACATATTTGGGATTTTCTATTGAGCCATTTAAATTTGCTTTGCAAATGCCTTCTTGAGTTGGATTTCTACAACAGTTCTCAGCTCCTTCAAGCACCCCAATTTTTATCATTTTTCCTTTGTGGATAAAAAGTTCAGGGTTTTTTGGTTGCCTTTTTTGGGGGGTTGTTTTTTTTTTGAGTGGGGTTTTGTTTATTTTTTTGGGGAGGTTTGGTTGGGTTTTTTTCTCCCACAATTCCTTCTCAGGGACATGTACACCCCAGACCAGTGGACATGTGGGAAAATCTTCCCGTGCATTTCTGCTGTCCCAGAGTCTACTGGTGGCTTCACATATTTCTGCCAAGCCAAATTTCTCCATTAACAGCAAAATCACAGTGGAATTTCTATGGAATATCCAAGCATGCCTATGACAGCAGATGCATTTTTATACAGCAGACACCAGAGGAATTCGAGGATGGCTGCAGGGTACAAAGCCTGCCCTTTGCCTACGACACACAGTCGGCTTTTCACATGGTTTCCCTCTCACAGCCGAGAGATGTTGACTTTGGCAACATCATTAGTGATAGACCATATATCATGGTTAATCATATCTGCTGAAAGGCTTTAAAGGTTTCTCATATCCTCAATAATAATAATAATAATAATAATAATAATAATAAAAAGATGTATTTTCTCATTTGAGTTATTTTTAACCATAGGTCTCTAGTGCATAGTCATTAAATATGCTTTCAACCCTATTTAGCTGAGTTTCACATCCATAAACTGACGTATGTCTGAGTGCAGTATTTGTATGGGGCCAAATTAAAATATACAGTTTTGCCCCTTCCTTTAAAGAAAACTTAATAATTAAGCTCAGATTGACACAGATCAAAACACTGGCAAAAATTGCTGGAAACAGTGACTCATTTTTTATTTCAATTAACAGTTTCTCAGTTTCACATATAAACAGTGAAACTGTCAGAAGTAATTATCACAGAGGGAGTTCAAAACACATTTTACTCCAAGGTAAGGAAAACAAGCTAAAACAATAGTTGCGTGTACTGCTCAGGCTATCAATGAACCAAACTGAATCAGAGAGCTTTTTCCTCTCTTGGCAGGAATCCTGTTAGTACTTATTTTTATGTTCTTTGAAATATTAATGTATTTACTTGTCTAACAACCTCTGCTTGTTGAGGAAAGCTTTCAGCTTACAAATTTGCAAGAGCAGGAGTATTTTAAAAGCTGGGAGGGGTTTATTTATTTCTAGAGTGAAAAGATAAAAGTTATGGGACTTTCAAAACTATCAGAGACACTTAATTAACTAATCACACATGTAATCTGAATTCTGCTTCCAAACATTGAATTTTAAAATTCTCTGTGTCTCTTTTTGGCACTTATTATGATTTTTAACTTGGGTTTGGTTCCTTTTCTTCTTTCCTGACACACTCAGGTAATGTGAACTAGTTAAAGATTGCAAATATCTTTTTGTTGCTCACAAACTCTGGCATATGAATACAGGGGGAAAAAAGTTTCTTAAACATATGTTGAACTTCATCTGAAATATTGGCACGTTAACTCATCTCCTGCAGAGAAGAACATTCTTCTCCTTCTTTACTTGTTGTTTCCTACCCTGTGTTGTATGTTTCCCAGGATATGTTTCAGGTTCATGAGTTTAAACCGAGATAAATAGTCCTCTCTGAATATTTTTTCCGCTGTTTGGTAAGTCCATATGGAATTTTTATGTCCCACATTTTGAGTAATTTGTGTATTTATTCAACGCTATGTCCTCGTTTTGCCGTTGAGAATATGAGTTAAAAAAAAAAAAAGCAAGTTTCCTGGGGTTGAGAAGGCAAGGTTGGGTAGAGTTTGTGTCCAGCTGCAGGCTCCAGCCTAGGCTGAGTTTTAAGCCTGTGAATAATCTCCCCAGAGCTGCTGAGATCACTCGCACGCCTAACGCGTGTGTCGCAGTTGACTCGGTTTGACCTCGTTTGACTCCAGAGTGAAGGAAACGATGCCTCGGTTGACCATGGCTGTTTGTTTCTAATTTGTCTGCATTTACATACCCTCCATGTCTGTTTTCCATTAACATGTGAGACTTTAGGGAGGGATTTTTTTTTTTTTTTTTTCCACAAGCAGTTACCACTGGCCAAACTAAACTCCACTGGGCACAGTTGGAGACCATGGAGCGCTTTTGAAAAACTGCCTGTGTTTCTCCTTTCAGACAAATTCCCCGCAGAGCTTGTGTGCTGACAACCACTCGTGGCCAACACGCATGCTTCCATCTTCTCCATCGGTATGTTACTGCAAGGAAAAAGCAAAATCCCCCTTTGGTGCTGCCTGCTGGGGCTCACAAGCCAGTCAGTGTTCATTGGTTGACCCTTGAGGTGTTTACTCAAATATTCAGCTCTTTGTTGGGAAACATCCTCTTGTCTATGGAAATGTCCTTCAGTTGGATGCTTTCATAAACAATTACAGCCTGTGTTATCTGAGCATAATAAAACTAAATGGCTTTCTGTCATCGTGACCTCTGTTTAGTTTTATACTCATAATTTTCTGAATCTCTGTATGCTCTTTCCTTTCTTGGCCCAATTTTGAAACAAATTCCCTCCTTTGATTTATTCTGCTATTATTTTGACTTCATTCAAATGCCTCCTTCAAAGTTTTCCTATACATTTCTCTCCCTCTCTTAACCTCTCTTTATTTTTCAGGGTGGAAAGGGTTGAAGCATTATTGTTCATTTTGTTTCTTTAACTAGTACATTGACACATTTAGTTAAAGAAACGATTCTCTCTTAGAGTTGCTGCATCTTTTATGTCTTTTATACTCAGCCATCGGTGCGTTTTCGGGGAAACACAGATTTATTTTATGGATAGAGCTGGAGGCACAAGGAGTGCTGTTACTGAGCAGGTGTGGTGGCACATTAGTCAGGAAGCTATTGCTCAATTTAATTCCAGCAGCACTCCCCTCTGAACCATCAGCTACTGTCTGTTTCTGCCCTTTCCAAGGCCATTCATGCTCATCTGAAAAGCAACATCAATTTTTCTTTTTCTTAGACCTGTAGATAGTTTGGGAGCATTATTGTGAAAAATGGATGAAACATCAGGCCAATTGTATGAGCAAAGCTGAAAGAGCTTCAGAGATAAAGTTTCTTACCTGCACACACCCATTTTTGGGAATAAGGCCCTGGCTGAATATCCTACTGCTTACTAGTGAATGTTTTGTCTCAATGTCAATGCCAGCATTTTAATTGCATTTCTCCCTGACATTAGATATGTAGTCTAAGAAAGTGATGTTGCATTGCAGCTGGAGGCTGACATGAGACCGAAGTGACACATCCTTTGCTGTGGAATATTTGTCTCCAGCTGTTCCTTTGTGGGGTGGGCTGTGGAGGCTGCACCTGTGCACGCTGGGGTAGCAGCAGCCCGGGAGGAATCCCTGCCATAACATTTGTCTGTGAAACACATACTTTCTCCCTGAGGAAATGGGCTTATGTCAACAAAAATGGAAACTTCAAAAATATCTAGGTAGTGCTGGGAAAAGCTAAGCGTCTTTGCTCTTAAATGTGTGGGGTGATTAATTTTGTGTGCCATATCCCTCACACACACATTCTTCTTTGCCAAAAGCTGAATGTAATTGGAACCCGATGAACATCCATAGTTGCCAGAGAGCTTAAATTTGAGATACTGTGAAATGCAAACAAATGGAAATGTTTCTCTCTTGTATAAATATGCAAGAATTATTAAGCATTACATACCACTTGCAAAGACAATCTTTTAGGATGGTCAAAGATGAAACGGAGGTTGTTCTTGTGTACACACCTGGAGTAGTAGTCTAGTTAGAGTGGCCTGGACAAGTGGGTTTCGCTCTGCAAACTGATTTTGCACCCTCTTTTTTGGTTAGGGATGCAGCAGCTTCCTGAAATAGCTATAGTAAGATATAATCCCTCCCACAGATACCCTCACAGGAGAGTAATTTATATTCATATAACTTATTATATTCCAGATGGAAGTAAATCACCCTGATCCAAAATACCATTTCTGTTGATGTAGTTGTGTACACAACAGTGGAGGTGAGGTTTAGTCGGGGAAGCAGAACACAAACAGCTTGCATATACCAAGAAGCTCCAAGATGAGGGCGGACATAGTGAGTCTTGCTGGTGTTCTCACTGTCACGGCATCAGTGAAGGAAAATTACTTGTATGCACCCAGCTTGTTCTCATACTCCCTCCTATTTTCATTTTTACATTCAGATATTGCTTTGCTACAACAGGGCACAGTGAAAAGGAGCTCCAGAGGTTTAGGCCATGTGGAGTCTGTTGTCATCTTTGCTTAAAGTCTTCCAGGTAAGATCTGGTTCTTGTGTGTCTCCATTTACCATCCTTGCTTTTCTATTCTCAGCTTTTTAGCTTACAAAGTCTTCTGAACATGCACTGTTCATAACACTGTGTCAATAAAGTGCCCGGGACACTAAAACGCTGATTTTTGTGAAGGGGAGAGAGTAACATGGCTATAGAGTAAATTAGAAAAAGAGATGGCTGAACTAAACTTAGTTTGCAGTCTGAAAAGAAAGGAAATTGTCCTTTTTCCAAGAACTGTGCCCTACAGACTGAAAATATAAGCCTTCTATTACAAAAAAAACAGTTGTACCACTACCAATTTTTGTGAACACATCTGGCCAACGCTGCTGTGTATCTTTTGCTATAGATTAAAGTATTTTTGAGTTATCTCTTCTGAACCAGCATTGCCCCTCTCTGTTTAGCATTCAGCTCTGTCAGACTCTTCAAAATGTAGCATTCCCCAACACTGCCATGAAGTTGAATAATACGTGCATATGGTTTAATCCAAGCTGTCTCCAGCAGTTAGCTGCCTTCTGGAGAATACCCAGAGGTTGCAGTAAAGAAATTACTGGGAAAGAAATAAACAAATTCACTTGACAAATTGGCCAGCATATCTTTTTGTCTCAGCCATCTTCCACTTGCTCAAATGAAATAATTGTGCTTGAGACATAAGTAGAGGGTGGGGGGGGGGGTGCGTTTCACCTCTGAGGTGCAAAGTTTTGTATAAACATGGTAAAACATAATTATCTCAGGTAAACAGAAGTGGAAACTGAGGCTCAACCTTTGGGTTAAACTCCAGAGAAAAGCAAAGAGAGAAATCCAGATAGTCTGGAATATTTGGGCTCCATCAACTGTTAACAAAGGTCCTTTCTGCATTAGCCATCCTTTCTGCAAAACAGAAGATGTTTCTGCTCAGAGTGCAAAGAAATGCCTAAACTGTAGTGACTCTGGGCTACCAGGTGGGCAACAGGACTTCCCTCTGTAAGAGCAGTCCATGTGAGGGAAAAAATTGGCCAGTTAATTTTTGCAAGGAAGGTGCTGCAGCATCACCACAAAGTCAAGCATCTCAGAAGTGTCTTTGCATGGTTATTCTACAGTTATTTAACAACATGTGTTTTCTCTATTTATAATATTAAAATAGACCAAGGTTTAAAAAAATAGTACTCCCACTGCAAATGATGGGGGCCTGATGTTTACTACTGACACACCAATGTCTTTTTCCACCAGAGCCAGCTACATGCTGCCTCAATCTGCCATGAAATGTCTGGAATCTCAGAGCCATAATGTCTAGCAATATGTAAGGAAATGAACCCAAAGAAAAAGTGTCTCCTTGGCAGTCATAACTTGGAGACTGTCCCTTAAAATGTTGGGATCTCCCTGGTGTTTCCCAGCAGATATTTTATTCTGGAAGAAAGAAATGCCTCAGCTAAGCCTGAAGGCACCTGTTGGAAGGTGTGCCAAAGCACAAGGAATGTCAATGACAGGGATCAGTCTATGCTGGTGGCAGATATTTCACACTTGATAGTGACTGGAAGGAAAATTTCCCACCCAGGAACTGTCAAGCACAAGATGTCTGCAGTGTGTTAAGAGCTTTAGAAAGAAAATACTAGGTTGTGATAGAGGTTTGCTTTATGTGAAGTTTCTCTCTCGTCAAAATAATTTTCAGGAAGAATTGTTTTTCCTTTTTTTAACACCTGTTTTTGACATTTCTGATATGGAAAAGCTTTTTGTTGTTGTCAGAATGACTCTGTTGTGAAATGTAGATGTAGGTAGGCTAAGAAGTAAGTTATAACTAATACTTTTGAGGGATTCCTGCAAAGAGTTCTTGCACATGAAATAAAAATGCACGCCCTAGCACCTTCCCAGGTCATAAGCAAATGTGGAAATAGAAAGGGCAAATTCTCAGCTGTGTGCTGGGATTAAAAGAAGCAGCAAAGCCTATCTCCTCTCAGCTCCACTTTGTGCCCTCCCCTTCCCCGGCACCTCCACCACCGTGAAGATTTTAAACCAGTTGCCCATAAAGAATCCTGGACTTGAAACCAGAATGATGCTGAGGACATGACGAATCTTTCAGTTTTGTGGATGACGGTTTTGAGAGAGAGCGGTGCCCTTTTGCACCTGTGCAGAGGTTTGGAAGGCACCAAAAAGGCCCTGGTGGAGATGAATGGGTGGACAGAGAGCTGGTGATGAGGTTAAAAGTGCATGCTGGCCGTGGTTTATCACTCCGGTATCAGCAATGCGGACATGCCTCTGTGTGTTTGGATTCCAGTAACACGTCTGTGAATATGCCTGTCCAAATCAAGTGGCTGCTTAAACCTCAAGCAACTGTCCTCACCCAGACGCCCCAAAACCTCCCACATTGGCCTCCAATACTCATCAGGAACTGCTGCAGTGGGTTGCAAAGCGCTGTTCTTAAGAAATGAAGCCTGGAGAGAAATGAGTCTTCTATGCGATTATTTCATACTTTTTGGCCTCTCTGAATCAGCCTGAACCTCTCCCTTCTCTCCCCCTTCCCATTAGCCCCACGAGGCCTCCCTGACCTTGCAATCCACCCACGGTTTCCATGTTACTGTCAGCCTCCTTACACTTGACTGATGAGAAATATGTGATTATTCAACACATCATAAAAACGGCCAGAGCAAATGAAGGAGAAATCTGGAAAGTATTTATAGAAAATCTGTAAACAATCATTGCAATCCAGCTATTCAAACCGTGCGCACTTCAGCTTATTAGCTATAGACCTGCCACATTTTCTTTGGTTATTTCACCTTTTTTAAAAAATTAAGAGCTGCTTTGTTATACTCCCAACCATTTTGTATTTCAGAGTCTTCTGTTCGCAGAGACAATTTCTTGAGCTACAATAAGCAAGATTTTTTTCCTTATGACTACACATCATTTCATTGACTTCGGAGGTTTGACAAGCACCAATTCACTGACATTCCTTATGTGATAAAAGGCTTCTCGAGGCAGCTTCTAGCACACGCATCTACTTGCTGTGTACAGCTCAACATCAGATTCAGACAAGCAGGAAGGAGGAGGTGAGAAAGAAGAAGCTGTGAAACTCCTCTGGAAAGTGACACAATGCAATGGTGGGACACATGTTGCAAAGTCTCCCTCTTCTCTGCAAGAGACCGAGGTGTTTCTTACTCACCATAGCGTGGTTTAACCAGAGTGGGATCACTCCATCAAGGCTTTTGGGGTAAACCAGCTCTCGATTGTAGGTATACAGTATCCAAAAGGATATAGACACAAACTGGAACCAAAATGCAAAATAAGAGAAATTTAAAAATGAAAGACAAACATAATTGAGAGGATTTGGCTTTCGGTTTTGGGAAGGCAAAACTCTCCTAGATGAAAAATTAAGATATTGCCAGATAGACTCATGTTATCCCACATTTACTCTGACATGCAGTGCTCTGTGTTGATACTGGGAGGGAAGAAAACCTCCTTTATAAACTGCCAACACTGACATTTTCTGTGGAATCCAAGATTAGCTGCTGCTTTCTCCCCCCTTTCTCTTTCCCTTTGCAGATGGGATCTCTTGATGGTCCAGGAGTTCTCCTCAAGGGACTGCCTGTCAAGCCTTTGTTTTGCTCAGTAACGAAGTAAAAACAGATCTTGGTAAGACAGTTCACATAGTCTTACCCCTTATCTTCACAATTCATAAGCCTAATTCAGAAACTGCAGGTGAAAGCTGCACTGTGGGCATCCATTTTTTTCCCCCCACAACAGAGCAGGACTTACAGTGGGAGAACTTAACTGGAGAAAATGATCCCTGGTGTATCAGTTACTGATACCTGGAAGCTGATTTGCATTTTTTTTTTTTTTTGGCCTGGCTTTGTATTTGAGCACACTTTGTGCTTGGGGTTGGAGATCAGGGGTGTGAGATGCTGGAAGAAGGAGGCTGTGCCTCTGTCCTGCAGGCACAGTGAGGATGCCTGGGGGGATATGACAGCAACATCGTGAATGCTGCTATGCAGGGAAGATAAATTAGCCAGTTTCTCTGACTCCATCCCTGACAGGACTTTTTTACTGAGCCAGCTAGCTTAGCTGCATGTGGACCATGTTTAAGCAGCGCTTCTCAGCCCTTTGAGATTCAGAGGTGGCTGCAGGCATCGCTCTCACAGAGCATACCTACATGTATAAATAACCCATCAGTTCCTGTTCAACCCACAGCGTTTTGATAAACAGCATTGTTTGTGAGGGAGTAGGTGATCCATGATGACTCTGACGTAGGCTGTGACTATAATTATTTTTCCATGAATCTGTTTCTCTCCAGTGCTTATTTAAAGCCCCACTGGCGTCAGAGAAGAAGATGTGAGGTTTTGTTGCCTCTTAGGTACCCTCTCATGCCCTCCTGACCTGTGCTGGCCTTTAGAGGAAACCCCTAAGTTGATAAATCCATAGCTATTTGGACCATGAGATTAACAGGGTGGTTACACCTCATTCACCCTTTGAGGTCAACCTGTGTCTGCTCAAGGACAGCAGCCTTGATGTTTATGCAAGAGGCTTTGCTTTCAACCATGACAGCCTCGGCACTGTTTCTTCTCAACAGTCCAAATCCATTGCAAATTCAGGGGTAAAAGAAAGCTCTTAGTTCTGATCTATTTTATACACATACTTGTGATGCTACATACCCCCAGTCATTTATGCAAATGTTATTTTCACATACAGAGGCAAAGGTTACTTACTGTGGACACTGGGAAAGCCAGGACACTGAAAAGAAGGTCTCTGCTGGAAATTACGCACTTAGCACATCGCAGTTTCTTAATTAGTCTCAACACATCAGCCAGGAAGGACACCCCATAGAAGACAGCCTGCAAAACCTAAAGTAATTACACCTAATGAGGGGAAACTCATCCAGCTTTCATTAGCATGTTCCTCAGTGAAATCTGTTCTTGCTCTTCAGGGAGCTGTTTTGTTGGTGAGCTGCAAGCCCGTGTGAGGGAAATAGCTGTTGGCTAAATCTTTTTTACTAGCCGAAACTGATTAAATAAAGTTGTTTGGGAGATAACTTTAACAGTATCTCAGTTAATAGACTAAACAGAGATGTGTGATGTGATTCAGAGGGGTGGAGTGGAAGGACATGTTGAAAGCCAGCTCCTTCACACTTCCTATGGTAATTGTTGACGTTGGATGTATCGGAGCAGGAGAGAATAAAATACGCCAGGAAATGTTTCCTGTAAAGCAGTTGCTAGATAGCTTTTCACACCATTGAGCCAACACAGGTTCTTCTTTCCAGGGACTCAGGGTGCATTCGATATCAGTGTCAAGTGGTTCAAAATGCTCTAATGTGAGAATTAGGTGCAGAAGTTATCAAAAACAGAACCTCTTTTGCTGAGCTCAGAGGGATTCAGTAGAGGATTTCAAGAGCTCAGAAGCAGAGGTCCAGACTTCACTAACTAAAAATGAAGTTTTAGTTAAGTTTGCAAAAAACTAATGAATTTTAGAGTTGGGATGTTGTGTTTTGGGTTGAGGGTTGGGTTGTTTTTTTTTTTCCTTCTTTAAATCATTTACAAGTAATAAGGGTGGGATTGTTTGAAGAGGGCACTAGGAGGATTTGGTAAAGAATTAGGCAAGTGCACAGTGCAAAATAGAATTCCAGAAATTATGTGTGAAATTGTCAGAACATTGTGGTTTAAGCCAATATTGCTTTTCGGATTGCTTCATTTTCCCTCCTAACACTACACAGCAGATCAAGATAAACCAGATTTGTCAGAGACACAAAGGCAGAGCCTTGCAGAAAAATACTTCTCCTGTCTTGCATTCAGCACTGAGCCAGTTCAATTCTTTTAACTCATGGGGTGGCCTCTTCTTTTTAAGGCCAGGTTCTCCCAGAGTGATGCAATCTGGGAAATGCAGCCTATCGCAACTGCTGGACCAGCTAGTGATGCTGAAATGGAGAGAGGGTTGCAGCTTTCAGGATGAGATCTTTTTTGCCATGATCTTACTGTGAATCAGATATTTAGATATTTAGAGCAAAGTGTCTGAAGTTGTGGCTGGTTACTTCATCGGTTTCTGAAGAAGCTGAGAAGGGTGGTGCTTGGGAGGGGACAGGATTAGTGCAATGCTTTTCCATCAGAAATTCCCTTATTATCAAAATATCTGAGGGGAGAAGGGGACTATGATTTCACCACGGCTGTTGTCAAACAAGTGTTTCTGCAAGTTTTAGTTTGGAGAGGCTGAGTCTTCCTGGGCAGTAAAACGACCATAATTTGCAGTTATTTGCAACCGTACCCATCCATTTTGTGTCTTCTCAGCAAAGGGAAAAGATTAATCCTTCCTTCCCTATCTTTTCTACAGTCCAGAGAGTCACCACAGCAGCCTGCAGCCAGGTGCCACTGGTGGAGTGTCCCCCCTCCCTGCTCAGAGGGAGGTGCTGACACAGGCTGGGGGTCACCCAGGGTCACCCAGGACAAGGTATCAGAGGTCATGCATCACCCACTTCAGCTGCAAAGCCCCACGTTCCTTATCAAGGCATTGGTTGAACGACCACAATTTTACATGGAAAAAAACACAACAACACAAACCCAAGCAGCTTCATCAGAACCCACATACGGTTTTGTTCAATTCTGAGGCACTCGAACCAGCTCTTTTAAATGTGGTTATTTTCTCTCCCCATTATCACGGTTAGCCTCTGTATCTGCAGGCACTTTTTCAGTCAGTAGGGATTCAGGCCTCTAAGTCACAGGGCTGGTTCACAAAGGTCCATGCTGGGCTGCAGCACACTTAGACACAAACACATGTTCAAGGCTCAGTCCTTGGCCTCACCAGAGCACCAATACCAAGTCCTTGAAGAGCTAAGAAAAGCCTGGTAGTAAACAGAAGCTCTTGTAACACCCCCTGGAGTCAGCAGTAACTTTCTGTAAAAAGCATGAAAAATTAACATAAGGGTGGTGACAGTCTGGTGACACATGGTGACTAATTGCCAATAAAGCAATTAGGGAGAGGCCTGGTTCCCAGAGGATGGGGCTATTATTATCTTGTTCATGGTCAGCCTTACATTAATCATGGGACAGGGATAGGCTGCTTCTTTCCCCGCTCCCAAATTAACTAAAACAAACATTTCTGAAAAGAAACAGTCCCAAAACAGACATTCTCAGCCTGGCAAATATTTTGTCATATCCAGGGGAGGACAATGTTATCTTCTGTATGGAAAATGCTTATCTGAATGTGTAACCTTACCCATTTCTCACACTGAACACGGAGAACAAATCCTGAAGTCTGAACTCAGCCTCAGGAGCTTGGATTTGTGCTGCTGTAGCTTTGCCCTTGTTCATCACTATAGTTTCGAAGGGGTTTCAGGCAATTCAGTGATCACCCTGTATGTCCAGGAGCAATGGAAGATTATGCAAGTAATTTTCAAGCCAGAAAACTGAACTTAGCTATAATCGTCCCTAGTAATGCTCAGTCTGGCATTGTGAAGCTCCATTAGATTTGAGTCAGGGCTCCAAACCCACACAGGTTTTTCCTGTAGGAAAGGTGCACCCAAATCTTGCAGCCCTCCGCTGAAGGGAAAATATTGACATAAAAAGAAAAGGGAAGAAAAAAAAAAAAAGACATGAAAACATCAAATTATTCCAGATGTCCTGTGAATTTCTCAAGCAGCAGTGCTGGCACTCACAAATCCATTACAGTCGCTCATGGAATATAAATCCACTGGCTGTAAAGAGAGAGGATTCCCTAAAGTATTCCCACACGAACAGAAGGAGGACTGGAAGCATTCAGAAAGCTAATGATTAACCCAAAGAGAAGAATATGGGTATGATTATCCCTGCTGGAGAGAGGCTGCTTTCCCTTCTATATCCTGTGCAGTTCCATGGTGCTAGGTACTGCAGAAACATTTAATTTGGCCAGATCGATTTTCCAAACTGAGACTCAGAGTGACAAAGACAAACCTCAATTTTTATCTGCTGCACTGGTCAAGAGGGTGTTTCTGTTTAACTAACCTGACATGATTTACTTTTGTGTATAAGATCTTGCCATATGTGTATATTGAAATCTTCAACTAGTACAAATAAATCGGGCTCCAAGCTCTGCCCTTAAGGGAGGGATAAATCCAATATTCTGAGCAAGTTATTAGACTTAACAGTCAACATTTAATGTAGGCACACATCTCTTCATATGATAGTGTCCTGGAAAATATCTATACTAAATACTATTTTGAAATAAATGCAAAACAGCTTTCAGGAGAATTGAAAAGTATTTCCATTATGAAAGACAAAAGGCTAAGAAATAAATTGGGGCAAGAACACAATAGTTTTTAAAGGTGCAGTGTGCTCATTATGCAGTGATTTACTAATAGATTTACAGCAGTGAGCTGATTTTTATGAGCTCGGATATTTCAGGCTTGTACTGTTTTGTGTCACAGACAAATTAATACAGAACTGTTTTTATCTGTCATTTCTGGTTGTTCAATAATCAGTCAATGAACTCCTTTGATACAAAACCCATTTATCTTTATTTTTCCCCTACAAAAATATTTCCTTTCTGAGTCTTGATTGCTCTGATCATTAAGAAGATGAATCTGAAGTAATGTCAGTGTTGTAGCTCTCTTGGGAAAGCCACATGACTAGCAAGGAATTGAATGAGGTGCTAGAAGAGGGTCATATCTTCCAACATCCCTCCGGCAGAGCTAGCAGACAAGCAGCATTTCTGTCCCCAGAAAATGTCACTTTTCCCAGTATTTCCATTTCGGATCAGAGTAAGCTGGTCCACAGCAGCTTTCCACAGCATAAAAATTTTAAATGCAATTTCAAGGAGATAAGAGAAATTTTGGAGGGAAATGTAATGCATTGGATGTGCACCTGCTGGATGTGGGGAGGGTTGACAGCCACCTCTTGTCCTTTGATGTCCCTCACCAGCACCAGGGAAGGGCTTAGTGCCAAGCCATGGGACAACTCTTTCAGGTCCTGTGGAGCCCCACAGCACCGTGGAACACAATTGTCTTCTCATCCTCCTCCTGCCTTATACAGTGGCTCAAGAATTCTTTGCCACCTTTTAGCCACCGTTTTACCAACAAATGCTATCCAGTTCAATGGGAGAAGGTGGGATGAGGGCATTTCTTTCCTCCAATCCCCTTTCTTCTTTTGGCAACCCTTTCTTGAAAAAAAAAAAAGAAACCACATCTCTGTAGAATAAGGATTACCAGCTGTGAAGGAGTAATTTTGCATGCCTTGTTCCATTGCCACAATTTCTGCATGAGAGATAAGCAACATCTTCAGCCCAAACCATCTTTCTGTTGGCTGACAACTCTGCTTTAGCATCGGGAACGGATCAATGAGTGGTTAAAAGATGGGAGACAAAGGACTGGGGAAGTGGAGCAAAGGCCCTCACTCCTGGAGATTTAATAAGACCCAGCCTGTCTGGCAGATTTGTAAATGAGCTGGCAAAGGGAGCAAATACTGAGGTGGTAAACCTTTGGGAATCTTCCTTATGTTTTTTTTCCTGTCAAAGCAAAGCCTGACTGTAAAATTGCCAAGGAATCTCAGGATACTATTTGCGTGAGGGATCAAACAGTAAGCAAAAATCAGTGTTGATAAATGCAATGTATTTCAGGGAAAGAAGCAGCTTCAATTATATGTTTCTCAACAGTGGGTTCTAATTAACTATCACTGTCCAGAAAAGAAATGTTGGACTCTCTGTGGATAGCTGTCTCAACTTGCTGCCTTCTCGCCTACCAGCTATCAAAAATGACAGATAGAGATTTAAGAGTTGTCAGGAAAAGATAAACAACGAACAAGGAAACACCTTTAGGCCACAGTATAAATTCATCAGTGCTCGTAACTCGACCACTGCAGCCTGCCCTACTTACCCTCTCCTGAAACTAGAAAAACTGCTGCAAAGGGTGACAAGGGTGTTTTAATGAAAGAAGCAACCCTTTGTGAAGAGAGATGAAAAAGGCTTGGACTTTCAGCTGGCAAAAAAAGAGTAACTGAGAGGAAAATGTGGTAGAGGTTCTCTAATCAGTGGCAAAGAAAAATGTGAACAGGGACGGATGATTAAATTACAACACAGAAGTAATGAGGCATCCAGTTGAGTTGTCAGCAAGCAGGTTTACACCAACAAAAGGAACTGCTCTTTCACACAAGGCCCACTTGTCTCGTGCCACACAGGATGGGGAAAGTACCAGAAGTATGAACAGATATGGTTTTCCTTTAGATAGATGAAGGGAAGGCTTTGAATGGGTGTTAGCTACCTTGGCCTGGATTTATTTTCTGTATGGGTTAGTCAGTAAGGTAGTGGGACGGTAGAGTCATGGAAAGTTCATGTTATGCATATACACGTTCTTGTCTGTCCTGCCTTTCCCTGATCATTCACTGCTCGTCACTAAGGGAAGTTTCAATGAGTATTTCTGTATCCCAAAATACTGGGAGATGGGGTTACTTGCTTTGTCCTCTTGATCTCATGCTTTAGAGCTGTGTCATACACTGCCTGGTAGATCTCATTATAATGGTGCTGGGTAGGTGGGGTGGAGATGTTGTTCTGCCTGAAAGTATGACTGATACTTCAGTGGCACCAGCTATCCCCAAGAAATAGATATACTGATACCAGACAATGCAGCAATTAACAATACACATGCCACCCTGACTGCAGGGATATATGTGCCCTCGTCCTTCCACATCTGGCTTGGCCACTGAGAAGAGTGTCGTGACCCCCAGAACCCTTGGTTGCTGTAGCCACTTCAAGAACGGCTGAAGATGGAAGGGAACTGAATTCCCCCCCTCTCCACAGGTCTCCAAAAGCCTCACTTGGACCTGGGGAGCCTTTAGGCTTCCACTGATCTCCACCATGAGGCATCTCCTGAAGAGTAAAAGTAGAGACAAACATACCCTGGACCGGATCTCCCACTGATATTTAACTCTGACAGTCAGACAAAATGGACCAAAGGCTACAGACATCCCTGCAGTCATCCTTCAGCAAGTATCCCTGAAATTTTTCCTGTGTAGGAAACCTTTCCATCAAGCCTGGTCTTTCCACGGCACCACCATCATTCCCACGAGTTGCTGATGAACCCCTTGGACTCAGAACAAGCCTTCTCCCCTGGGGTATCTCACATGCTTTCACTTTGATTTCCATCCTGCGAAATGCCAGTATATTAGAGAAACCAGAACACATTACAGTCTATGTTTTTCCATGTACTTTTAGGAAATGTAGCAACCAGTTGATAGCACTGCTAAAACTCATGTAATAATGCCACAAGCACCTTTCTCCCCAGGCTGGAATTTTTTTCCCCTCATGTTCTCAGCTGATTGTCAAACTAATCATGTACTCTGAATGGCTAAATTAACACTGTGCTCTGTTTTGTTTTACCTTTTCTATAATTTACAGGACAGGAAAGCCTATTAAAAAAAAAAAAATAAGCAAAATGTCCAGCAGCATTGCAATGCATTGCATTCAAAGATAAACAACAGGCACCAGACTTGTCCTGGCTGGACATACGCCTACTTTTCTGTCCCTCTCCTCAACGACAGCTTGTCTCTTTTACAAGGAGGCAGCTAGATTCAAAGTGCTTTCTGAAAGCCAAGCAGCTCACCAGCCAATATTCTTTCTGCATGAAACCTGTGAATACATTTCACAGCATAACCACAGATCCCTCCTTGGTTTCCTTTGGGATATAAGCTGTTAAAGGAAGCAGTTTAACAGCAGCAAACATACCAGCTGCATATGTCTTGAGGCGCAGATGGCAGACAAACAAATAGACATATTGGTATCACTGTACAACGTGATTTGCTTACCAGATTGAGGACTGTCAAATATTTCCACTGCCCACCGTAAAGGAACACTTCAGATGGCCGCTCTTCTGTTCTGATGTGTGTGATGGAATAGGCAACGAAAAAATACCAGGCAAAAGCAAGGCAATGGTACGTGGCGAGAGTGGAGATTTCCATGCTTTAGCTGAGAGCAATTGATAATTGGTCTGAAAGCAGCTTTTCTCTTAAGGTCCGTGGTTGTTGTGCATGGGATATGGCAGGGCAGGAGGTTTTACTTCTGAGCAGACCTGGGACACGATGCCGCTTTGCTCGTCACAAGGAAAGATCACAAGTCTGTGAACTTTGCTTCTGTTTGTTTCCCTTTTCACTGTACAGGCAGACTGTGGGAGGGCAGGGATTGAGAAGAATAGGCTTATTCCCTGGATTTAAATGCCTTGCTCAAGATTAACAAAGATTAGTTTGCGGAGTTACGTAAGTTTTGGGTTGGTTTATTCTTTTGCAAAAGTGGGGGGAGTTTTGCTGCTGATTTTGTGCAACGGGCTGTCATGGGTTGGGTAGCAAGTGAAAACAAGCGGCATTTTCCTCACTCGTAGCTGTGGGTGCAGCCATGTCTCCAGCTCAGCTTGGGAAGCCTCTGTGACTGCTTCTCCCTTGTGCCAAATGAAGAAGTGGGAAACATAATGGTCTGTGAAGGAAAAATGTAGTTCATTTGTTGGTAGGCTATGGAGGCGGCAGGAAAGCTGAGAGGATTAGTAGGCAAAGGTCCTTGGGGCTGAAAACCACTGTGGCTGTTAACATTCTTTTGTGGGAAAAGGCTCTGCCACCTTTGCACCACTTCCCACAGCTGGGATTTGTCACAGCCGTGCATGGCACGCTGGACAAACCCTGAATTGCTTTGAGGCTCTGGCAGGGATGGAGACACAGGGCAAAGGCCTTGGATGACAAATGTGAATTGCTGAGCAGTGTGTCTTACTCCTCTGCTTCTCTAATTGCTGCCATTTACCTTCAGACATCCCCTCTTCCCTGGCACAACGTTATTGCACCATCAGGGCTGGGGCGAAGAAGACAAGAACCAACACACAATGACCCTAAAATGAAGCAAACAAAAATTTCCCATGGAAATGCTTGTCTTTCCCACTCCTCCTACCTCACCAAGCAGCTCTAATTAGCGCTGGAAAACACACATGGCATTTCCTAGCATCTCCATAATTGCTGTGCTGTCATCAGTAGTTGCCACCTGAATGTTTCATGGAGGCCTTGAGGGGAGCAGATATCATGCCCCATCCAGGATGGGGAGACGGGATGCTCTTCCTGCCCCTGCAGGAGTTGTCTCAAGGGGAAAGGCTGGGTTTCAGCCAAGCATTAAAGGATCCCTTTTTCCCCCCCCCTTCTAACTGGCCTATGGGCAGCATTGAGCAATCTGCTGTGGTTTGTTTTTGTTTCTCTCTTGCCTTTTTTTCCCCCCCCCTGATACTGGACATAATGCTCCACATGGGGTAATTTCCTATGAACTCAAACAGCAGTGTGCATGAATGTTGGGAAATAGACCTTGCACTAAGACACTTCAATATTTTCCTGTGTTTCATTGACTTCTCCCCTAATTCAGATTGCCCGCACCCAGATTCCCCAGGCATTCCAGCCAGCATAATCCCAATAAAATATTGCTGCCTCACTTCGGAAAAATAAAGTTGTAGAGCCTTTTGTCGTTGTTTGGGACTGGCAGAGAAAAACCCCTTGCCAGGAAACAAAACAAAACAAAACAAAAAAAGGATTATATTTTTTGGACTCTGTCAATGTCATCAGTCTTTTCAGAGAATCATAGAGTGGTTTGGGTTGGAAGAGACCTATAAGCTTGTCTGGTTCCAACACCCTTGCCTTGGGCAAGGTGCATGTCTTTCTTATGTTGGGGGCCCCAGAGCTGGATGCAGCACTCCAGGTGGGGTCTCACAAGGGCAGAGTAGAAGGGGCAGAATCACTTCCCTCCACCTCCTGGCCACGCTGCTTTTGCTGCAGGCCAGCATACAATTGGCTTTCTGGACTGTAAAGGCAGATTGCTGGGTCACGCTGAGCTTCCCAACAAGACCCCTTCTCCTCAGGGCTGCTCTCCATCCATTCTCCCCTAGCCTGTATTTGTGCTCGGGTTTGCTGTGATGCAAGTACAGGATCTTGCATTTGGCCCTGTAGAACTTTATGAGGTTCACACAGACCCCCCTCTCAAGCCTGCCCAGGTTTCTCTGGATGGCATCCCTTTCCTCCAGCGTGTCAACCCCACCACACAGCTTAGGGTGATCAGCAAACTTGCTGAGGGTGCATCGATTCCAGTGTCCATGTCACCAACCAAGATGTTAAACAGCATTGGTTCCCAGCACCGACCCCTGAGGAATGCCACTTGCCACTGCCTTCCACTTGAACACTGAGATGCTGACCACAACTCTTGCAGTGCAACCATCCAGCCAATTCCTTATCCATTGAGTGGTACATCTGACAAATCCATGTCTCTCCAGTTTAGAGACAAGGATGTCATGTGGAACAGTCTCAAATGATTTGCTCATGCCCTAGGAAATCTCTCAGAAGGCTTTTCACTTGCCCTTACGGAATTTCTGGGGAGGGGCAGTGCTGTTATGAGCTGCTCCTCCTTGTCAAGATTCATGCCTGTGACAATAGGCAGAAAGAATAGGACTATGGCATGGAAGGGTCCTTTTTATTAGTAGTTTGCATACCAAAGGTGCCAGGCAGTCAGCACTTTTAACAAGTTACCTTCACACCAGTCTTTCTGAGATTTTGATATAGTGCAACTTAAAAAATGAGAAGACTGAGCATTCTGCTCACTAGGTGCTTGGATGCATGCAAATGAATGTAAATGTATGCAAAATGACAAGGTATGTTTTTTCTTTTCTGGGGGATCTTGGCCAGTATGGCTGGGAAGGTGTCAAGTGCAGTGACAGTTTTCTGATGTGGACATCTGTCCCTCAGACTGAGACCATCTGCTTTGTTTTCCCATATGCAAGAAGGAAGATACATACCCTTCAGCTTAGATAAGGGGTGAAGTTGGGATGCAGAAACACCACAAATAGGATCTGAAATCCAACACTGCACACTTCATGAAGTTTTTCTTATTTCACAGCCAGTGTGATGTAGCAAGAAAATACACTGGACAGGTCATTTTTTATGCCATCTCTCCATGGGTATGAACAACAGAGTAGAATTTTCAGCCCAAATCTTTTTGCAGTCAGTGGAGAAAAAGAAGAAGGAGCACGCTGGGGCACAGGCAGATACGCTGCTGCTGATCTAGAGGGATGGTTTAGGGAAACACCATTTTCCATCTGCTTCTCCCCTGGAACTGAGCCACAGCCACACACTTGGCCAATGCTCCTAATCTGCTTCAGGAGCTCCTCTGACTTGAGCAGCGATAGCTGACTTTGTGCTGAAGCAAACTGGGAGCTCCCAGTTAATCCATTAACTATGGTTCAGCTAAAGGACAGCAACAAGTAACTGGAGCTGTAAATCACCTTGCATACAGTAAATCTCCTCTGCTCATGCTCTATTCTATAGAAGTGACTTAGGCCAGCTTGATTTAGTGCTGAAATGGGTTTGACACACTCATATTATTAGTATGGTTTAGGTACAGAGGTGACAGCAAACAGTATAAACTGGTAATATCTTTGATGATTGTGTGTCTTCAGTGATGGGCATGGTATTTCCAGGCTATCAAGAAGTTCTCAGTAAAGTCCCTCATTACCATATAGGGTTTAATTACCACCTCAGTCTGTTGATAATGAAGCAGCTGGTAGAAACAAATCTTGTTTTCTCACAGCTGACAATTCATTTTAGGACCTTTCAAATGTCCTTCAGTATTTCTGCACTGATAAGGTTTCCTCTCTGCCAAGGCAGCATCCAGTGATAGCAAAATAAGCAAGAGCAAGGCAGGAAATTGCTGGCAGGTGACAGCAGTTAAGGCCAGGTGGGAGGAAGAGATTTAAAGCCAAGCCAAAGCTTAGGAGAGGTTTGGGGAGCTAAAAAGAAAGCTGGCTCTTTGTGCTTGGCTCTCTTCTCTAGGCACCGTCTAAGAAAAAGGGACTGATCCAGAATGGGATCTTGCCTCTGTCAGAGAGATTGGACATGGTGAAAAAGCTAGGAATAGGTAAGTATGTTTTTCTTCAAGTTTTCTGATGCTTGTTTGTGTCCTTAATGCAGTTCTGTTATCTCATGTGTGGATGCCCTAATTTAATTATTTTACTTACTGCTATTGTAAGCTGGCTTGCATTAAGGGCAGCATTCCTTGAGGAGGAGCCCAGGGCTGTTCCTCTGTGTGATATGTGAGTGTGTGTGTCTAGAGACTCTGCCTCTGCTGCATTCTGCATTAGTTGCAGGTAGAGCAGGGGCCTTTGTGGAAGATGCATTTTCTGATAAGCATTATCTGAGAAAGCTTTTTAGCATGCAGTGTGAGGCTGCCTGAGTTCTGTGTCCCCAGAGACAACTATGATAACAGTTTGTTCTATGACAGTCCTGATGTATAAAATGAAACATAATTGGCAAAATTACCAGCTTGGCATAGTCTGCTCCAGGCATCCTCAAATCCTGAGGCAAATTTCCCAAAATCATGCGGTTATTGTAAATTCACAAGACTTAATTCTCTCTGATTTTATGTCCTGGGCTTCAGTAGCTTTTAGGGAGTCTGTATTTTCCAACTCTTCTTCTCAGCTGTGTGAGAGACAAGTGTAAAAATGTTTTAACTGCTAATAAAAGCTGAGGGCTTTGCCTAGCAAAGCAGCAGGGATAGCAACAAGTAATGAAGATCAATAAAAATATCCTGAGAGATTTCACTACAAATCTGAGAAGGGTCAATGCTGTAACATCAACTTCATGTGTGTGGCAAGCAGGAAATTATACAATTTTATGACAGCTTATGTATCCTCTTGCATGGGCTGCTCTTTTTTATCTTGTGTGACATTAGTTTTTTTCTATTACCTTTTAAGGAGAGGGCAGGAAGTGGTTTTGCATCATCTTGATATTTTTGTTCTGAATTAAATAAAAAGGTTGTTCCAAAATGCCAACATTCAGAGGGATTTTTCAGTCCCAAAGGGTTGACTTGTGTGCAAGCAGAAACTGGATTCAGTAATTGAAACTACTTGCTCAATTTCAGAGTTTTTCCTTCTCACTGAGTTTCACTGGCTTTTAAACTGTATGTTTATTCAGACTGCTAAATGAAATGTCACTTTGATCCAAAACCAAAACTTCCTGTGTAACAATGATTTGACATTTCTGACTCTTTTAAGTGAATGAAGCTTATGACATCAATCAAAACAAGACCTTTTCAGCTAACAACTTAGATTCTAAAAGTAGATATGCTGAAATTAAGAAACATTTGATCAAAAAAATGCTTGCCTGTCTTATTATCTCAGATTCATAAGGGAAATTAGTAAGTGTTTACCTTATCACTGAACCCCAATAGTGTGTTCTCTCTTGGCAAGGTGAATATTGCTTAGGAAAAAAGGGCATGGTTTTCACTTACTTTCAGCAGTTTCCAAGAGCTTACAAACTTTTTGAAGAGATGTATAAGGTGCTTCCTAATTTTCCCCTTTCCCTTTTCTGTCAGAGAGGCAAAATTAATATTTGGCTATTTAGAAAAATGGTGCACAACCAACCTGAAGTTCAGAGTAAAAGAAGCAGTTACACCACAACGTACTAGGGAAGAAATGCCAGGGTATGTTTTAGATCCTGGATACACAAAGCATGACTGGTTCTCATTAGACTCCTTCCTGCCAAATAATTGTGTTGGGCAAGTTAAATATGCATTTGTGTTAATTTTTTTGGCTTTCCCTTTCTAGAGGGGGCCAAGAATGTACAACTAGTCTTGTAAATAGATGTGTGTTTGATAACATACTGCATAGCGAAATGTTTTGATTTTGTGTGTGGTTTCTTCATCTATCACTGAAACTCAGGCACTTCCAGGGCAACACACACTAGTTCTATGACAGAAGAGTTTCATAAAGATTTATGACATAGAAAGCACCTTGTTGGACTGATAGGATAAGAATTGGAAGTGGCAGAGTAGGAAAATCATAGAAGTCACTTTTTCATGACTCTGAGATGTCACAGCTTTTCTTCTACTTGATGTTCAGAAGAGAGCAGATCTAGCATATGCTACTCTTGTCATGGTCTACTTATAATCATAAATAACAATTCCAAATACAGGGCAATAGAGATCCAGCACTGACCCCACTAGTCAGTGTTTGCTGAAATGGCGTAGCTTATATGCAAATTCTACCTTTGATAATAGTTTATGTGCAAATCTACCTTAGGTAATATCAGATAATAAGATAAAGGCCTATCTATAGTCTGTATTAATATAGTACCTAAATCTGTTGTCACAACCTTTGGTATTTAGATTGCAACAAATGCTGGGATGTAACTGCTTATCCCCACCATGTGGGTGGAGAAGTGCAACCCAAAGCAGAGAAATGGTGTCCAGGTCACACTGAAAGCCTCTGCTGAAACATAAATTAATGATTCTTCTCTGGAAGTCCTAGAGATTGAATATGCTGGAGAGAAGGGTGTAATTCTGCAAGAGATGTTGAAGAGGTGCTTGTTTGTTTCCCACCACTGGTAACTCAATGGGTTAGAAAACCTGTGAGAATTCCAAGAGCTTCCTAAACCCTGCTAGGTGCTGGGGACCTTGCAAGTTGACTGGGTCTCCTCTCCTTGGGTACACTAATATCCTTTGTGCATCAAACCCATGTCCAATTCCAGCTCACTATTGGCACATCTCCTTTCCTCACAGTTATTTTCAGTGCTGAGGAAAAATGCCTCCAGCTTTTGCAACCTTTCATTTGGTTACTGGTCAGATAATCAGATGTATTTGTGAGGAATCTGAGGTTGGAATAAGGCTGTTTGCTATGAAACTCCTCTGCTGTCTCCTTCTCCCTGCCCTCTGAAACCACGTTGTGCTCCATTAACACTAAATGTGTATGCAGGATCTGAACTTTCTCAGTCATGTGCTTTAGCTGCTTAGTGAAAACATAGATGGTTTGTACACCTTTATGTTTCTGGGGTCAACTGGTGGAGGAAGGCAGTGTTTGGTGTTAGCTTCCCATCTCAAAGGCTTGCAGTTTTCATGCCTTCTTGCTTCCTAAAAGTGGGGGTGGAAAAGAAAAGGGCCCTTGCCAAATCCAGGATGATGATTATCAGCTAATTCTACTGTTTACAGTGCACACAGCAGAAGAACTGCTTGTGTTTGGCAGTGAGCTTGAGTTCATCTGCAGAGTGCAGGACAGAGCTGCCTGCTTGTCTTCTTCAGAAGCTTTGGGCTGGTGTTTAATTGTAACACTCTGTGCTGCACTGCTTCCTCCCTGCCTGTTTCAGGACCCTTTAAAGAGGGAGAGTATCACTGCCCTTGCCTTGAAGAAGGAAGCCTGTTTCTAGGCAAGCAGTGCGGGGGTGCTGGTCCCAAAGCATTAGGTGGAAGCTGGTAAAAAGGCAAAGAACAGTTAGGAGTTCAGAGAGTCCTGTTTCTTCCCAGATTTTGCCCCATGCTAGCATGCACTGATGCTGAGTGGTGCTGCTGCAGGTATCTGAGAGGGGAAGTCTCACTTGTGATGACTTCTTTCAGTGCTGTGGATCAATGCAGGAAAAGACATCTGGGGAACAGAGGACACAAGTGGAAAAAATAATCAGAAGTAGTCCAGATCTGGATGAAGCTTTCCCTGTGTACTAACAGTACTGGTCTCATGCAAGCAGAGGTGGCATTTTCCTGGGATGCCAAGCCTGGAGCTTTTTTTTGCTGCCACATGTATCTGGGGCTGGGTACTGCTGTTTTCCAGTGGTGTCACTCTGGCATGGAAGCAGTGCTGGTGTCACCTAATGAAGTCCCAATGCCACCTCTCTGTGCACTTGGGGCTGCCAAGAGGAAATACCGGCCTCTGCGTCATTACTGACAACTTCATGTTGTTGAACTAGTCTTTGATCCATTCCTCCTCTGCAAAACTGCACAGTGGGTGGTAAATTAATCCCTGGAGTTCAGCCCAGCATGTATGCAGAAAGCACAGAGGGGAAAGTTAGGTGATGCTGTGCTGATACTGAGAGCCTGGAGCTTGCCTGCGTCCCTTGGCTTTAGCTTTGACTGATTTGGTGGCACAAGCTCGAATTTACACCCATGTAAGTAAGCATAGTCTGTGTTTCTTTCCTCAAATCTGCTGGTGCAGTCATACAATAAGCATGAATCCAGATGCCAATGCTCTTCTAATGATATGTTGTAGCCATTGTGGAACAGAACAGCCTGGTTCAGTCTGCCCTGGCTGTAACAAAAGGTAATGTCCAGCTAAGTGGGCTCAATGTTAGGAAATTGGACGATGTTGCTTCATGATGAAAGCAGGAGCAAAACAGAGGAGAATCCACACAGGCTGTAGTAGTTAATGAAAATTGAGGAATAACCCAATAACAAATGTAGCTGGTTAAAGGAAGGAATTTCAGAGTTCACACCAAAATGGGGAGGAGGGACAGAGACTGCCACACTACAAGGATGAGCCTTTCCAGTCTTAGGCATTTTGCTCTCATCCTTTTCTCTGTCTTGCCCTTCTCTCCATTGGGATGTAAATTTTCAAACTCAAAAGCTAATAATATTTTAAGACACTCAAAGGGGAAAGAAATTTTGCTCTGTGTGTGACTGGAAAATGGAAAAAAATACACTCTTAACCTATAAAAGGTTGTAAGCTTTGTAATCTGCTAGCCAGCTTGGTGTGAGACTTGAAGCAAACTGATGCTCTGCTAGAAGAAAGGCTTTGCTGAGCATCCCAGTGACTGGATCAAACCACTGTCTGTTGGAAATGTCTGGTTCAGTCCCCCTAGCTGTAGCTGGGATGCAGCACATGACTGCAGCACATGCTGAGGATGCTTTGAAGTGCCTTTCTTTTGCTTTTACTTTAAAAAAAGAAAACCAATTTGAGCTGTAGCTCAGGAAGGCCAGGTATCACGTGTGAGTACTGCAGACTGCACAGCACAACCAAGGTCTGTGCAGAATGAGGTTAAGCCTCTGTGGTTCTTTGCAGATACTTAGTGACAACCTTGAGCATCTCTGCTTTCCACAACAGTTCTGTAGTACAGCAAATGCATGTTCCCCTTGAAGAAGAATCTCTATAGCCTGGCAACTGCTATTATTGAGTAAAGCTGTATCTCACTCATTAAAGCATAAGAATTAGGCTGTGTACATTTTCAGAGAGCCTTGTTCAAGGCAAGATAGCTACTCTAAAGATGGTGCCATGGGATAACGACTTCCAGATTGTCCAAAGCTGCATTCCTTCAAGCTTCTCTGGCAATGAAGTAATAAACTCTTTGAGCCACCTGGGCTGCATCTGTACTGTGTGGGAGGTAGAAACTCTGGTGCTCTCCAAGGCCCTTCTCTCCTGGCTATCCCAGCGATGCTTGCTGTTGAGCTTCCCTCCTGCCACGTGCCTGAGTCTGCTTCCAGTGGATTCATGAAATGCATTGTGATCATGTGTGTGCGCTGTATCAAAGCCTGGATCATGCAGGAGACGGTTTCCATAAGCACAGGAAAAGTCCTGCCAAGGACCAGAAGAGCTCCTGCCCAGGATAGCTTCCAGGTTTAGGACCCAAAGCTGGCAGAGGGATTTGCGGGCACAGCTTTGCATTGCTCTGCTGGAAGCCTGTTGCACAGGAGACTTTGAGCAGAGTGAAATGAAAGTGTAGAATATTGAGCAGATCTGATCTGCACCAAAGATGACTTGCACCTTCATGGAATAGGAGTTTGGTTCCCAGCAACGCAAATGTCTGGGGCACATGAGGACTTTGCTATAGAATGTTGAAAATGTCGTCTGTGGGGAGTAATCAGATAAGTAAAAAAAAAAAAACAAAACCCAGAACAAAACCAAAAAGAGCTAAGCTGCCCTAAACCTGGTCTTTTTTTCCGG